>CAWUFW010002788.1:522500-1722500 GCA_963921515.1 Calotriton arnoldi | reverse complement strand
TCTGGTCCTGTGCCTCACCTTGGGCCGGTTCCCTGCTACAGCTCAGCGACCGCACTCTGCTGAAGCTCCACCCCCTCTGGTGCCATGCAACATAGTGCCAATATTGGCAACACACCCCACCCACACAATAACAGAGCATGCAGCTGAATAAATAAAACACAATACAACTTTTGTTTGGAAAAATATTGCTGCAGGTTTATTCCATACAAAAGTATGCAGTCCGGTGGGTTATCTTACGGGTGATCCAAGGGCAGGCAGCTGTGACCAGCCTATGCTGCCCTACCCGCCTGATGAGCCAAGCACTGTGGAGAACCTAATCAGTGCTACACCTTATGGGGTGATCGTCCTTACAGGATCACGTGACACATTGGTCCCTAATACTCACGCCCCTTTCAGGGCGGAGCGAGCAAGGCAAGCCCCCGGTTGTTCAGGCCCACAACCGCCCGAAGGACTAACGGGGCGCCGACGCGGTTTCCCAGGAACCTGCCATGAGGCTCCTGGCATTTGGCTCAGGCACCCCTATTGTGCCACGCAGAGTACCCCTCTGTACCCATCTGCTTCCAGATCACCCTGTAACTCCGCCACAGCTCTGGAGGCGGCCGCAGGAGCCCCCCCACCAAGACAGCTATACTCTACCTGCAACCTCTCATCTCCAGGGCCTCCTGTAAATCTAAAAGGAAGAGATCCATCCCTACTGGTGACAAATGAACCCCATCTTTGTCAAAGTACCCTTTGATATTGGCTTGAATCATCTCATGTCGGATGAAACCAAGACCCCTCTGGTTGGTGAACTTACGCATAGCACTATTCACTCTTTTCCTGGAATGTTCAACAGCCTCTTCTGATTTTGCCCCGTGCCACACTCTGCGGGGGATAATCTCAGACCACCAAAGCTCACATTGTCCCATGAGTTTACTGATCTCCCCTAAGTCAATTTTCATGGTTTGTAAAAGAGACCTCCTCCCTACTGCAATGAGGTCGTTATCCCCTAGGTGTATCACTAAGAAATTGGGGTGGGGCCCCCCTAAGGCCAATTTCTGTTCCAAAATGTTCCTGAGGCTGCTCCATCTCATTCCGGGGAAACCCATCCAAACAAACTGAGTTTGTGAAAATCCCCGCATCCAATTCCGGCGCGCAGCCCACTGAGCCACCCTGGCGACGAATGAGTGCCCGATCACCCATACCTGGAATCCTGGTAAAATAAAGGACACCATTCTTACACTCTGCTTTTTTCTTTAATGCTCAATCAATTCACCCATGATTTGTCATTAATAACTCAAATCACTGCACACCATGATTACTATTTACAAAATTGCCTTCAAGGGCGGATGTAACGCTTGTAGCATCGAGACTCCCAACGCCCCACCTTTTTTATACCCTCTGGTTCAATGCCTGCCTTGAATGCAGCTGTGGCCGCCCCAATCCTAAAGGAGTGGCTGGAGTATTTTTTGTCAGGATTTGCAAGACCCGCTCGTGCCAAACAATCTTTCATTATTCGTTCTAACTGAAATTTGGTCAGGGGCTCCTGGTCAGCGTGAATCAAGAAGTAGCCAGGAACGTTGGGCCGCAGCGCCATGTACTCCTTTACTTGGGCCACTGGGCAGTATTTCTGATCCCCTAATGGCCTCAATACCACATTGGCCCCCCGCCTGATCCGTTTTTGACTTTCTGATGTGAATCGACAAGGTGCCCTCCAAGATGACGTCCTGTCTGCTCAGGGCGTCCAAAGACCTGTCTGTCTTGGACCTGGCCACCAGCTCACTGACTCGGAAAGCCCCAAAGAACGCCAGACAGAATGCTGTTGAGAAGAGTCTGGCCTCAAACTGGGAGTCGGTGACCTGCTCCATTACATCTAGCATGCCCTGTAGTGTGGGGAAATCGATGGGCGCCCTACCGTCTGGAACCTTGACCTCCTCCCTAGCCCAACCTTTGAGGGCCGCCCTGATGATAAAGGACTTGGTAGGGTCCTGACCTCCCTTCAGTTTGGCATCAAGGCTTATTGTCGCCAAATGACCGCATACCCAGGAATGGCTCCTCCCCTGTTCTTTTGCCCACACTACAAATGCCTGCACTCTGTGTTCCAGGGGAAGTACGCCAAGGTCCTGACCCTCTGAGACTTTCAAGAACGTGGTCAGGTGGACTCTGTATTTCTTCAACGTTCCTGGTGCCAGGGAGCGTTCCCCCAGTGCTCTCAAACGCTGCTCCAATGTAGAATGCCCCACAGATGTGCCGGGAAGGGGGTCATCTCTGATCTCGCTCGCGGCCAGGCCTCCCGGAATCGGAGCCACTGAAAACGAGAGAGAGCGTCAGCCGCCACATTCTTGACTCCCTCAATATGCCTAGCCCTAAACTCGACATTGCAGCGCAAGGAGGCCCTGACCAACTCCTTTAGCAAGCACAGCACCAATGGGCACTTGGCTGTCTGCCCATTGATGGCGTGCACAACCGCCATGTTATCAGACCAGAATAGGACCTTTCTGGCTGATAGCGCTTTAGGCCATAAATGCAAGGCAATTACGATAGGGAAAGAGTTCTAAGACAGTGACGTCTGCTGTGATGTTACGCTTGCGCCAGGCGTTAGGCCACTTCTGTGCACACCATTCGGTATCCCTTATTGCGCCGAAGCCCTCTCTGCCTGATGCGTCCGTAAAGAGGCAGAGCTCTGCATTGTCTGCCCAAGGCGCCCACCAGATGACCGTGCCATTGAATAGCGCGAGGAACTCATGCCACATTGCCAAATACTCTTTCAAACCCTTCCCCAGACGGACTAGGTGATGCTTCTTGCCTACCTTTGCCGGTGCCCTTGCTAGCCTTCTGGCGAACACCCTGCCCGCTGGGATCACTCGTGCTGCGAAGTTCAGTTTTCCCAACAAACACTGGATGGCACCCAGGGTTGCCTTGTCTTTGCCTAGTAAGGCCTGAATGTCCTGACGCAGATCCTGCACCTTCTCAGCCGGGAGCCTGGACTCGCCCTTAATCGTGTCCAGCTCAATGCCCAAAAACGTGAGAACCTGCGCCGGACCCTCCATCTTACCAGGTGCCAAGGGGACCCCCAGATGCCCTGCCAGTTCCTGAAAGCTCTGCAACCCTCTGCTACACTCCTGTGAACCTTCGCCCCCAATAAACAGTAAGTCGTCTAGGTAGTGAGTCACTGCCTGCACATCAAATGTCCAGGAGAGTGCCCACTGGAGGAAAGCGCTGAATGCTTCAAAGTAGGGGCAGGACACAGCGCAACCCATGGGCATGCATTTATCAAAGAAGAATTTCCCATCCCACTTGAACCCCAGGAGGTGTTGGCTCTCCAGGTAGACGGGCAGCAGGCGGAATGCTGACTCGATGTCCGCTTTCGCCAGCCAAGCCCCTCTGCCTGCTCTCCTAACCATGTCGACTGCCATGTCTAATGAGCAGTAAGAGACCGAACACGTCCCCTCCTCTAACCAATGGTTAACTGAGTTACCCTCAGGATAGGACAAGTGATGGATCAAACGAAATGCACCAGGGTCTTTCTTGGGGGCCACCCCCAGTGGGGAGATCAAGAAATTCTTTAGGGGTGGTTGGTCGAAGGGGCCTGCCACCCTGCCCAGTATTGCTTCCTTCCGAACCTTCTCCCTTACCACGTCTGGTAACTCTCTGACTGACTTAAGGTTCTCTGCATCCCTGTCCACTAGGGTGCCTAGGAATGGTATTTTAAAGCCCTCCACAAAGCCTTCTGCTATTAGTTGTCTGTCCTTGGGGTTCGGGTATTCTCGGAGCAGGGGGAGGAGGTTGGAAATGACAATGGGGGAAGGACCCTTGACCCTGAGCTCCTTGGCGTCTGTCATCAGTGGGAGGGGCAAGGGGGGCCATGAGTGCTGCATGGGGGTGGTACCAAGGGGGGTGTAATCAAGGGGGGTGTAATCAGGGAGGGATTGGTTGCCAACAGCGGACTAACTGCCCTGTCAACCGGCCGTTGGTGGAGGGCCTTCCTGCTTGTTGCTGCAGGAGACAGCCGGGTGGTTGGCCCCACACTTGCTGCAACTGTGGGTGAACTTGCAAGCTTTGCCCCAGGAGCAGGACCCAGCGTTGTACAACCTGCACGTGCCTGAGTTGAATCTCCTCCCCCCGTGCTTTTGGCCGCCTCTGACCTCTTCGAAAGGGCTGTTTAAAAGTCGTTTTCCCCGCCTGCTTTTGTCCCTTGGAATTGTCCCGCCCCTTCTCGCTCTTACTCGCCCCCTCCTTTTGCTCAGGGGTGAACTTCCCCATGTGCTCTACCCAGAGCTGAATTTCTTTCTGGTCCCATGTAAGCTCAGGACAGTTGGCCATCCTCTTACGAAAATCCCAGTCATAATTGTACCAGCCCATCCCCCCAGTCTTCTCCGCCTCGTTAGTTATGGTGCAAGAGTACTGGAGGAGCGCCGACCCCTGCACTGGGTATTTCTCCATTATTACAGCGGATAAGATGGCGAATGCATCCCCCCAATTACCAATGGTTTTTTCTGGCCATGCCCGGTATTTCACCTTTTTGTCATCCTCCTTACCCCCCATCTTCCTGGTATCGACCCCATCTACACCATGCATCAGAAGGGTGAATATGTCTATGAACTCCCTTCTCCAAATCCCCTCCTTGGCTGCTAACGGCACCTCCCAAGCCAGGGAGCACCGCCCAGACACCAGGAGAGCCACTGTGATAAGGGGCGAGGGGGCCGGTGTAACTGCTACAGCTGGTTTTGCCGGCTCGATGGGGGGGGGGGGTTGAGGTGCTGGCCTCCTGGAGGGCTGCCGGTGGGGACACAACTATGGGTGAAACCAATGGATTGGGCACGGGAGTCGACTGAGGCGCTGGCGATGCCTGCTGCTCCCCCCTGAAGCCAGGGGTGGTGGTACTTGGTGCTGCGCCGCTATGAACCAGTGCTGCTGTTGCCCCCACCCCGGCTGCAACGACGGCTGTCCCCGTAGCACACAACGCACTCACGCCGCAGGCCTGCTCTCCCCAGACCTGGGCAATGGAAGGTGACCCAGCTTGCACCAACCCAGGGGGCACCTGCGCGGGGGGCGATATCTGGTTATCCAAACGGGCTTGGTAGTTCGCCATTAAGTTCAGCATGGTGTCCATAACCTTATCCCATTTATCAATGTTCGCACCGCCGGCCGTGGGGGTGTCCTGTGTGCTCGCCGATGCCGGCGAGGGCCCTACTTCTTCACGACTGGTCATTGCCCTGACCTTTGGTGCCGGGGGGGCCGCTGGAAAATCCTTGTTGGTGGGCCTGCGCACCCGTTTGGGCTTGGCGGATCCTGATTTCGCCTGTCCTGCCTGCGGCCCGCTGGGGGGGGGGGGGTCCGCCACCACCCCGGAGTCCACTTGCCCTTGAGAGTTGTGGAATGCTTGGGCCCATTCCCCTCCCACGGCCTTTGCTACGTCCATAAAGTTCGCCCAGACTGCCTCCTGCGACGTGCTGGGCTGGGACTCGTCCACGCAGCTGACTTGGGAAAACAACAGTGCGGGGGTTCCCTGGCTGTTCATGTCTCCGGTCTGTTGTTCCGACAATCGTAAACGGATCCTAGGGGGGATAGAGAAACGTAAATACGTGCCCGTCACTCCCTGGAGTGCCTCCACACACCATGCTGCAGGGGTCCCCGGGTCCCCATCCCATCCCCGGTGCGTGTCCAACCCACGTGTGCCCCGGTACTTACTTCGCTTCTTGATTCCTGACAACCTAGCCTGCTGAGTGGACAACCGTCTAACTAGCGCCTGTTCCTCCTCCTGTAAAGAACAGAGGTTAACGCGGACATTCAATGACGATATGTTAACACCCAACCCAAGGCCATCCGCCCCAGCTATGGTTGGGCCCGGCGCAACCAACTCACTGCTTTAAAAACGCTTGGGAGGCCCGGTGGCCCTCGTCCGTCTTTCCGATCAGGGCGTGGAGGTCAAGTCTTTTGAACCTTGGGGATAAAACGATAAACCGTTATTGCCCCTAATGGGCGGCACCTCAGTAGTGCCCCTCCTCATACGCACACACCAGCATGATATCTCTACAAGGTAGCCCACGCCAACCCACGTTTGCCTGTCCTATGAGCACCCACGTTTGGTTTGTCACCACCAACTGCCCATTAGTTGCCCGCTGGGCATGGCTTGCACCGTCTTACTTTCTGCTTTGCCGGTGATACGATGCCTGGCTGCCGCGAGCTGCTCCTGACGCTTCTGAAACAACTGCACTTGACGGAAAACTCTGGGGGGGCAAAGACAACATTTAAATGTTAGGGGCGTGGGCCGGAGGGTGGTGAGCAGGTTCGACCTCTGACCCCGCTCTGTAGCCCCCACCTGCCCCATGCTGCCAACTGGCTCGGGTCAGCGCGCCGAACAGCCCAATTCAGCCCCGCCCTGACTAATGGTCCCCAGAGCCCTTGCCGGTGAGCTGGGAGGGGGCAGCCCTCTGGCCCCTTAGCAAGAACCCCCGGGCGTGGGGGCCTGTAAACCAGCCCGAGCGGCCGGTGACCCGTGCTTCTAGGGGGAGGGGGGGGGAGGCGGCTCACCGGGTAAGTGTCACCCCATCTACAGGGTAGGATTCAAAGACCTTGACCCCTAGGCCAGAGATACTATTAACACTCTCTGGTTCAGGAACCACGCCTACACCTTTAATTGAAGAACAGATACATTGAAACCGCAGGAATTGAACACTTAACCTTGAGAGTCCCATTTTGGCCACAGTGACTCACCCTCACATTTCCAGCCCCTGTTAATCCCACAAAGCAAAAGGCCCCACGTGGCCCCAGGCCCCTGAACGCGCCCTGGCCACAGCGCCTTGGCATCGCGGTGGGGAAGCCGGTAGGTCGATCTCCCCTCACGTATTCAACAACGGGCAGGGAGGGAACACGGGAAATGTTGCTTGCTGCTTCTTTCTATGCAACCCGGCCGTCGACACCATGGCGTCAAGCCCCCATCTCCCCTGCGCCCCCGAAGATCGCGCACCGCACTTTCGGTGCCGCCGCACTGCCTGATGTGGGCGGTGTACTCCCCCCTTGCACCCCCGTCACTGACGCACCGGCACCCGTGGGGGGGGGGCGCGAGCAAGCATGCCTACATCGCCATGGCAGCCCGGGCCAGTTGGCCGGCGGGCTCGCACTACCCCGCTGCCCTCGTAAACACCCTACAAACACGCAAGCATAGCAGCACTGCAGGCCAGCTCGGAGAGCCAATCTCCCCATTAGAAGCACACTTGCAATCCAGGTCGGGTCAGGGGGGGCGACCCCGTGGCCTCGCGCCCAGTCCCAAGCCCCGACTTGCTGCCAGAAAGACCCGGCGGGGTTGGAGCCACCGGCCCCTGCTTGCCCGCGCAGTTCCATGAATCCCTGAGCTGTGCGGGCCACGAGTAGCTTCGCGCAAACCGGGAGGGGGGGGGTTGCAGTCTAAGCGCGGCATGGCAACCTGGCGGTCCCCACTCACAATCCGGGTCGCGCGGTGATATGCAAACCTGGCGTGGCATCGTTCCGTGAAACGCACCGATGCCGAGCCCGCCCCCAGGATCGCCGGGGATCAACTGCATCGCCCGGGCCACGCCGCCAATCTGTGCCCCCCTATGACCGAACCCTGGGGGGGGGGGGGAGATGAGCCTTGCCCCCGGGACAGTTATGGCGCGTGAGATAGGGAGCCCCCAGGCGAGCATGCCAAGGGTGCCGAGGCTCAGTGCACCAACCACAAGGCTCGGCCCACTCCCCGGGGACGTCGCGCCTGGCCGAATGGCATGGGGGCAATGGCGCTCCAGGTCGGGAGGCAGAAGGCCTGCCCAGTACGTCACGAGCCAAAATTGCGAAAGGTGTGAGGCTGGCCCCAGACGAGTTCGCATCAACACTGGCGGGGCCTAGCAAAACCGACCCCATGCTCTTGGGTCCTGGGCACCACGGCATCACCCAACTGAGCCAGCCGCTCGGCAAGGGCAGGCCAGCCACGGCTAGTCCACCTCACCCAACACCACGACCGATCCCACGCTGCACCCAAACACCAGGGGAGGGGGGCAACTGCCGCTAGGACAGGTTACCACTGCGTGGCCTGCGAGTGGGATCGGGGGTGGGGAGGGGGACGACTCACCTCGCAACAGCAGATCTCCCGACTAACGACGAGTCCGACGAACGACGCAACAAGACGGCGTGCCTGGCGCAACAGAGGACGCCAGGATGGCCGGGGGAGGCATATATGCCCTCCCCCACCCCCCGGTCCCCATGTCGCCAGGAAGTGACGCGCCTAGCGCGCCACAGGCAAAGGGGGGGGGACTCCTCCCCGAGTCCCATTCTCAGAGAGGGTGGGTCGGTGCCCAAATGGCACTAAAGGGGCCGCCCACTTAGGGTGGCCCCCTGCGTGGGCCGCGGGCAGCCGCGATCCTCGCTCTGAACGCTCTCTGCTCCACTCTGTGCACACTGATTTATTTACCTAACATACTGACTCTCTTTCTCACAAATGTGGAAGTTGTATGTCAACCAGCAGTCTCCAACTAGAACATTAACCTCTTTCACGTTAGGCTCCTGTTCCCATATTCTATACGGCTCATTCTATTCACTATGTCTATTCTTGAAATGTGTTCTCTGTGTAACCATCTTCCAATGCAAACGCATTCTTTTAAACAATTTCAACAACAAAGATATTTTTACATAATTTAAACAATTTTTATTTTATTATAACAATACATAACATTTCTTTACTCCACTACAATATATATTCATCCATGCATTATTTTATGCTTTTTCATTTGTGGCATTCATTATATTCTTATATACAGTGTCGGAAAAACATATTGTTCGAATAATCGCAATTCTAGATTATGTCACAGGGTTAGCAATGATATCCAATCAATTGTCTCATTTAATCTGGTTTCATACTTCTTTGTCAAAAATATATATCTAGCTTTCTTATCTAACATCTTTGCTTATTAGGCCAACTCCTGACTATTGGATTGGCTATGCAGATTACTACAGGAGACATGCAACCTCCGAGTTATCTTATTTGAGGTCAGACCCTTTATTCTGCAGATGCCTGTAGCATTACCCTACTAAAATATGAGGGTTATTTAGAGTTTGGTGGACGCAGGACTTCAGACAAAAATTGATGGATTTCTCCTCTACCCTAGCTAGAGTATACACTCATGTTTATGCTCTGAATATCCGGTAATATTGGCAATCTGCCAATTTTTGACAGGTGGCCTACATCTACCATACTCTAAATAGCGCTCGGTTACTAGCAGTAGAACCTGGTAACTACAGGTTAACCACTGATCATTGTAGCAGTCTCTGAACCTCTTTTAACTGCCATGTTGGGATTGTAGCCTGAAGGTGTCGCAGTTTCCGTGGTACATGCTGAACTCATCATTGCACTTAGACCTTAATACTTCCATAGGTTTGAAGCACTCCGATAATCTTCTTTACTATGCAGAATAGCACCCTCCCTCCCACTTACATGCCCAACCTGGCTCTTGTCCGTATCTGAAGTGGTAAACTGGAATGCAGCCTAAAGTGATTGCCAATGGCTAATACTTTTTCACTGCTTTGTGTTGTCTTCGGTGCACTGACATAATAGCAACAGATATGCTCAGACACAGGTTCCATACTCACTGTGCAAAGGGACTCAAGGTGCACCTCACTGATGAGGCCCAACGTGACTACAACCGGTCTAGGGTTGCTAGTGTTTCTGTTTTGAGGGCACCAAACATCAGAAATAGCATTCAGGAAGGGATAAAACCCCCAAATTATTATTTTTGGGTCGAGCCTGGGCATCGCATGCGCTGCTCTACGAGCCATGCTGCATTGTGTTAGGGATTTGAAACCCCAACCACTCTCTGCCCATATTTTTCATTGGCTAGTGCCATAGGCCTTTATAAATGCTGGCCTCTGATTCCTTAATCGCCTTGTTAGTCCCTCCTTAGTACCGCCTTGTCTTCATTTGAAACCTCCCATGGCGACTGGCCCTTTTACTTCTGTTGTGACACCGTATGTTTTAATTCATCCGTAAGCACTTTATTCTTTAATGGGTTTTGCCCTACTGCAGGCATGACATGCTTTCCTTACATTCAGCTTGCCATGCGCGCTTTCACTTTCCAAGCAGCTGGGACAATGGCGGCCGCTACTTTGGCGCATTTACAAGAGTTTGAGCTATTGGCATTGTAAATGCGAGACCTATGGCATTACAAATATTTTTTTTTTGTCAAAGCCCCCATGCCGCACTTTCATGTGCATGAAGGCCACGCCCCTTTCTTTAGAAGAGCAGTGTCTAAGGAAAGGTGGCCGCTATTAAAGTGAGACTGCGGCATGGGGGCTTTTACAAGAAAAAACACATTTGTTTGACGAACAGTTGCTTTTTTTTTTTTGTAAAAGCCCCCATGCCGCGTTTTCACTTTAATGGCGGCCACGCACCTTTTGTTAGACATATCTTTTTTAAAGAAAGGGGCGCAGCCTTCATGCACGTGAAAGTGCGGCGTGGGGGCTTTAACAACAACAAAAATATTTGCAATGCCATAGGTCTCGCATTTACAATGCCAATAGCTCAAACTCCCGTAAATGCGAGACCTATGGCATTGTAAATGCTTGTTTTACTAGTAATTGTAATTGCGTTTATAGAGCGCTTACTACCCCTGATGAGGCATTGAAGCACTTTTTCGGCGAGTAGCACGCTACTCTGGAACCCAAAAAAGATTAATGGTAAATTAGTATAGTGAGATATGAAATTAATTTGAGCGGTGGACATGTTAGTCTGTTATTTGGATTGAAAAGGATAGTGGATGGATAGAAGAGGGAAGGGTTTGCATTTATATAGCACTTGCTACCCCTGATGAGGTGTTGAAGCGCTTTTTGGCGAGTAGCACGCTACTCCGAAACCCAAAAAGGAATACTGATGAATTAGTATAGGGAAATATGAAATTAATTTGAGCGGTGGACATGTTAGTCTGTTATTTGGATTGAAAACTAATAGTGGAGGGATATACGAGGGAAGGGTCTAGAAAGTTTTTGGGTTTTTTTGGAGTTCATAGCAGTAGAAGGAAGTTTGGGATGAGTAAAGGGGAGGTGGAGGGGGAAGAGTCAGAGGGAAGGGTTTAGAAATGCGTGTTTGGGAGATCTGAATAGTAACGTAGGTATGAGATGATGCAAGGAGGGGTAGAGGATGGAAGAGTCTAGAAAGGGTTATATTAGGGATCATAGTGGTGGTATGGGGTTGGGGATGAATGAGAGAGTGGAGGTAGAGGATATATTGAGAGAGGTATAGGGTGAGAAATAGGGTAGTGAATTGGAGAGAGTAGTAGAATGAGGTTTGAGATGAGTCTTAGTAAAGGTAGAGGGTATATTGAGAGAGGTATAGGGTGAGATAATATAGTGCATTGGAGATGCTGAATTAGAAGCAAAGTAATAAATATAAAGATACATAAATACATGGAAGGTATATATGAATAAAGAAGGTAAAATATGTAAATTTAAGTTGTATTTAATAAACTCAGACTTTCAAGTGTTGCTGTACTTTAAGCTAATTTATTTGTTTTTATTATTATATGTATATATATATATATATTCACTGAAAAAACCATAGGTTTCAGGGGCGTTATAGTTAGTTGGACATTTCACTCGTACAAAACCATAGAAATTCCCCCGTTATAGTTAGTTCAGCTAACTATAACTCGCGCGCCCGCAATGCACTGCTGATGACGTCACATATTACATCACTCATGACATGGTCAGTGACATCACTCATGACATCACTGATGACATCTCAAATGACATTACTGATGACCATTGATGACATCATCCTTGTGATAGAGTGGCAGCACCTCCTCTCACCCTAATATAACCTTTGATACACACACTCAAAAATACAAACTAACATTTTCAAAACAATGGACATACCAATACCAGTTACAACACACCTATTCAGTAATTCCAAGATCTACACACACATCCACTCATTCACCAACAGTCCCTATACAGTCACTCATACATGTACTCACTCATCATATGTACTCATACACCTATACATCCTGTTACACACCGCCACTCATCCATAGAGTTACTCACACACATAGTCACACATGCAAGCAAAGTATCAAACATCCATTTACTTGCATATACAGTTATACACACACTACCACACTTACTTCTACAGAAACTTACACATACTTACTCTCTTAAACAATCACTTATAGAAACACCTACTTATTTGTACAGGAACTCTTCCAATCTCTCACTCTCACATATACTCACTTATATACACCAATACTCACATATACTAGTTTAAAACATATGTAGTTACTCATAAAGACACTATTGAGACAGTCATTCACTCACTAACACACCCATACACATACTCATCCACCTATACAGTCCTGCACACATGCTGTCTTCAACACATACAAACAGTGAGTCACTCATTCATGCATCTATGCACTAAGTAATACCCCCACCGAACCATACAGACACTCATACTGATACTCAAAAAACCAACTAATAACCCATATAGACACTCATGTAGCTACTCACCAATCCATGCAGCCACTTAAACACAAAGTGAGAGACTGATACAGATATTTTCATATTTAAACATTACTCACTAACCCATGTATTCACTAAGATACTTAGTCAGTTATACAATCAATTTTACAAAACAAAATCATCCATTTAGACACTTATATACCCATTTATTCTTCCATCGACCTTGAGATATACATATATAAAACATATTTAATTTTCAGAAAAACACACATTCACTGGATGATGTCATCAGTGATGTCATCAATGATGTAATTTGAGATGTCATCAGTGATGTCATGAGTGATGTCACTGACCATGTCATGAGTGATGTAATATGTGACGTCATCAGCAGTGCATTGCGGGCGCGCAAGTTATAGTTAGCTGAACTAACTATAACCGGAGAATTTCTATGGTTTTGTACGAGTGAAATGTCCAACTAACTATAACGCCCCTGAAACCTATGGTTTTTTCAGTGAATTTCTAAGGTTTTTTAAATGCTAATTTCTAACTATAACGTGCCTGAAACCTATGGTTTTTTCAGTGAATATATATATATATATATATATATTTATTATACTATGTATACATGTGAAAATGTCTCGGTCCCCTGTTTGCCTCGGTGGCACGGAAAAAATGGGTGGAACTGACGTCAGCACGCCGACGAGGTTCTCTTATGGCTCCGATGACATCATACGGTGTCGCGAGCGGAGCCGTGCTATTATGACGTCCTCGTTGACGTGGGAGAGCTAGGAAAGAATTCCCATGGAATGCTGGTGCAGGGGATATTCACCTAAGTGTTCAGGCTAGTCCTTTGGGAGCAACTGTTTATGTTACCACTCCAGAAACCGAAACCAGTGATCCGAGGGCAGAGGCCCTGCAGATGGCACACGAGGTGGGGTGCCCAGTCGTGTGCACCGGCGGGGCAGCGAAGTGACAAGCACCACAACCCACAAAAAGGTAACGAGGGCACTGAATAACACAGGATCTTCTCTTTGTATCTGGCAGGAACAACGAAGTTAAAATGCCCTAGTACCAAAATGTAGAATTAGTGCTACAACGGTCTTCAAGAGGACCTGCGATGCTGCTTCTGCCTCCCGTACCCTGGAGGTGGCACATGGGTCACGCGGTACGGTCATACTGCGGTGGGACGCACACTCGTTGACCTCTCATGGCACTGCTCCACACTTCAGGGAGGACGCTTTCCATTAGCTATGTTTTCTGATGACATGTCGCGCCGGCCCCGTCCAACAACAGAACTCCTTTAGATCCAAACAGACTCTTCCACTCTCTCACCGGAAGTGAAACCAGGCCACGCGGACACTTTCACAATACAACAGCCGGGAATGCACTTTTTGGTAAAAAAAACACATTCCTTCCTCCTAATTAATCAAATAAACGTCTCACTGAAGAACAGGGGCCAGCTTCGATCGGTAAACAGCCGTTACAACGACTTTTTACTTTGCGATACCATTACAACGCATGCATTACCACGCATGCGTTGTACATCACGAAGACATTACTACGCATTTTTTTAGAACGCATGGTCATTTACCACGCATTCCTTTATAACGAATTTTGTTGTAAAGGTATGTATGGTAAATGACCATGCGTTCTAAAAACATGTAGATCGATCCATGTCGTTGTAAGGAAACAGAGGCTGTTCCGTTTCCTCACAACGACGTGCACCGCCCCTCAGAGACGACGTGAAGCAGGAACCACGAGGAGAGAGGAACCACGAGGAGTGAGAGGTAAGGGGGATTGGGCATGGGGTGGGGTTTCTTTTCTAGGGTTTAGGGTAGTGCAGTGGTGTTTGGGTGGTGTAGGGGTCGTGCTGGGGGTAGTGTTTTAGGGTTTAGGGTAGTGCAGTGGTGTTTGGGTAGTGTAGGGGGTCGTGCTGGGGGTAGTGTTTTAGGCTTTAGGGTAGTGCAGTGGTGTATGGGTAGTGTAGGGGGTCGTGCTGGGTTAGTGTTTTAGGGTTTAGGGTAGTGCAGTGGTGTTTGTGTAGTGTAGGGGGTCATGCTGGGGGTAGTGTTTTATGGTTTAGGGTAGTGCAGTGGTGTTTGGGTAGTGTAGGGGGTCGTGCTGGGGGTAGATTTAGGGTTTAGGGTAGTGCAGTGGTGTTTGGGTAGTGTAGGGAGTCGTGCTGGGGGTAGTGTTTTAGGGTTTGTTAGTGCAGTGGTGTTTGGGTAGTGTAGGGGTTAGTGCTGGGGTAGTGTTTTAGGGTTTAGGGTAGTGCAGTGGTGTTTGTGTAGTGTAGGGGGTAGTGCTGGGGGTAGTGTTTTAAGGTTTAGGGTAGTGCAGTGGTGTTTGGGTAGTGTAGGGGTTCATGCTGGGGGTAGTGTTTTAGGGTTTAGGGTATGGCAGTGGTGTTTGGGTAGTGTAGGGGGTCGTGTTGGGGGTCAATTTAGGGTTTAGGGTAGTGCAGTGGTGTTTGTGTTGTGAGGGGGTCGTGCTGGGGGTAGTGTTTTAGGGTTTAGAGTAATGCAGTGGTGTTTGTATAGTGTGGGGGGGTTTAGGGTATTGCAGTGGTGTTTGTGTAGTGTAGGGGGTCATGCTGGGGGTTGTGTTTTAGGGTTTAGGGTAGGGCAGTGGTGTTTGTGTAGTGTAGGGGGTAGTGTTTTAGGGTTTAGGGTAGTGCAGTGGTGTTTGTGTAGTGTAGGGGGTCATGCTGTGGGTAGTGTCTTAGGGTTTAGGGTAGTGCAGTAGTGTTTGTGTAGTGTACGGGGTCATGTTTTAGGGTATAGGGTAGTGCAGTGGTGTTTGGGTAGTGTAGGGGGTCATGCTGGGGTTAGTGTTTTAGGGTTTAGGGTAGTGCAGTGGTGTTTGGGTAGTGTAGGGGGTCGTGCTGGGGGTAGTGTTTTAGGGTTTAGGGTAGTGCAGTGGTGTTTGTGTAGTGTGGGAGGTCATGCTGGGGGTAGATTTAGGGTTTAGTGTAGTGCAGTGGTGTTTAGATAGTGTAGGGAGTCGTGCTGGGGGTAATGTTTTAGGGTTTAGGGTAGTCCAGTGGTGTTTGTGTAGTGTAGGGAGTCGTGCTGGGGGTAGTGTTTTAGGGTAGTGCAGTGGTGTTTGGGTAGTGTAGGGGGTCGTGCTGGGGTAGTGTTTTAGGGTTTAGGGTAGTGCAGTGGTGTTTGTGTAGTGTAGGGGGTCATGCTGGGGGTAGTGTTTTAGGGTTTAGGGTAGTGCAATGGTGTTTGTGTAGTGTAGGGGGTAGTGTTTTAGGGTTTAGGGTAGTGCAGTGGTGTTTGTGTAGTGTAGGGGGTCATGCTGGGGGTAGTGTTTTAGGGTTTAGGGTAGTGCAGTGGTATTTGTGTAGTGTAGGGGGTAGATTTAGGGTTTAGGGTAGTGCAGTGGTGTTTGGGTAGTGTAGGGGGTCGTGCTGGGGTAGTGTTTTTGAGTTTAGGGTAGTGCAGTGGTGTTTGGGTAGTGTAGGGGTCAACCAACATGAATTTGTCCTTGTGTGATGTAACCAATGCTCATGTAAAGCACTCCAATACCTGACCAGTCTGCACTATATAAAACTGCAAAAAACAAAAATAAAAAGGGTTTTGCACACTTCTGTCATTGGGCTATACGTGGGCTACCTCTGGGTGATATTTGTGCTACATTTGGGCTCTTTTTTTCTCTGGTGGCCATCTTGGGAGACTTATTTGTTATGAAGTTTCCTAATTTCCTCATTTACTACAGTCTCCTCAGTAGGAAATGCTTTCAGTTTTTTACTTTGATTCCATCAAGAAGGCATTCAGATGTGTCACACATTTGCCATAAATTCAGAATGTTAGCACTCTAGTTGTTCATTAGATCACTGTAGTAAAGCTACTGCTCACCAAGGAGTTAACTGGAAGTCTACTGCTGGTATTGAAAGTGATTGTTTCAGTCTGCATGTCAGAATTTTCTAATGAAATAGAAGAGGATTTGAGATCTCACTTAAAACATGCCCTAAATTTTCTTTTTGCAGCACTAACCATAATTTCTATGGTAAAATGAAACCCCTCATTTTGTTCCTTTTTAAATTAAATGTTTTAAGTGTTACCAGTTTATTCCAATCAAGATGGCTTCAGGTGTGCCATACTTTTGTCATAAGTAAGACTGTTAGCGCTCTAGTTGTTCTTTAGAACACTCTGGGAAGCTGCAGTAGAACACAAAGGCATCAACTGACAGGCTGCTCCTGTTGAAATATAACAGGAAGATATTTGAGATCACACTTGAAACATGTCCTAATTTTTCTTTCTACAGCACTAACCATAATTTCTATGACAAAATGAACCCCCTCATTTTGTTCCTTTTTAAATTAAATGTTTTAAGTGTTACCAGTTTATTCCAATCAAGATGGCTTCAGGTGTGCCATACTTTTGTCATAAGTAAGGCTGTTAGCACTCTAGTTGTTCTTTAGAACACTCTGGGAAGCTGCAGTAGAACACAAAGGAATCAACTGACAGTCTCTGCCATTGTTGGATGTACATGTTTTACTGAGCATGTCAGACTTCATTCTCACATGACTGAGAAAGATAATGTGAATTTACAGAAAATATGCTCTCATTTTAGCTTCTGGAGCACCTTCCAAAACTGTATGGGACAAGCATGTGAAAATAGTTTTCTCTCAAACATGATTCATGATATCCCAGCAGAAGGTTTTTCACAGGGTAAAATCACCTTAGAACACACCACAATTCCTGAAATTAGTATGGTACCATCAACAAATGAATTCTAATGTAACTAAAGTCTGTTATCACCCTTTATAGTTCTCCTTTTGGTAACCCTCAAAATCTTCGATTCACTACAATGCATTTCAATGGGGTACTATCATTTATATTGGTCCCAAGATGGCTTCCAGCAATTCCAGGTTGAAGTGCTGACAGCCAATCAGATCTCACGATGACATGTGTGGTTAGGCTCCGCCCATATATATATGTGTTTTTACTTTTCATTTTCTCAGCAACTACTGAACGGATTTACACCATTTAACAAAAAGGGTTCTTTCTGAACCAAGAACTACCTCTTTGCCAAGTTTGGTGTAATTCCGTTCAGCAGTTCGGGCTGTAGCCGTGGCTAAAGTTTCCTATGGGAAAATGAATGGGGAAAACACGTTTTGGGCCCCCTCTTTTTTCTCGGCCCCCGCTTGACGAATCACCCCGAAACTTTCAGGGTAGGAGCGGACCGGAGCGGGCCATAAAGTTTGAAAATTTCGCGAAGATTCGTCAACCGACGCAAGAGTTATTTCAAATAGAATGTTGCGGATTTCCTATGGAAAATAGGTCCTAACTATAACTATCTACTGGCGACCGCCAGTAGATAATATATATATATATATATATATATATTTTTGTAATTCAATAGTGAAGTAATTGTAGATAAACAGTTATGATAAAAGATTTACTTATTTATGCAGTCACATGTATGAACGTAGAATAATATAATTATAAGTAATATGCGCATTTGTTAAGCATAACTAACGAATATCTATATTTAAAACATTATTATACACGTATTTACAAAGCAATACACATATGTAGGTACACATCTATAGTCCAAATAAATGCTTATATGCAGAGGGATATGCTTTAAATTTGTGTTTGAGTATGGTGGTTATGTGGGGGAAAGCCAACTCTTGAGTAGTCTTCTGAAGATAAGGTAGTTATCCGTTGGATCTTATGTTTGGTGGTAAAGAGTTCCATAGTTTGGCTGCTTGAACAGAGAAGGATGTGCCACCTATGTTTTTTTTTCTTGTATGGTGGGATTTCGAGGCGAGGTGCCACTCTAGAGCGGAGGTTCCTTTGTTGAATGTATTTTGTGATTTTATTCCTCATGAAGAGCGGTCCTATTCCATGTATCTCTTTGTGGGTGATACAAAGGAGCTTGAATGTGGACCGGTAACCAACGAAGGACTTTCAAGGCAGGGGAGATGTGGGCTTGTGGCTTTATATGTAAGAGTTGTCTGGCAGCAGAGTTCTGAATCCGTTGTAGTCTTTTCATAGTAGTTAAAGGTTATCCATGGTAGAGGCTATTGGCGTAATCAAGTTTAGACCGAACAAGAGAGATAGTAGCCTGGACCTTGTCTGGAAATCCCAGCTGGGGGGAAGATGCGACGCAGAGTTTTTATAGTAACGAAGCTTGATCTTGCTAGTTTGTCCACTTGGGCATTCATTGATAGCCTGGAGTCCATGATCATTCCGAGGTTTCTTACTTCCTTTGATACTTTAGGAGGTGTTCCCATATCATCAGGCCAGACGGCGAGTGGGTCATAATTTTTCCAATCGCCACATGTGAGTATTTCTGTTTGAAAGCATTCAATTTGAGATGGCTCCACATCATCCATTGATCCACGGCTCTGAGACTACTGAAAATAGGTGAGCTTTCAATGTCTTTGGGGGCTTTCCAGTTTAAGGAAAATTTGTGTGTCATCTGCATAGTTATAGCATGTGAGGTGAAATTCATTGATCAGTGCCGGTAGTGACTACATGTAAATGTTGAAAAGCATGGGTGAGATGATAGAGCTTTGAGGGACCCCTGCTTTTGTGACGTACGGTTTGGAATAGAAAGGGGGGATGGATGACATTAGTTCTGTTGTGAAGGTAGGATGTGATCCAGTCTAGAGCAGTCCTCTCTATGCCGGCTTCGTAGAGTCTTTGTATTAGAGTGTCATGGTCAACCTTGTCAAAGGCAGCTGAGAGGTCCAAGAGAAGTAGTGCAGCAACCCCATTCTGGTCAACTGTGTTCTTACGGTCATCCCAGATGGCAATGAGGGCAGATTCTGTGCCTCTTCCTGGATGGAATCCTGTTAGGAAGTCTGAAAGTATGGAATTATCTTCAATGAATTGTGATATCTGGGTGAATGCTGCTCTTTCTATCAGTTTTCCCAGGAAAGGTCCATTTGAAATAGTCTGTAGTTGTCGGGTTAAGCGGGTCCAGGTTTGTTTTCTTTAGTAATGGGCGTATATATGACTTATTTAGTTCTTCTGTAAATATTCCTTTAGTTAAGGAATTGTTGATGATTCTTCTTACTGGTGTGGCAGCAGAGGTAGTTAGAAGAATTTTCTTGAAAGTTTGTGGTGGACACGGGTCAGAAGGGCTGCCGGCAGGCCTGCTTGCTTTGACCAGGTCCATAAATTCTTTATGTGAAATTTGTTGGAAGGAATGGAGAGGCGGGGTTAGCGTACTCTTAGATTGTTGTTTTTGAAAAGGGCAGGTGCTGGCGGTTTTTCTTTGTTTTAAATAGTAGTCCAACGTGTCTGCTTTGGTCGTGTAATGATTTGCCAGTTTGTCTGTGAAATCTTGAGTAGTAGCTCCTTCTAGGCAATTTGGTTTATGAAATGCAGTGAGAATTTTGTAGAATTCTTTATTTGCACATTTAGCATTTTGAATTATGTCTGAATAGTATCTTTTTTTAGCATTTTTGCTAGCTGACTTGTATAATCTGTTAAGTTTCTGCAGGTGAAGTTTGTCTTGATTGGCGTTTGTTTTGAGCCAGGTACGTTGTAGCTTTCTAATTTGCAGTTTTATCCCTTTTAGCTCTGTATTTCTCCAAGTTGCCTGTTTTCTTTTGTTCTGTTGTGTCGTTCTTAGTGGTATTTGGATATCAAAAGCTTCCTAGAGCCATTCATATAGTTTTTGAATGGAATTTATTGTGTCTAGATATGTACTGGATGTTAGCTATGTTTCTAAGTGTTCAAAATTGAGTTTGTTCCACGGTCGATAGGTGAATGCATGTAAGGTGGTTTTAGGTGTGTTGCTTTGTGTTGGTTTATGTTAGAAAGCAAGCAAATGGTGGTCTGACCATGTGACTGGACCCATTGTTTGAAAGGTAACTAGTTCTGTATTTGCAAAAATGACATTTAGGATGTGTACAGCAATGTGTGTGGTTTTGTGGACGATCTGATGTAGGTTCAGTGCGTCTAGGCCAGTCATGATTGTTTTTGGATGGGGCATATTGGGTTTGTCAAACCAAATGTTTAGACCAGCCAGAATCCATAGGTTGGAGTGTAGTGTTGTAAGGTTTGAAACTGTGTCTAGAAGTGTGTCTGAGAATGTTGCATTGCTAGGTGTAGGTCTGTAAAGGAGCAGGAAGTGACAGGAGGAAGATGGTGTAGGGTTGTAGCTGGTGAAGAGGGCCGCACAACCTTGTATGGATACGTCGTCAGCTTTAGTGATATTTAATGTTTGCTTGAACACAAAGGCTAGGCCACCTCCTCTTTTGCCTATTCAATTTTGCGTGATAGTTTGAGAGCGGCTTCATGCAAGAATTGAGCTATATCCTCTCCCAACCATGATTTAGTTAAGAAGAGTAAGTCAGGTTGTGTGTCAGTGAGACATTTGTAGACGTGATGATTGTTTTTGTGAAGCGATCGAGCAGTTATTAGTAGGCAGTTTAGAGAATGTGCTTTGGTGATAGTGTGACTTTGTTTTGTAAAAGAGTGAGCAGTATTTTATGGGCTTGTAGCAGGTGTGTCCTTAGTGCTGGTATTAGCTGTATGTGGATAGCAATAGTGTAGCTCTTCTGTATTGTGTTCCTCGTCCAGCAGGCTAAGAAGGCATTTAGATGGGTCGGCGTGTGTAGGTGGTGGAGATTGTGGTTGAGGGTGATTTGGTGAGCTGTGTTGATTTTGTAGAGTAGCCTTAATGTGCAGTAGACCTGGAGATGCAAAGTTGTGGAGTGGTATGTGTATTTTGTTTGAATCTGTTTAGGGTGGAAGGTGTATGAGTTAGGGGTGGTGGTGCAGCCTGTGGGTCATGTTGTAAGGTTCTAAATTGTCGAATGGATGAGAGTCAGTTAAGAGAGTGTTGCTGTATATTTCTTAGGTGTGGGGGAAGAGAGAAAGCTTGGCATTGGAGTTTTTTTATGGTGTGTATTATTTGTGTAGTCAGGAATGTGGGAGTGTGTGCATGTTTCTAGTTTGTGACGGAAAGTATTATGAGGTGTTGTTGTGTTAGAGAGATTTTGTTGTGCTGGTGTGTGTGTTATGTTTTGTTTTTGAGGAGTAGTGAGAGGAGGTGATGTATTTGTTTTCTGATAAGGATTTGTATGTAAAGTATTGTTGCGAGTGGAAGCTGCAAGATAAAAGTGGTGGTGATGTGTTTTGGAAAAGAGTGTATGTGGTATGTGAAAGGGGATGAACAAAAGTTAAGAATGCTTGTGTTAGATTTGATTGATAAAAGAGGAAATATGTGTGGTGCATTGGAGTGTAATTGTTGTGTGGTTGTGTTACTGTGGTAAAAAGAAGAGGAGAGGGTTGGTGAATGAAAAGATGGAAGGCTGAGTATAGGTTTGTTGGTCACAAAAGGGGTTTGTTAGGAGTAAATAGAGCAGGGAGTGTGTCTGGATGGGATATAGTTAGGTATGGTGTGGATTTGGGTTGTGTTTGTGATGAGTGGATTAGTTAGTGGTATAAGATAGAGTGGTGGTTTGTGTGTGAGTGAAGGTGCAAATGTGTGGTAGGTGGGGTTTTAAAGTGTGTGTTGAGACACTGAAATTTGTGCAGGGTTAGTTTGTAGTAAATAAGTAGAGTACATTTGCTGTGAGTGTGAGTCAGAACCTACAGAGATCAGCTGTGGACTGCCCCAGGGTTCCTCCCTGAGCCCAACCCTCTTCAACGTCTACATGGCCCCCTTAGCAGCAATCGTCCGAAGCCACGGACTCAACATGGTCTCCTACGCCGACGACACCCAGTTGATCCTCTCCCTCACCAACGAACCCACAGCTGCCAGAATCAACTTTCAATGCAGTGTGAAGGCTATTGCTACCCGGATGAAAGATATCTGCCTCAAGCTCAACTCAGACAAGACTGAAGTACTCATCTTGGGACCCACCCCATCAGCCTGGGACGACTCCTGGTGGCCCACCGCACTGGGAACCCCACCTACGGACCACGCACGCAACCTCGGCATCATACTTGACTCCTAGCTCACAATGAACTGCCAAATCAATGCATTCTCTTCATCCTGCTTCCACACGCTCTGCCTGCTTCGAAAGACATTCAGATGGATCCCCATAGAATCCAGAAAGACGCTCACCCACGCACTCATCACCAGCAGACTCTACTAGAGCAATGCACTCTACACAGGCGTCACCCAGAAACAGCTCAGGAAACTACAGAACGTTCAAAATGCCGCAGCCAGACTGGTCCTCAACATCCCCTGCCGCAGCCACATCACACAGCACCTCCGACAACTCCTCTGGTTCCCAGTCAACAAGAAAATCACCTTCAAGCTCCTCACAGATGTCTACAATGACCTCCACGACGCAGGTCCAGCATATCTGAACCACCGCCTCTCATTCCACGTACCCGCCAGACAACTCCGCTCCCCCCAACATGCCCTGGTCTCCGTCCCTAGGATCCACAAGACCAGAACTTGAGGAAAATCCTTCCCCTACCTCGCCGCCAAAACCTGGAACACTCTGCCCCTCCACCTCAGGCAATCCGCGTCATTGACCCAATTCAAGAAGGACCTCAAGACCTGGCTCTTCGAATGAACCTCCACACCATGTCAGATCAGCAGCCCCCCCCCCCACAGCGCCTTGATATTCTCACGGATGAGTAGCCGCGCTATACAAACCCTTGATTGATTGATTGCTTGATTGAGTTTAAACACTAAGAGCAGATTACTGCAGTCTCAGAGCACACTCTGCTTAGCCTCTGACCACACACATTGTCGCAAGATTTATTCAGGACAAGCTATTTTTAGGGACTACTCGCCCTTTCTGGCAGCTGAAAATCCTCTAATTTCAGTCACAGAACAAAAAGTAAATGTGACAAAATAACAAGATTTAAAGGTCTCTTTATTGCTCACAAAGTGAAAGAGCAATAAAAATGCCTTTAAATCTTGTTATCTTGTCACATTTGCTAGCTTTCAGAGACAGAGTTCAAAAGCCAGTTTGTCTTCCTTCATTTATTTTTCTTTATTTAATTGAAGTTGGAGGATTTTTTTTTAAAGCAAACTGTGTGACAAATGAACTGGGGCAAAGCATATGAAATGAAAGGCTGTAAGATGTCAGGCTTTTTTCTAACACAAAAATGAAATAGCTAAGTGAACTTCAAATATTTCACTAGTTATGAAGACCCATTTTTGTAATTCTGTGGTGAAAAAAATATTTTCATAGGATCAAAACAAATTAGAACACTTTACTCGGTGATGTGCAAATTTTAAATATTTTTGCTGAAACCCAATTTCCAAACATTGTTTATGCGCTATTATCAGTAAAATTACATGTTAGTGGGAACGTTTTGTGGCCATTTCAATGGAAAATATGCTATCTGTAAATGACAGTGCACCACCACATCATGCTATAGTAACATATTTATGAAAAGTGAGTTTTTAAACATGAACTGGGAATTATTACTGCTCCTGTCCAGAGGACAATGCTATTAGTGAACTGAGGGGCATATTTACGATTAAGTGGCAGAGCGCGGCTTTAGCCTCCTTTGCTTAACGCCGCGCTCCGCCACTTCTGAAACGCAGGGCTGCACAGTATTTACAAGGATACAGTGCAGCCCTGCGTGTCCCCATGTGCTGGTGCTAATTTAGCCGCCAACGCACCATTGCACCATAGAAGTTGCAAAAAGTCATTTTTTTATTGATTGTTTATGTGCAGGAAGGGACACCTTCCTCCTACACATCAACAATCAATGGCATTTTGCTGTTTCTGTGTGCTGGAACGCCCACCGCAACACCTGTTGCCGGCCCCTTTCATGCTAAGTATAGCGTGAAAGGGTGCATTATTTACTCGGCGGCATTAAGCCACGTTAAGTGGCTTAATGCTGCCTTGTAAATAAGGCGAAGCCCCTATCCTCACCACAACGTCAGAAAAAGTGACGTCGTGGTGGCGATAGGGGCTTGTAAATATGCCCCTAAAAGGCAAGCCAGGGATCATGTGTACCCTGTATGTGGGCTTGATTCTTAATATACATGGAGCAAACGTTAAGTCTAGTAAATAAATAGTTTTTTTGTACAGCAGAAATAGTGAACTTGTATATTTGAAGGTGCTCTCTAATGTGGCAATAAAGAAAAAGGCGGCTCCATAAGACAAAATATTTGCCTAGGATCACACAATTTGAGACCAGCTCACGGGTCAAGTACATTACAATTTGGTCGAGTAGATTATTAGAGTTACTAGACCCGCAGGTCTAGTAACATTTTTATGATTTTTCGAGCCCTGCTCTGAGGTATAATATGTCTGTTTCTTTGGAGGGCGTGGGGGTTAATCTTGTTTCACTCTCTTGCTACAGCATCAAATGGGAGCTAGAGTGGATTGCTTACACAAAGGTCGGAGCACAGATTAGGGGAGAAACTAGGAGAGAAAATCAGGCAGTCACTGGCCATTGAAAAACAACAGATTTTGAACTAAAAAAGCCCACACAAAAGTGGCATTGAAGCAGTGACGGGCAGGTGCAAAACAACAGATTTTAAACTACAAAGCCCACAATGCAACAGGTAAATTGAGGAAGTCACAGCAGGTAAAACTTCAATTTTTAGACTATAAAGCCCACAAACAAAACAGATGAAAAAGAGGCAGTCACCAGTTTATTGTTTTTCTTCCAATCAATTTGTTTTGCACTCACTTAATCTAGAACATTGGGCTCCTCGCCACATTGTCTTTAAAAATAGTTACTTTTTTCCTTCTTCACCTCATTGTTTAGCTAGAAGTATATAAAATGTTTGCAGTTCAAGCCAAATGTAAAGTGCCACAATATTTCTTCAACTGCTGATCCTCCCTATCTGCAGTGTAGTATGCTTTGGGAACAACCAACGCAGAAATTTAGGGGATAGCAGAGGGCTGGATTCATACCATTTTCCATAGCCTTTATGTAATAGACTCAGTTAAGGTTTTTGAATAGGACCAACACAAATTTTGCAGAACACCCTTGCTAACATATTTCTAGCAGGTAACGTTCTGAGAATCCTTTCGGTTTACTATTTGTGGAGTGAGAATTGGCATACATCCAGTACAGAATTTTGTTATAACTCTTCTAATGTTTTAATACACCCTATTTCTCCATGTTACTCAGTTTGGAATTACTATTCTGATCGACCCTTCTAACCACAGATTCTCACCTCTTGAATTTCCCCAGGCAGCTAGATTGGATCTAGACGTTTTTCTTAACAATAGCTCCCACACACTAGCACGTGATGCCATAAGATTCCTCGACGATCTCGATCCACCTCCAGCAGTGACAGTGCGTAGCCAAATATAAGCATCATCCCTGGGTGATTATGTCTGCTCCTTCTTTTCTGCACCATTTCACGTGGATCTGGAGTTCCAGTCCCAACCTTGTCAGCGTTCATCAATGCCAGAAATTTCATTTTTCATCCATAAATTACTCACAAGGGAAATGTCCCCTTCCAAAACCACAGGCTTCAAACCATGCCTTGACTGCAGGAAGCAGATGTTATTCACAAATCCACATGATGTCTGCCTAAGTGTCTAGTGTTTGGGCACAACTCGAAGTCATGAGACAAATGCTCTCTTATGCACACAAAGCCGATAAGGGAGCAGGAGGCAAGGCTATACATCATTGAGCATTGAAAGCGAGGTAGGACGCATTCCAAGCAGCAGAACCACCCAAGTCACAGGCCTACTCCTGCAGTAGGTCCCAATCCCTCTCCTGGTCACTGTCTTCTGGGAAGTCATAGACAAAGCCAAGGGACAAGTTGTGCCATAAGCGCAAGATATCTAGGCAGAATACATTCTTGTCCCGCCACTCCTGCTCTGGGGAGAAGCAGAGCAGACCAAGAGCATGACTCGCCTGCTATTGTCCGACTCCATTCCTATTCCAACACTGGTCTCAATGTGCCCTGAGTTCCTTGGGCCATTGTTGATCCTGCAGTGGATAGAAGCTCCCTCTGGACCACCTTTGTGCCTTAGGAAACCAAAGGGGCCCCAAGTATGACTTCCGCTGGCCCGTCTCACCCTGGTGCTGACTGACCCTGGTGGGCCTCCACCGGGCACCCTGCTGGCATTGGCCATACCTCCACTCCTTCACTGAAGGCTTCATCAGTTCTGTTCTCCGGTGCTGGCCCAGATTTCCCACTCTGATTCCCATTTCCTGAGCCAGGCCGATGTCATTTTCACAGTGCAGCCTCAAATTTGGAGGACCTCCATCCTCTCCCTCAATGTCAGTATTATTGTGAACTGAAAGCCTTGTTCGAATTGGATTGTAAACCCTTCAAGGGCTTCATAATGTTCCCCATGATGAGGATGACACGAAGGAGGCTGAAAATTTGCTCCCACCAAATTACACTGAAAATGGCCTATGTTTAGATCTACAGAATGGCAGCGGCTTACAGATAGATTTGCACTCCCGACCGGGGCCCCGCTCTGAGGAGAGTGACTGTTTTGTGTTAGTAGTCTGCAGAGCAGCAGTAGTGTTGGCCCCACCGCTTCCTATTATACAGGGGCGGCTCCTCCACTAGGGCGGAGGTGCGTCGGCCTACTGCTTTCTCTCACTGCGAAAAGCAGAAACATAAAATGGTAAAAACTACCATTTTATGTTTCTGCTTTCGCACTGCGAGAAAGCAGAACAGAAGGATTTGGTTGCGGGCGGGGCTGTTGTGAGAGGGGGAGGAGTAGTGTGTCCACTCCTGAGGGCGCAATGACTGTTTGGTCGGCCCTCTGGGGCCGCCCAAACCAGTCATGCGCACTCTGCCCTTTCTCCATGCAGGCTGCAATGCAGCCTACATGGAGAAAATGGCCTCCCTGTAAGCCCCTGGCTGGGCGGCGTCCCCACCAATCACAACGCTGCCATTGCAGCATTGTGATGGGCTTAGGGGAGGGAGACTGCCTGCTTCCTGTTCCTACCGGAGGCAGGAGAGTAGAAGCAGGCGCCGAGCAGGAATGGCGCCCAGAAAACACGGTACCATCCGGCGAACCGGTACGTTTTTTCTTTATTATTATATTAAATCCTCCCCGGGCGAGCCCCCCACCCGCGAATAATGCCGGCCGCGACTGCTATTATAGAGACTAAGGCAAACCTACTGACAGAAATCTTGCAGCCTGGGCCTGCTGCTTCAGAGGCCTTACTGCCTTTTAACGAGGCCCTGATAGAAATGTTGATGATGACTTGGTCTAAGCCATACTCAACTCCTAAAGTAAGTCACCCAGTAGCTAGACATCATAGGTCTTCCCGGGAGAACTAACCTTTTTGTCACAGCAACCAACTAACGAGAGCTTGATGGTTCAGGCTTCCACCAGCAAGGTTATTCCCACCGACTTCCCTACTGCACCGTGGACAGAGAGTTGTAGCGCATTGATGTGATCTGCAAAAGAGTCTTTTCCTCTGCCAGTTTGGCACTGAGGTCCCTAAATGCCATCTACCTTCAAGGGATGCTCACACCTGTGTTTTGGCACTTATGATTCTGAGACTTCTTTGCCTCATGCATTCTGCTGGTCCCACACCCCCATTGGCACATATGGTCCTGGCATTGGTACCTTTGTCTGCAGTGAGCTTGAATGAATGAACGAAGACATTTATATAGCGCACAGCTACTCAACTAGAGTGTTCCGGCGCTAAACAAGCCTCAATTCACACTAGGGCAGCCTTTCGGACAGCATGCACATTTCAGGAGGCAGCAGACATACATTGGTGGCTGTCATACAACAGTCTGACTTGCAGCACAACTTTCACCCAGCCCCCCACCCCGAACCAGGATTTCACATTGATTGATACATTGTATCTGAGTTGGGGCAGTCTCCTGTGAGAGCTGGAGATCATGGGCCTTTGTACCCCAATGGAATAGAAGCTCCACAACCTGTTGGAGCTTCATGCTACTCGGTTGTCTCTGAAGGCTTTCCTCCTGTCCAGCAAGGAATGCCGCTTCAGGTCTTAACAGAGAACACAACCGCCATTTTGTATTGCAACAAACAGGGTGGTACAGATAATGTGCCAGGAAGCACTGCATCTCTGGAAATGGCTGGACCCTCAAGGGATCTGACTAATCGTTAATCATCCAGGGGGGTCACTGAACGCCAGGGTCAACGAGTTCAGTGGATGTCAGCTGGCAGACTACAAATGACATCTTCATTTAGAGATTGCCCAATGCCTTTTTCACCTAGCGGGGTATTGCGTGTTTAGATCTTATTGCTACTACAGAGAATATGCAGTGACACTGGTGTTTCCTCAAAGATGTTCCCAGGGAAACGTATTCTGACCTTACTGCGATACAAGCCTCCTATATGCCTGCCTACCTCTGCCTCTCCTGTCACGAATTCTTGACAGACCAAGCTCAGATCATCCACATAGCTCCGGATTTGGTCAGGAGAGTGTCGTTTCCTGATCTATTGAACCTGAGCATTTGCCCCCTGGTCCCGCTACTGTTGTCCTGTCTCAACAATAGGGCAGGGGCCTGCACCCAAATCTCCACAACTTGCACCGCTATGCATGGAGGGTGCACTTTTCCAACTGAGCAGATTTGATTTACCTCCTGAAATAGCAGAGGTTGCCAGCTAGGCACCCATCTAATAAATCTATTTTTTCGATCATTTGGTGAAGTTGGGTGTGGCTTGGTACATAGACCCTCTAGCCGACCATCTGTAGGCCAAAAGGTTCCGATGTTTTGTGATTTGTTCCATCTTAGGCCCAGCAAGGCTTTGTGGTGAACACTTTAAACGTTATTTGTCGGCCGTTTTGATCTGTATACATTTGTCTGATCATCCGTGGCATTCAGATCACCAGTTGTAATGCTTTTTTTTAAGGGTCTCACATAAATGTTCCTCCAGGAACCATTCATCATGCCTTAATGCGACCTTAATTTTGGCTTCATGTTCTTAGTGCACACAATGTTCGAGATTTCTAACCATCAAGACAGTACTTCTCATTGCAATTACGTCTGTTCACCATGTCATCGAACTGCATGCCCTCTCAGTGCAACTGCCATACACCACCTTTTTCCTGGATAAGTTGGTGCTGTGAACTTGCATTTCCTTTTTGCCATAAGTGGTATCGCCCTTTTATGGGAGACAGCCCATCACTCTCCATGCCTTTTTCACTCTGCTTCACCCTTCTAAGGAGAAGAAGCAGCTTGATTGTCTGGATCTGAAAATAGCTCTTACTTTTACATCGAGTGCAGGCAAGAGCACCAGGTGGATGACAAGCTTTTTAACGGATTTTCTGGAGCTAAGTAAGGGAAGGCAGTCCAGAGGTAAATCTTGTCCAAGGCAGGGCCGGACTGTGAACCAAAACCGGCCCTGGCAAACTGCTCGGCCGGCCCCCCTGGGGGGAGAGTGGGGGTGCGGCTGAGCTGTTTGCTAGGGCCGGTTTTGGTCGATTTTGTTACAGGGGGCCGAAATTGCCGGCCCCCGGTAACAAAAACTGATCCCCAGGGGCCCAAAACTGGCTCCCCACCCTGGCGGCCCACCGGGGAAACGCCCGGTGCCCGCTATGGCCAGTCCGGCCCTGGTCCAAGGGGATTGTTGTGCATTAAGACATGATTTTCCCAAGCCAAAACATCGCCTTCTGAGGACCTACAGGCCCATTCAGTTAGAGTCAAGATCACCTCAACAGTGTTTGCCTGAGTGTGTTCTGTGCTGAACATGCCAGGCTACTACTTGGGTGTCTGTACACACTTGTATCCATGTATTACTGTTTAGATAATCAAATCCGCAGGGAGGGCCATTTCGCCGACTTGATCCCACAGGTCTTCCTGGTGTCAGTCTACTCAGTCCCTCCACCTTTTGAGAAGTACTGCTTTGGTATCTGTTTAGTAGGTGGGGAATCTGTAGTTAGAAGTATCCATCAGAAGAGCAAGTTACTTAACTTTGTTAACAATCTTTCTGGTGGATACTCAATCTAACCGCAGATCCCTTACAAACCCTCCATCCTCCCATTCTGTGGCGTAGACTTTTATGGTTCTAAAAAGGTCTGAAGTTAGATTTTGCTCACTGTCATTTTTCCAGTTTGTCATGGATGAGCCGTGTCTGAGGGGATGGAAGAGTTTAAAGGTGAACGGAAGCACTTGCACTGGAGTGGCGCCTATATATGGCTCATCACCCTCACTTCTGGAGACGCAGCAAAGCCACTACAGAGTCTGATGGCCTTTTGTACCAGTGCTCAGGATTTATTGATATGAAGTAGTTCCAAATCCAGTCTTGCACCTGGGGGAATTCAGGAAGTGAGGCATCAGCTGTTGGATAGATTATCCACTAGAAAGAGTAATACCATAAGCCAGTAACTTGTTCATCGTTTTTACCTGTTAAAATCCCCTCTCTCTCCTGAAGAAGCATCACCCCTGCTATTTTCTTTCCATCCAAATGTTTTTCATGTCTTCTTACTGCCTAAACTGCAAAGTTATTTCTCTTCTGTATAATCTCCTGCTGAGCATATGTGTGAAGGTTTACTTATTTATCAAACCCCTGTCTAATCTGATAGAAGTCTCTGTGTTGTATTTGTAGCAATTATTCACCAACAGCTGGGAGGCCCAAATATATATATATATATATATATATATATATATATATATATATATATATATATATATATATATATATATATATATATATATATATATATATATATATATATATATATCACACACATAAGGACATTAAGAAAGCTTAAGATTCTCGTATCTTGTCTTTTAAAGTGTTATAAGGTTCTTCCGGGTGTGCTACTTGTCCATAGATATGTACACCACTTCCCCTGTGTTTTGAAATAGTTTGGTATATCCTAAAATACATATAAATCTTTGAAATAAATATTCTTTTTAGCAAGGCTACCTTCCCTACTAGTAATTTTGGGAGACAACTTTAGTGTTTGAGATCATCTCTTTATCACTCCACAATCAGGTCAAGATTAAGCCCCGACAAAGTGGCCATCCACCTATTGATATGGATCTGTGGGAATTGGCCTTGCAAACAATCCGATATGTAAGAATCATCTCCAGCCTCTGAATTTTCATCAGCTCATTTGCATCCCCACCAAAACAAAAGGACACTCTCTAGACACTGTGTTCAGCAGTGGGGAATCAGTCATCATCAATGGAAGTGACCCTGCTCACTGAAGCGTCCATCCCCTTTTCTCGAATGGAACCAACTGTGTCCGCTGGATTGACCATCACGTTAACACATTCATTTGTTATACCCCATCTAAACTCCTTAACAAAATGTTCTCCCTTCAGTCCACCTTCAGACAATGTATCAAGCTCAAAAGGGAAGAACTGGAAGCAGAACTGACTGGACCTGCGTGAGATTAAAACAATAGTAAACTTATGTGACTTGATGAACAAAGCCTTTAAAAGAAATCCCCTTGAGAAGGTTTTGTCATAAAAAAACAGAAAACATAATGGCTAAATGATGGAATGAAAAAAAGACAAAAGTACAATCTATGAGCCCTGAATGATGATGATGGTACAAAACAGCCCAAAACATTAAAAACAAATCTCTGAGATACAACAGAATCTATCACGTATCATCAAAACACGAAAAGAAAAAAGAGCTCACAAATGGAACACCAAATGCCTAGCAGATCACTTTTGTCACCACAGCAAAAACGTTGTAGTTATAACCACGGAACAAAACAATCAGCCGTCTAAATGAACTTCAAGTAATTGGAGTCAATACAAAGAATAAGACCAGCTTACTAATTTAGTTCAAACAACTGTCCATTACACGACTTAGTAAGAGATAGTGGACCAGCCAACTCACCAGCAGATCAATGCCATTCTCAATTCAACCTAAAATATTGCTAGCCACATCAGTTCCAGTTCTAGACTTGAACATAATCCACACATCTCTACCCTCCAACACATTTGCATCAGAACTCTAGACATTGTGCGTCCAGCCACTAATTAAGAAAAATAATCTAAACTCAAGCGACTCAAATAACTACAAACCAACCTCAAATGGTCTTTTCCTGAGAAAACAAATAAAACTGTTTTCTACCAATTCTCACTTCCTGGAGAGGTGCATGACACTGTCTGACCAACATATAGGCTTCTACTATTGTAGAGGTGCTGAATAAGCATAGCTTTCCATATGGACATCCCACAAACAAAAGTGGATAAAAATGGAGCTTCAGCACTTTTGCTCCTTGACCTAACAGCAGCCTTTAACAGAGTCCATCACAAAACAAAACTAAAGACTTTAAAAACACAGACATGGACACTTTAAAATAGATCTACTCCTATCTTATGGATAGATCAAACATTATTTAATTACCTCCATTCACCTCAACATCTTACAGCATCAAAGCAGTTGTACCTCAGGTTCTCACGTTACAACTTTGCAGATAATACACAGATACACTATATTTAAAGGCTCATATTTAAAGGACTGTCTTAGTGCCCCTGACTACTGGATGATAAAAAATACACCGTGAACTCAATGCAGCAAAATAGAAGATGCTAACTGAGATTGGAAACACAACGACCTATTGACTACCTGGCTAAAAAACTAGGATCACCACAGTCAACCTCTAAATAAGTAAGAAACCTAGGAATGATCCTGGAGTGAACTTTCTATACTATTCCTCAAGTTGACCAAATTCAAAAATCCACATTTCACACTATGTGGATATTACAACACATTTTCCTCATCTGGGATTCCCACAGAATATCCACAATACACGTTCACTTGTTATATCGCAGCTGGACTGCACCAATGGTTTGCACCCAAGCATACCAAATAAAATGCCACAAAAGAATGCAAAACGCAGGGACAAAAGAATGCCTATACTTAAAACCACATAACCATATCTTGCCTGCTCCAAGAGCCCTACATGGTTCCCTGTCGCCAGATGATCCACCTTCATTATACTATTACCCACAAGTCAGTAAACGGCCCAATCATGGATGGCCAATCCAATTTTGTACATCAGAAACAGGATTGCAGTGAAGTAGTTTAGTGTAGTCTTTTATTGTAGAGACGTTTACTGGGAATGTGACACGTGGCAGAGGTAACGTAGGTGATTAATAGGTTTGTCATTCAAAGGCTCTGTTCCCACAGACAAAGTAGGTTTCGCACTGTTTGTTGGGTTCACTGCCGTAATACAAGACTCCCGAGGGTATCAGGAATGAGTAGTCCTCATCCCAGCCAGGCATGGTGGGAGGATGATGCCATGCTTACTGTGTCCCACAAAGATAGTGCCATTATGGGACTTGCAAGACATGCTGCAGTGATGGCAGCGGGCAGGATACACTGACTGTGGAAACATAGGTCGGTATTGCCATGGGAATCAGGAGAAGAACATTGCAGCACTTACCAAGTATGTGCACATGAATGAATAAATGAAGATAAGTAGCTTCAACATCAAAGAGGATATGGATCATGTGCCCACCTCCTTGGGCATCGATGGGCATATGGGTGGAAATCCAGCAGCAGTCATCCTTTACAGTGGGTAGAATGTATCCATGCAGGAAAACATGGCACTTCACAGCTGTGTTCGTAGTAAGTAGGTTCTGGTAGCATTCCACCAGGGCTGCAAAGCATATTTCTTGGTGGATCTGAATATAGATCCACTCACCATGTTGGAGGTCTTGAAAGGACACTCTAGAAGGGCTGCACGGACCTGGGAACAGAAACTGCAGAAACAAGAATCAATTGTCTACAGCATTGGAGCACCACATCATCATTCAGAGGCAGTTTGAGAGCAGCAGGAATGACGGGGGGATCAAGGGAAGTAGCATAGGATGGCCCATGACTACCTGATAGGTGCATTAATTTTTTATAGAAGATGTGGCTTGGTTATCCAAAGTGGAAAGGGCAGTGCGTAGGGCCACACAGGTTGATATGCACAGTGAAAATGCTGCATAATCCATAGAGCCTTACACACTTCCTGCACTACAGAAGAAGCAAAGTATATTCCACAGATGCTAGAAAGCCTAACAGGATCCCAAACCATTTTATGAAACCTCTAAGTAACTTATAGGTGTCCACCGCAAAAGCATCAGCAAGAGAACATGGATATACCTGACCCCAGCCACAAGACATACTTACAAGAACATAAGAATAGGAGTAACATTTGGGCATCTGAATAAACTCCATCTGTAGATGGACAAAGGGGACCCAAAGAGGTGGGTGGAATGGAAAATATTTGTTGTGAGGAAAAGAAGGATGCAAACCAGTGGGTTGTTACGGCAAGGATCATATAGTCACTTTCAACCTGAGAATTACTGTGATACAAACGTGCAAGGTTGGGGAGAAGAAATTCAAGGCCAGCACTCTCCATTTTCCACTACGCCCTAATCTAACAGGTCCCTTTTAGAATTCAGCTTGATCCTTTTCTGTTTTTCATTCTCTGATACCTACCCCTGCTGCAAAGATAACTCTTTAAGCGATGGCACAGGGAAATCAACTGTTTGTATAATAGCAATTCCATGATTTAGAGAGAGTGCACCTCTCTCATCGGCAAATGCATTACCTTGAGGCACTTGATCTCAGGAAGATTCGTGGGTCTCACAATTAACAATAGCAACTTTATCTGGCAACAGTAGAGCATCTGACATGTTTTTTCAAGTATACTACATTCTTTATAGCCCTTCCAGCAAGTAAGAAATCCTCTTTGCACCCATACCAGCCCAAAACCATGAGCCATACCAAGGGCTTATTTGGAATAGTGAATACAATGAGAATTTTATGTGAAGCCAAAAAAGATGTATGTGTTGGAACAACAACCATGGCTACTTGAGCAGGCGGACCCGAGGCAAATGTCAGCTCTCTATCATCTCATACAATGTACAAACAGCATATCCAGCAACAAGGTTTCAAACATTATTTCTGAGGCACGATCCATCCACATAATAAACAAGTTCACTGTTGGAGCATCCGACTGATCAAATGTTAAGTAACAAGCACACAATCCTGATGTTCACCATCTAGTACTTTGGGAATAATAGAAGCTAAGCTGGATTCAATGCTGGACAAAAGGCTAGAGTAGTATGAGAGGCAGAAAGTAACAATATCTCATATCAGGATAACTGTGCAGTGGATAAATGTTGAGTTTTTTAGGTAAGCCGTGGAATTGAGAATGGACCTCTGATATGCTATGGCAGTTGTTCTTAACCTTTTGACTTCTGAGGACCCCAACTGAATCATTACTGGAATCCGGGGATCCCCACTTAGTCATTAATGGAAGATTGAGACCCCTAGCCTAAGAAATTTCTTTGATTTGAAGTTCAAAACATGCACAAAAATACAAAAACAAATATACACAAAACAAATGCTCAAATATTGAAATGTTTTGTTTAATTCACAATCAAATATAAAAAAGCGTTTTCACATGTTCAATTTCATTTTAATGTATTAACTCTTATAGTATTTATTTGGTAACATAGTCGTGAACCCGGTGAGTAGGCCTTGCAGATCCCCAGGGGTCATTGAAGCACATGTTAAGAAGCACTGTGCTATGGGTTTCCTATGGTCACCATGATCTTATACCAACACTTCTAGGGCACAACCATTTTGTTCATGACCATACAAAGTAAGTGGTTTGGAATAATCTGGCAATCCTAAGGCAGGTGCAGAGACTAATGCTGGTTTCACCTGTACGAATTCACGCTCTGACTCTTCAATCCGCTGCAAGAGATCAGGACTATGTTTCTTAATGTAATTTTGAAGGGGCCTCACCAAAGTCGTTGTCTACAGCAGAGGTCTTCAAACGTTTTTGCTCTGAGCCCCCCTAAGCAAAATGTTTTGAGGTCGGGGCCCCCCTCCAAAACTTTATGGCAAGGATTGGGGGGAGCGGGAGGGACATGGCTGCATGCAGGGGGCTGGTCTTATGAGATGATTTCAGGAGTACTTTTTCTATAGCTTATAAACTGCACTAAATGTGAGGCTTATAAAACAGCAAATGCATCAAACAAAAACATGCATTACCCCAAACATACATATCCCCATAATTGAGGTGGTGTGAGCCTCTCACACTCTTGGACCCCAATGCAACTACACCTGCTGCGCTAATAACTATAGTCCTGAGTAGCAGGCTATTCCTCTGCATCTTTTACCTCTTCCCCACCATGAAGGACCATCACCTCGGTCCTAATGCTAGAAAGGAAAAGAAGCTGTCATGCCCCTTTTTTAAAGGAAGACAGTCATAACTGTGATGCAGTAGGCCCCTCAAACCCCTGGGCCCCAGTCCTGCTGCATCTGCTTCCTTAATGATAATCAGCAGTGGTCAGCTTCACTAATGAATGAACCTTTTAAAAAACAATTAAAAAACACAGTTTACCGCATTTGCTACACAATCCATAATCTGCAGATTCCAACAAAAGAAACTTGATTCTAGCTCACACTGAACAAAATTTACTTAAAACGTGGCAAAGTGTTCCAGAGCAGTGGAAGGCCCTTTGCAAAGATTGACTGGTAATCTTGTAGTTGCTTACTGCTGTATTTGGGTGTTTTATAGATTTGACACAAAATCCATCATCTGCCGCATCATCTGCTGATATTAACAACAACAACAAAATGGTTCTAGCTCAAACGGTTCCAAAGTTAGTAAAAATGCAATGACAGATGGTGCTGCGCGGTGGAAGTCACTTTGCAAAGCTGGCCTGGTCTTCTTTCTGTTGCTTATTGTTATATTTTGGTATTAAACTGGTACTGAGGTGCAATCAATGCCCAGACAGTGTTACCAAGTTTTAAAATGAAAACATAATGAAGCAATACTATAAAAAAACGTGCCGCATAATTTGCCTATTCTTGCCGCATCATTTAATCAACTCTGTCTCATAATTTGGCCCTCTTCTGCTGCATAATTCCAGTGAGCTGGCTTACACCCTGGACCTCAAGCTAAGCATTCTAGGTCCGTGTGAGGTTCAGGTGCTTGCCAAGTCTAGAATCAGGCATGGTAGCTCTCAGGCAGTTATGACATTCCTACCGAATGCTAGAACTACCCACTCTTTGATGTGCGCATTTTAAATATTAATAAAGTTTTTGAAACAAGAAATTATTAACTCTTCATCCCATAATATAATATGACAACCGTGAACCGAGACAAGTGAAAGCAGCAATCCTTCCTCGTTCTCAAAACCAAGACACTGACCAGCAAGACACATCCTCGTGAAACACAACCAAAAGCATCAAAAAATAAACAGGGGAAAACGCAAAGTACAAAAGTTGCATTTATTACTGCACAGTTAAATTGCACATTCAAAAAAACTCTCAAACAAATATAATTTTCACCAGGACAAACACACCACGAACTGATTTTACATTAAGTATTTGTGCAGCCTTTATTTATTGAGAGAAAATACATGTTTCAGGCAAAATAAGTCTGTCCATTCATAATTACAAATTGCAAACACCGCAAAATTGGTTCCTCTGTTTTTGTTGAGGGTCGTTCATTGACCAGAGCTTCTTTGATAATGTCTATAACTCACTTAAAATTATGTACAGGGGTCTAAAACGCGCTCATGCGGTTTCAGACCAGTTTCTTCATTTCACCCTGGTGCAAAAACCTTTATGTAACATGGACTAGGTTGTATGTCGTTACAACGCATTCAGTTGCAACGCATGCCTTTACCACGCATGCGTTACAACGGAATGCTATTTCCACGCATAACCTTTACCACGAATATACCTTTACAACGATTTTCATCGTAAATTTATGCATGGTAAGGGCATACTCTTGGTAAAGGTTATACCCCTCCCCTGTACCCTTACGTGACCCCCCAGCCCCCAATCCTTCTTATAATTACCCCTGCCCTGAATCCTAAATCCTTATATATATATATTTTTTAAACTAAAATTCCCCTTACCTCTTCACGTCGTCTCCTCTCCTTCATCTTCCTTGGTGACGTCGTACGTCGTAAAGAGGAAGCGGAAGTTTCTTTCCGTTTCCTCTCAAACGACGCCGATTGCCTCCACTTCGCGACGTGACATCAGGTTCGGTTTTTTTGTGGGGGGAACCCCCAAGCCCCTTTTTTTCCACGCTTTTTTTATTTTTGGGGTAGACCCCCAAGCCCCCTTTTCTAATTTTAGCCTTTACACACATGCCTTTACTACGTATCTCGTAGTAAAGGTATGCGTGGTAAAGGCTTTCGTGGTAACCACGCATGCGTTGTAATGCATGCGTGGTTAAGGTTTGCGTGGAAACGGCCGCGTTGTAGTGGCCGTTTCCCCATGGACTTATCAATGCCTCTTCATCTGTGCAGCATTAGGCGAGCAGAAAGAATGAACAATAGTGAAGGTGGATTTGGCATGTTTCTGCACCAGTGAAAATGTTCCGTGTCCCAGCCCCGGTTGGGTTTCACTTGTGTTGTGCTTAATACAAAGCTCTTCCAATTTTGGACATTTATGCGCACCCAAGAGTCCTTCTACTATGTCTGTTTAATAAAAACATATGCATTATTTCAAGGGAGTTTCAAAGTCTATTCACTAACGGTCTTTAAAGGCTAATTGTGAACAGTAAGCACTGCGACGCCCAGGGTTCCTGGCGACACCTTCCTTTGCAGCATAAATCATAGGCCCCCCTCCCCCCGGAACCAAGTAATTGCATATTTAAGTAAACCTTAATTGAAATTAGTGGTGTGAATAATGGATGAAATCTCAACGTGAAGAAAGAACGAGCAGCTGCAATGCAATAGGTCTCGCATTTACACGAGTTTGAGCTATTGGCATTGTAAATGGCAATGCCTTTTATTTATGTTTTGGTTTTTAAAACATAAATAAAAGGCATTGTCATTTACAATGCCAGTAGCTTAAATTCCTGCAAATGCGAGACCTATTGGATTCCAAAAGCTTGTTAGTAATCTCTTTGACCCAGCCAGCCACACTCACTGACCCCTGCCCCCACGGCACTCAAATCACAGTTCTCACTTTCACTTCAAGGGCTCGTAATAAATGAAGACAGCCTGGAAATGCAGCAAATAAACATCGCTTGCACTTCCAGGCCATCTTCATTTACATATACTTGCAGAGGCATCTGCGCCTCCCTGGGAACCCATCCACGCCCCTCCAGGGGGTCGCGCCCCACAGTTTGAAGACCTCTGGTCTACAGTATCCCGCCATGAGAGATGGTAACTAACTTAAGGGTGGCTTTGATCTGGGCCACAGGCAAGTGGCACTTCCCAGCAGAGATGTTTTGACCTAAATATTGAACACAAGGTTCCAATTCAGATAGCAAATATATTGAATTAATCTTACATTGGTCCTGAGTGGCAGAAGCAAGTAACAGATCATCAATATACTGATCAAGGTCCTGTCTAGGGCTATGGAAAAGATGTAAGGGGACTCTGTAAAGCCCTAAGGAAGTCTGTACCATGTTAACTGGCCTCTACCCAATTAGAACAAGAAGAGCTATTGACTTTTCATGAATGGTAATGGAGAAGAAGGTGGAGCACAAATCCACAACTGTAAACCATTTTGGAGAGGCGGGAATACATGATAGGATGGTAGAAGGATTGAGTACTACAGGGAAACTGGGTATTAGAACACTATCACCCACAGCTCTTGCATAAAGAGATAACAATGTATTATAGGGATAATTATGGTCTTACATAGGCTTTTAGTAGGCACTAGAATTCCTTGTTTAGTTAGTGCTGCAAACACAAGTCGAATTCCAGTTTTGGTGACTGGATACAGTGGGTAAGGAAGTGCAAGGTAATTTCTCCCTGGGATTAACCTAGATTTTAACAAGAACAGCAGAAAGTACACACCCAACATCATTGGCATGTTCAGACCATAAAAAAGAAGGTACTTGTTTAAGCAATTTGTCATGCAACTTGCTATCACGCATTTTTAGATTTTCTTCCAAATTGTTGGATTCTCACAAGACGGTCAATACCTCATTTAAATTTGTTTTAGGCACATTAAGGTATACCCTTTCTCTCATGCAGTACACGGTATAGTAGATTTACATAAGAAATCTCGCCCTAACAAAATGAGAGGCGAAGTTGCACTCAACAAGAAAGCAGGTCAATCAGTTATAGGGTCTTGAGTAAATGAAACATGGTCAGTATATGATGGGGGAATCTTCGTATCAGCAATGTAAACTACATCAATGGACCACTCCGAGAGGGGCAAGGAATGAAAGTCAGAGGTTTGCAAAGTTGACCAGACCGCAACTGTAACAAGAAGACATGAGGTGGGTTTACTCTGAATCCCACATTTCACACAAGGGCCATTTGGGTCAGCTGGGTTCAGGCCATTCACTTGGCAGTTTGCACCTCTCTGGCTGTCTTAATAGCTGGGGTACTCAGTTTGCTTTATTTGAGTACATACAGGGACCTTGGATTGTGTTGAAACATTAGAAGTTACATTTGGGCAATCTACTTTTCATTGTCCCAGTGACCACAGTTAAAGCAAGAACCTTCTTGATTTGATGCATCCCCTCTTCCCTTTCTCCTACCTCATCCTCCATGCCCTCCTCCATGACCACCCCGATCACCCAATTAGTTCATCCTTACCCTTCCTGTGACAGTTTGTTGAAACAATTGCATCTTCGAACCATCAAATTAAATTTGATTGAATCGGTTTTCCTTTATTATACTTCCATACAGTGATTGGTGACAGTGAGCCAGCCAAAACTTTCATTTACCATCCATTACAGATAGTAAGCAATTATTCCTACTCCATTGGCCATAAACCTTGTACAAAAGCTACACCAAGAGCGTCCTAAGTAGAATCTGCAAGTCAAGCAATGCCTGAATACCATAAAAACAGACTCTTTAGTTTGTCTTGTTAATCAGCATGAGACTCCCTTTTATTCTGTGTACAGTTTTAAACCTTAGCCAAGTCGATCTTGATTCAGCAATCCATCATTAGCAATAGCCAAAGCAACATCATCAGCAGGTGCATGCCGTGGCCAGTTGTCCTTTTCCACCAGTTGATCTCTCACCTCACTTGGCACCACCAATCTCAACTACATCGGCCCAGTTGGTTTTAGAACATTCAAACGCCATTTATAACTCAACTCGGAATATTAAAGAGTTTTCATAGATATTAAGAAATTTTTCTTTAATGTTAACCAATTCTGTATTGGACGATGGGACGTGGATGGTCATTCTCTCATCCTGACTTGGGTATTCTTGCAGAGAGTGGAGGGCTTCTGGAGATTTACTTTGATGTCGGTCCTCATTAGCATCACTACAGTAAAGTAGGGTGAGTGTGCCCCTCACAGGCAATTTATAGTCAGTTTGTTAGCTTGCAGTATATCTCAGACTGTCTCAGGTAATAGACTGTGGCACGGATTCATTCAAAGCCTAGAACGGATCGAACAAATGTAGGGTCTAGACCGGGGATGTGGTGTCATTGAGTCAGCCTCTCGTGTGTGCTGTCCTCTTAACAATTCACCACCAGTCGCACTGCCACTTGCTGGTCTCAATGCGCAGGCTTGAGCATTGTGCCCCCGATGCTAGCTATTTATACATATAGGGAAACAGTGGTTCTTGCGGATAATGTATGAATAGTTAATAATAAAGAAGCATAAAGCAGTTAAAACTGGAAATAGGATGTCGAAAGAAAAAGCATACTCAGGAAACCAAATACTGTTTGTACAAGAAAGGCTTTGTATTTGAAAAGCCATATAAACTGTGCTCTGTGTCCCAAGTGAAAAATAGAAACCACATAACATTAGTGGCCAATTCGTTATACAACAAGGTTTCTTAATACATGAAAATGACAATTTTTTGAGTAAAACAATCTCTCATAGCAGCCTCTGTATTATTTTAGAGAGTCCGGAAATGGTTCATTGAAATGCAAGCCAACAACGTTTCAACCCCACAAACAGTAAGGGGCCTCATGAGGACCTAGAATGAGGGACACCTGAAATGAAACATAGAAGAATAACTTGAGCAGAGGAAAAAAGAGAAAATAGAGTATGCACGTATTGAAGCATTAGAGGTCGTGACATACCTGATGAGTCACAATAATCATAAGCCAGAATTGGTGGAGTGCATACCAATAAAGTGATGAAAAAGGGGTATTATACTCACACAGGGCCCAACCGGGCGCTTTAAGAGAGAGAAGAAAAAATGTGTGGTGATAAGTATTTTTAGCAATCCAAAAAGTGCTAGTTTAGTTATGGCATATGACATAGGAACTTACCCCAGTGAGGGGAGGGATAGATGGGGATTCAATCTTGAAAAAAAAGTAGTAGCATGCCAAGTGGGCCACGTTATGGACAGAAAGATGTTTGAGATACGAACACGCGACTCCGTGCCCAGGAGTCAATGTTGCCACTCCAAATGGAATTAAAAAAAGAGACAAACATATAAAAAGGCCTATACACCAAGCTGGAAGCGGCAAGTCATGTTAATGGCAGCCGTACTTACCCTGAAAGTGGGGCAGCTGTCTAATCAGATGATACAGATCTTCTGTCTATGGGTGAGACCGCCTTCGTGAAGAAAAAAGGCGTAGGCCGCTGAAGTCTTCTATGCGTGGTTGCTTGAAATGATGGCAACTCATCAAAATGTGAGAGCCACAGAAGTCAGCCTCACAGAGCAGATGCTGTCGTGTTGGGCGCATTCTCAACTTGCTAGGTATAGCGTGGAGCAGCGTATGCCAAACAGTGTGTATGATGAACAGACAGCACTTTGGGAAAGATGAGAACGGATGGTCTTGTGTCTCTGGCGTGACTTGCAGAATACTATTGCAGGGAAAGGTAAACAAGGTCAATGATGAGTCGAGGATATGAAGGAGAAAGATTAGAAACGTACACAAGGCACTTAAATTGTACACAGTAAAGTGAAATATATAACAGTGGGGATATATATTACTACATGTAAATCGATATATTGTATCAAAATTGGTGCACCTTATGTTGTATATGTTCAGTTGTTCATGAAGTCATAATGTCCAAAAACATCTTAGATTTAATTGGAGAGGGTTATTACATAACTTGATCAATGGAGTTGCAACGTTCCATCCATTTGCACTCCATCTTTTGTAATATATGTGTAATATCGCCTCCACTTTGTGGAAAAAATGCCATACAAATTACCTGTCATTTGATATCATCTGCTGTATGCTGTCGCGGCCGGCATGACTCGCGGGTGGGGGAAGAGGGGGTTTAATTTAATAATACAAAAAAGATGTAATTAAACGTACCTTTCCGCCGACCGGGTCCCGTGTCTTCCTCTGCTCCTACTCTCCTGCCTCCGCCAGGAACAGGAAGCAGAAGCAGGCAGCAGCCAGGCTCCCTCCCTCCCCTTAGCCAATCACAACGCTGCAAGGAGCGTTGTGATTGGTCAGGACGCCGCCCAGCCAGGGGCTTATGGAGAGGCCATTTTCTCCATATAGGCTGCATTGCAGCCTGCATGGAGAAGGGCAGAGTGCGCATGACTGGTTTGGGCGGCCTCAGGGGGCCGACCAAACAGTCTTTGCGCACTCTGGAGTGGGCAGGCACACCACTCCTTCCCTGCTCTCAGAGCAGCCCTGCCCGCCCGCAACCAAACACTGCGAGAAAGCAGTGGGGTGATGCTCTTCCGCCCTAGTGGAGGAGCCGCCCCTGGCTGTATGGGTCTTTTCAATGAAAAGCATCACTAGAGGAGCATTTGGCACAGCACACCTTATTCTGCTCTGATGTTAACACATCCTAGTTTTAATGGTTTGTGATGTCTGGCCAATATAGGGCAATCCACATGGGCACCATATGCAGTATACAACAGTACGTGAATTGCAGTTAGAGAAAAAAATCATCGGACAGAAAACCATCTAGCACTCTACAAGAATTGTTGTAGCATTACTAGGCCCATCAATTATTTTACGTATCTTATCTTTTTCCCCTGCCAATGAGTCACTCTTTTGGTCCTCCGATGGATCTTGCTTTGTGCCGAGGGGGGTTTGATATAAATGGTCCCAACAGTCATCCAATGAGGACCAGGATTTGGATAACTGAACTTCAAACTAGAAAACAAACGCATGTAGATTATTCTCAAGACAATAGTATAAAGATAAAGGATTATCACGGCAAGCCCAAATTTCTTGAAGAAACGTAGGTGAGCCAAATTCATACACACTAGGAGCTCAGTTAAAGCTATACACATTAATATCTGATGCTCTGAAATCTCTCTAATATGATCTCCTCTAGTCATTAGTAACCCCAAGTTAAGAATGCACATCCACTTGAATTTAAATAAATCATGATAACTGAGTCGATAGGGAAATTTAGTATGGTTTATCAAAAGTTAAGGTGAAACGAGTGCATCAGTAAATCAGGTTATAAGACAATTTGTTCAAATTCTGATAAGAAGTTCAAAGTAAGATACCAAAGCTCAAGAGTTCAGGAAGGGACATAAAATGTCAGTTCATGCAGTCGCCCAAGAAGGAAGAGACCACTAAGCACATATAAGGTATGCGTCAGTTCGAAAAGGAAGCCATTTGAGTCCGCATTAGGCAAGTCAAGATTGCCAAGAAAAGTTCTGCAAAGTCTCTGCCACAGGACAGCCAGCAACTCATCCATCACCATCAGTGTGCTTGTGTGCATACCAGCCAGTCCATTCGTTGTCAGTTCAATCGAGCAATAATATATTCTTAAAGTTCTGGGGGTAACACCTGCTGGAGTCACCTCATCTGGGGGGACCACTCAGTCTATTGGTCAATTCATATAGGATGGGTGTCAGGCGACATAAGGAAGACACAAAATGTAGAGAAATAGGTGGGACAATTACGAAGTCCTTAAGCAAACCAATATGTGAAACGTTGGAACAATGCTCCTTTAGCAAGAGCACATAAGCGAGTTCAAGAGGACAGTTTCCCAGGCACCTGTTCAGGATTGTAGCAAAAAATGTAGGAAAGTATCTTATACAATACATAAGAACTCAAGAAAGAAAACACTGGTTCACGTTATTAGTTATACTGAGGAATTCTCTCATGAACAGTGGATTCAGCTAGTCAAGAGACTTCACATATGTCTGCAATCTTCTACCTAACCTAGATATGACCACACCAATTTTATGTTATCTCTAAGGCCATTTATATTACATCCCTGCAACTGGCTTGAGGGTCTTGTCTTTCTTAAGGTGATAGCCATTTAAATATCCTCGCTTTTGTCGCTTGTAAATATAATTTATTTTAATGTCTCAACTCATTGTTCTCTCCCCTACGGTTTACCTCTTTAGGCAGCATGAAGTTATGAACCTACATTGAATTCTCATGTTATATTAAGTGGTGGTGTTTATATGTATATAATTTTATGTCAAAGTGGTACGGAGTGTGGGAGAGGAGACAGATGGAAAAGAGAGCCTGTGATTAAGGAAACAAAGGGACAAGATAGAAAAAATGAGAAAGGAGTACTCTAGATGGAGTGGTATGGCCCACAATTCTACCGGGCAGAGTGGTGATGCACTGAGTTGGAGGTGTCCAAACAGTGTGGCGAGAGGGGACTGAAATTTAAGAGGCGATGGTGGTAGTAAAAGAGAGGAGGTGGAAACAAATGTAGGAAGTAGATGTAACAAGTAAGATCCAGAGGTGGTAGTGGAATCAGGGCATTAGAGAAAACAGACAACTCATCTATACCTTAAGAGTAGATTAAAAACAAATCTCCAGTAGCTTAGTGGTTCTAAAGTCAAACATCAGGGTAAAGAACTAAACCATTGCCTGAAAACTTCCAGTTTTGCTAGACAAAGGTCAAAAGCCTAGATTTACCAACTGTGCATTAATAACACTAGTACCATAATCATAAGCTTAGTTCGCACTTCCAGCATTACTTCTCCTACAATGAAGTACTCTCACTTCCATCACCAATCACAGAGGTCAGCCTAATAATCCGGTCCTTGGGTGATGACAGATCACAGTAACTTGCCATCTGAACATACCAACGCAACAGATCTGCCTCTAAGGGGCCCAGAACCCCACAGACAGGCTGGTAACTTGATAGAAACCCTGTTAATCAAGTTCCAAGACCATAAAATCACTCCAGTGGCTTCCATCAACACAGGAATTACTTTCAAGGCCCTCTGGATGCCCATAAATACATCAATGTGAAAGCATCAAACTATGCAGCAAAGCCTTGTAGCTCCAGGTAGGGAGCAGGCTTGCTGAATGGGGCCAGCAGTCTTAACATGTCTTCTGTGAGCTTCACAGACAACCAATACTTATGTTCCCAAGACAGTTATTTTATAGTGTGTACACTTGACAGCTAGTACGGTTTGCAGAGGACAGGGCATGATATATTCACACACATTACATATATTAAAATATACACAAAAAATTGAATGGATTGAATGCTTTAATTAATCTCAGCTACTGGCAATTACTCGGGCCACATCCCAGTCCATCATTATTTTGCACACTAGGCCACCTCAGTTTGGACCCGGGCGATATGCAAGTCCCACTGAAGAAACAGTTCAAGTCTACCTTTTTAGGTTTTGCTTGCACTGCGCTTGTGAAATCTCTTGTATTTAATATATCTTAAAAGGGAGCTCTTATCAGTTCCTGTTGCTGAATTACTATGTTCATTTGCTGTTGTGTGGAACTTTTTTTTGTTATCTCCCCCTGGCTGCACGTATTTATGATACTTCTACTAAAGCTGTTCACACTATTTAAGCCCCATCCACTGTCAAGATAAGATCTCTTCCCATGGAAAAGGCAAACAGCTTCTAACAGTATGCTGGAATGCTCGCTTTTTTTATTACTTAGTTGTGTAAAGCAGATGATTTAGCCTTAGAAAGTTTGTGGCATTTCCTATTCATGGCTTAGCAACTTCCTTTGCACTTTTGTAGGCAATATCAGATAGATTTTTTAACTTTATCAATTTGGTCATTATGATCAAATTCTAAATGTTGTAATAAACATTGCATGTTACAAATAAAGTTAATATACAAGAGCTATGCTATATTTGACTACTAAACAAGCAGCCACAAATGTAGTTACCTTGCAGACAACAGGGTCATAATTTGAATGGTGCAGCAGCACCAGGCCCAAACGTTGTCAGCACTCCTCTAAACAGCTAATATTACTATATTTTACTACTAAACAGGCAGTCACAATTGCAGTTGAAAGGGGCTTGATTTAAATGGTGCAACAGGTGCAGTGGCACCAGGGCCAAAAGTTGTCATAACTCCACTAAACACCAAATATTGCTGTATTTTACTACTAAACAGGCAGTCACAAGTGCAGTTATCTTGCAGGCAACAGGGTCATTATGTGAATGGTGCAGCAGATGCAGTAGCACCGGGCCCAAAAGATCCAGGCACCCCACTAAACCCAGATTATTGCAAAATGTTACTACTAAACAAGACAGTCACAAGTTCAGTTATCTTGCAGGCAATAGGGTCATGATTTGAATGGCACAGCAGGTGCAGTAGCACCAGGACCAAAAGCTCTAGACACACCACTAAACACCTAATATTGCTATATTTTACTACTAAACATTCAGTCATAAGTGCAGTTACCTTGCAGACAACAGGGTCATGATTTGAATGGTGCAGTAGCACTGGACCCAAAAGTTGTAAGAACTCCTCTTAACACCTAATATTGCTATATGTTACTACTATACAGGCAGTCACTATTGCAGTTAAAAGGGACTTGATTTGAATGGTGCAGCAGGTGCAGTGGCATGGGGCCAAAAGCTTTAGGTGCCCCACTAAACACAGAATATTGCAAAATTGTACTACTAAACAGGCAGTCACAAGTGCAGTTATCAAGCAGGCACTAGGGCCATGATTTCAGTGGTTCTGCAGATGCAGTAGCACCAGGGCCAAAAGTTGTCAGAACTCCACTAAACACCAAATATTGCTATATTTAACTACTAAATAAGCAGTCACAGGAGCCATGATTTGAATGGTGCCTGCACATGCAGTGGCACCCGGCCCAAAAGTTGTCAGAACACCTCTAAACACATAATATTGCTATTACATCAATTCATTCTATTATTTCCCTCGTATATTTCATTTTTCAAAACGTTACTATTACTTACCCACACTATACCACTAGTAACAGCACAATATATTGCCTTTTTGTACATAAACAAGTCATAACACTTTAACCCCTTCCGTGCGCCCGTCGGCCAACGGCCGTCGCGAGCACTACCTCCGTGGTGTTGCGCACGTCCGTTGGCCGACGCGGCCCCGCCCACTCAATAAAACCGCCGCACCGCGGCGGAATTGCCGCCGCGGTTAAGTGGTTAACAGACTTTCTGTAACTTATATTCTACAACTACTCAGCAAGCTACAACTTACAACAAAAAACAGCTTATTATTAATCACATAGGAGAAACCTAGTGCATTTACCATTGCTTGTGTGTTTTTTTTTTTTACTTCTTGTGTAAGTGAAACTTTTCCAGAAAAATAAAAAAAACATTTTGTTTCTATGGAGCTGAAATTCCCATGTCCTGCGTTTGGGTGGGCAAGTTCACCCACTCTTAACCATCTATGCATATCCTTTTGAGAAGCTTTGCAAGAAGGTCGGCTTCAGGCAGCAGGTCATGCTACATTAACTGCATTGTTCACAAAGTAAGACCATTCCGAATGTCCTGCTGTTTCCCTTTCGCTGAAGGTCTTGTCTAGGTCTGCAAGTAATATATCACACACGTTCCCACTCTTTCCTTGCTGTTATCTGGCCCCGACTTCATGTTCCTTGCTTGTGGTACCTCCCCCCCCTTAATCCGCGTTTCATGGCTTTGATTTCTAGAATGTATTATGCCTCTTGAATTAACCCTTTTGAATTGTGGCTGTTGCAGCTGGAACCAGGATATCTCTTCGACACCAACTCCAAGACTGACTAGCACAGAAGAAATTCAGATCATCGCATGTTTTGCAGACAAATGGCAGGAACAAAACAGCAGTTTCAGAAGAGAAAAGCACCCATACTCCCATCTCTAATATTCGGCACCACAGAAATAAAATGCAACCGTAAACTCTTTCAGTAGTTGTGTTTTTAGTTTCACTTATGAAATATGAAAAGCATGTACTAGATGGGAGGTGGCCCGCGTGTGAATTGTGGTTTTGGAAACCATCCAAGTTCTCTCTGAAATGCACTGGTTTTGCCACTCGGCGCACAACATCCGTGTTCATGAACTTTATCGCTACTGTCTCAGGAAGGAATAGTTACTGAAGTCTCCGAACTACGCTTCTTGTGCCCCAATGCAGGTGCGGAGGTGAATTACAATCCATGCACAAACAGCAGTACGCACAGAGTGGAAACTCCGCCTTGTCTGATAATCATTGCACCGCCACTGTTTTCCCTTGACCGATTTTGCTAGGTTAAACCAGTTGAACTTTATGGGTGAAAAAGAAAAAACATGCAGAATTTAGTGTTTTTATAGCAATTCTGCACCTTCTACCTCATTTTCAAGAGAAACAAGCATTTGCAATGCAATAGGTCTCGCATTTACGCAAGTTTGAGCTATTGGCATTGTAAATGACAATGCCTTTTATTTATGTTTTGGTTTTTAAAACATAAATAAAAGGCAGTGTCATTTACAATGCCAATAGCATAAACTTGTGTAAATGCGAGACCTATTGCATTGCAAATGCTTGTTTCACAGTGTCATAATTACAGAACTGAAGCATTTTCAATGTTTTATACATCGAAGCCATAGTTGTTGCCTATTTATCTTATGCAACTAAACAAACATTCACAAAGCCAATAGCCCTGGCTTGTTGTAGGTGTAATGTTACTGGTCGTATTATATATGTGGAGGCAATGACAGAAGTAGCAAAATACCAATCGGGCGGCACACTATGCTAAGCACACATTTTTAGCTTATGTGTTTAAGCCACGCCCTAATTTCATTAGCCAGCCCCTTTAGAGAGACACCCCCCCAGTTTTTTCATCACACTTAAAGCCCCACCATATGTAAATATTATTTGTGCACCTACTTCCAACTCATGCAGTGTAGATCAAATTAAATGTCTTTCTCCCAGTTAAGCAACCAGTCAGAGTGCCACGGATGGCAGAGGCAAAATGCATGATGACAACATATTAATATGTGTGTGCTAGCAGCTGTCGGGCACTGGGGTTAAAATCAAGAATTCCTTGGGAATTCTGTACAGTGTTCTAGATAGTGTGAAAAGCCGCGCCACACATTCCGGCAGACCCTTCTCTGAACGCGGATACCTATCTAGGGCATACTCCGGGGGGCCCGGCTGTATCGAATAGCAAGAGTGCGCGCGTCGCGAGCTTGGGGCTGGCCACGTGCTTCAGCCGGCTTCACACCTGGCGTTGCAGGTCACAGCACAGAGAGCTGAGCACCAGGTGAAGGCCACGCTGTTTGTCATCAGTGAAAACGGACATTAACCACAATAACAGCCATCAACTTCTAGAACGTTAATGAATCAGGCACTTGCATTGCAGTGGGATATACGAAAGGGAGGTACCGTTAGCATGCATAATCAATGAAACACATACATACCTGGGTCCATTTTGTTGTATTTAAAAGAACACATTGGCAAAACAATGAAACTAGCCCTTGTCAGACTACATTCAATTCACAGAGGCCGTTACTTTTTCTACAGTCAAGACTAATAAAAAAGAAACAATGCCATGAGACACAATGCATTAATATGTTCACCCACACCGCAACATTAATTCACGCAGTTAACAGTCAGTCAGTGGTTTTAGCAAGCACCTATCGCTTGGCCGACTGCACAATCAAGCACGCGTCTAGGTTAACAGTTACCAAAAGGTCAGATAGAGCACATTCATCAAGCAAAGTACAATCACCTTGGCTTAAATTTGGTTTTATTCAGTCCGCAGCAAACAGATATGTCTCTTCCTGTAAATCAGAGAGTGCAGACCAACGTATGACTTTCAGTTTTGCCGCGGTTACTTTTACTGGAATTTACGACTCAGTTCCACTGCAGTCAACGACTAAAAATTATTTGTCAAGAAACGACAACGAACGAGTGAGTGCTCCAAATTAAATTTAGCACCATTTTAACTCGGGTATGAAATCAAAGCGGAAGCCAAGAACACACTCTTAGTACCAAAATAGTACAGTCTAAAGCAAGTTCTGTAGAAACAGTCAGTCCGAATGAAATTTAAAACCAGCTGAAGTAGCGCACGTCGTGCCTACACGCGGAGAAACTCATTAAAGAAAAAAGTGCTCAGAGACTTAAAACAAGCTGTCGCCATTGCGCAAAGGCGGCCATTTGTTTAGATCTGCATCGCGCTTTCACTTTACAATAGCTGCCGCCCCACACTGCACTCGCGGGGTGGGGAGGCAGCTATTGTTCAAGTGAAAGCCCGATGCACAAATAAAACACGCAGCCTGCCATTAGAAAAGCCGAATGAAAAAAAAAGAGCGCTTGCGGACTAATAAAGGAGACCATGTAACGCCGCAAGCAAACAATCCAGTCCTGATGGGCTGGCCGAGAAGGAGACAGGGCAGTCACCAAAAAGCCTCACTTTCAATCGGAGGCCAGCGTTTACCATAAAGGATGACGCCGGCCAATAGAAAGGATGGGCGGAGCTTCCACTCCACTTCCGAAATCGCCTCAATTACAAGAGGTCTCGCAGAGCGAGCAGCGCATGCGCTGCAACGCTAGGCGAGACCTAAAAAGTGGATTAATCCATTTACCAAATACGATCACTACCTCGCCCCGTGTAATGGTATAGGAGCACTAAATACCTCGCACCCTTTCCGAATTGCTTAGGTTTTGGGCTGACTGAATGCATGTTACAGGACGCATTTTGGTATAAATGCATTATATATTCTGTCCCGTTTCAAGACATTCTTTCTAAAATCAGAGTGTAAATTTGAACAGAGGGCGGGGAAGCAGCACGAAACAGTTATTTAACCAGAGCACAAAGGTAAATAAATCTATGCAGTAAGATAAAATCGAATTAAATATGCCGTCATTACGTATGTGCTCAGTTGTGTTCCTCTATAATGTGAGAGACAGTTGAACATGTGAAATATTAATGGTGATTTTCAAGCTATTTATACTGTACTATCTTAACCCCTTCGCTGCTAGGCCTTTTCCCCACCTGTGCCACGCTTTTTTTTGGCTATTTGGGGTAGTTCGCGCTTAGGCCCCTGTAACTTTTTGACCACATAAGGTATCCACACCAAATTTGCGTCCTTTTCTTCCAACATCATGGGGATTCTAAAGGTACCCAGGATTTGTGGATTCCCCTGGAGGGGATCCAGAAATTAGCCAAAATACAGCTACATTTGTGTGTTTTTTTAAAATGGGAAAAAAGTGCTGCAAATGAAAGAGTCTGTTTTTTTCCCTGCAAATGGTATCAACAAAGGGTTTTTGTGGGGCTGAAATCACAATTTTCCCAGCGTTCAGGGACTGACAGACTTTTGTCAGAAAACCAACATTTTTTACACAGTTTTGGCATTTTACTGGGACATAGCCTATTTTTGCAATTTTTTGTGCTTTCAACCTTCTTCCAGTTAATGGTAGAAATGGGTATGAAAGCAATAATGGATCCTGGAAAGCTATACATTTTGGAAAAGTAGACAAAATTCTGAATTCAGCAAGGCGTCATTTGTGTAGATCCTTCAAGGTTTCTTTACAGAAACGAACAGTTGAAAATAGGAAAAATTGAAAATGAGTTGGAAAAAACAGCCATTTGTGCCAACGTTTTCACCTGTAACTTCTTCTGATTATGACAGATGTTTGAAAGCAATATACCGTTACATCCGCTGGACCTTTCTGGTTGTGGGGATATATAGGACTTGTAGGTTCACCAAGAACCCGACGAACCCAGAGCTAATAACTGAGCAGCGTCTTGCAATGGTTTTTAGGTCTAGCCTACGCAGCGCGCAGACCTTTTGGAATCTATCAGCATTTTGGCTAAAAGCGTGCACGTTTTGCAGTGCTCTCTATGGGCACTCGTGCACGTTTGGCGTTTCCCTTGCGGGAGCGAGCATAGGCGCCATCTGTTAGCAATTATCGCGCCTTGCTGCTCGCTCCCGCAAGGGAAACGCCAGGCATGCCCTCAGCGTCTACAGGCGCCTTATTTTTAATTATCGTGTCCTTAGCGCGATCGGTTTCACTTTCACGGCCGCTCGACAGGTCAGCGCCTCATCCAGACCGGGGGCAGCCGTTCTTCCGAGTTTTCTCTTCAGACTTGAACAGTCTTTAAAACCCGGTTGAAAATGAACACAGCGTCCTTCGTGTCCAAGAAATGCAACAACAGACAACGCGAGCGCTCGGCTAACATATTTGTGCCTCTTGCAGCCTTTCAGAACATTCTTTACTAATATTTTATTATATTCGCGAGCGATGTTGAGCTCTGGGTAAATACATGTTGGTGACACGATGTTTTGTTAAACAGGAGGAATTAAACCCTGTAAATCAGTCTAGTGAGAGCCAGCGACCGGTCGCGTTTTCATTAAAGAAGCACGTCTAGTCGCTGCAGTTCATTCATCTGGGATTCCTGCGGGTGGCCCTGGGGCCCCTAAGCAGCACCCACCGTGCCAAAGGTACCAGTGCCTACAAATAATAGCACTGCGCATCTGGAAGGTGGCGCTGGCACCAAGCAGCGCCCACTGACTGAGTATGGGACGGAGCCACCAGCGGCGCCACTCTCCCACTGAGTGCTGAGCCGAAGAGAGCTCACTCACTGTAAGCAAACACCTCCAAACCGAGAACAGAAGGGGCAGGACCCCACTTACCCTGGCGGCGGAGGGGCGCTCGTGTTTCTAGACATGGTGCCCGCAGCAGTCAGTGCGTCCGGCTTCAGTCTGCAGGGGAGGCAGTACTGCGTCCCAGCTCTGAATGACTATCACACAGAGAGCCCGGGGCAGGGCACGCTGTGCAAACTGATTGCATCAGGTTTACTCATTGTCGCCTTTAGCTTAATTTAAAGCCTTGCGTCCAGTGGTGATTCACTTCCTACACACCCCAAGTGCATGACAGGGACGTCACACTGGGGGACTGCACTGCTGCTTGTGACCCCGGCTGTGAAACCAGAGTCACTGCCTGGTAGACGTGTCTCCTACCCTCTCCCAGTGCTCCCCAGCCCGCACATTGTGCTCCAAAGCCTCCCCCCCCCCCTATGCCTCCTACCCAGTTAGCAGCCGGGTTGACAGATTGGGCTACATCTCCCACAATTCGGCGATATTTTCCTTGACTTAATTATGCCAAAGAAAAAGTTGGGCCGGCAGCCACATTTTGGGCTGCAATGACAATCCACGCAGTGTACATCCAAGTCACACAATTATCCCTTGCAGCCCGGGGGTTGCTTCGCCACGCCCCTCTTCAGTGTTTGCCTCCCCACAGTAACACCGCAGTCATACATCCTTTGATCCACGGCCTTCTTAGATTCACCTTTAGCCTGCCCCCATAAACCTGCAGACCTGCCCCATGGTTCCTTTGACCCAATTGTGCTCAGATGCATACCTCACTGCTTCGGGCGTGCCAGCACTTGTAAAGCCCGGCCCTAAACCTTTTTGCCTTTTATTGTTTCAAGCTCACCCCCCTACTTCCATCTTTTTACCGGCCTGAAACGTCTACAACCACCACTAACCACTAATTAACAAAGGAGGCCTACCACTGCCTGACGCCACATGTGCTCTTATCTTTCCCCCCAGTAGTCAGCTGTTCGTCGCTAACCCAGCCCTTTCGCATTCACAGACATTTGTTTGCCTCGGGGCCCCGGAGCTCTGCGCCACCCCCCCCTCCTAATTCAAAGGTAATTAAGTTAAAGGGAGAGTGCCTTTCTGGTGTTTAACTTTCAGCACCAAGGCAGCAGCAGTGTGTGTAACAGGAGCTGCTAAAACGTGCGAGAGAGCTACAACTTTGCCTAGTAAAGCTCAATAAGGTTTCTGCTATTCCACATGGTAATGCATGCACATGTCTACAAAATAATGTGGACAGTCTTCTTTATTATACATTTTTAACAGGCTACACATCGGCCACACTGCTCCACAACATAGCTTAAAAACAAAGGCAAAGCCAAAACCTCTGGCTAACCACTAATAAGGTCCCAAAGGCGAGACCTATTGGCTATGCCAATGCTTGTTTATTATGTACCGGGTATATAGCAAATAATTTGGGAAAATATATATAGTGAAAAATTGGGATGAAAGACACCTATGTATTTCTGAAATTGGAACAAAATATAGAGTTTAGAAACAGTAGCTATTTGCACATTTCCGAAATTGTGAGTACCCATACTAGCATGAGAATTATAGGACATTTTTCAAAGTGACTTCTTTTTTACACATTGTCTTTAATTTGGAAGTCAGAAATGCATCGAAAGTCTATAGGTAATAACAGTTGCTCTACAATTCTGTGTTACCCTAAGTCTCCCGATAAAAATGGTACCTCACTTGTGTGGGTAGGCCTACTGCCCGCGACAGGAAACAGTTCAAAACGCAACGTGGACACACTTCATTTCTACAGTGAAAACTGACCCTTTTTTTTGCAAAGTGCCTAGCTGTAGATTTTGAACCCTAGCTCTGCCGGCACCTAGGGAAACCTAGCAAACCTATACATTTTTGAAAACTAGACACCCAGGGGAAACCAGGATGGGGTGACTTGTCTGGCTCTCACCAGGTTCTGTTACCCAGAATCCCTTGCAAACCTCAAACTTTGTAAAAAAAAATAAAACACATTTTCCTCACATTTCTGTGGAGGAAAGTTCTGGAATCTGCGTGGATCCACAAAATTCCACCCACCCCGCATTCCCCAAAGTCTTCCGAGAAATATGGTACCTCACTTGTGTGGGTAGGCCTAGTGTCCACGACAGGAAACGGCCCAAAACGCAATGTGGACACACCACATTTTCACAGTAAAAACTGACCCTTTTTTTGCAAAGTGCCTAGCTGTAGATTTTGAACCCTAGCTCTGCCGGCTCCTAGGGAAACCTAGCAAACCTATACATTTTTAAAAACTAGACACCCAGCAGAATCTACGATGGGGTGACTTGTCTGGCTCTCACCAGGTTCAGTTACCCAAAATCCCTTGCAAACCTCAAACTTTGTCAAACGAAACACATTTTCTCACATTTCTGTGGTGGAAAGTTCTGGAATCTGCGTGGATCCACAAAATTCCACCCACCCCGCATTCCTCAGTCTTCCGAGAAAAATGGTACCTCACCTGTGTGAGTAGGCCTAGTGCCCGCGACAGGAAATGGCCCAAAACGCAACATGGACACACCACATTTTCACAGTGAAAACGGACCCTTTTTTTGCAAAGTGCCTAGCTGTAGATTTTGAACCCTAGCTCTGCCAGCACCTAGGAAAACCTAGCAAACCTATACATTTTTAAAAACTAGACACCCAGGGGAATCCAGGATGGGGTGATTTGTCTGGCTCTCACCAGGTTCTGTTACCCAGAATCCCTTGCAAACATCAAACTTTGTAAAAAAAAAAAAAAAAACATTTTCCTCACATTTCTGTGATGGAAAGTTCTGGAATCTGCATGGATCCACAAAATTCCACCCACCCCGCATTCCCCAAAGTCTTCCGAGAAAAATGGTACCTCACTCGCGTGGGTGGGTCAAGTACCCGCAACAGGCAAGGGCCCAAAACGTATTGAGGAGACATCAAAATTACCTGTCACAAAACAACCTGGTTTTGCAAGGGGGGGGGTCACCTGGGTTTTTGGCCCCGGGCTCGGCGGCCATCTTGGGAAACCTACCAAACCCACTTATTTCTGAAAATTAGAGACCCGGGGAGTCCAGCGATGTATGGCTTGCGTGGACCCCCCAATGTTTCCCTACCCAGAATCCCCTGCAAACTTAGCTGCAAAAACACATTTTCCACATATTTTTGTTTTGGAATCACCGTGCCGGCACAAATGTCCTACCCCACAGCGTTCCCCTCAGTCTCCGGAGTAAAATTATACCTCCACAAGTCATGCCGGCCGCGACTGCCTCCTGCACATGCTTTGGGAGTGCCTGCACCTGCAGCATTACTGGCATGGGGTCACTACCCAGCTGTCCGCCTGCATGGGAGGCTTGGAGCTAAACACCTGGGAGGTGTGCATCCTCGGTCTCTATTGAAGGACTAAGAAAAATAAGGTTAGATCTCACTTCTTTGATCTAGGGTTAATAACCGCCAAACTCCTAATCACTCGTCAATACAAGGCGCAGGAGCCCCAGAAGCTTGTGGCTTGGACACAACCTCTTATGACTTGGGCTCAGGCGGAAAGTGTCACCTTGCACAGGGAAGACAGTTTAGGACTACGCAAATACCCCATAGCGATCAACTGGGATGCTATCCTGGTTAACCTGCAGGCTGCCGATCGTTCGGCTCCTGGCATTAACTCACCACCACAGCAGACAACATAGTTCACCAACTGGTTCAAAAGCAGCTGGGGCATTTGGGGTATGCACCACCTGCGCTACACAGGGTTCAGAGCTAACATCTGGTTACAGCGCCTCCATGTGTGCATCTTAAATCGCTTAGTATGTGTCAAACAGCTTTATTGCAGGGAGCGCCAAGACGGGCATGGGACTTTGTTTTGTTGTATTTTTTTTTTTTTTTACTCCGTTCACCTGTTTATTGCTAGGTACACAACTTGCCGTGAAATATTGGTTGTAGCACACAGATTGTCCGGAATAATAAACTAACTTGACATCTTTATAAACGTTATTACCTGTACATCTCATTTGATGCAACTAACACCTGATTAATGTAACTCACTGTACAAGTGCCTATGGCTTGTAATACTGTGCTCATGTATACTGTGCAAATTGTTATACCAAATGTGCAAACCACACATGCTTGTAAAACAAAAATTTCAATAAACTGATTCAAACAAACAAAAACAAAAAAAACAGTAACAGACAAGACACCATTAAGCAAGTACCCTCTTTCAGTTAAGGACGAACGACCCTGGGGTACCCCCTGGTTGCATGGACCACCTGGTGCAATCCTACCCACCATGGTTTATTCTTGTGTGCATTTAGGCAAGTCATTCACATATCAGAAAACCTGGATTGGAAGATAAACGTTTAAAAATATTCTAATGTTTCGTCAAGTGAGCATTTTCTTTCTTCAACCATTTTGGTATTTGCGATTTCTGGATAGATATGCCTAGCTGAGCGATCTTTTTTCCTTACTAACTTCGGGAAATTTTGTTGTAATATGATGCAAGAAATCTGCAAATAGTTATGGACCCTGCATTGCAGAAAAGAAAATTGTGGAGGCTATAAGAGATGTAGGAGAGCAACCAGTGGTCAAAAAAACAAACCCACAAAAATCATCTGGATCCAAGAAATCATGGCAAGTGCCATCATGGATCTGGACTGAAAGATTAAGAAAAAAACTGGAAGTCCAGTGCGGAGAGGGGCACTGGGAGCAAGGAGAATGAGCCACTGTCAAATTCCATTTGCAGCATTTTCATGAGCAGAATACATAACCTGCAGCACCTATCAGATTGCCATGCACAGTCTCGGGACTGGGCATAGGGCTTGGCCTGAAAGCAAGCCCTGTAGCCATATACTGCTTGTAGGACTTGGCCCTTTTTGGCTAAAGTCCCCTAAACTTTTTGCTTTCCCCCTAAACCTTTTTTTCTGACATTGTGTTGCCAACTTAGATGCTTTGGACACTTTGCCACTGCTAAACAGTCCAAGTGCAAGTGTTCCCTGTGTAAAGTGTAATGGAAATTGGTTGTCCATGATTGGTATGTTTGCCTTACTAGTAAAGTCCCTAGTAAAGTGCACTGTGTGTGCCAGGGCTGGTAATGCAAATGCTACTAGTGGGGCTGCAGCACTATTTGTGCCACCCACACAAGTAGCTTTAAAAAGGGAACTCAGGCCTGCCATTGCAGGGCCTGCGCGCAGTTTGTTAAACTGCCATGTTGTTCTGTCAAGTGCAGTCACTTGCCAGACCTTACCCTTCCCATGCACATCAGGTACCCCCTGGACAGGGCGTAGTGCATATGAAAGGTAGGACATGTACTAAGGTGCGTGCCATGTCCTGACAGTGAAATAATCTCCATTTCGTTTTTCACTGTTGAAAGGCCATCTTGCCCATAGGACAGAATGGGAGGCTGTGTAATATGTTTTCCAGCCTATCTTCCCAAGGGCTTAAGATGGAAAGGTGAAGTTTAGTATGCCTGAACTCACAATGCAATAACACATCTTTTTATGTAGGTGGTTTTTGCATTGTGTGTTCAGAAGCCACTCTTTTAGAAGTGGCTGAGTTTTTGTGCTGTAACATTTCTGTGTGTCTCTACCTGGCTGTGGATTGACTGTCTGGATTTGAAAGCGATAGGATCTGGGGAATGTCTTGACCCAGGGGAGGAGGTGAGACAGCCACTGGCTGACCTGCATCTGGAGTGTAGGGGGAGGAGAAGCCCTAGAGGTGAAGAGGCCTGGGTTGCTGCTATAAAACAATTGTCCCATCTCCTGCTGAGTGATTGAGAATCCAGACCCCCACTAATCAAAGGATAAAGGTGTCACTGGCAGGGAGGCACCCAGAACTGGTTTGAACAGGGGTCAGTGCCCCCTGAGTACAAAGACTTCAAAGCCATTGAGGGGTATAACTAAAAGAGCTGGTGTCCAAATGAGTCTCAGCGACGCTGTGTGCTTTGTGCAGCGGAGTCCTTCAGGAGGATCGGCCTGTGTTCGGGGGCTTCTGGAGTCCAAGCAAGGATCAGCGATGCGGTGTGCTTTGTGCAGCCTGAACCCTTTGTGAGGATTGTCCAGTGATCGTGTGCACCGGAATCCAAGTGAGTCTCAAAGCCGTTGTGTGCGGGTGCGTTGTGCACCGTGAGACCTTTGTGAGGATTTGCCTTGTTATCGTGTGCACCGGAGTAAAGGGAGTCTCAGCGACGCTGTGCGCGTGATCTTCGTGCAGCCTGAGACCTGTGTGTGGAGTGCCCAGTGATCGTGCACCCAAAGCGCAAGGAAGACTCAGCGACGCTGTGTGCGTGTGCTTTGTGGCAGCCTGAGATCTTCATAACTGAAGCGGCCCGGACCGGCAGTCCCGGAGGAGCTGAGTTGCCGGCCCGAGTCACCGTTGCCATTCCACAAAGCTGCATTGGAGGCCCAGCCGCTGGACGAGGAGAGGAGAGTGAGTTTGCACCCCCCAGGTAACGTGTGTCGACTCCTGGGGCGGGGCGCGGGCTCGGAGGGAGACGCTCTCGGCCTCTCTCTCGTGTTGGCAGCGCGAGCCTCTGCTTCGGCTCGTATCGTGGCCCGTATTGCATGGGAGTGGCGGTACCAGGGCCGGAGCGCGAAGCTGTACTTTTGGATTACATCGTACCGTGTTTGGGGGGGGCAACTGTGAGAGGCTGACTAAGTCAGAAGGAGAGGCGGAGAGACCGCCTAAGGCCCGGTGATCGGGGCCTGAGTGTATTACACATTATTCCATTTCTGAAGAACGGAGTACCGGATTAGAGTATTACGCATTGCATTATCCCTGCATAACGAACTACCTGATTAGTGTATGACACATGGCATTTTTTCTGCATAACGAACTGATTGTCGTATGACGCTTTGCCTTGTTCCTGCATAACGAACTACCTGATGAGTATTACGCATTGAATTCTTCCTGCCTACCGAATTACCGGATTAGTGGATTACGCATTGCCTTATTTTTGCATAACGACATCTGGTGGTTGTATTATGTATTGCATTATTTCACATTGCAAAGTGCCTGATTGTTGCGTTACGCATTGCATTCTTTTCATTGCAGAGTGTCTGATTGCTACGTTACGCAGTACAGTATTTTTACATTGCAAAAGTGCCCGATTCTAGCATTACGACTGTATGATATTAGGAGTACAGGAGAATGTTTAGAAGTGCTCATTGATATCGCCAGAACTTACAAGGGCGGGCTGGCTGGCCTAACAACCGGCCAGGAGAAATATTACACAACCTCATATGTTGGTTTTATATCGTGTGGTCTTATCGTATATCTTTTTACATAAAGTTTATACTCGTTTTTATAAAACTCGTGTGGAGTCTATTTGTGGTGTCATCATTGGGTTATTGTGAGCGTGGTTGAAAATACTTTACACATCTGCCTTGAAGATAAGCCTGGCTGCTCGTGCCAAGCTACCGAGGGGGTGAGCGGTGCTATCTAAGAAGGTGACCTTTTTTTCCCGGACGTTGGAACGCGGGTCCCTACTTGGCCTAAGGTACCTACCTCAGCCAACCAGGGGTCCCGGGTCTAACACTGCTCATGAGACATTTACAGCAGAGAAGGCAGGCAGAACTTCATGCTTATATCAACATCACTCATAACTCTTAGCCAAGCAGGTAACCGTCCTGAGGCCTCTGCAGTTTTTGACTCCACCAAATTTCTAATGGCAGCACTCAGGTTTTCAGAACGTGGCTCTGATCTGGAGTTAGACAGATCCGCTACATGCCAGGCAGTTTATCTTCTTCCTCCTCTACAGACAGCAGCAACAGAGCCTTCTGCTCAGTGCATGGGTATATTCCCTACTCCTCCCGGGAAGACAGCTAAAGTTCCTGACTCTGGTCTCACTCTCCCTCTGTAAAAATATGAACTCGGAATAAGCCAAAGGGGCTAGTTTATATCAAGAAACTGAGGCCATCTCCTTCAACATGTAGAAGGCATTCGACTCGACTTAGACTGTCAAGTGGGGCTCTCTCTTCAGGACGCTGGAGGGGGCAGGCTCAGCTATGCTTTTATTGCCAAAGTAAAGTGGCTATGTACCAGTCCACGTGCATGAATCTGCTGCGAAGGCTTCCTCTCAGATGCCTTCAGCCTTTGCTTTGGTAAAAGACAGGGCTGTCCTCTCTCCCAGCTATTGAACTACTTGCTCTGGAGCCTTTACCAGCAATTTTATGACAAGAGCAAATACTTTAAGGGGTGTGGCTACAGTGACCCGGTGCTCCAAGATTTTACTAAATGCTGATAACATTCTTATAATCAATCCCAAACTTTAGCTCCCTAACTCAATAACTCATTACCAGTTCTCAACCTTTACATTCTATAGGATTAATTGAGACATGAGTGTAATCCTACCTCTTTTCAAGGGCACCACGAGAGTGGTGATAGAGTGTTTCAAATTCACATGGCAGTCCTCAAACCTAATATACCTGCTGGGTATTGGTCAACAGAGGTCTACTTAACATGGCCTCTGACAATTTGCTACCCTCCACCTCCCAATTGTGATACACAAATAATTTTTCTGGATGAGCAACTGTAATTGTAGTGATAGGTAGAATGTCAAGATGGTTGTGGCACCACATTACAACTTCGCTCAGAATGCTTTGCCTCCTGGTTCCCATATTCACACTACAAATAGAGGACAAGTAGATTAGAGCATTTTTGGGAAATTCAAACCTTCCAACTTCATAACACCTCTGCTACTTCATAAGTGCCAAATTAGCAGACACGGGCCTTTATCACCTAGCGCACACATTTTCACAACTGATTTATAGGTCAGGTCTACCAGGAACATCGTTTTGGACAGCCATTCAATGCTTCTATCTTGGAGAATAACTAGTCTTGATGTATTGTGAAAGACACTCGCATGACGAGCCACTGACAAACTATGAGAGGCATGCTGGATATTCTTGGACTGCTGTCCAAACGAGTGTGAAGACGTGTAGACACATGAAAAGCCCCCATTTGGTACAATGCTGGCCTTTCAATCAGAGGTATGACATTTTGTTGGCCTACCAGATTTTCGGTTGGGGTTAAAAGGATGGAGGACTTCCCAGGAGTGGGAGTATCCACAACTTTCAATAGTCGTAAGAATACGTTTGGCTCAGTTCCTTTTATCTTCTTCATCCCCAATTCGCTCTTTCAGCCAATGGTGGGTTCAGTGAAGAGGAGTGGATTCAGGTATAAACAACATGCTGATTACGAAGCTGTGATTGGAGACTGTAGAAATGCGGGTTTCAGAATAGACATTTGCTTCAAAACTACACAGAAGAGCATTGTTGCATTCCCACGATGGGGATCACAGAGGCAAAGCTCAAGTTTGCATATTTTAAGATTTTACACAACTGGTACTTGACTGGTCATGCTATGCAAAAGCTGGTTTACTTGTGAATGACCAGTGCTGGAGATGTGGGGCTTTAAACTGCAGTTTGAAGCACATATTGTGGTCATGTTTCACACTGACAATACTGGTCGGACGTGTGGCAGCTGCTGAGACAAACTAGTGACCGTTTCAACATTTGTCCAAGCTAGATATGGATACCTTGGATGTTTGCGATCTCCCCTCACGCTGGCAGAGATGGGTGGCTACATTCGTGTCCTCTGCAAGATATCCTTTGACCATGGAAGCCCAATCTCTTTTGGTTCTTTTCCTATTGGCATCACGCATATTATTTACAAACTACTTGATCAGATACCACTTTTTGATCACATCTTGGTCCCGCAGCTAGATCTCTATGCAAAGAGATAGACATCGGGGAGGGGAGTGCTTCGGATATTTTTCTCTATCATGCATACCACAGTGCACTTTAGTTGCTGCTTACTTCTATACTCGCCCTGAACCCACAATATGAGGTGGCCTCAGAACGATGGTCATGTGAGATTGTACCCCATTTGGAGTGCCCATGATGGAGAGATCTGTGCCTAAAGCTTCCCAACGCTCCCACTTGTGTAGAATGCCACTTGCCATCTATTTCACATGTCAATCTATCTCTCCAACACCTTGAATTTACAACCCATCACCATATACCCACCCCTCGCAACCCCATTCATAGCTGCTTTAAAACAGATATTAGTATTCTACCCAAAGAACAATGTTACTAACAAGTTTGCTGCAGATTCAGGTAATGAGGACTTTGCTGGGACTTGTGATGGGTACATGAGAAGTGGGGTAATATGGTCAAACCACGTATTATGCACACAGTACATAAAATCAGAGGGCACAGTCAAGACAGACTACACGAGTTTACACAGAGTGAGTAGGCATCTCCCTATTGGGGCACAGGTATAAATGCCTGTACCCCACAACTATTAATCCGGCACCAACTATTAGTTGTGTCGAGCCCTTGTCATGGGGACAGTAATAACATGATAAAAGTAACATCACTTTGATGGTACCCCTATTGTCTAGAGTTAACTACATCCAAAATATAGCAGAGCACCTGTCGGGGGAACTTGTGACAGGAGTCTCATGCTTATAAAAATTTACCCAATCAGTCAGAGAGATAAAATGAGCATGCAGGTTGTCAAACTGCAACATCAGACTTTGGACATGAATGCCATGCAATGGGAATAATCGGAGAGAAAGTTATTTAAGGCACAGCAAGCCATGATCATGAATTATACAGATGGGTCTGGGTGGTGTCTTGGTCAACTGTGTCAAAGGCAGCAGAGAGATCCAAGAGAATTAAACTGACCATGCCACAATATGCCTCCTACATCGTTCAGCGATGCGATTAACAAAGACTCATTGGAACCCCATTTGGGGTGGGTTGCTGGAAGGAGATTTTCAAGAAATGTAAAATATATTTGCTTTTGTGATGGAAAGTTTCAATTCTATTAAGGACAAAGGTGAGGATTAAGCTATTTCTCTTTACTTTCTTCACTCCAGCAGCGTAAAAAAACTTCATTCTGAGAGAAAATAAAATGCTTTGAAAGTTAACTACATATCCCAGTAATCCACCAATCAGAGTCGATCTCTCCAGGTCCTTTTTTATTCATGCAACAGGTCCTGGACAACTGGGGTGGCGCTTGCCTGGCTCTATGATGGCCGCAAGTTAGAATCGCTCCGCTGTAACCAGCCAGCTATCCTACAGTATCCTGCTTACAATAATTGCATCCTTGCCGCAAACTTAGGGCAATGGGTGGCAAAATGAAGCGGAACCCCTGGACCTGGCTGTGATGTCCTGTGGTGCCCTGAAACGCTTGAAATAAGTACGGACCAGCGCAGGGCCTCCGTGATAAGAGCTCCGCGCCATAACTCGCGGGCCTGCGGAGAGCAGCCTGTCTGTGCACCGTGATCAGCGAAGTGGGGGGGATGGGGAGGAAGGGGAGAGCTGCTCACCTGTTGGGGCCTGCTGCAACTGCTCAGGGACAGCTCCAAAACTGTCCAACGCGTTGCCAGTCTTCGGCAGCCCCGGAGCACGTCACCACCCGATCTAGGCCTACGCCACTGCCGAGGGAGTGACCACTGCCAGGAGCCTGAGCGCCGAGTGCGCGGCTGGGCGCCGCCCTTCCATGACACTGTCACAAACATTGAGGCGAGAGCGGCAGTGATCCGACTGCCCCTGTTGCTGCCCTGATTACTGCTACGGAACCTGAGGCCAGGGGCACATTTCTCCAGATTGCGTGCAGCGGCAGGGAACCCACTGAAATAGCTTGCAAAGCAGGGGGACTTTGAACTTGCCAACATACCTGGGTCATTCTAGCGGTCCAGTACTGGGACTGCGGGAAGGCCCCCACAGAGATCTTTGCGCCCCCGGCGAGCGAGCACCTTAACCACTTACCTTCACAGCCGAATGAGCTGCCGCCTCCAGTAGAGGATAGCTGCCATATCAAGCTGCCTACCACCGCCTATGGAGTCAAACCAAAAGGGACTTGATTACAACAGTCACCACAGATATCAAAGAGGGAGGAGGGAGCCAGCTCACACTTGGCAGGATAAAGGGCCGTGGGAGTGCCCCTGCACTACTGCCGCACCAGATCCATTAGCAACCAATAGCGAGGAAACAACATGGGGAAAACGGAAAAGTCGCAATCTAAGCTACAGTTCGAACCAAGGAGGTCGCAAAGTCAGAACGACCAAGAAAAAAACACCTCAGAGTCTGGCTCGGAGGCTGCCGACCCTCCCCAGGACTCAGACTTAAAGCAAATCCTTGCTGCCATGCAGCATACTCTGAACAAGATCGACAGTAAAATTGATGCGTTAACCTTTCGGATAGACAGGATGTCCGAAAGGCTGGACAAACATGCAGAGCGCCTAGACACTGTTGAAAAAAGTTTCCGACGCAGAGGACACCTTAAACTCTACGTCCCTTTCGCACACCACCATTGAGAAACAATTGTGGCTTGTTCAGGCCAGGGCGGTGGGTTTGGAAGCCCGTCTAGGCGGAATAACCTTCGGGTGGTAGGCATTGCAGAGTCCACAAATATTCCCAATATGGAGCTCATTGTAAAACAACTACTTACCACACTGCTGGGAAGGGACTGTTTTTCTGCCATCTTCGTGGTTGAGAGGGCGCATCGATTGCTGGCTCCCAGGCCTGTTTCAGGGGCGCCGCCGCACCAAATTATAGCAAGGCTTCTCAATCGAAGATAGCGCACTCTGCAGAGCCAGAGAATTGCAAGAACTTCAATACGAGAGGATGGCAGTGTCCCTTTATCCAGATTTTGCACAACACGTGCAAGATGCAAGACGTCTCTTTGCACTAGTCAAGAGGAAGCTTTGTGCGCTGCACCTGGACTACACCATGATGTATCCTGCCATGTTGCGAGTAACAGCCGCTGGAAAGTCACATCTTCAAAGACCTGTAACAGGTGATGCCATTTCTTAAACGGAAAGACACCGGATGCTCCAAGAATAGCCCTCGGTCAGGCAGTGAGGACGAGACCTCAAATGGAAAAGAATAAGCCATCAACGCATTCAGTTAATGACTGAGTACTCTACGACAGATACTCATTGAAGTGTGGCAGGCCCACCTACTGGTTTGTGGATTCTTACTGGTTGTGTGGGGTCACAGCCCGCTGAAGTGAACGGGATCGCCTGTGGTTCATTACCATGTACTGGCTCGAACTTTTTGGACTATGTTCTCCACGCAGAATGATGTATGGTATTTTGTAAGTTATTGCGTGCGTTGTAACTCTCCTTTGTCATTAACTGCTACTGTCCTCCTTCACTACAGAGATCTTTCGGAGAACGTTTTCCGCAGGATGTTACCCCTAGAGTTATCGCTCGGTGAGGATACCGATTATAAGTTACACTATACTTATTGCAAGAGCCACTACGCAGGCCGGAATATGGAGGGAATTGAGCCGGGCAACATCTGCCCCAGTGTGCACCACATGGGGAGTGCTTTAGGCTGCACTTTATTTTGGTAGAATTCCTAATTTGTTACCCACTGTAAGAGGGCACTTAGCAGGTAGGACGGGGGGGGGGTGTCAACTATCGCAGTTGGGGTTTGCATAGCGTGGGTGGGGAGGGAGGTTGTTTGGTGGGCGAGACATTCACTATAAGTGGCAACTACGTAATTCTATGATCAAACCGGATGTTATTACTATAGGTAGGACTTGAGTTTGGGACCGAGGCGAGCACTGTAAGGTTTGCAGCTACTTTAGCAATGGGTAGTACAGTGCGTTTTTAACATGGAATGTAAGGAGGTTGAACGACCACAGAATGATTAGGAGGGTCGTAGCGTATCTAAAGAGGCATTTGATCGATGTTGCCCTGTTACAAGAGACCCACCTGCCAATCCAGAGCAATATGTTGACGTAGAAGCTTTTTCAGGGAGGGTTTAGTGCAGCGGGTTTTACATCTCATTCTAGAGGTGTATTGGTATGGGTGAACCCAAAGTCAGGAATTTCAGCGCATGCAATGGAGGCAGATAGGTTATTGTGCGTTGCCAGAAAGATGGGTTAACAGTTAGACTAGTGAATGTGTATGGACCAAACTACGACAACCCGCACTTCTATCATAGACTCGGAGTTAATTTGATGCGCGGCAGGGATACTCTAATATTGGGCAGGGATTTCAACGGTACCTTAGAACTGCTTCGAGATTGCTCCAAGGGCCCCACCCGCCGCCGTTCCGCTGCCCCCGGAGCCATCCTAGACCTTTTGGATGGCTTAGCCCTGGTGGATGCTTGGAGGCACTTTCCTGAGGTAACAGGGTTCACTCACTACTCGGCTCCCCACGAGACACACTCGAATTGATTTTTGGTTCGTATCCAAGAGTCTGTTCTTACAGGTTGAGACTTGTGCCCTCCACCCATGCACTTACTCAGACCACGCTCCTGTACAACTGGACTTGAAATGCCCCATTAGACAGGCCCCGGCGTTTCTTTGGAGGTTTCCCCCTTACTCTCTAATGGATCCTTTATTCACTGCAGAAATTGCAACAACAATCGAGGTTTACTTCGAGAAAAACATAGGGTTGGTAGACAGTTTTGCCACCATATGGGAGGAGTTTAAAGTCTATATTCAGGGGATAGTCATTTCTAAACACGCAGGAGTGCTTTGGTCACCGAGGGACCATTTGTCAAAATTGGAAAGGGAGATTTCAACTCTTGAACATGCTTTTCAAAGGACAGGTGATGTAAACGCTTTGGGAGATATAAAAGTAGTGCTCGAGGAATTCCAGGACACAGCAGACTGGGAAGTTAAACACCTCGGCAAATTTGCTACGGCAGGGGTCTATGGAGAGGGAGAACGACCATGGGCCACCTTAGCAGCCTTATTACATCCCAAACGGGAAGTTGACACTATCACAGAAATTCAAAATGAAGACCGTCTCCCACTACATGATCGACAAGACATTGCAGATTGATTCCATAGGTACTATTCCCAAGTATACACCTCCCAGTCTCTCCCAGAGGAAATCTTTATCCAAGACTATTTGGAACATATCCAAATGACATGGCTGACTAACACTCACAGAGAATACCTTATGGCCCCACTTACCCCGGGCGAGAGCGCGCTGGAAGTGCCCCGGGTATAGATGGGCTTACAGTTTCGTTCTATAGGGCCTTTCAGGACCAACTGGTTCCTCACCCAATATCGCTATACGAAAACATGGTTCAGGCAGAAACAATGCCTCCCTCCATGAGAAAGGCTTTGATAATCATGCTGCTGAAGCCGGGGAAGCCGCCTGAGGCCTGCTCCTCTTACAGACCCCTTTCATTATTGAATGTTGATATCAAGATATACGCCAAAATATTAGCTAACTGTTTAGTCCCACTAATACCACTTGCGGTGCACCCAGAACAGGCTGGGTTTGTGCTAGGTCACAATCTCACCTTAAATTTACGAACCATATTTGGTACAATTCAAGGACTGGACAGACGCCGAAAAGGCGTTCGACTCAGTGGAGTGGGCGTTCATGAAGGGGGTGTTAAGGAGAATCTGAGTGGGGAAAATCCTTCTCAAACTGGTTATGACACTGTACAACATGCCTAGGGCTAGGATACGCCTGGGCAGGGAGGTCACAGCCCCTATTGCTATCTCAAGAGGGACTCAACAGGGCAGCCCGATGTCCCCTCTCCTATATGCACTGGTGGCCGAGCCCTTGGCCTGTGCCCTGTGGGAATATCACAAACAGAGGTCTACGGTTCCCTGGATACCAATTAATAATTTCAGCATACGCGGACGACGCCGTTTTATATGTCCGGGACCTCGAGACATCTTAATCCCATATCAGAGGTGGTACAGACACTATCCGGTCTTCAGATCAACTGGACGAAATCACAAATTTTTCCTTCATCTCCCACGGCAAACACTGGTAAGATAGACTTTCCTATGCAGTGGACGTCGGATCCTGGCCGCTACCTCAGGATACAAATCTATACTGACCTTGCCGTAGTAATAGCAGAAAACTTCAGGACAGCCATCTCGAGGTTAGAAGAGGATATTAATAGGTGGATAAGGCTACCTCTCTCCTTGATGGGGCGCATCTCCCTGATGAAGATCGTGATTCTACCCAGATTCTTATTTCTATTCGTTAACATTCCCATACTACTACCACGCACCGTGTTTGAAAATCTGCGCTCTCTCTTAATTAAGCTAGCTTGGGCCAGGAAGCAGCGGAGGGTTCGATAGGAAACATTGACCCTCCCGTACTCAACTAGGAGCACCAGACCTAGAGTTATACTACTGGGTGGCACAGGCCTCTCACGCATACAACTGGATACACGGCCCTCAAGACTTGCCCCCATATGTTCATAGAGAGGCACAGCAGACCATCTCACACTCCTACAGATCCAATTTAAGCCTCTCATTCGACGACATGGCGTCCTGGACTCTCTAAATTCCACTGCACATGCGTGGCGTAGACTTATGGATACCCAGGCAGGAGCGCTCATTTACTTGCCGCTGGACTGGTGCACCTGGTTCCTAACGGGTAGGGAAAAGGATGTGCTCTGCATAATGACACGCGTAGGCATACTTAAACTGGGCGATTTTTCCAAGATGGGGCTGCGCGCAGGTGGGAGAACTTTACCAAGGAAATACTGGGGCTCTCACCATTGGATCAGTTTCAATATCTCAGGGCCCAGCGTGGATGGCAGGAATTACTTGGCGATGACATGCAGGAACCCATTGCACTGCGTGCACTTACACACATTATACGTGCGGATTCCCCTGCAAAGCTAATGACTATATTATACTCCACTGCAGAGGGACCTAGACTTGCCAATAGACGATAAGTGCTGGTCATACTGCTGCGAGGCGACGAAGCGAGTGTCGCTGAACGGCAGACATCGTTCAATTAATTTTAAATATATTAACAGTGTGTACTACACTCCCAACAGATTGTTTCGCTATGGGCTACGAGACACTGCAAAATGTGACTGGTGCGTAGCAAGATGCTGGGTTCTTCCAATTGGTATAGCTGTGTCCCGGTATCTTGGCATTTTGGGAGAAAGTCTTTTCGGTACGGAGTGAAGTCATCGGGCAGCACTTGGCACCAAGCCCATTGATCGCGCTGTTGGGTTATGACAGGGAGATAGCAGCCAGCAGTTGGAAATTGGTAGCGATGGGCTCGTTGCTTGCCAAGCGTAGAGTAGCTATGAGTTGGGCTAAGGGACCAATACCTCTCATCACAGAATGGAATGCAGATATGCTTTATTGTAATACACAAATCGGACACTTATAATGAGCTACTTCCACCATAGTGTTGCCCCAAGGGCTTTTGGGGATTATACCAGCAATATCGGATTGGGAAAGAGACAGGGGAACCCGAGGGAGGAAACACCTGAACTGGACATTTAATGGAAATCTCAGAAGCTCTAAGTACTTCATCCGTTTATAATGCAGCAAAGGCTCTATTAAGGCCTAATACCCCGAACTCTGGAGGCGCTGCTGGTTTAATTTGAGATCTGTTCACCCGGAAAGCAATATAATGCGCACTGTAAATAATATGCATGATAAGTAATTCACGAACAGTTGATGAAGTAACACGTCCGGATAAAGAAGATGGGTTTGTCTCGCCCTGCTAGTTTCGTATGTGATTTTTATTTTTTGTATGTTATAATTGAACACTCGTGATATTGCAGACTATGTTATGTAAAATGCCATTAACAAATAAAAAAAATTAAAATCCTGGAAAAAACTTTTCCAACCCTTCCAATCAGTCTGGCTTAGAGTCCAAGCTGTTAAGGCAAAGCCAAAAGATTCGAGGACCTTAACAAGAGAAAGAACAACAACCATTTACAAGAACAAATCCAGGTTTCCACCAGAGTACAACTTAGACCATTATATAGAATGAATGCACAAGTTACTAACTTGTGTAACGATATATCTGTAAGAGACAGTAGTTCGTGACAGATTCCTTACCTTAGAATATCCCCAGGCGTCAGGCTGGATCCGGAAAGTTTTTTGCGTAGCAGTACCCTTGCGCGTCGGTAGGCGGCATCGTGCGCGTCAGTCGTCGGCGTCGTGATCGCCGGGATGACGTCGCGGGCAGTACTTAGACGCCGCCCCTGCGCGCTGACGTCAGTTCTGTACACGACTTTCCGCGCCAGGAACGCAGAGCCATGCAAGAAGCCGACATAGGTGTCTGAAAAATACTAGGGCCCTGAAGGGGCTTGTCCTTAACCCTAGAAATCAGTTCGCAGGATGGGTGGATGGGTGGGGCGGTAAGGAATCTGTCACAACTACTGTCTCTTACAGATATATCGTTACACAAGTTAGTAACTTGTGCATCTGAAAGAGACACGTTAGTGACAGATTCCTTACCTTAGAATAGATACCCCAGCAATACCAACCCCGGTGGTGGGTCTGCGAACAAAGATCAGACAAGGAAGTCCTGGAGGACAGAACGGCCAAAGAAGCCGTCCCTCCGGACCTGACTGTCAAGGCAGTAATGCTTTGTAAACGTGAGCAGCGAGGCCCACGTAGCTGCCTGACAGATAACCGGCAGCGGAACACCGCGGCCCAAAGCCGTGGTAGCAGCCGTTGCCCTGGTGGAATGGGCACGCAGCCCAACAGGAGGCTCCTTCTTAGCCAAAGAATAGCAGGCCTTGATGCACAAGGTAACCCAGCGGGAGATGGTTCGTTTGTGCACCGCCCGACCTTTTTGGCGCCCACGTAGCCAACAAAGAGCTGGTCATCCACCCGGAAGTGTTTTGTGCGGTCGATATAGAAGGAGAGCGCACGTTTTGGGTCCAGACGGTGGAGCCTCTCTTCCTCTCTGGAAGGATGCGGAGGCGGAAAGAAGGTAGGCAAAGTGATGGTCTGCCCAATGTGGAAGGCAGTAACCACCTTTGGCAAGAAGGACGGACGCGTCCTAAGAACAACCTTGTCTGGATGGACAGACAGAAAGGGAGGTTTGCATGATAGAGCCTGGAGCTCACTCACCCGCCGAGCGGAGGTGATGGCCACCAGAAAGGCTGTCTTCAGAGTCAGAAGACGAAGAGGACAGTTATGTAAAGGCTCAAAGGGAGCGCACATTAAAAAGGTAAGAACCAAGTTCAAGTCCCACTGAGGCATCACAAACGGAACAGGAGGGAAGAGGTGTGTAATGCCTTTTAAGAACCTGTTAACAACAGGGGACTTGAAAAGGGAGGGCTGATCAGGGAGCCCGAGGAAGGCAGAGATAGCACAAAGATAACCCTTGATGGTACCCAGGGCAGAACCCTGTTGGGCCAGAGAAAGGAGGAACAGAAGGACCTCAGAAAGAGGGGCAGAAAGGGGATTCACAGCCTTTGCTGTGCACCATGCCACAAATTTGTTCCACCTGCAGGCGTATACCACCTTAGTGGAGGGACGCCTGGCTGCCAGAATCACATCACAAACTTCGGGAGGCAAGTCGAAAGGAATCAACTGCCGCCGCTCAATCTCCACGCAAGCAGGTGTAGACTGGACAGGTTCGGGTGGAGGACCGTACCCTGCTGCTGCGACAGAAGATCCTCCCGAAGAGGCAGACGGATCGGGGATCGACGCTCATACTGAGTAGCTCGGGATACCAAACTCTTCGAGCCCAGTCCGGAGCCACAAGGATGACTTGGGCCCGGTCGTGCCGAATCTTCTTCAACACTCTGGGTAGAAGTGGTATAGGCGGAAAGGCGTACAACAGACCGCAACTCCACTCGCGACGAAAGCGTCGCCGAGCGAGTGCCGCCTTGGAAATTCCAACGCGCAGAACTGATGACATTGCGCGTTCTCTTCGGTGGCGAATAGATCTAACCAAGGCTCTCCCCATTGTTGAAAGAGTCCTTGCGCCACTTCCGAGTGAAGACGCCATTCGTGATCCATCATGCACCTGCGGCTGAGTTCGTCCGCCCTGGCGTTCAGGGAACCTGCCAGGTGTTGAACCATCAGGAACATGTCCTGATGTTCCAGCCAAGTCGGGAGGCGCAGAGCCTCCTGACAGAGGGTCCACGACCCCACCCCGCCCTGTTTGTTGCAGTACCACATGGCGGTGGTGTTGTCTGTGAACACCTGCACTACCTTCCCTTTGACAGAGGGAAGGAATGCCTTGAGTGCAAGTCGGATCGCCCGGAGCTCCAGAAGGTTGATATGGAGCCGGGACTCCGGCGGAAACCAGAGGCCTCTGATCTCCGCCTCTCCCATGTGACCGCCCCATCCCAGAAGGGACGCGTCCGTCACAACTGTGTGCTCTGGCTGGGGAAGGGAGAGGGATCTGCCCATGACCCATTGCCGGTTCGAGAGCCACCACTGCAACTGTTTTGCAGTCCCCACCGAGATCTGGACGTGATCGGACAGGTTGCCCTGGTGCTGCGCCCACTGGAACTTCAGGTCCCACTGCAGAGCCCGCATATGCCATCTGGCATGATCGACCAGCAGGATGCAGGAGGCCATGAGGCCCAGCAGCCTCAGGGTCATCCGTACCGAAACCCAGGATAAAGGCTGAAAGATCGGAATCATAGCCTGAATATCCCGGACTCGCCGTTCGGGAGGATAGGCCCGAAACTGCGTGTCCAGAACTGCTCCGATGAAAAGGAGCTGTGGAGAAGGAACCAGATGCGACTTCGGCACATTGATGGAGAACCCCAGCGAGTGCAGGAGTTCGGCCGTAGTCTGGAGGTGGGAGACGACTGCCTGGGACGAGCCCGCCTTCAGCAGCCAGTCGTCGAGGTAGGGGGAAGACTGAAACCCCTGCCCGGCGCAGATGAGCTGCGACCACCGCCATCACTTTCGTGAACACCCGAGGGGCACTGGTAAGGCCAAAGGGGAGCACGGTGAACTGAAAGTGCTCGAGGCCTACTGTGAACCGTAGGTAACGCCGGTGGGCCGGCAGGACGGGGATGTGGAAATAAGCGTCCTGCAAGTCCAACGCTACCAGCCAGTCTCCAGGGTCGAGGGCAGTCAAGACCTGAGCTAGGGTGAGCATCTTGAACTTCTCCTTCCGGAGGAAGCGATTGACGTTCCGGAGGTCCAAGATAGGACGCATATCCTCCTTGTCCTTTTTGGGCACCAGAAAGTAGTGGGAGTAGCAACCACGCCCTACTTCTGGGGTCGGAACATGCTCGATGGCCCTCTTGGCCAAGAGGGCCGTGACTTCCTTCTGTAGAAGCACCAAGTGATCCCCAGACATGCGGTGGAATTGAGGTGGCATGGCTGGGGGGGTGGTCTCGAAGGGGAGGGAGTAGCCCCTTCGGACAATGTCCAAGACCCACCTGTCCGAGGTGATGGGACGCCAGTGGTGAAGGTGATGGCGGACCCTGCCCCCGACCAGCGTGCTGTGCACCTGAAAGGAGGGACTATGAGGGCTTGGAGGCCGCGGACGGGTTAGAGGTGGTGGCCTGACCCGCACGCTGGTTGCCCGAACCGCCACGGCGGTATCCACGTCCTCGCGAAGGCGCTTGCTGCGCGGGCCATTGGCCGGGCTGTTGACGTGACTGGGCGCCCCTTCCGTGGCCACGAAAGGGGCGAAAAGCAGACGTGAGCGGAGGGCGCACAACAGCAAGGCCCAGGGACTTAGCAGTAGCCCGCGAGTCCTTGAAACGCTCCAGCGCATGGTCTGCCTTCGAACCAAAAAGACCGACTCCATCAAAGGGCATGTCCATGAGTGTATTCTGGACATCCCCTGAAAAACCAGTGGTTCTCAGCCAGGCGTGGCGACGCAGCGCCACCGTCGTTGCAAGCGATCTGCCCAGCGAGTCGGCGGTATCAAGGCCACAGCGGATGGTGTATTTAGCCGCATCATGCCCTTCCGCAATGGCGCGGGTAAGCAGTGTCTGGACCTCCTCAGAACACTGCGGCAAAACAGTCGCCACCGAATCCCACAGGGAGTGGGTGTATCGGCCCAAGAGGCAAGCGGTGTTAACGGACCGCAAGCCTGCACTGGAGGAAGAGAAAGCCTTCTTCCCAAAGTCCAGGCGCTTGGATTCCCTATCCGGAGGGGCGGTAGGGAAGGCGGTTTGGGAGGCAGAGGCTTGGACAACCAAGCTCTCAGGGGTGGGGTGTTGGGAGAGAAACAGGGGGTCGCCCGGAGCAGGGCGATGGCGTCGGGCCACGTTCCTATCCACAGGAGCCCCTGTGGTGGGTTTGGACCAGGCACCCAAAGAACGTCAGTGAGTGCATCATTGAACGGCAGCACAGTCTCCGAAGAGGAGGCCGCCGGCTGAAGCACTTCAGTCAGGAGGTTAGTCCTGACGGCCACTGTAGGCAACTGGAGATTCAAGGCTCCAGCAGCTCTACGCAACACCGTTGCAAAATTAGCCCCCTCCTCCGTAGCCACGGGAGGAGACAGCATGCCAGAGTCAGGGGAGGTGTCCAGACCACTGGCATCCCCAAGTTTCTCAACCCAGTCCGGGTCAAACTCGCACTGTTGTGTGAGAGGGTCCTCAGACCCCTCCCAGCTCTCCTGGTCCTCCTCAGGTTCATAATATGGAGGAGGAGGGACATTAGGGACCCAAGGTCTCATCGGCGCCGGAACCGGCGTCGGGCGACGCCGGTCCGGCTCCATGTCCGGAGCCGGAGAGAGCCAGGGAACGACGCCGTCCGGAGCCCCGGACAGCGTCAGGAACGGCACCGGGGACATCGGCGTCGGCGGAGGCGTGGTTAGGTCAACCGGCGTCGATGGGGGTTGCGGCACCACCGGAGCCGGGATCAAGGCCGGGGCCGGAGCCGAGGCCGGGATGAAGGCCGGTGGGACTGGCGACGCCGGGACCGGAGTCGACGGCGACGCCAGAGCAACCCCATCAGGGCCCGCGGGGCCCGAAGGCGCACCGGAGGGACCTTGAGGCCCGAAGAGGCGGGCCATGGCCGACAGGAACTCCTGTATTTGGGCCTGAGTCGCCCCCGAACCCGGGCAGGACGGGTAATGTGGGGGTAACTCGACAGGCACGTCCGGGGCCGCGGGGACGGTGCCGAGAGGGACCTCAGCCGAGTCGCGAGACCGGCGAGGCGAAGTCTTTGAGCGATGATGCCGCTTAGACTTCTTGTGCTTCGACTTACCGGAGGAGCGCGAAGACTTGGATTCCGACGAACGGCGGGGACTCCGCGTCCGGCCCCTCGACCTCTCCCGGGACCGGGGCTTGGTGCGGCGCGGAGCAGACTGCCGGACCTCGAGGAGCTTTCGAGACCGCTCTCGCAAAGCCTTCGGATTAAGTTTCCGGCAGTCAGGGCACGACTTCGTGTCGTGGTCTCGGCCGAGACACTCGAGATGCGGGTCCGTGATCGACATCATGCGTCCACATTCCTCGCAGGGCTTAAAGCCGGGCATCCCTACGACACCTTAGGAGTCGTGAAGACTCGTTGAAGAAAACAGTGAAAAAATTCACAAAAAAGATAGTCAAAAAGTGACTAGGGCACTGCTCTTCCCGGATCTGCGCTTACTGGCGCGGAAAAAGAAGAACTGACGTCAGCGCGCAGGGGCGGCGTCTAAGTACTGCCCGCGACGTCATCCCGGCGATCACGATGCCGACGACGGACGCGGAGCCGCACGACGCCGCCTACCGACGCGCAAGTGTACTGCTACGCAAAAAACTTTCCGGATCCAGCCTGACGCCTGGGGATATTCTAAGGTAAGGAATCTGTCACTAACGTGTCTCTTTCAGATGTATATATTTATACCTTACATCTACGAAGGGTGGAAATCAATTAAGTCAGGCGGGAATAATCCTCTCCTCCATGTATCCTGTTTTCTAAGGTGCACTGCTGTTTTGAAAAGTGTTTGGCACTGAGCTATTGTAAAAGGCGCAAGGGATCATTCACTAATGGCCATGTGCATTTAGAGGTGTACACAGTCTCTTAAAGATGCAATGAAAATTCTGGCTCCTTGTCTAAAGTATTAACAATGGAATATTTTTCTTCGTATGCATTTTAAGTTCACGTACAAAATTAATCTCCCGACTTTCATTATACTCATCTTTTAGGGTACATTTTGACTCTGCTAATGCAGTCTGTTCTTGAATGGGCCTTACTGCTGGCTTCCGCATTGTAACATCCAAAGATGTTGCTACATTATCGTTTTCCTTCTGGTACAGCTGGGGACAACAAACTGTCGCCCACCTATAACGAAACACTACCCCTAACAAAGAGTCAGACTGCTTTACCTATATTTATCCTTTGTCTTTATCGATCCAGTAACTAATTGGTCCTTCAATATTCAGGCCTTTAGCTTTTCAATTTCAACAGTCTTTAAAGTTGCAGGTTTGTGTATGGTTAATCGCTTCTGAAACGGGCACAGAATTTACTAAGAGGATGCATCATAGGATTAGGAGTTTGTAGAATCGTTATCACCAAATGAGCACTGAAAGAGGTAGTCACATATTTGAGGTCTTCTTCCTCTTCAGGATCTAAGAATTGTGTTTATTCATCCAAGCTACCAACCTCGGAGCGGCATACATCTCAGTCTATCCACACATACTTCTAATCTTCAGCAACCCCAAAATCTAAATTCGGGTCCAGCCATACCTTGAACGTTCACATGCTTTCAATTCTCGGCTTATGGTCATCATTGGGAGTCTTACTTCACCTATGGTCGAAGAACAAAACTGAAAGTCCATCGGTAACATAAGTTGTTCCAGATCCCAACCTCGGGATGGTGGAATAACGAAAAGCAGGTGAATCTAGAATAGGTCCCCACTGCATAAATAATAATTGGCATTCAAGCCGCTGCGAGGAAGGTGGTAAACAATTATCTAACAATTGCTGCTTTGCCAGCAGCACGATCCAGGAAGAGGACTAACATATGATCCTCGTGAGGAAGAGAATGATGTGGATATCTGTACTACCCTGGATTTGGAGGGGGCTTAATGGGAAGAAGAAAGAACCAGCGACAGAAGTAAGCATCTAAATGTGGTGTACAAACATTACTAACCTAATATAAGGATCTGAGAATACAGACTCTGGATATCTGTTAGAGAGGAAAACCCACATGGGCAACCACTCAAACTCAGAGCCTAAAGCGAAGTCACAAAATTCAGTAATTACACTCAATAAAACAAAGATAAAACCAAATATTTTATTGTGGCTTTCAAATACCAGTGTATAAAACAGTCCCTTGTGTAATAAGGAAACAGTATTGCAAACACCACACAATTCACTGAAAAGGGAGAGGTAGATGTTAAAAAGGTTTGACAACAGTCGCAAGTTATCAGATGAACTTGGCACATCATTTCAATGCTGAGCTTCTGTACAGGTTTCAAACCTGGCCACCCCTTGAAAAGTCACCATTTGTGACGGCACACGTCGGCAGATATGAATATTAGTAAACAGAGACCTAAAAAAAGGAAACAAAAAAAAAAGTGATTGTAAAAATTTCTGAAACTATGCTGCGTCGAATACAATTGGAGGGATGAACAGAAAAGGAGAAAATAAACTAGGTAGTTTATAAATACATAACATTTGTAAAGAATTTAGTCCCTAGTTTCTTTCCAAGTACGGGAACTGCTACCACCCAAGTCAACACTCCTACGATCTGAACCTTAAATAATACACACTATTACAGAACCAATTATGCATCAAATAGACAAATCATAAAATATACAAATTACGAAATATTTTATTTAATTCACAAATGAACTAAAAAAAACCCAATGTATTTTAATTTTATTGGGAAGTTTGGAGCTTTTCAATATTTGGTGTTATTTTCAAAAGACGATGTGACGTGCAGACTTTAGCATATCCCTATCTTTTTTATCTTAATACAAGCTTTTTATTGGCACATACCAGTGCTTCTTTGGAACCACTAACTGCCCATAATATTTTTTTTCTGTACTTGTGTTGCTTTCATGAATAAAGCCAAGAATACCAACTTCATTTTTAGACTCCAATTTTAAGTTCCTTCACATTTACAGAGCATTTAAAAAAATGTCAATTTTGCTTTATTTACACATATATACTTTATTAGGCTACAAAAATGAATTCATTTTCCAAACAGTTGCGAACCCTTGGACCATGTGTTGCAAACCTCCAGACCAGGGGTCCATAAAATGCAGGCTAAGAATAAACACGAGCTTAATTTGGGCCAGCTACAGCACCACAAAAAGTGATGGACGGAAACATGGTCTAACATTCACCCCCAGTCACAGATTTGGGTTAAATCCATCGGTTTTGGCTTGGCAGTTCGGGCTGGACTGTTCCCATGGGGAGCAGGGTCCAGACAGATTTGCATATGGCTGGGTCCAAACTGGAATGGCACGTTGAGAAAAAAACGATGATTTAGGCCCAGACCATTGTACTGTGGTGAATGGTTGACAAAGTTTAGCATTCCATCCATCTTTTTCTGTTGCTATAGTCACCCCAAGTGGGAAAGGTATACCCAGACATGGGTCCAGTGCTTACTATGCCATTGGATTCAAGCTAGCCTTGCTGATGATAGGCGATACCCTGAAACCGGTCCCATGATGCTGGTTTCCACTCCAGGGGGGACCTGGCCTGGCAGTTCAGGCTGGACTGTTCCCATGGGGAGTGCGGTCAAGACTGATTTGCATATGGCTGCGTCCAAACTGAAACGGCATGGTAGCAGTGACTATTATTGGCGAAAAAGAAGGGTGGCGATGCATTGGGGCGGGAAGGCAGCTCCCAAAATTAAACAATGATTTCAAGATATGGCATATTGTAGAGACAAGTTAGAAAACTATGCGGAGGAACTCCTGCGAGCATCGAAACTAAGGGACATCTGGGGTCCACATATGGCCTACGTGTTATTACTTCCAGATGCACTCTAATGGACTGTACCCGCCCATGCTTTGATCAGGTAATGTGATTGTAACTTGTAGGGATCATTCTATGCGATAATGACAGACGTTCATATGTAACACTGTATTTGACAACAGATGTCACTGTAGGTTACATTGTTGTATCAAATTGAAAATGCAATAAAAAAATAGCAATGAGGTGGATTAAAAAGTACGCACTCAGCGTGCCAACATTTAATATCACTGGGCGCAGGCTTCCCAGCAGAGCTTTGGGCACCGGTACTCATTCTTTTACAAATGAAGCACTGTTCCAGACCTAGATAAATGGTGGTAAGGCATTCAAAGGGTGATGCTTAACTTAGTTATGCATCAGCAAAGGCTGTAGTGCGAGTTCCTGCCTGCAGCCAAATGCCACCGATGCGGAGGCCTGTAATGTTTTAATCACCTAATGCAATTGTGCCCAGAGCAGAGGCTTGGCCCGTTGAGACCAGTTTGTATCTTATCCGGGGAAGGTTTGATCCTTGCTAAGGCTAACATTCCTCACCGAAGCGCCCACAGCTCTGCCGCATTACAGAACGCACCAGATAGTACAACTATATGTAAACTGCTAATGGACAGCAGTAAGGGGCGAGGAGTTGGCCTAACGGCTAGGGCGGTCGACCTCGAATCTGGGGAACCGGGTTCGAGTCTCGGCAAGGACACTGAACATAGTGTGATTCTGGGCAAATCACTTAATCTCCCCGTGCCTAACAAAAATGAATGTGTCCTCATGTAACGCAACTGGTGCTATGTAAAGCGCTCTGATACCCGATACCTTCAGGTCAAGTTTGCGCTATATAAAACTGAGAAGAAAAAAAAACAACAAGGCGGTGCTTCGCGTGCCCTTGTGTGTGGACTATCCCTTTCATCCAGAACACCCCGGTCTAGCATATTTCGAGACAGGACGGGGTGAACACTGGTCTATTGAAAAAAGCTCCTGGGTACAAAAGGAGGCTGCAGAGGCCCCCGCCCCCTCCCCCCCCTCCCCCCCCCCTTCCCCCCCCATCAGAGAGTGGCTGATTTGGCCCAGAGTGGTTCTGATACGACGCGGGGGAACAGAAGAGACTACCTTCATATGTTACACGCCATCGGTACTATACTGCAGAACTCAAATGAACAAAGAGATAACCTCACCCTTGGCAGTTGCAACTGGTCACGAGTAGTGGTTGCGGATTGACTGTACATTCTTGAAAACCATGTACGTATACGGAGCATTGGGACTACTAAAGTACCCGGGCACCCTCCCCCCGTACTCACCCTACTACAGAGGGGGAGGAGAGTCGCAATGTCCCCTAGAGCTCCTCATTGGGAGAACCCTCTTCACTTTTTGTTAACTCACGTTTCATTTGAGCTAAACTTCACCGTTGTTTTGGGAAAGGGAGGGAGGCTCGACTCCCAACAAGTCTGGGATGTTGCTGTGGGAGGGGGTGGATATGGGACCGAAATGTCAGGAATACAGAGTACAATCTAAATCCAAAGTGTATCACAGTATCTACGAGTGTATTAAAGCAGCATTGCTACTTAATAGCCCAGTGGTTTCCCTTCCTGATACCATGACAGAACCTTCACACCCTTCAAAATGTCACTTCCTGACCTGGAATGTCCGGGGACTTGGCAACCAGCGCAAGTGTAGACACGTCCTGGCCTACTTGGACAGACACAACATTCAAATTGTGCTATTACAAGAGACACTTCAGCCCTCATAAAGCAAGCTAATACTTTAAATACGTATCGCTGCATAGCACAACTGACTTTTAGTAACAGACAGTCATGCAATAATATTTAGAAGTCCAAGGATAATGAGGATTGTGCTTTCTGCTTCTAGAAAAGTTCCAGCTGCCCGTGTGCTGATCTAACATGTAAAAGGCTTTATCTTTTCATGACTGTAGTATAATTACAACCAAAAGGTGCCAAACCTCCATTTCTGACGTCTTTGAAGGTTATGGATCTAATAAACAGAGTGAGTATGCATGACTTCGTGTCCTCTTTCCCTACCCCCGGGAGCAAAACCAGAGATCTGGGTTAAGAAAACCCCAGTTTTTGATGGTTTTAGAATATGTGACATGATGAATAGTAAAAAGAACTTACTCAGAGCGAGATATACTACACGTGTTTTAGCCAGAGTACCCCAGTTGTTTTATCTGCCATATTTTGGCCTATATAGATTTTAGCGAAGGCAACTGCATAGCAGCAAGTCTCTTGCCTCAAAAGAGGGTAATGCACTGGCAAATGAGAGGCTAAAGAGAAGGTATTAACCAAATTATGTGGGCCTGAACCAAGATCCCATAAACGTTTCTGGAGAAGCATCAGTCAACGTATACATACCGAGGCCTTCGAGTGTGAGGGACTTATGCAATAGGAGCTTATTAAATTGGCTACATTAAAGGCAGAAAGTCAATGTATTTTCAGGACCGGTTTCATGCGTTGCTATCTCAAGATGCAACAGCAGTCATGCTCTTTTAACTAACATGCACAGTATAGCTAGTAGCCTTAACACGAAGTGCATTCTAATATTTTTGAAGGAATGTGCACATCTGTCAAAGTATGATCACACTTACAAAAGGGCCACATATCAACTGGCTACTGCATATACCTGATTACTTACAGGAGTAAAAAAAAAAAAAAAAAACACAAAACCTAGACTTAGCCTATTTGAAAAATGGAATGCCTCAAAATCAGGATGGACACAATTCTGCTCGTTTTAGGCAAGTGAATGCAGTCAAATTAAGAAATGTAATCCGATTTTTTTGTGTGGAATCCACAGTGGTCTACCCATGCTCCAAAGGTTTTTTTCTCCCCAGTTCCTCATATATACTCTGGTGGCATCAGCACATTTAATAATCCACAAATGGCTCTCATAGCATGAGGAAAAAAACTAACTATATATATAGAATTAATTATACTGGAGAAAAAGTAATGCACTGAGAGATTGTGTGATGCAGATAACAGGGTTATTTGTTCATCTCTGACTAACCAAAAGAAGACCTACGTTTTCACCATGACGGGTGCAGTCAACACCAGACCAACAATGCACTAAATGCCCTTAGCGGTTGTCCAACGTCATCATGTCTGAAATTTCATAATCCAGAGTGTCCAACACTGATGGAGTCCAACAGTGCCATTAGAGAAGAACCTCAACCCTGAGTTTGCACGAGGGCGCACTATAGACTGTTTTTGGGGTCAGAGGGTGGGGGGGGGGAAGGTTTATAACAAGATGGAAAATGATTAACTTTTGGGTTCAAAGTTGGCCTTTTTAGCCTGGACATTCAAAATTGAGACATTATACTAGTTCCAAATGAGGGTATCTAAGGTAGCATGCATGAGACTAAGACTTCCAATTAATCTTTGCTGCTTGCTGGATAGCATGAAGCTGGAGACTGCTTTGCCTTTTCTTATTTAACTTTGCCGGTTCCTCAGATAATATAGGAATACACCTCAGGGTCCTCTCCTGAGGGAGACGCTCCTTTTTCTCCACAACCTTAGTCCCGACGAGTAGCTCTTAGTCCCCTCAGAAGAGGCCCCGGTTAGCGGCAGCTTTTTTTATAGCTTTGAGGGTGGGGAGGTGAACCCAGAGGAGTTGCTCACTGACGTCCTAGTGTAAGACAAAGTCCAGCAGCTCTGGCCCATTATTATTCCTTTGTGTTTACATTTTGTTTTTTTAAATAATGTTCACTTACATGAAGTAATTTTGGCATAACTCACTGCAAACATTACGAGTGAAGTATTGGCAGGATTCTTACGATTTTAACTAAAGGTCCACATCTGTGAAGCCCCTCACAGATGGCATCAGTGACTTAAGTGGGCTGCCCGAGAGATCGACTACTGAAAGAGCACATGAAGTGGTGGAGATTCACCCAGACGAGCACACTCCTATCTGCGCCAACTTTCATTTTTTGATTGATTTCTTTGTTGCTCCCTTTACCTTGCTGGTCAAACACTTGGTTGGCCAACCAGCGATTTAGTGACCTTTGTAGAAGTCTCAGCAAAGTAACCCTTTTGGTGCATGGCACGCAGAGTTCAGAATACTCTGTTGCCCACCAAGTCTATACACACACACACAAACTAAGGCCCTCATCCCTTACTTTCCCGGTACTTGTGCCACTGCAGTTGCCATTGCTTTTCTTGCTTTGCAAACGTACGGTCACAAACCTTAAGTGATGTCAAAAACACGAAGTAATAGTTTTGTGGGAAGATTGCCATCTTCTATTTTAACTGTCTGTTATAAGCAGTGAAACTGAAAATGTGCAAATATTGCCGTTTTTGTATCTGTACGTTACTGCATTAATACTTTGTCCTTTCACTCCTAAGCATTAGACGACTGAAAACACTGCAAAGTGTATATTTAGCCAGGAGCCTTTCATTCTTTACTGTACAGTGCTTACACATCTGCTGCATGCTACGCACACAGGTATATAATTCATACTCAGATTACAGATTCATTGTACATTGTGTTGCATTATTGTATTGTGCCTTCCGCTGATCTGAACGTAAATACGTTTAAGATAGGTATGTGATACAAACTTGGCTGGACACAGTTTATTACTGTGATTGACAGCCGTGATGTACTGTATGGACATAACCCATATACCTTGTTAAACCTAGGACTGCTCACTGAATGGTTCTCGTCCTCCAGATTACCTTGAGCACTGAAACCAGAGTTTATTCCCATTTGGAGAAGACAGCCCCACCCCTTATAATTATTCACTGCAGGGAATCCGGTCTGAGAATTGGTAATTGCAGGTGCCGACAGGCGCAAAGAATGCCAAAACTTGGTCTATAGAGAGAAGAAATGTCTTTTGCACTGGTGCCCACTTGTACGCTGGGCATTAGAAAGTAGCATCATCGAGTACTGCAACTATCGACCCCCCCCGCCTTTCACAGGTCAGAGCCTACATCCTAAGCTGGCACTAAACAGCTGCACTTTCCCCGATGCTGCTGTTCTAATTCAATAACTATGTTACTCGGGGGCGCAACTAGACCCGAACTTCGGGGGGGGCAGGAGGGGGCTACCATTTCACACACTAGGGGCCGAGACAGTAATAGCACACATTTGGAAGGCCAATAGGTCTGGCTTTAGTTTTCTAATGCATAAAAATGGCATATGTCCAGGCCTGTTCTTTTATGATGTAGATCATTAAGGCCAGATCTTTTGTCTTCACCAATGCATTCCCATGAGACACCGAGCACTGCTGGAGCTCAGAGAGCGTCCACCAGACTTGCAAGCATCGGATGTCCGCAAGATGGTTGGTACCAAGGGAATCCTATCAGAAAAGAAAGCACTGAAGGCTTACTGGAAAACTGTGTTTTCTGATTACAAGTAGCATGAAATGCATAACATGCTTCCAGGGAACAAGTTGTGTGTGGTGGAATCTCCCAATGTGCCCAATAACGAGCGCCCATAAACATTGAAGTAGGCTTGAGGTGTTAAAAAACTAGGAAAAAGAAAATTGTGGGAGCTTATATGGCTGTCATAAATGGAGGTGGGCTCACAACAGCTCAGAAGGGAGGGATATCCACAGAATATAATAAGCCGGATATCTGTTTACAATGTAAATGCATGCACGTTTTGGTATTTCTATACCATGGACTTAGCCAGAGAGCAACAGTGTTGCCTATTATGGGAGGTGATGGAAAACGATGCAAGATTGTATTCATCTAGTGGTGGTTTATATCTTTGTTACTTACGCTAGTATCTCAAACATTTAAATTTTAGGCACATTGCCTAACTGGACTCAAATTAAGGTCCTCAGACAGCTCGGGCACTAGATCTAATCTCCTTCCTTAGTTGATGTACTGGAACTTTAAAAAAAAGCTACAATCATTCAATTTCATCACACCACGTGAGCCCTCGTGTTCTGTTGATGTTTTAACATAGCCAATAGGTCGCATTCCTCGTGTTGTCTAGTGAGTGAACCGAATGCAAATTATTTTGGTATTTAGGTTTTATACATGGGTAGTACCTAAATGAGTTGTCTCTTGTTTAAGGTTGAGTAGTATCCATCTGCATTTACACAATGGTGTGACGTACATACAGAGTATGCATAATGGGTAACTGTAATCTGGTCCATAATTACCATTGAGGGGTTCTGGTGCCATCTTTGGCCTTGTAGTTTGTAAATGTCACCAGAAGTCTGAGATGGCAATCTATTTTTTATATTACAAGCGGTTTTATTCAAAGTGCAGCTAACAATGGTTATTGACTGGAATTAAAATGTTGAGAGTGTTTACCTGTCGCAAATAAAATTCTTGATAAGACTGTAGGCAGCGTGCGATCAGTCAATTTATGTGACCCAGTGACTGCAGAGTTTACAGCATAATTATGGATTTACTAAAATGTTCCACATAATTTCCAAAATATGCAGATTTCACCAAAATGGTTTCCAGCTCAAACGGATGAAAATATTGCCAGATGGAGTGCCACCTAATTTGTATTTTTTTGACACAATTTCGAGAACCTTGAAAGCATGGACATTGTAAAGCTTTTGCACAGTGGGGACAAAATTTGTATTTCACATGTTAACCGAAACATTGTCTGGATTTCACAGTTCCTTAAAAATATGGGAGTAATACCACAGCTTTTTGTGCAATAAATGTACCAAGCCATGAGTGTGTGTGTGTGTGGGGGGGGGGGGTAGAGAAGGAGTATCTTTTTAATGTGGTATTTTTTGTGGTCTAAGGTAGGTTTCAAACACTTGATGAATTGTTTCAGTTTGTGGCCCTGCAATACGTGTTTAAAATGGCTAAACACTGCTGTGAGACAAATGAGGCTATATTGTAAATTACAACTATAAAGCCAGTAAGCTCTAGATTAATTTTCTTATAACAATACACACTTACGCCAAACCTGCACTCAGTCACTGTTTCTTTCTCTCTAAATGAAAGAAGGTTGGACAAAGGTGCGCATTTGAATGTGTGTATGCTGCAACAGAATATAATCATGGGAAGTAATGTTGGCAGCCATATTAGTGAAGTAGCTGAAGTCAAGTAAAAATTACATGTATTCTTGTTATGAGAGCAGACAGCATAAGAGTTCCGCAGGATTAGACCGAGATAGCCAGGAGACCTGGGAGTAGGCCCATACTAGTGGAAAAGTGTGTGCATGCCCATAGCCCTGTTGCACAGCTCTCAAAGTGCTCCTGTAGCCCCAGCCAGTGCACAACGCCTGCACCCTTAATCACTGCAGAGCTCATGCTCCTTCACCTTAACAGATGCCTGGTGCTCTCTCGCAGGAAGATGGAAGGTACAGCTAGCAGTATATGGGAGTAATCAGAGCTATTGTCCACTGAGGGGACCATGATTTGAGGGCAGCACTATTGGAGTCCTTCCCTTTGTTTGGGGTGCCACCAAGCCATACATTAACGATTAGCACACAGTAACAGAGGCTCCTGCAAGAAATCCCTCCAGTAGAGCCCTCCAGACACTTCTGCTTGGTCAGAATCCTGCTCGCACACATCTCCCACAAACAGAAAACCAGAGTCGGCTGTTGTGCTTTCCCCTACCTTGTCCCTAAAGCCTGGAATGACCTGCCCCTTACACATTAGAGCTGCCTCCTCAGTACTCTAGCTCGGCACGAGACTGAAAACTTGGCTCTTCACCTGGACAAGGCCCAGTCACAGCAGACATAGACCCTCCTTTCTCAGCACCAGGACACTCGCCGGGGTGAGCTGTGCACTTCACAAATACCCTTAACATAAAATATAAAGTTTGCATTTGCATTATTGTTGTGATGTTGTTCATACATCTCTCTGGTGTCTCCAGTTTCACCTCAGTCTCTGTTCTTTTCCATCTCAGTCACACTCTCCTTGTTTCTTTCTACTCTCTTCCTCGCCTTTCCGTTCATACTCGCACACAGGCTTAATTCTATGTCACTACTATCTTGTTTTTCTCTTTTTCCATCACTTTCCAACTGCTTCTCCAAATCCCTTCTCTTTCACGGCTATCCTTCCTCCCACCTTCCCCACCTCACTCCCTATCAGATAGATTAACCTGGGTGAGATGTGTGATACTCCCACAGAATATTACCTGGTCCTGGTTTCTCAGTTCCCACAGAACCTCAGGTTGTACACTATAGGAATGAATGCTGAAAGAGCTCAACTCTGGCTGTTAACTAGATCACCTCAATCTATGTTTGCACAGGGGCTCACCACTGCCTGCAATGAAGCTCCGCTGCATACTTGGAAGACCTCAGCTCTGTCTGCCCAGGGCCGCAGTGCCATGTATGCAGGCACTCAGCTCCAGCTCAATGTAAGAAATTACCTATGGGTACACGGTCTCTGTACTGTGTAGAGGTTCAGCACAATGTATGTAGGGACTTGGCTGCATATGTGTTGGAGCTCAGCTCTATCTGCAGAGTAGTGAGTTTAGCTCTACAAGATAATGTCTGTTTGTGGCAGAGTTCCACTGTCTCTGTACGCACAAGAACCAGTTTTTTCTCTGTGCAAATTAGGTCTAAGTGTTCAGCCTATTTCCAGTAGAACAACCACCTTCTTTATAAAAATAGGCACTGAAATGAGATTATCTGAAAGAGACAATTAGTTATAGATTCCTTACCTGTAGAATTACCCCCAGGCGTCAGGCTGGATCCAGAGAATTGTGTGTCAGCAGTACCCCTGCGCGTCGAAAGGAGGCGTCGGTCGGGCCCGCGTTAATCTTTGGCGTCGTGGTCGCCGGGATAACGTCGCAGTAGCTACTTAGACGCAGCCCTCGGCAGCTGACATCCGTTCTTTCTTTTTCCACGCCAGCCAGCGCAGATCCGGAGAGAGCGGTACCTCCAGTCACTTTTTGACTGACTTTTTGCCGACAGTTTGAGTCTTTGACTCCTGGTGCACGTCAGGGATGCCCGGTTTCAAGGCTTGCGGTTCCTGCCGAAAACTGATGGCAGTGACTGATACGCACCGCGTGCGCCTGTGGTGCATGGAACGCGACCACGATCCAAAGTCGTGTTCAGACTGCCAGACCATAAATCCGAAGTCTTTGCGGGAGCGGTCCCGAAAGCTTTGAGGCCCGACAGTCGGCTCTGCGCCGTTCGAGGTCCCGGTCACGCGGGAGGTCGAGGGACCGGTCGCGGAGCCACCACCACTCGTCTTCGCACTCCTCAGGTAAGTCGAAGCACAAGAAAAAGTCGAAAAAGCATAGTCGCTCTTAGACTTCTCCCAGTCTGTCGGCCGACGCGACGAGGGATACAGGTGGTGCCCCTCCCGCGGCTCCGCGTACGGAGCCCGAAGGGTCGGCTCCGAGTTACCCTCCCTTTCCGGGACCCGGAGCGACCCCTGCCCAGCTTCAAAGTTTTTACGAAGCGATGCATGCCATTTTTGGGTAGCCCGACTCTGCTGGCGCGCCCTCAGGCCCTGCAGACTCGCCTGGGGGCCCTGGGCCTTCGACGCCGGCGGCTTCGGCCCCAGCACCGCAGGGTCCCCTTGGATCCAGGCCTGGTGCCGGTCGACCTCATAACACCTCCACCGGCGTCTATTCAACCGGCACAACTCCTGCAGCAGACGCCGGTTGTGTCCCCAGCCGGCGTCTACCCCGGCCTCCAGCCAGACGTGGGCACGGAGCCGGACCGACGTCAACAGGCGCCGAATCTGGCGCCGACGGGTACTTTTGTACCCCTGTTCCACCCTGGTTCTTTAAGGCCAGATTGGCAACCAGAGGAGGGTGAGGAGGACTGGGAGGGGTCTGGAGACCCTTTAACTGACCAGTTGTAGTATGATCCGGACTGGAGAGAGGAGTTGGGGGATGCCAGTGGTCTGGACACCTCCCCAGACCTTGGCATGTTGTCTCCTCCTACCGTGGCTACGGAGGAGGGAGCTTCTTACGCAGTGGTGTTGCGTAGGGCGGCCGAGGCTCTTAACCTCGAGCTACCTAAGGTGGCGGTCAGGACTAAACTCCTGACAGAGGTGCTTCAACCGGCAGCAAGCTCTTCGGAGCCCTTGCTGCCGTTTAATGAAGCCCTGACTGACATCCTTTTGGGCACCTGGTCCAGGCCCAACACAGGATGGATGATTGCCCGATGCCACCGCCTGGCTCCGGGCGATCCCACTTTCCTCTCCCAACACCCCACCCCCGAGAGCTTGGTGGTCCAAGCCTCGACATCCAAAAGGCGCATTCCCCAACGCACCACCTAATAGGGAATCCAAAAAGCTAGACCATCTTGGGAAGAAGATGTTTTCTTCCTCCAGCTTGGGTCTGCGGTCGGTAAACTCTGCATGTCTGTTGGGCCGTTACACCCACTCTGTATGGGATACGGCAGCGCAGGTGCTGCCCCAGTGCCCAGAGGAGGCCCGGGCCCACTCTCCCGTGCAGTTGCCGAGGGGAGAGACGCAGCCAAGTTTACCATTTGATGTGGACTGGACATGGCCGACTCACTAGGCAGGACGATTTCAACATCATTAGCCCTTCGACGCTACGCCTGGCTGAGGTCGACTGGTTTTTCCGGGGATCTCCAAGCTACCCTAATGTTTCTGAACACAATGGTTCTTATGTGGCCCAAATTGGTCCAAAAAGGGGGACGCAAGGGTAGCGTCAGAATTAGGGACAATGAGCTTAAGTCTTGATTGATACTTGATATCTCAGGGAGCAATAATTAGTGTGACAAGGGACACGTACCAATCAAAATAACGTTTGTTATTTAATTTATGAAAATATGCAAGAAATAGTTCAAGAGCTCACATAAAAAAGTGACAAGCGTGATGTGATGAGTGGGGGCGACTTTAAAATATACATCGCATTGACAACACATAGGAGAACTCCTCATGAATAAACTGTACAGAATGTATGGAGTTCTTGTTTTAGGGGGTCGACGGCGTTTCGATCTCAGCTGTTTGAGATCATCTTCAGGTCATAGCAAATGTGAGCAGGCTGAACTCTAAACCGGGCATTGCCGGGGAAATTAGGGCAGATGGCCGCAATAAAGGCCTGAAAATTGTTTTTTGAAGAAAGGAGCGTTGAGTTGCTCCCGCTGAGACTGGCGTCCGCCAGTGTTTAGCACCGAGAGGAGAAGGCGCACGTATTTGGAACAATTCCTTAGGACGGCGCGAGGAAGAAGCGCTCAATCCGGCAACATCCGATCAATTAAGGACTGGAAAATCCAATTGGTGCAGCGTGTCAATGGTGCCTTGCGAGGGTAGAATTCCATCTGGTGCAAATTACTAGGTAGGACCGCATTAGTCAGTCCGATAGCAAAGAGCGGGGCTCCCTCTCCGGCTTCCACGGAGGACGCGCTGAATGTGAGAACACCTCCACCTCCAATTTGGGCCACATAAGAACCATTGTTTTTAGAAACATTATTCGACCCTAGGTTCACTTATTGGGGTACCCTTGTTTTTCTTACTACAAGCTACCCTAATGGACATGCCCTTTGATGGCCGAAGCCTGTTTGGCGACAAAGCAGACAACGCACTAGAGCGCTTCAAGGACTCTCGGGCTACGGCCAAGTCCTTGGGCCTCTCCACCACCCGCCCTGCGCAGTCCGCTTTTCGCCCCTTCCGTGGCTGCAGAAGGGGTGACCCACCATGTTCTACCCAGAGCCTCAGGCCGGCACAAGGTGTTCAGCCCTTGCGCGGCCGGGGACGTGGGACCCACCGCTGTGGGTCTGGGGGCCAGCGAGCGGGCCAGTCCACCACCACCGCCCCCTCTGCAGCAGCCTCCAAAAACCCTCCTAGTCCGACCTTTCAGGGCCACCAATCGCCAGTGGGCGGCAGGATTCGCCATCACCTCCCCAACTGGCGCACCATCACGTCGGACAGGTGGGTTTTTCAAATAGTCCAATGGGGCTACTCCCTCCCCTTTGAGACTACCCCTCCATCCATGCCACCTCAGCACCATCGCATGTCGGAGGATCATCTGGCCCTTCTCCAACAGGAAGTTTCGGCTCTCTTGGCCAAGGGAGCCATTGAGCGAGTTCCTGCGCCAGAAGTAGGTCATGGTTGCTATTCCCACTACTTTCTGGTGCCCAAGAAGGACAAAGGCCTGCGTCCTATCTTGGATCTCGGGAACGTCAACCTCTTCCTCCGGAAGGAGAAGTTCAAAATGTTGACAGTAGCTCAGGTCCGGTCTGCCCTCGACCCTGGATGGTAGCATTGGACTTGCAGGACGCTTACATACACATCCCCGTCCTGCCGGCCCACCGGCGTTACCTGTGGTTCACGGTAGGCCATGAGCACTTTGTTTACCGTGCTCCCCTTTGGCCTTACCAGCGCCCCTCAGGTGTTCACGAAAGTGATGGCAGTGGTCGCAGCTCATCTGCGCAGATCAGGGGTTACAGTCTTCCCCTATCTCGACGATTGGCTGTTGAAGGCGGGCTCGCCCTAGGCAGTCATCTCCCACCTCCAGACTACGGCGGACCTCCTGCACTCGCTGGGGTTCACTATAAATGTGCCAAAGTCACACCTGATTCCCTCTCAGAAGCTCCTTTTCATCAGAGCGGTTCTGGACACGACGCAGTTTCTGGCAGCGAGTCCGGGATATTCGGGCTAGGATTCCAGTCTTTCATCCTATATCCCGGGTTTCGGTCAGAAGGACCCTGAGGCTGCTGGGCCTCGTGGCCTCCTGCATCCTGCTGGTGAATCATGCCAGGTGGCATATGCGGGCTCTGCAGTGGGACCTGACGTTCCAGTGGGCACAGCATCAGTGGGCACAGCATCAGGGGAATCTGTCCGATTGCGTACAGATCTCAGAGGGCACTGCACGTCAATTGCAGTGGTGGCTAACGAACTAGGATTGGGTCAACGGCAGATCCCTCTCCCTTCCCCAACTGGAGTACGCAGTGGTGACGGATGTATCACTTCTAGGGTGGGGCGGCCACATGGGAGAGGCGGAGATCAGAGGCCTCTGGTCTCCGGCGGAGTCTGGGCTCCACATCAACCTTCTGGAGCTTCGGGCGTTTCGTCTTGCACTGAAAGCATTCCTTCCCTCTTTCCGGGGAACAGTGGTGCAGGTGTTCACGGACACCACCACTGCCATGTGGTACTGCAACAAACAGGGCAGGGTGGGGTCGTGGACCCTATGTCAAGAGGCTCTCAGTCTCTGGACATGGCTGGAACATCAGGGCATATCCCTGGTGGTTCAAAACCTGGCAGGTTCACTGAACGACAGGGCGGACGTACTCAGCCGCAGGTGCATGATGGATCACGAATGGCGTCTGCACTCTGAGGTGGTGCAAGGTCTCTTTCAGCAGTGGGGAGAGCCTTGGTTAGATCTATTCGCCACCGAAGAGAACGCGCAATGTCAGCAGTTCTGCACGTTGGAATTTACAAGGCGGCACTCGCTAGGTGCCGCTTTTTGGCGCGAGTGGAGTTGTGGTCTTCTATACGCCTTTCCGCCTATACCACTTCTGCCCAGAAAGCTGAAGAAGATCAAGCGCGAACGGGCCCAAGTCATTCTTGTGGCTCCGGATTGGGCACGAAGAGTCTGGTATCCCGAGCTGTTACACATGGCCATCGATCAGACTGCCTCTTTGGGAGGATCTGTCGCAGCAGCAGGGGACGGTCCTCCACCCGAACCTGTCCAGTATCCACCTCCTTGCGTGGATTTTTAGCAGTGACAGTTGACAGCCTTTGACCTTCCTCCCGAGGTCTGTGATGTTATCTTGGCAGCCAGGCGTCCCTCCACTAAGACGGTATACGCTTGCAGATGGAACAAATTTGTGGCATGGTGCACAGCAAAGGCTGTGGATCCCCTTTGAGGTTCTCTTGTTCCTCCTGTCTTTGGCCCAGCAGGGCTCTGCTCTGGGCACTCTGAAGGGGTACCTCTCAGCCATTTCAGCCTTTCTTAGGTTTCCTGATCAGCCTTCCCTTTTCAAGTCCCCTGTTGTAACTCGCTTCCTTAAGGGCATTACTCATCTTTTTCCTCCTGTTCCCTTCGTAATGCCCGAGTGGGACTTGAACTTGGTTCTTACTTACCTCATGTGCGCTCCCTTTGAACCGCTTCATAACTGTGCTCTAAGACTGCTTACTTTAAAGACTGCCTTTCTGGTTGCCATCACCTCTGCTCGCAGGGTGAGTGAGCTCCAAGCTCTTTTTTCAAAGCCTCCTTTTCTGGCTGTTCATCAGGACAAGGTCGTCCTCAGAACCAGACCTTCCTTTCTTCCCAAGGTGGTTACTTCTTTCCACATTGGTCAAACCATCACTTTGCCCACCTTCCTTCCGCCTCCGCATCCTTCCAAGGAGGAAGAGAGGCTCCGCCGTCTGGATCTAAAACGTGTGCTTTCCTTTTATTTGGATCGCACCAAGCAATTCCGGGTGGATGACCAGCTGGCTACGTGGGCGCCAAAAACCGGTCAGGCCGTGCACAAACAGACCATCTCTAGGTGGGTCGTTTTGTGCATTAAAGCTTGCTTCTTTTTGGCGAAGGAGCCTCCAGTGGGATTGCGCGCCCATTCCACCAGGGCGACGGCAGCTACCACTGCTTTGGGACAGGGAGTCCCCCTCAATGACATCTGTCAGGCAGCTACGTGGGCATCTCTGCACACGTTCACAAAGCACTACTGCCTGGACAGCCAAGTCCAGAGAGACAGCTTTGGCCGTTCTGTTCTCCAGGACTTTCTGGTGTGAACTTGGTTCGCAGCCCCACCTCCGGGGTTGGTATTGCTGGGGTATCTATTCTACAGATATACCTGTAAGAGACGTAGATTAGTTATAGATTCGTTACCGCCCCACCCATCCTCCCTGTTCTGCGAACTGACTTCTAGAGTCAGGGAATCCCTTTCAGGGCCCTAGTTTTCTGCACCAGTGGTCAGTGTCTTGCATGGCTCTACGCTTCTGGCGTGGAATGTCGTGTAAAAGGACTGACGTCAGTGCGCAAGGGCGGCGTCTAAGTAACTACCGCGACGTCATCCCGGCCACCACGACGCCAACGACAAATGCAGGGCCCACCGACGCCACTTTGACGCGCAGGGGTACTGCTGACGAAAAATTCCCTGGATCCAGTCTGACGCCTGGGGGTAATTCTACAGGTAAGGAATCTATAACTAATCTACGTCTGCCTGCCAAATATTCACCTTGAACTTTGCAATTATATCGCGCAGAAATCTTTTATTCTCCAATTTTACAGTACTTGGGGACTTTAATCTACACATTAATGACCCCTCCTGCGCGCAAGCCACGCAGGTAGTTTCCTCTCTTGAAGGAGCCAATTTACCTCAACTCGTTAAACACCCCACCCACAAAGCGGGGCATACCCTGGATCTGGTTTTTTCCAATATCCCATCTTTGAAAATTAAAGCCCCGCACCAGCTGGTGTGGTCTGACCATTCATTACCTAATGCCTTTCTCCTTTAACTTGGCCAAACCCCATCTACCGGATAGCTCTCGATATTTCGTAAAAAGAAATTGGAAGAAGCTGACAGAGGAATTTTTAGGCCCTGTACTGCTGGCCAGCCAACCTGCACTTTCCAAGGACCCTAATGCAGACTCCGCGACCCTTCTTAATTGGATTGCGGATGCAGTAGAATCCACTGCTCCAGCAAAAATCATGAAATCCTTTAGGAAATCACCTTCTGCTCCTTGGTTTTCGGAGTTGCTAAGGACTACGAAAAGCAGATGCAAGTGCCTTGAGAGACAGTGGAGAGTGGACTATGATAGCACAGCAAAAACATTTAATTTAAAAAAAAAAAAAAAAAAAAAAAAAAAATCGCTTAAAGAAATGCATAAATTAATGAAGGAAGCTAGGAGAGATTATATAGCTAAATGTATTGAGAATGCCGATAAACCTGGCAAGGCTGTTTTTAAGGTTGTAAACGCTTTCCTCAAACCGCGCGAGTTAATGACTGACGCACAACCTTCGGTGGCACTATGCGAGAAAATCTCTGATTTTTTTTACAACAAAATCCGTAAGGTCTACAATTCCTTTTCGGCAATAATTGAAACGGTCAAATCAGACACAATGATAAGGAAAGTACCTAGGTCTTCCTTCTCAGAATTCACTCAGATCGCACAGAAGGAGGCACTGGCGGCGATCCAGGGCTGTAAGTCAGGCTCACCGGAGGACCATTGCCCACCGAAATTGTGGAAGGAGCTGGCCAACTCCTCCATCCAGGTGCTGTCTGAAATATGGAACACCTCACTTACTACCGGCATCTTTCCGGACTTATGGAAGCACGCCACTCTCCTCCCCCTTAAGAAGAAATCCAATGTTGATGCAGGCGAACTGAATAACTACAGACTGATTTCGCTGCTGCCTGCACCAGCTAAGATGCTTGAAAAGATGGTGCAGAGACAACTGACTAATTTTATCTGGCTTCTGCGCTGGTTTCAGTACAGAGACAGAGCGGATAGAGGTGGCGGACTCAGTCAAGATGGCGCTTGATTCAGGGGAGTCAGCTATGCTGGTACTCCTGGATCTTTCAGCCGCTTTTGATACGGTGGACCATTCCATACTGGTCCAGCGCCTCTCGGACATGGGGATAGAGGGCACAGTCCTGGAGTGGCTAAAATCTTTCCTCCATAAGCGCACGCAGAGGGTGGCGCTTCAACCGCATCAGTCCAATCGCAAGCACTTATGGTGTGGGGTTCCGCAGGGGTCGGCCTTGAGCCCACTGCTTTTTAACATTTATCTGGCCCCTCTGTTCTCGCTGATTGCCAACTGGGGGGTGAAGGCGATCTCCTACGCCGACGATACCCAGTTGGTATTTCCTTTTAAAGATCTGTCGAGTGATTCTTTTGAGAACTTTAAGAGTTGCTTAAAAGATATAGCTCAATGGATGAATGCAGACAAAACTGAGGTGTTGTTTTTGGTAAAAATCAGGCTCCCCCCCCCCGCCCCCCCAGACCTCTGGTGGCCGGAGGAAATGAGCTGTCCTCCCGCCCCTGCAGGGTGTGCAAAAAATTTGGGAGTAAAATGGCAGGCGGACTTATCTTTTTCGGCCCAAATTTCAGCAGGTGACAGGTGTTTGCTTTAGCAGGCTGAGAAACCTGCGAAAAGTCATACACCTTTTGCCAGAAAACTGTTGGCGGGTCGTTGTCCATGCCACAGTAACTTCCCGCTTGGATTACACGAACGGCCTTTATCTGGGCCTACCGGCATACCAGGTAAAGAAATTGCAAATAGTCCAGAATGCAGCTGCGAGACTGATCAAACGTGTTCCATTTAGACAGCATATCTCTCCGCATCTCAAAGAATTGCATTGGTTGCCGGTCGCTAACAGAATTAAATTCAAGGCCTTAACCCTAGACTTTCGGGCATCCTATGGAACTTGCCCCAGTTATTTGAAGCGGAGGCTAGGTGCGTACAAGCAGTCTCGGCCCCTCTGGTCTAGTTCTCAGAACCTGCTATGTAACCCCACCCCACAGAGTCAGGAAAGCACGGATGGGCGGCAGATCTTTCACGCTTAGGGCCTCCATGATTTGGAACGCCTTGCCCAACGCCCTGCGCCAGATTACCTCGGAAACACAATTTAGGAAAGCAGCTAAAACACGGCTTTTTAATCAAGATGAATCTCCCGGACTCTGAACGCCGCATGCTTTTTTTTTTTGCGCGCCACCTGTTGCTATAGCGCCGGGGACACCTCTTCGGAGGTAGCTGTTCGCGCTTTACAAATGGCAGTATTATTATTATTACAGATACATCGTTACCGAAGGTAAGTAACTTGTTCCTTTATACCGAGCAGACTTCCCCCCCCCTTTAGAATGGTGATTTTTTAATTGACTTTGTGCTGGAAGAGTGAACACATGGTGCTGATCTCCATTTACCTTGCCTTAACCCCTCTCAATGGCACACCCTCTTCCTTCCCAAAGTGCACTTTGCTGTGAATATCCTCTTGATGTTCACTGCTTTTATGTCAGTTGGGTCTACATTTGTAGTGAGGAAATTTAGAAAGAGTGGGGGAAGATCAGGCTGAGACAGAGACAATGTTAAATATCAAACGAAACAAAGGTGAAATGTTTGGGGTGGGAAAATGAAAGGGGAGGCTGACAAGGAACAGGAGAGAAGGAAGCGACATGTGGAGTTACTGACAAGAGGGACATAGAGCAGGATGAACAGTGCTGAGGTCCAAGTGACTACCTATGGGCAATGCAATAGAAGTTAACCTGCACGCTAGCACATGGGAAGGAAAGAGTGGGCCTGAGCAGAAAAGCAAAGTTAAAGAAAAAACAAAATATGAACTCGTCTCGGAGCACTAAGTTTGAGCTTTAAAATAGATGGACTCAGGGGAGTGGGGAGGCGAGGGGGGTAAGCTGGACAATCTCTGAAGTAGGGTCTAAACCTACCAGTTCGGATTCTTTGAAATGCGAATGGGTCTTAGATTTGGAGCAGGCACCGTTCTCCCTTTGCTCAAGATTTTCCAACTGCCACTTGCAGAAACGGGAAGGATGATCAAGAGGTAGACCACATGAGACCAGAGCAGTCTGGGGAACACCATGCTGCTGTGGCAGAAAGCTTTGGTGAGAGAAGTGCCAGGTGCCATCCAGCCACAGCATTGTTCTGATCCACCTCTTGTCCATTATATGTCTGTACACCAAACAAAGAAGGACAGGAGGCACAGAAGGACCTTCTGGGAGGTGGACTGTGAGATGTCTGAGGGGCATAGTTATACTATGATCCCCTAATACAGGCACAGTCCATTTTATTTATCAGACACTGCACATGCCTCAGGCACTACAGCATATCTGATAAAATAGGGCTGTCAGGGCACACATCAGTGCATCCCAGAAGGCAATGAAAAGCAACAAAGTGCAGCAGAAGTAGAATCTCCAGTACTGTCCAAGCTTCTTCTAGGCCTGTGCTTCCAGTCCTATCAACAGGACCACAGCGTTTTTTGCATAATTATGGTTTTGCCACATTTGCTACATAATCCATCATCTACTGCATAATCTTACTGCATATTTTTTTGTTTCTAGCTCAAATGGTTAAAAAAAGTTACTAAAAATGGGGAAACGTGTTCTACCTAGAGGAAGGCCCTTTGTAAAGGTTGACTGGTCACCGTTCGGCTGCTTATTGCTATATTTAGGTGTTAAATTGGTACAAATGACAAAATAATGAAATTATACTTTCACAAAATGTGCTGCATTATGTTGCATATTTTGCCTTTTCTTGCCTCAGTTTAGTCAACTCTGATGCATAATTTGGCCCACTATTTCAGTAGCCCTGCCTATCAAGAAGTTGGTAGAGGTATCGAGGTGGGTCTTCCCCATTTCCCTCCTGCCCATGCTGCTCCTCGCTGGGAATCATGGCTTGCTGGTTGCTATGCCCAGTACCAGATTTCCTGTTCTGCTGCTGCCATGGAGCCTTCGAGTTGCCAGCTAACTAAGCCACGCAAGTAAAACAAAAATGTTATTTCATTTATTAGTTTGTGTAGGTGTTTGTGAGTCATTGAGATTGAATGGAATTGGGCAAAAGTGTGTGTATTTGAGGCTGTCAATGATAGTGAAAGGGAGTATAAGGGAGTGAGTGAAGCAATATGAATATGTTGGAACGTGTTATTGATTGAAGGTTGTGAGAGGGAGTAGTAGTGAATCGTGGGTGTAGCAATCAAAGGTGCAGTTGCACCAGGGCCCAAAGTTAGTTAGTATGTGCAAGTGTATTAGTGAGAATCAGTGAGTAGGAGAACGTTCATGTGCGAGTAACAGTGAGTGTGAGTGAGCACGAGTGAGAATGAGCAAGTGAGAGAATATGAATTAGAGTGAATGAAGGAAAGGAGACTAAAGCCCAGATGATCAAAACTTTCACATCAAAACTTTCACACAACGCAGCAGCCAAAGTTGCTGTGTTGCATGAGAGGGACAGAGCAGGAAAGCACCATATCTGCAAAGATATAGCGCTATCCTGCTCTCTCCCGTGAGCTGGCACACAATTAGGCTCCAGAGTGCCCCACACACACACACCTTTGCGTCATAGTGCAAAGGCGGTTGTGTGAGTATAGCGTACGTTTTGTACTGGAAGGGTGCCCTTATACTATGCTTTAATTAACTTTAAAACTTTTCCTACTTCGGATTTGTGCTGTACAGTCCAGTACACATGCAAAGTGGGAAAAGTTAGGAGAAATAAAAGTATTTCTCCCTTTTAACGTCTGCTTTAAAGTGGCATTTACTTTTTGACAAAAAACAGTCTACTATTGTTAGTAGATAATATTTTACATTAAAAAAACCATGGTTGGTTGCATGGGAACGCACAGGTACTACCCAAGAGTGCCCCCTTTAAGCAGAGTAAGACAAAGCAGCGCTTTGCACTGCTTGCGTTACTTTCATGTGTTTTGCACTAGAATGTAAATTTAAAAAAACATTTTGCGCAGATTGTCACTTTTGTGAGGCAAACCCGGCTGTAAATGGTTGTTAATCTGGGTCTAAATGTGAGGGAATGAGTAAGTCAAATTTTGAAAAAAAGAATGGGGTAAACTCCTGGGCAGTATTACACCCCACCACTTCAAAAGATCACCAGCAACCACTGACGCCATTACTAGCTGACAAGATGTGGCCGAATAGCCTGAGCGGTGCCAACTTTGGGACTGGGGAAGGAGGTCTGAATCCCAGCGCCCGCTCAATATCCTGTGATCCTGAGCAAATCACTTAATCTCCCTGTGCTTTTAAAAAAATTTTTTTTAACTCATTTGATGTAATGTAATTTGGTGCTCACAAAGCATTCTGATGCCTTTGGTCCAGGTTTATCTATATTAAAACTGCACAAATAAACAGGCAGCCAGGAATATTTTATCCAGAAGATTGGAACTGCTACCCACTGGCCCTCTTTGCTATCCATCCCCTCCACCTTTATTTTGCCAACATCATTTTGTATGTTCTTATGTTTTAGTCAGTACTTGGCACTTTTAGAACCAAAACCACAAATACCCAATTGACAGAAAAGTCTGGACTGCTGGATGGTCACTGCATTTAATAAAAATGAAAAAAACCTTTCTTCCTTTTAAGCATTTATTTAGTGCTCACTACCCCTCACATGAATAGTAAGCACCATTTAAATGAAATTGCAAATAAAGACAATTTGGGATTTCTGCTTTGTTTGCTGGGAAGCACAGGAAGATGGCAGAGACTGCCTTTAAAGTGCAGATGTGGGGTCTTGCATATCAGTTAATGGGCAAGCATCGTCTCTCTTTAAAACAAAGAGTGATCACAAAAGCACACTGCCTTGCACAACTCCACTGTGGGTTTTTTGTCCTCGATGCTGTGGATCACCTGTGACCCTGCCTCCCCCATCGCCTCCTTTGAGGACACCACAAGCAGCAAGTTAAGCCGAAGGCCTCCGTCTGAAAAAATAGAAAATGTTTATTCCGACGCCCTCTTCTGCAGCTGTACTTCACTTTCTTGAAGTGCATTTAGCAACAAAGGCTAGTGGATACAGCATTTTGGAGGCAACTCTTTAAAGATCTGACCCAAAGAGGATACACAGTAGCTCACATTCTTGCCAAGTGATTACACAGTCTACATTATTTTGAAACGAACCTATGGATGCACTCTGCTTGTCCAGCCCCTTTCTATTTATCTACTCTACAATGTTTTGGTTTCCAGCAATGTGAGTGTATCACCTCCCCCTTCCACACACACTGGTTGTGTCCATCTAGCTGACATTTCTTGATCTTCAGTACAGCTAGGCAGTGGAATTTACTTCATGTGATGCAGTTGATACGGACCTCAATTCATGCCCTCCTGAAGTCATTGTCCTCCCTTACCAATTTATCAGGCTACTATGCTCACTAAATGTAATATATCAGTCACTTGCTGGTGTACAGATACATTAGGGCAATAGGTGCTGCCCCTTGATTAACTCATACCCCCCCCAAAAAAAGACTATTTATGCGTGCTCTCAAGTCCCATGAAGGCAACAGAAGGAACAACAAGCATTTGCAATGCAATAGGTCTTGCATTTACGCGAGTTTAAGCTATTGGCATTGTAAATGACAATGCCTTTTATTTAGGTTTTAAAAACAAAAATAAAAGGCATTGTTATTTGCAATGTCAATAGCTTAAACTCGCGTAAATGCAAGACCTATTGCATTGCAAATGCTTGTTTGTGCTCTGACCAGTCCACATTCTGCAAAATCACCTCTAGCACGAATTGCACGAGACGCTGTAGAAACCAGGCAAGGATATGGGCCGTGCAATGTACAACGCAGTGTTACATTGCAATGCTATATATGTTATGACTAATGTGTTATATTGTACTGTGCTGGGATACATTATGCTATGCAATGCTACGTTATGCTATTATATGTGGTACTTGCTCTGTGTCTGATAATGCCTTGACTTCTCGCCTCTCTTGTGTGGTTGTGCACTTGTGAAAAGACCCCCCCCCCTCTCAGAGCAGTGCACTACTCCAAGCCAGAGTCCTTTAACTAACAGTTTTTGAGCCCAGATTGAACGCCGGACACAAAAAACACATCCTGGCCGGTTCCGGACTGTGGCTTCTTTTCTCTGTTAAAATCTTGCTTTCAGGGTTTTTCTGAGCAGAGTGTGTACCTCATGGTCTGGTAGTTTAAGAGTCGTGCTCGCACAATGCCACGAGGAGAAGAGAGCGAAGACAAACAGCGAGGTGTGTACTGAGGGGGGAGAGGATCCCGCAGTTAATGAAGGCGCCCCCATGGAAAGCCAGAGAGTCCTGCCCTGGGAAAGGGGGGCTTTCTGGAAAGAGGTGCTTTCTTTTCAAGAGAACAACCTCAAGAAACGTGCTGAAAGAAGGAAGCCATGTACGTGAAATGAATACACGGTCAACAAAGAAACAACAAGCGCTAAAACACAAGCGAGGCCCCGAAAGTTAATTGTTATGAGAGAGGGGGAGCAGGAGGTGAGCCGGCGAGTGGTGCGCACGCGCTTGGGAAGAATCTTCACTTTTCAAGCTCTGCACTCGTGCTTGTGGCGCGCCCCTGCTCGCTCCCGCAAGGTGGATGGCGCCACAAGCACGAGTGCTGTGCTTGAAAATGAGCAGAGCGACGGCTAAAGGCCCTCCTATGCAGCGCATGCACGCTGCGTAGGCGAGACCTAAAAAGCAAGCAGGGATATTGGAGGTTCAGTTTACACTCCATACCTTGCCTGCAGCCCCTCAGCAGAAAGTAAAAAGTTACAGAGGTGCCAATTTTGAGACACTGGGTCAACTTGAGACTTTCAGGGGCCTAGATTATAGGAAATAACTCACTGCTAAATAATCATGTGGCTACAAATGCCAAAGAACAAAGGATTGAAATAAATGAACCTTCCTACAATGCTATTGAAATAACTGCACAAAATGGTACTGTGAAAGCAGTAACTTACCACTGATAAAAAGAAGAAAGTATTTCTCCGAGTTATAAAAATGAACAAACTTTTGGAGGTCTGAAAGGATTTGTACTAGACGAGACTCCAGTCAGCAAGGGATCGTGTGGGGCATTCTGAAGACAGAACTGCTTCAAGTCTGCAGCAGCTTGCGAAACCTGTGTAAGATATGCAAAAAAAAAAACTCAGTAATACTACCCACAATTTAAGGTCCAGTAAGATGTTATTCCAAATTAACTTTAACCCCTTAAATAATTAAGAATGTCAACCACCATGCACGTATTAAAACCTGGATAGCTTTATGAAGTTAGAGACATTTTATTGGCTTCATCACCACAAAATGATGGCAAGACAACCCAAGTTGCATATTTCACAGAAACTTCCATTTCTTGTCTTAATCGAAAGGACCAACCTCCACAATGGTAATATTTCAGAAGCCTATTTAGTCACTTGAGTTTCTGACCAGCAAGTGGATGTTATCTTCTGGTATCCACATTATAGAAGCGTTCAAGAATAAAAAATGGTTTGTCAGAAAATAGTTTCTTTTCTCTCTCTGAGGATGCAGATATTAGTTTTCAAGAAAATCTGAATCGCCATTGCGAGTAGATTTTTCAAGCCCTGGCTCCTTCTTCCTTGTTCCCCGAGAGTGGGCAGAAGTACAACCAATGTTTTTTAGTGAATGTTTGGGGCTTCAGGGGAGTGCAGCAACCGTCCAGAAAAGCAGTCCCAAAAGTTGCCCTTTGTCTCTCGTGGGGTTGCATTTATGTCCCAGAGAGGTTTTTCCCATTAAAAGCACTGCTGGAGGTTTTTGCTCATAAGATGTGGAATGCGGGGACCCTAGTTGGTTGGTATTAAAGATGCAGTAACCGCCTGGTAACAGTAAAGAAAGACTTTGGGACACAATATTAAATGGTAATGGTCGACAAAGCAACGTTTTAAAGCCTAGTGAATGCTATATTGTTTGTTGGCACTATCCCCACTGATTTCAATGGTGGGTTATAACATGTAATACATACGAGTACCGTCCCCGTTGATTTCAAAGGGAAAGTAAAACATTCTCTGCTTTTACTAATGTAGTGACAAGCACTAACTGGACATTGATTTATTGAGTGTTGTTGCTGCATACCAGCGAGCTGGAGTTTCTAGCCCACAACACCTCTGCAGAGTAGGCCTTGGACTGCTCTGCGTCCCTTCCCAAAGGCAGTCAGGTGCTACAATGGGGTACTTGGTTGCCAGTAAAGAGAGAATTGCAGACTTATTTGGGAAGGACTTCCATCCCTCGCAACTAATAACCAAATTTCTAACACATACCAACATTAGGAAGACCAAGGAGGCAGAAGTTAAGACCGAGGGAGTGTATTTTTGCTATCAAAGTTGCACCGAAATAAAAATGAAAACAAGCAACCTTTAAGGGGTACTACGCTCCACCCTTCCAAAATGCCCATCCACCTGTGACTAAGGAGCTCTTATCAAGTACTGTATGAATCACCAACAAAGACATATGAACAATTGGCTTTGCACCATCCACGCAACAATATAACTGCTTAAAGACATTGGAATGCTTTTAATTCCCACAATCTTTTAGGAAAGTTTATAATGCACAAATCAAAAAATCTTGATCCAAGTTCATTCTATATTTGCAGTGTATCCTGTCATACATTTAGGATGGAATAAAAGCTAACGGGAATGAATTCCATGACCGTTAAGCACCATCTTACACCCAAGGGAGATAAAAGAAGAAGTTATTAAGTGGAGTTGGAGGGGTTTACTAGGAGGGCTCCCACACTTCAAAGATGCCTAGCCCCATCTTTGGTCTCACTTCAATATGATAGGATGGCATTCGGGTGATTAAAACAGGATCATTTCAAATTCGGACTACCTATGTCAGGGTGTAGGGGCACTAAATCGCTTCTGCGTTAGCGCCTGCCCACCATGACATCAGTGTGCCCTGAGGCACGCGGACATCACAGATTCCCCACCAGAGCGGCCGAAAGGAGCAGAGAGTGCTCTCTCCCACTCCGGTGGGGGGAAAAAAGCCTAAAAACATACTCCCCAGGTTTCAGGTAGGCAGCGCTGAAAGGAGAGAGTCTCCCCTTTACAACGAGGGCTTCCTGAACCCGTTTCCTGGCTATGGATCGCAGTTGTGCTGCGAACCATAGCCAGGAAACCCACTGGGCCACCAGGGATGTTTGTTTAAGGGGGGTATCCTTGTGGTACTCCTTGCACACTAACCAACGCCCACATTTGTTGGTGGGAAATATGTTTACCCTGGTGGGCTGATCACAGAATGGGGGGGGGGGGTTGACCTCCAGCACGTAGATCAACCACCATTGGGGGCCATATATATTTTTTCCATTTTTTTTGGGGGGGGGCGCACGGGGGGGGGAGAATTGTTGGAGCAGATTACGCCCCCACCCCCGATACACCCCAACTTACATCCAGAAACTGGAAAGTTAGATTCGGCGCATTAAAAGGCACGTTTTCTTGAGCTTCACGTAGCTAGCAACAGAAGGGGTTAGTAAAGGTTTATTTGGAAATTATACCGGATTATTCAGGACTTTGAAAGGATCAGAGACATGGACAGGTAGGAAAAGCTTAGGCTAGCTGTGCTTTCACTGGAATATTGCATAGGTAGAAGGCAGAAAGTCAAAAAAGTACAGAATCGCATGCCATCACATTTCGTCACCAATGAACTCAACTCCATTGGCACTGCACTCAGCAAGATATTGAATTACTTCACTCAACTAAGCAAATTACTACACCATATAGAACGCAGAAGGCAGTTTCCTCCTCAACCTCCCACCACATGCACACTGTTCTCCGGAACAGCTTTGGTGGCTCCCCCTTCCTCAGCTCTTTTCAACTACTGACACACATTCAAAGCCTTAGACAGCGGTGGCTATCTCAAAACCTCCCCAGATTTTAGAAACTTTCCAGACACCCTTGCTCAGCTGGACTCTTACACATCCCATACATACGCAGTACCAGAACAGGGATAAGTGACTTCTAATTTGCTACAAAAGGGCAGAGTGACCTGCCCCTACACATCTGCGCCATCTCTAAAATTACTGAATTCTGCATGAAGCTGAACACTTGGTCCTTCAACTAGGTAAATCCATGGATCAGCCTGGACTGCTCCTGGGTCGGCGACAGGATACCCTCTGGGGTGAAATTCGCTTTACACAATATACTTTACAGAGAACTTTGCTATACATATGGGTGACATGTGTCCTGCTTGCAATGTTCATCTGCAGTCAGAACATAGTAGATGTTCAGTTTGTCATATGACAAGTGCACTATAGTCACAGCACTGCACATAACAGTGGATGGGACATACACCAAGTTCTTACTAACTTGTATGTCAAAAACGAACGTTCTTCGTAGTTTAGGACGTGCTCTTTGGAGAACTTAGGTAGTCCTCCCCAACAGGTTTGCCTTAGTTTCAAAAGTAAAGATGCTAGCTCAGTTTGAGGAATGTAGACCTCAGACGGCATTCTTGGACACAGCCCAACTTACATCCACAAACTGGAAGGCGTTGGATTTAGCAAAGAGTGCGCTAAAGGCGCATGAAAGACACGTCTTCTTGAGCCTCAAGTGGCTGTCATGGGAGACAGGCCTTGAGGAATCAACTTGCTGTGGCAAGTAAGATTTTGTCAGGGCGAGCTATTTTTAGGGCCTACTGGCCCGTTCTGCCAAGCGGACACACAGCAGGTGTTCTCTTTCAATAAGCAATAAATATGCCTTTAAATCTTGTTTTTATCTCGTCACATTTGCTCTGTGTTCAGACAGAGGTCAAATGTCAGCTCATATCTTCATACAATTTTCTCTTTCATCCCAAGGCTGGGGTTTACTTTTGTTGCTCCGATTTTGTAAAGTGAAATGTCTGACAATCTGCTGAATAAAAAGTGTGAAATGAAAGGCTGTAGGATGTCAGGCGTTTTTCCCCCAAACACACATTATTTAAAAAGCTTATAAATTACCTAGACAAACATTCCAAAATATATTTCAGTGGTTATGAAAGCACATTTTTTCTGTAATGGTGTGATAAAAAAAACAATAGGATGAAAACAAATCAGAACACTTCACGTGGTGATGTGCAAATAATTTTTTCTAAAAACACAATTTCCATAGATTGTTTATACACTATATAGTTTTATCAGTGAAGCTGGGGGCGTGGTTTCGGCGCGCAGCGGAATGGCTACCTTGTGAGGGAGCTCCGCAGGCCGGGCTCCATAATCCAGCAATTACCATCCTTTCTCCCTAATGCTGCGGGCTGTCAGCTTGCGCACCAGTGACCTGCATGACACTGACCACGGCGAGCCTGTTGCGGGACCTGATGCCGCCGCCAATCCCCCTGAACCAACGAAGTAGCGGAGTTGCGGAGGACGCCGAGAAAATGGCCGCCGAGTGCTGAGGGCCCGAGCGGCGGCGCGAGACCCCACTCTGCGGAGGCAGCCCCCGCTACCGAGCGGGAGGTGACACCGAGAGGCCCGGACCCAGTCCGGAGCGTGGGAGCGGCGCACGGTGTGGAGTGCTCCCTGCGGGCGGGCCCGGCGCCGATTGCAGCTGGACACCGAGCCCCGGTGGGGCCTGCCCTGTGTCTGCGCCCTGACGGAGGTACTGGGTCCCCGTGAGAGCAGTGATCGGTGGCGTCGCTGCGGAGAAGTGGACATCAGCAAGTATAAGGTCGGTGCGGGGGGACCGGGATACGGGTGGGGGCTGCGACGCTCTGTCTCCGTGGCCTGGGTCTACTAGGGGCCTCGCTCCTGGTGGGGCCTGAGCGCGGCGGGGAGCGCTAGTGGTTTCCTGCAGAGTGCCTGGCCCTCCATTACCCATACCTTGCGGGGGAATCTCAGCGGTGTCCTGAGGTGGGGGGGTGAGGCCGGCTACGGGAAGCGAGTGGCGCCCGGCTCTCTCCTGGCACTCGAGGCCGGGGACAGCGCGGGTGCTGCGCGGCCCGGCTGGGTCTCTTCGTCAACTGCACCTCGGCTCGGCTGAGCTCCCTGGTCCCGAGGCCCTGAGGCTGGATACCGGGGCGGAGAGCCCTACAGGAGACACCTCTGCTACCTGCGGGGGGCGGGGAGTGCATCAGGCCTTGCTGCTGGCTTGGTGTGCGCTCTGCCTTCTGCTTCCTTCCCGGAGCTGCCCTGATCGCCCTCTCTGGAGGCGGAGGTGCTCTGGGGGTGCTGCCGCCGGCGCTGCCCTGTGTGCGTTGCCGACTGCCTGAGCCGGAGGAGGTCTTGGCGAGTTACCTGTTCGGGAGCTCTGGTGCACCGGTGGAGCTGTGGGCAACGGACAGAGCTGGACTAGTCTGCTGGTCTGACCGAGGGACTCTGGCGCAAAGTTGACGACAGATAACGCCTTAACACACGATCTACGACCATGGGCAAGGCCGATCCCAAGCAGCCTAAGATTCCATTCGAAACTAAGCGACAGACACGCAATATGGAGACACCGGTGGAGGCGGGCGCTGCCCGCGCTCCGGATGACACTATAGATCGCCCAGAAGAGGACATGCGATCAATCCTGCTTGAGGTCCGATCTGGCCTTAAAACCATCGACGGCAAAATCGACGCACTAACCTCCAGTCTCGACACGGTCAAGAAAAAGGTAGAACAACATGAAACCCGACTGGATGGCGTGGAGAACAGGTTACCGGACACGCAGGACTCACCGGCTGAATCGCGGGCACAACTCATGAGCATGGAAAAGGTGCTAGAAGTCATCAAGGCGAAGAATGAAGACCTGGAAGCATGGTCTAGACGCAACAACCTCAGAATTCTTGGCCTTCCGGAGTCAACGGCCATATCGAAAATGGAACCCTTCATCGAGACTATCCTACGCGAGCTGTTTGGGTCCGTGCTTTCCCTGGTAATGACTATAGAGAGGGCGCATCGCTCGATGGGCCCTCGTCCCGTGCCGGGGGCCCCACCGTGCCAGATTATAGCACGCTTACTTAATTACGCAGACCGGAATGCTAATCTTCGAGAGGCGAGGTCTAAGAGTCCCATCACACACAATGGCAATCACTTGTCCTTTTTTCCGGACTACACCCAAACGGTGCAGGCTGCCCGACGAGACTTTGTACTGGTGAAAAGGCTTCTACAGTCTTCCTCCGTTCCTTATGCCATGCTCTACCCTGCTAAACTGAAAATTTCTCATGACGGACAAGCTCACTTTTTCACAGACCACAAGTCAGCCTTGAAGTTTGCAAAACACATCTGCCCGCGCCGGAATGCCAGGGTCGCCTCTGGCGGGCCTTCCAACTCCCCAACTTTGAGTGACAATGACTAATGTGGTTCCTCTATAATGTATTGCAATGATGAGTATGTATGTTCACTGTTCTCCGACTAGGCCAGTCTCGATTTTCTTGTTTAGTATAAATTGCATGAACCCGCTGCACATGGGTGCAAGGTGACTCCTCAGGACAACATGTCATGGCATTGATCTAGGTCGGTTGTTGGTGCACTCTCTTTTTCATGTTAGCACGAGACAGGAAGGGGGAATTTTTTTTTTTTTTTTTTTTTTTACACGGTAGCCCGGCTGCCCTGCCGTACGGTAGGTGTACGCCGGCGACCTTTCCCCCCCCCCCCCACGGGAGTTCCCCTATTTGTTGGAAGCTTCACAACGGGAGGGAGGGGGGGGGGGATCATATTCTTGACCTAATTGGGAGGTTGTAGTGGGAGGGGGGAGGTTTCGGGGATTGGATTCATGGGCAGTTGCTACCTATTTTAATGTTGTAGTACAGGGGATTGATTGATGTGGTTGGGTTGGCACCAGGAGGAGACAGCATTTTTTCAATGGAATATATCGGGGTTACCAGGAGAAAGCTCCAATTATGATGAAAAACGTTCCGGGAGCCCATGGGTGAGGAATACAGGTATATGACATGGAACGTTAGAGGGCTAAACTCCCCCAAGAAAATTGGCCAAACATTTGCATACTTGAACAGACATGGTACGCAGATTGCTTTCCTTCAAGAGACCCATTTAACTAAAGCTACAGAGTCTAAGGTGGCGAACAAATGGGCTGGGTTCAAGTTGGCTTCATCGTACTCTTCATACGCATGGGGAGTTCTCATATTGATTAAAAAGGGTATACCGTTTACTCCACATAGAACACATACAGACGATGGAGGGCGATGTGCAATCGTACAGGGCAAGCTTGGTACGACACTGATTACGCTCATAAACACATACGGTCCCATAGCAGACGAACCAGAAATATTCCAACGTATGTATAGCATACTGCGAGACTGGCCGGAGGCCGCTATAGTGGGGGGGGGGGGGGGGAGATCTTAATACTTACTTAAATCCTAACTTCGATAAGTCCAGCCCGCAGGGCATTCGCACGGCTAGAGTGGCCCATAGTATTAATAATGCCATCCTGGAATTTGGGTTGGTGGATGTCTGGCGCCTTCGACATGGAGATGCGCAGGAGGGTACTCATGCCACTCCCGCCCACGGCAGCTGGTCCCGGCTGGACTACTGGCTGCTCAGCGAAGACGCTGCTGCGTGGGTAACTGCTGTCGCCACGCTTCCGCGTACGCTTTCTGATCATAATCCGGTGCAACTGGTACTCACCCCTCCGGCCGCGACCCGACGACCGTTCACCTGGCATTTCCAAGCGTCCGCATTACTGGATCCCATATATGCCGACACTATACAGAAAGCCATAGTGCAATACTTCGAGATTAATAAGGGCACTGTGGATAGTGCGGCAACCTTGTGGGAAGCATTCAAAGTGCCGATTCGTGGGGTATGTATTGGCACAACCGCTGGCATTCTCAAAGATCTCAGGATGCAACTCACTAGACTAGAGAGCACACTACAGGGTCTGGAGAGGGCTTACACGGCACATCCCACCTCTGATACACTGGCTCAAATTCATGAACTGATTCTGGAATATGACACACTGGCGGAGTCAGAGATTAAATATTTATCAAAACACATAGCTAGGAAATATGGCGAGGGCGGAAGGCCAGGTCGGGTTCTGGCTGAGAGACAGAGTGCGTGCAGACCATCCTTATATAAAGCGATACAAAAGGGGATGATGGACGGAACGTTTGAGCCAATCAAACACTCACCCCCAGTCAACTGATCTGGGTTTAATCCATCATCATTCTTTAGCTCACTCCACCACCCCAGTTCAGACATGGCCATAATCAAATCAGTCTGACCCTGTGCCTCATGGGAACAGTCCAGCCCGAACTGCCAAGCCATGTCTTCCCTGGACCGGAAACAAGCATCCTAGACCGGTTTCTGGCATTCCAGCCGTCATCAGCCAGGCTTGCTTGAATCCAGTGGCAAAGTGAGCAAGGGACCCACGTCTGGGCATACCCCCGCCAACTTAGGGCGAACAAAGCGATACAAAAGGGGATGATGGACGGAACGTTTGAGCCAATCAAACACTCACCCCCAGTCAACTGATCTGGGTTTAATCCATCATCATGTGCAGCATTCCGTCCATCATCTTGTGTGTTTTGCATCCTTATATAGACAAAATAACGGACGCCAATGGAGTCGAGCATTACAACCCCGTGGACATATTGGAGCAATTCAGAGGGTACTACGCCACTATATACACCTCCCGGGGAACAGGGCCGGATGCCGCCACAGAAAAGTTCCTAGAGAACATTGCATGTGCGTGGTTAGCTGATGACCACCGGGATTATTTGAATCATCCAATTGATGCGGATGATATAAAAGCGGCCATCAGAGCTCTACCTAATGCTAAAGCACCTGGGCCGGATGGACTCACGGCAGAATTTTATAAGGCACACGCGGATCTTCTTGCGCCGCACCTTCTGGAGATGTATGCGGAGGCACATGAAACTGGGATTTTACCCCCATCTCTCCATCAGGCCCCGATTGTCACTTTGTTAAAAAAGGACAAGCCACCTGACGCATGTGAATCGTACCGTCCGCTCTCGCTGATAAATATTGACACCAAAATCTTAGCAAAAATCTTAGCCACAAGGCTACAACCCCTGATGCCCAGTCTGGTCCTTCCGGACCAATCGGGATTTATCCCTGGGCGGTCCACGTCCCACAATCTACGACTATTTTTGCAACGCTCCATGTCCTTAATCCGAAATTGCACGCTGCAGCGGTGTTGCTTGACGCCGCTAAAGCGTTCGACTCAATTGAATGGTCTTATATGTTTCGCATCTTGCGGCGGATGGGGTTCCCACCTCTCTTTCTGGGCTGGGTGCGGATACTGTATGAGAATCCATCGGCGCGGATCCGAGTGGGTGGGCTGACGTCTGAGTCTTTCGACATTAAGCGTGGTACCCGACAGGGGTGCCCCCTCTCGCCGTTACTGTTTGCCATCGCCTTGGAGCCCCTGGCTTGTGTGATTCGTCAGCGGCAGAGGGAAACGGCTCTCAACTTCCGTCACAGACCGGTGGGTATCTCATTATATGCTGACGATATGGTGCTCTTCGTGCGGGACCCGGCTCGGTATCTGGCCCCACTGCTTCGAGAATATATTAGGTTTGGGCTCATCTCGGGACTCACGATCAATTGGGAGAAGTCGGTGGTTATCCCTCTGACGGCGGACACCCCCTCTCCAGCCATGGAATTCCCGTTGATCTGGACCACGGACCCGGTCAAATACTTGGGGGTCTGGGTCCATCGAGATCCGGATGTTGTTATGCGGGAAAACTATGGGAGCGCCTGTGATAAACTGGACGAGCAGATTGGAAAATGGATAGCGCTGCCATTGTCCTTGGCGGACCGCATTGCAATCATAAAAATGGTGGTACTGCCGCGTTTCTTGTATCTGTTTGCTAATATCCCGATCACACCGACGCGACTTTTTTAAAACACTGCGCACCTCTCTGCTTAGGTTGATCTGGGGAGGGAGACAAGCGAGAGTGAGTTGGACTACCCTCACGCTAGATTATGATAAAGGGGGATTTAGTGTACCGGACCCCTACCTATATTACCTGAGCGCTCAAGCGCAATACGCTTACTTCTGGCTGCACCCGCATGCTTACACCCCACACGTGGCAGTGGAGGAGGGAGACGCCTATCCGACACCTTTATGTAGTCTATTTACTCATTCACGCCGCGGTACTCCAAAGTCTGAAATCAACACGCTAGACACAACAATTGCAGCCTGGCAGGCTATAGGCCGTCTTGCGGACAAGTTGCCCATTTACGCTCCAGCGTTGCCCCTGGGACATCACGCGGCTATATCGGTAACACAGGAGGTGGGCCCCCTGCGATCGCTTGCGGAGGCAGGCATCACTACAATGCAAGACCTATATCCGAATGGTTCTTTTCTGGACACTGAGGACCTTCAATACATAGCTAGCCCTACCCCCCTCTTTCAGTTCACAGTCCACAGGTTCAGACTTGCGATGCGTTCACACTACACTTCCTATCCACTAGAACCCACTACTCTGCAGTCCCTGCAACTGTTGCGGACTGCACCGACACCGAGAAAATTGGTCACAAAATTATACAGGGCTATCAGAGCAGAGAGGGTCCACGGGCCAGACAGAAGCCTCAATAGGTGGAACGATGGGTTGTCTGTCCCTGTAACTGAGAAGGAGTGGGAACATGTTTGCACAGTCACGCCGAATGGGAACCTCCGAATTATTCACCTTAAGTATTTGCATCAGACATATCATACGCCGCTCCGGCTACACAAACATGGACTGCGAGACACTAGCTGCTGTATGAGATGCGGCAAAATTGAGGCGGGTTTCTTACACCTTGCGTGGGAGTGTGGTAGGGTGGCGCGCTTTTGGGAACAGGTGCTACATCACATACACGACATGTCAGGGGTTGAGTTACAATGCACGCCACTGGTTTGCCTGCTGTGCCACGTCCCACATCTGAGAGGGGCAAGTGAAAAATTCATACGACTCGCGCTACTAATGGCCAAACGTCGAGTCGCTATTAGGTGGGGGGGGGTGCCAGCGCCGCGTGTGGATCACTGACTCAAAGACCTGGTTTACTGTAAGGACAACATGGAATTATATTCAGAAGAACTCCCAACTACATCCAAGCCCAGTGACATATGGGAACCACTGCGCCAATTTCTGCAGCGACAGACGGTGGCTACTCCCTAACTTGGAACTATTGTACCCAATGTATTGCCTGGTTTTTCATCCTTCATGTACATAGCTGTATCTATTATGATAAGTAATGGTTGTGTCTTCTGGTGCTGCTCAATCATATGAGGTTTAATTTTTGTAGATCCGTATCTGTACTGTCTTATATAGCAACATTGTACAGCATTTTCTTTTGCTTGAAAATCAATAAAAAATAAAAATAAAAAAAATAGTTTTATCAGTGAAGCTGCATGTTAGTGGAATCGTTTGTGACATTTCAGTAGACAATGTGCTCATTGTAAATGACAGTGCACTACCGCATCATGCTTTAGTAATCTGTTTAGTAAAAGTGAGTTTTTAAACACTGGGAAATATTCCGGACCCCGCCGTTGATGAAAATGCTATTAGTGAACTAAGAGGCAAGTCAGGGGTCATGTGTACCATATACATGGTCTAGATTCCCATTATACATGGAGCAAATATTTAGTCTATTAATTCAAACAAAAGTTTTTTGTACAGCAGAAATGCTGAACTCTCATATGTGATCATGAAGAAAAAGGCAGCTCTGTAACATAAAAATATTGGCTTAGGATCACACAATTTGAGACCAGTTTACGGGTCAAGCGCATTACAGTTAGGTAAAGTAGATCATTCAAGTCCCTAGACCTGCAGGTCTGGTAACATTTATGATTTTGAGAGGCCAGTGTTAGGAAAGCTTTACTAGGCACGCTTTCGGTAATGTTCAGAATACCGACGGAGTAGATAATTGACTGGAATTTTAAAAAGTGGTCAAACTTTGTATTCATTTATGAAGGTTGCGGAGAAACCAACCGTCAAAATGTCTGGACATGTGTGTTTATAGAGGTTTGTTTGTGGTGTGTTTGTATGCAAGCTCATTGATGACTGGTTGAGAGGTTGCTTTGAATGGGGCTTCCATCCTGTGACATATGAACATGATGGGCCCTTGAATGGCAGTGGTATGTTGAGTGAGTGCACGATCTGTTGGATTGGGTCAGCGGCATTAAAGTTGTGTGTGTGGTGAGTGAATGGACCATAAAGTGGTTGCTGCCTTGACGCAGCTTTATGGCTCACCTTCAGTAGTCTTGGTTTCAATATTCTGATACTGTGATCAGCATCTGTTCTTTGAAGCTAGCACTTCAGTAGGTGCCAAAATTTCCCATTGCAAGTGGTGGTTTAACTTCAAAAATTAGTGCTGGATTATTATGTATGGCTGTAAGGATTCTCCGTTGCAACAGGGACAGAGTATCCTTACAGCCAAGATAATAGTTTGCCCACCCTATTTATATACAGATGGACCACTGGTGCAACCACGGCAAACAGTACTGCATTGGTTATGGCCCAACTCAGTAAGGGCCATCTGAGGCTGACCTCTATCTGGGCCCACTGATTTAGACAAGCAGACATACAGGTCAGTTTTCACTGCCCGTCACCACCTGGAAAATCATGGCGGTAAGGGGCAGTGAAAACTGTCTAATGCCCCCCTCGCCATGGGAGATAACCCCAATGTCGAGTGGGGGCATTTTTTAAATTTTATTTTCTAAAAGAAAATCTGGCTTTGAGATCCTGTTTTTGAAAATTGAGAAAAAATTATTCGATGGATGGCTCTGTCACGTTGATGGAGCAGTGTATGAAACACAAAAAAGCATTGACAGGAACGGTCATGATGGCGGCTCCTGCCAATGTTTTTGAAATGACCGCCGGCGAGCTTTGTGGTCATTTCTAAATTCGACAGGGGGGCGGGGGAGGGGGGGGTGGAGGGGGTGTAATCCAGCTGGCAAGTTCTCCACCAGGCCGACGAAGTCTTCTCTGTCTGCCAAAATGCAAATCTGGCCCTTAGTAGTATCTATAGCTTTTTTATTATTTTTACATTCTAAACACCCAGAGGTGTCTAACGTGGTGCAACTTTAATTGATTCTGCCCACTTTCCCATAATGCCCAAAAAAACTTGTAAGTCATTTATTTACATTTTGTGTTTGAAATTTTTGTAATCCACAAATTGACAACCAATCAGCATTTCCACGTCTCCACATACAAATTGATCCCAATGTTTGTGGGTGGTCCTAGCGCTCATGATTGGAAAATGCTAAAACCGCAACATGGACATATCGATTTTTCTACTGGAACCACCCTGTTTTTGCAATCTGGGTAGCAGTGAATGTTGGGGCTTGTCTGTCCCACCAGCCAGAGAAACTCACCAAATCTGCAGATTTCTGAAAACTAGACAACCAGGGGAGTACAGGGGTGTGTGACCTGCATGGCTCTCACTAGGTACCAGAAGCCCTTGCAAACCTCAGTTTAGCTAAAAACACACATGTTGCTCACATTTCTGTGACAAAGTTCTGTAATCTGCAAGGATCCACAAATGTCCTAACACTCAGAATTTCCCCCCCAAGCTTCGCAATACAAGTGCTACCTCACTTGTGTGGTTAGGCCTAGTGCCCACAACAGGCCAGGCCTTCAAAAGCAATATAGACGCATCACATTTTTGCACTGAAAACTTAACTTTTTGTTGCAATGTGGGTAGCTGTGGATTTTAGGCCCAAACTCAGCTGGCACCTGGGGCAACCTGCTAATTTTTTTTTTTAAACTAGACAAGCAAGGGAGTTCAGAGGTGCTTGACTTGTGTGGCTCTCACTAGTTAATTTTACCCAGAAGCACTTGCAAACATCAAACTTTGGTAAGAAATATTTTCCTTAAATTTCTGTGATGGAAAGTTCTGCAATCTGCGGAGAGCCACAAATTTCCTACCACCCAGAGTTCTCACACATCTCCCGATAAGAACGTTACTCCATCTGTGTGGTTGGGCCATGAGACCACAACACAAAAGGCCCTAAAACATTGTGTTGAGAGATAAGCAATAGGAGTAGCTGCGGTATTTAGGGCCTTGCTGCGGTGCAACCCATGCAAACCTACGAACCACAGACATTTTTGAAGACTAGACAACCAGGGGATTCCAGGGTGGTGTGCCTTGCGTGGATCCCAGGAGGTTTTCTTACAATGCCCTGCAAACCTCAAACTTTGCCTGACATCATTATTTTTCCTAACATTTCTGTGAAGGAAACCTCCGGAATCCACAAAACTCCTACCATCCAGCATTACCCCACTTACGCCGACAAAAACGCTGTCCATGACAGAAAGAAACAGATCAAACCAAGGTCAATGCCCTTGAATCAGTTCTTGAAAGCTGGGAAGACGGTAACTCTATAACAGGAAATTTTTTAAGGCCATTTTTAAGGGGGGGTGGGGACACTTATCCGGAGCAGTTTTTTTCCTATATTTAAAAAAGCCCTCAAATGTTTGCTGTATTTTGCCTTCTTTCTTTGTCTCCACCTGGGGAATCCACAAACCCTGGGTACCTTTAGAATCCCCAGGATGCTGGGGTTGAAAAAAAAGAAAATAAAGTGGATGCAAATTTGGCGTGGATACCTTATGTGGACAAAAGGTTATGGAGGCCTAAGTTCGAACTACCCCAAATAGCCAAAGAAGGGCTCAGCATTGGAAGGGGAGATGCAGCAGTTAAGGGCTCGAGTCAAATTTTGTGTCTTGTTTATATGTGGGTTTAGTTTCAAGTTTAAGTACAGAGTGAACAAAGAAGATGTGTTTAAGTTTATTTTTGAGGTGATAAGCAAAAAGTTAGAGCACACAGAAAGATATGCTAATTCAAAGTGATTAACAACAAAGTCCGTAGCCATTAACTTTCCTTGGTACTGCTTTTAATTATTCAAGGTTCCACAAACAGAAAACACGTTTCATGCTAAGGACTTTGGCAAGGATTTTATAAAAAAATGTTTTAAAGTTGATTTCGAAGGAACAGGGGTAATTTCAATGTTTGAGGCTGTAGGTGTGTTCACAGTCAAGCAATGCGTGAAGTAGGTTGGTACCGCTGTCTAGTAAAAAAAAAAAAAAGCACGAATGTCAGATGTCCGGGTGGGTTTGAAGGCAATAAGTTCCAAAATGGTTAAAGAAATGGCTGTGACAGGAAGGTAGTAGGATAGTCAGTGGTTATTCAGCTGACTTTCCTAGTAGGACTGAGCCATATGTAGGACTTTGAAATAACATATCTTTTTCTGTGCTGTAATGTTTTGCATATCTAGTCATGTAGTGTGGCTTCCGTCATACACTATGACGACACCTTTTGTTAGATGGATGTTTTGTTGTAAGAGCACCAGTACCTGTTCTCACATTTGCTTTGTAACTCTTCAAATTTGAATATACTACTGAAACCTGTCTTTAGAGGATGTGCAACGCATCTCCACTGTTACCATTGTATTAGCAGGCCTTCAATTATGAGGTCCAGGTGTAAGTCTCAGATGATAAGAGGAGAGTTGTGCATTATCAGCTGGTATCGCTAATGAAAGACTTTCAGTGCATTAGGCAGAGGATTCCAACATTCAGCGTTAGCTATGAAGAGCGGCAACGCACCTAAAGGCGTGTAAACTTCATGAAACACAGGATGAAGGAAAACAAGCATTGCCAAAGCCAATAGGTCTGGCGTTGGCAACAGTCTCTTGTTTAGTCATAGGTTTTGTAGAACGTTTTGTTGGGTGAGCTGCCAGTACGCACCATTATTTTTAGAAAAAACCTTGGCTAAAAACATAAAAAATATGTCTTTGGACTGAAAAACAACAGATTGCTGTGGCTGTACTTGGCACTCAAAGAAGCTACTTTGTGTGTGGATGTGCTCCTTGTTAAAGAGCAGAATGCAGTCACTCTTAATGAAGTTAGCCAATGGCTGAAGAGGACTGACCCATTGCCCAATAAGTTATGTGGGTCGTGAGCAAAGAAACGGTGAATATAAACAGGAGCAGTAACAATTGTGAAACCCTGCAGTCATTTCACCGTACACCATTCTGCGAAAAGGCTTAAAAGGAGGATCTTAATAAATCAACCAGTCTGATCTATTGTAATTACACTTCCAGGAGGAGATTTCGGCACAAACAGTTGTAGTAATGAGGACTGTGAACATAAGTTCCAAAAGGGCTTTCCCAAAAGAGGGACAACATAGCCATCCCTGTTAATTAACATTAACGCTTCCTTTCAAGTTCTGGAGCTAGGCTGATATCGCACTGTAAACTCGCATTCTGCAGAAAGTGGAAAAAGGCTGTTCCATGATGCACTGAACACAATTCAAAGTCAGCTAAGGGTTTTTATTAGCGTGCCATAATTTAAGCATTTACATGACCTCCCACTATGACGGATCTGTGTGAACATTAAAGGCCCAGATTTACAAATGTTTTGCCTCTGGTTTGCATTACAGTTTTAATGCAAACCTGACAAAAAAAATCCTACTTGATATTCATAAAGCAATGCAAATGACTATTTGCGTGGCTTTGTGTTAAAATAAATTTTAAAAAAAATAAAGCAAATCAGCAAGCACATTGCACTGCTTTGCGCCAGATAGGAGTTCTATGGCTGGTGGATCGGTGTTCACCTGCATCCACCGATGGATTCTGACAAACCTATAGACGCGTAAACACCAATTTGCACCAAAATGGTGCGCCTGCCTCGTTATTTCCTTACTGCAGAACGCATTATGAAGAGGAAATAATCTAATGGGTTTTTTTAATGCAGGAAGACACCCCTTCCTGCACAAAAGCGATATGAACCACAATGCAGACACATACACTATGGCGCAAGGGTGCCTGTGTTCGTGTTAGGCAGCCACAAGTGCTCCAGCACATGGAGAGAGCATAAAAGTGCCATTTCTGTGAAGATAAGTCACAGTTCTGCTATCTCCTGCTGACGCAATGCAGAAACTTCACTTGCTGCGCTTTTTGAAAACATGTCCCTCAATTCATACAGATCCGTGAAATAACGGGCTAGCGCGGTCGACAGCGTAGCTGGGAGATTTGTACAAGGAGTGTGACAACTACGGACAGATATTTTCATTGTCACTGGGGCGACAAAGACTTCCAGGCGACTCGTACTCTCTGAGGGCCTATGTACAAAGGTGAAAGTGGGCGTAGTCGGCCAGATGCAAGTAACAAACGATAGAGCGCGTTGCCAGGAGACACACCTGTTGCTTTCAGCGCCCTTGTGTACGTAGAGCTTCTGGTCACTTCCATCAAATACTGGTAGCATACACACGTCTTCCACTTCCCTGTTCTAAAATGCTGGCATGTATGTGATGGGAACGGATTAACCAAAAAAAAGTACACTTATGCAGAGGAGGAGCTAAAAACTGTAAAGGAGATATCCCATAGTTTTCATTTCAAGTTGCTAGGGGTAGCGAGGTAAGGGGAACCACCGGCCTTCCGGGTGCGGCTACAGTTTGAGAAAAACACGGGACACACGCTGACATGAGCAGAGCAACTGATAAACGTAACTGCAGGTACAACCCCTATTTTTTCTTTGTCTGCTACAGTAAACGGGAACTATCTCTAAGACTCCCTTAGAGAAGAGTAGTAGACTGTCTCCGAGTCTTCCGAAGGGCGGGGCAAAAACCCTCCCCTTGCACCCAAGTTACCGAGGAGTAGAAAATGGTGTCTCTCACCTTCACACGGTTTAGGCTGGCCTCCAGTCGCAGCTGATGCACCATCTTTTTCATAGTCGTAACGTTTGAAGCCCCCGACATTTCTGCGCTGGCGGAACGGGAATCTTCTGCGGCTAACGGCGGTGTAACAGCAGCAAACTTTTCCTTCAAGTTTCCGGTCCCCTCTTATCAAAAGCCCCAGTGCGCAGGCGCGAGAGACACGCCCAGTCTACTGACGCCTGAACTTATAGACACGGAAGTAGGACTAGAACCAGTGTGCTTGGATCCTTTGATGCGGAAGCGGTATAATAAAAAATATTTATTTAGAAACAACAGCCTTCTTGTGCTGGTGCTGCCTTCTGCCCCTACTCGTATGGCCTTTCATGCGCCTGCGTATGTGTAACGGACGCATGCTTTATGCAAATACTCGCATGAGCTTCTGTTGCTGGAAGGGAGCGTCAAGAAGCCGCAGGTGTTCCTGAGAAATGCAAAAGGAAATATACAACCAATTAAGGCTGAGCGACTTATGCGTGCACGGCAAATGTTAACAGGAAAACTAAATGACAACTTTTCAGGGCACGTGAATACATGAGACACTTAAGTAAGGCTAAAGATAGCGACTGGATTTATGGGGCGAGTGTAACACATTGGTTTTAAGTGCAAAAAGGCATTTTGAAGGCGGATATTTGGGTTTCTGAATAAACGGAGAAAATGCGAATTTGGTTTAAAACTGCCAATTTGGTTATGTATTGTTTGTGATGTTTCAGAGGTGGGATGTATGGGGATAGGTTGGAACGGTGAACCGCAGGCTCCCAGTGGACTGTAGTGCAACAGTAGAGCGATTATGTTTAATGGTTTGGCTAAGACAAGCTGTAAAGTGGATCTCCAGAAGCACTGGTGGTCCCCCAAGGAGAATACGCCAGACGCTGAAATATAACAGGTACAGGATTTATTAACATCGATGAGCAGCATTACAAGTCGGCAGCCAAGTATCGAATGCCGTTAAACCGCCAACCAGGGTTTTATATATCTTCCTCGACGTCTCGTCTCACTCCATTAAATGTAAACACCACCACAAAAAGACATCTGTTGTGATGTAGAACCTCAAAACGCAGGAGCGCCTAGGGCGGTGAAAAATCCGTCCCTGAATGATGCCATTACAAATGCTAAGGTTGATAAGAAGTCCAAGAGATGCATGAAAGTGTTGGGCAAGAAGTAAGTGGCGGGTGGCCAGGTTGCAGCAGTAGGCAAAAAGGAAGGCGTGTATAAAGGAACTTCCAGCAAGGTTTCGGCTAGATCCCAGAGAGGCAGCAAACCGAAGGGCTGTTCACGGCAGAGACGCAACTAGAGCCAAATTTCGGGGAGGGGGGGCTAAAAATATTTTCGGGGGGGCTAATTCTTCCAGCAATAGGCAGAGTGGAGATGCAGAGTCTCCAAGAAGGGGTGAAAACAACATAGCCTCCTTAACAAGTAAATGGTCTTTTAAAGACCTGTGAAGTACTCGGGTGTGGCTGCAATAAGAGGGACGCCAGACCAGCCAGCCCAGAGCAGCTCAAAAACTGTCTGTGTGTGTGCCCGGGAAGCTGGCTCAGCCCGGGCTGACACCCACGACGGGGGGGGGCTGAAGCCCTTTGAGCCCTATGGGCGTTGCGCGCCTGGTTCACGGTGTGGGAATGATTACCACACCAGTGATTCAAAATGGTGTCTTGCGTCTAACAAGGAGTGCAGAAAGTTTGGGAGCCTGAGACATTTGACTCGTGTGTGCAAAGATTCATCTAAGTCCCATGTGGCCATCACCGAGGACATATTCTGGGAAGATGATAACCAGGATTGAGTGTTGATGGTTCAGCCTGAGGTGGACGAAGGGAACAGCAAAGTTAGACATGAAGCCTTGTTTGGGATTCGAGGCACACTAGTGGAACTCATGGTGAACTCCGGTTCATTGTACACCATCATACCAAAGGCGATGTGTCCCTTCTGCCTAAAGACATAAATCCCAGGGGCTACCAAGGAGAACGTATTGATGTTTTGGGGTATTTTACTTCTCTGATTGTATTTAAATCACTGCAGGTCGAAGGGAAAGTCTATGTGGCAGAGGATGGGCCACCTGTTTTGGGGTGGGGGCATAAATTTGATTTGCATATTGTAATTGATCCCCATGCTCCAGGTCAAGTGTTGTCAGTCACTGATGTTACAACTGAAGAGGTTTTGGCTGAAATGAGTGATGTATTCAATGAAAAGCAGGGTGAGATGAGGAGCTATGTCCACAAAATTGTGTTGGAGAAAGGTACCGTTCCTTTTAAACAAAAATTGATGAAGGTGCCAGTTGTAGTGAGGGGTGAGGTCAAGAAACTGTTAGATGACATGCTCAAGGAGGGGGTCATAGAGCCTGTTGAGGCTTCGGAATGGGTCTCTCCAGTAGTTATTGCCAAGAAGAGTGATGGTAAGCTTAGATTCTGTGTGGATCTACGTAGCTTGAAACAACATGTGGTGATGGAAACTTTTCCTCTCCCAAATATAAGTGAGTTGTTATTGTTGCTCAAGGGTGGTAAGTACTTTTCTAAGCTTGACTTGAAAAGTGCTTGTTAGAAATGGGATCTCTAGTTGGCAAGGGCTTGCACCTTTGTCCAAGTAGGGACCCTTCTTCCTAGTCCGGGTAAGGGTTGTTACACTCGTGAAGTAACCCCTGCTCACCCTCGTGGTAGCTTGGTACGAGCAGTCAGGCTTAATTCAGAGGCAGTGTGTAAAGCATTTGCACATAACCAACAGTAATACAGTGTAAGCACTACAAACGGACACCACACCAGTTTAGAAAAATAACCAATATTTTATATACTCAAGACAAGACCAATTACGACAAAAATCCACAATACTATACTTTACGAATGAATGCTTGATACGTTAACTTCTTCTTTGCAGGAACAGCACTAAAAGCAAAGTTCGTACGAGTCGGTAGCTCCTTCCGAGCATACCGTGATGCTGAAAACCACAGAGTCTAACAGTTCCAGCCGACCGCGTCGATACGGGCCAGCAGAGTCGTGAACAGACTCGGTCACAGTACCTTGTCTCGTTGTGGCTGGTACGGAGTGTACGAGCCGGTCGGCGTTCGTCGCGGTTGCGGTGCAAGACGGAGCGATGCAAGGTGCGGTGTCCCTCGATGCGGTGCAGGCAGCGGCTCGATGAGCGTCGTGCAGACGGAGTCGGTGAGTCCAAGGCGTGCGATGCAGGGCGAGACGATGCTCGATGCGGTGCTGACAGGTTGCGATGCAGGCGACCTAGCCGGAGTGCGGGAGCTGGCGTCGGACAGCGGTGCGAGTCGGAGCGGTGCGTCGCAGACGTGCGAGCGGTGCCCCAAATGCGGTGCGGTCTCGACTCTTGAGCCAGTTGCAGCGACAGTGTCGGTCTGGTCCGGCTGGCCCAGTGAAGCGATGCGATGCGAACTGCGGTGCCCACAGGTCACGGTGCAAGCAGCGGCTCGATGTTGGCGGCGTCGGACGTCGCCCACGGTGAGACCAGGGTTGCGATGCGAAGCGGGGCGATGCGGTCTGCGGTGCAAACAGGTCACCGGCCAGGGATGGATTCGGTTGACGGAGTCGGTTGCAGTTCCCTTCCTCTGTGGCAACTGAAACAGCGTTCCAGAAGCGGTACCCAGAGGCTTGTGAAGTCTTTGTAGTCCCTGAGACTTCTTAACAGGAGGCCAGCTCGGTTCCTGGCCCTTGGAGATACTCAGCACAAGTTTGTAGAAAGTTCAGTCCAGTCCTTTCACTGCCCAAGGCAGAAGCAGCAGCTGCAGGCCAACCCAACAAAGCAACAACACAGCAAAGGGGCAGTACTCCTCCTGGCAGCTCTTCCAGCTCTTCGTCTTGGCAGGTTCCTTGATTCCAGCGAGATCTAAATTCATGGGGTCAGGGCCCCAATATTTATATCCCAAATTCCTTTGTTCTCTGAAGGCAGAGAGGCCTTGGCCTAGTCCAAACCAGTTCTGGAGCACTTTGTTGACAAGTCTCCGTCCCTTCTTTCAGTGAGCAGGCCAGGGACATCAGACGCACCACAGGAGGTGGAGCCAGCATTGTGGAGGGAAGGCACTGTCCTATTCAGGGCCCAGGTGCGACCCCTCCCACCCATCTACAGGTCGATCTGGCTATTCAGCCCTGCGCTGACTCACCCTGTCTCCTGGCATCCCCCAGCCCCTGTCACTCACATTCCAGACAAGGAATACACAACCTCGCAGAGGCAGGCTTGGATGGTTAGACAAGAAAATACCCACTTTCTAAAAGTGGTATTTTCAAACACAGAATGTTAAAACCAACTTCACTAAAAGATGCATTTTATCATTCTGAGTCCAGGCATACTAAACTCGAATTTCTACCACGTTCCCGGGGTCAGTTAGGATTATAAACTGTAATAATCAAAACCGCCCGTTCTGGCCTAGGGGGAACAGGTAGCCTTGCAATAGTGAAAAACGAACTAGGCTGTAATTCACTATCAGGACATGCCGCACACACCAGGGCATGTCCTACCTTTCGCGTACAACGCACCCTGCCCACAGGGGTACCTTGGGCCTACCTTAGGGGTGACTAACATGTAGCAAAGGGAAGGTTTAGGGACTGGCAAGTGTGTGCACTTGCCAAGTCGACATGGCAGCCCCAGGCTGCGCACAGGCTCTGCGTTGGCAGGCCCGAGTTACACTTTACGGGCTGTTTGCGTGGGTGGCACAATCCAGTGCTGCAGCCCACCAACAGCATTTGGTCTATAGGCCCTGGCACACGTAGTGCCCTTTACAAGGGACTGACACATAAACCAAATAGGCCAATCATGGAAACACCAATCCATAACACATTTTATACAGGAGCACTTGCACTTTCCCACTGGACCGCAGTGAGGAAAGTGCGCAGAATCATCACACCAGCAAAAACAGAGTCAAAACCGGGAGGTCAGAAAGCAAAAAGTCAGGGGAAACACGCCAAAAGATGCCAAGTCTAACACATGTCCCCTCCAGCTGAAAGTAGGGAGAACTACCCAACCCCATTGGAGTTCTCTTCACTAAGGCGGAAGAACCTGGACAGACCATCTGCGTTGGCGTGTTCTGTACCAGGACGGTGTTCCACCGTAAAGTCCATTCCCTGTAGGGAGATGGACCACCTCAGCAGTTTTGGATTCTCACCCCTCATTTGCATCAACCATCTGAGGGGCCTGTGGTCTGTCTGAACCCGAAAGTGAGTCCCAAACAGGTATGGTCTCAACTTCTTCAGCGCCCAGACCACAGCAAAAGCTTCCCTTTCTATGGCACTCCACCTCTGCTCCCTGGGAAGTAGTCTCCTGCTAAGGAAGACTACAGGCTGATCCAGGCCCTCTTCGTTCAGTTGTGAGAGCACCGCTCCCACACCATGCTCTGAAGCGTCAGTCTGCACGACAAATTCTTTGGAGAAGTCAGGTGCCTTGAGCACGGGCGCCGTGCACATGGCTGCCTTCAGGGCATCAAAAGCTTTCTGGCAGGACTCAGTCCAGATCACTTTCCTGGGCTGCCTCTTAGAGGTCAGCTCTGTTAAGGGGGCAACGATGGTGCCATAGCCCTTAACAAATCTCCTATAATAACCGGTGAGACCTAAGAAGGCTCTCACCTCTGTCTGGGTCTTGGGGGCTCCCAAGCCAGAATGGTGTCAATCTTGGGTTGTAGGGGCGCCACCTGGCCGCTTCCTACCTGGTGTCCCAAGTACACCACAGAACCCTGCCCGATCTGGCACTTACTGGCCTTGATCGTGAGGCCTGCACCTTGCAGAGCCCTCAACACTTTCTCAAGGTGCTGTAAATGTTCTTCCCAGCTGGAACTGAACACAGCAATGTCATCCAGGTAGGCGGCACTGAAATCCTCCAGCCCAGCCAACACCTGATTGACCAACCTCTGAAAGGTGGCAGGGGCATTCTTCAACCCAAAGGGCATCACCCGGAATTGGTAATGACCTTCTGGGGTTGAGAATGCTGATCTCTCCTTGGCCCCATCGGTTAAGGCAATCTGCCAGTACCCAGACGTTAAATCAAACGTGCTGAGGAACCGGGCAGCTCCCAACCGATCAATGAGCTCATCAGCTCTGGGGATGGGGTGCGCGTCAGTCCTGGTGACGGCATTGAGCCCACGGTAGTCCACACAAAACCGGAGTTCTGGAGTGGCACCGGGCGCCGCAGCCTTTGGGACCAAGACCACTGGGCTGGCCCAAGGACTGTGGGAGGGCTCAATCACCCCTAACGCCAACATCTTAGAGACCTCCTCCTTGATGCTGGCTCTGACCCGGTCAGTCAACCTGTAAATTTTGTGCTTCACAGGATGGCTGTCACCGGTGTCCACGTCATGGGTACACCAGTGAGTAACACCAGGGGTCAGAGAGAACAGCGGGGCGAACTGTCCCAACAACTGGCGACAGTCCCCCTGCTGCTCCTGAGTCAGAGTAGGGGAGAGGATCACAACCTCTACTGACCCATCATGCTCCTTGGTAGACAGGAGGTCAGGGAGAGGCTCGCTCTCCTCTTCCACCCCATCATCTGTCGCCAAGAGCATACTCACTTCGGACCTCTCGAAGTGGGGCTTGAGGCGGTTCACGTGAAGGACCCTCAACGGGTTCCTTGGAGCCTGCAAATCCACCAGGTAGGTGACGTCACTTTTGCGCTCCTTTACCTCATATGGCCCAGTCCACTTGTCCTGCAAGGCACAAGGTGCCACTGGGGCCATTACCCACACTTTTTGCCCAGGTTGAAATTCGACCAGAGTGGCGTTCTGGTCATACCATCTCTTCATTTCTTCCTGGCTGGCTTCTAGGTTCGCCTGAGCGAGTTTCCTGAAGCGGGCAGTTTGGTTTCTAAAGGCCAGCATGTAGCTAAATACATCCTGGGGAGTTTTCCTGGGAGCTGCCTCCCAGCCTTCCTTTACCAAACTCAGAGGTCCTCTGTGTGAGAAGTTGGCCTGGCATATGCTGTCCACTAATTATAGTGGGCACCTTGCACCAGTCCAAATCGACTCTTATGGTAGGTAGGTTAAAGACAACCTTATTGAAAGCTATCCTAGTGGTAGCTGTGGAGAGCAGCCTTCAGGCTAAGTCTTGAAGGAATGTAAAGCAGCTTGTTTTACCAGTCTATAATCTCTTGAGTGACCAAATGAAAGAGCACCACACCAGGTATATATTCAAAATATATGTATTTATTACTAAACACACCCCTCTAGTCTCTTTATGAGGCTAGAGTTCGAAGATACATAGGTTATAAGATCTTAAATCACAGTAATAGCACAAATACACGTTTGGGCCCTAGGGGCGTACCAAACCATATACCAATAAAGTGGTATGCGAACCACGACTGAACTAGACACTAGGCCTAGAGCCTCTAGAAGTGCTTGGACCACAAGGAACCACCCAAGGTAGTGACACAGGGGACCCACGGGAGACGCGTGCAGTGTAAATACACAACCGCGATACGCCGTTAACGTCTATGGAGAAAGTCGGGATCGGGAAAATAGAGGAAAGGGACACTTAAAAGAGGACTAGGACAAAACCCTTTGAGATCTAGGACTTTGAAGAGTCTCTACCCACGGGAGCACCGGAGTACTCGTGTTACCTCACCCAGGGAAGCCGGGTGCATAGGTGCCTTTCGGGGTCGGGTTTCGTCGTCGTTTCGTATGGCGATCTGCTGCAAAGTGCTGCTGGCGACCAGGAGAAAAGTGTCCGGGTGGATCCAAGAGTGGATCGGAGTTCTGAAGAACCTGAAAGCAGAGGGGACAGAGTCTGGGTCACTAGCCAGTGACCAGGGAGGCGATGGACAGATGCCCACCGATGTCGAGTGCTTCAGGTTCGTTGACGGTCGTCTTGACTCTTCAGCCACGAGGTCCGGGAGGCGTTGTCGGCGACCAGGAGCAGGATTCGGGCTGTTGCTCGATGTCTGTCGAGTGCAGAGGTGTCGGCGACCAGATTGGACCCAACAAGCCTTGGCAACGGCAAGTCTCGAGTAAGATGTAGATCGTCGATGATGCAGACCAGCAAGGTCTGGGGAACTCACCCAGCGAGGGTAAGTGAGGGCAGGCCTGGAGCAACCAGACTGCCAAGTAAAGAAAAGATTGGCCTTCGTTAAGGGCTACTAGCCAACGGGCTAGCGACCGCGAAGGAGCCTCGTGACGCCGCACGTGGAGCTGGCTTACAGGACACTCGTGGAGTGGGGGCCAGTGATCTTCGGTGCAGGTGGTGCTGGAGGCTAGGGCTACTCGGAGCCCAAAGCACGACTTCTTGGGAGACCCAGAAGATGGTGCACTTGCAAGTGTGCTCGGTGTCCAGGGGTCACGGTCTCAAGTCACCCACGATAGCCACGGGCCTCAGCTTTGCTGGGGACTCAGGGTAGCCTCGGGGAAGTCTGAGAATCCACCTCTGGTGATGCGATGACTTCGGCGTCCGACGGGAGCTTCAGTGATGCGAACCGGACAGATGCTTCTTTGGTGCCTGCCAAGCAGGGAGTCACTCCTTGACCCCCAAGGGAGATTCTTCAGTCCTCTAATCGTGAGTAGAGCGTCGAAGGTCCAGGATTCAGTTTCAGAGTTTCGTCCAGGTATAATCTAAAGTCCTAAGGACTGGGTTCCTACCTTTATTCTAAAAATAGGGGATGGACTACTCTGTGGCCCCACCTATGGGTGGGTCAGGGCAGAGGGGTGGCTACACCCCTTTCCCTTTGTCCAGTTCACGCCAAAGCAGGGGCTGCAAGCCCCTGATCCGGTTTGAACTGGGGTATGCACAGGGACACCAAATGTGCCCCCAGTGCAGGACTTCAAAGCACCCGAAAGTGCTCCCGCCCAGCCCCAATACACATTGTCCTGTCTGGGGAGGTGGTCACACCTCCCTGGGACAGGAAACCTATTGTCCAGGCCTCCCCTGCCGGAGTTTCGTCCAGCAGCAGGAGGCCAGACTCGTGTCTGTGGCAGCAGCATCCATTTTGTGATGCCAGGGCTCTGGAAAAAAGTTACCGGACTCGTCAGAGTTAACATGCCTTTCCCTCTAGAAGGGTGGAATGCTACCCCCGCCGCCAGGATTGGCGGGGGGTAGTATTCCAAGATGTTTGACACCAAACACGACATGTTTAGGTGCAGCCATTCCATAGTTAGCATTTTACCGCGAGGATATAATGCGTTTAAGAGTATATGGTCAGGCTGCACTACAAACAGCATCAGAGATGGTCTCCGAACGCTGCAGAGGGGCCCTGCTCATGCAGGGGCACCCTCTCACATAGGAACCATGCACTCTGCCTTTAGGATTGATAAGGCCTGCCTTAGGAGTGACTTATAGGTTTATATGTGTGTATGCATTTAGTGATATAGGTAACCTATACCACAGTAAGGGGTGCATGCACCACCTTACCCAGGCTGCAGTAGCAGACCTGTGGTGTCAGTTTGGATGGCCTTCCAGGGGTGGCATAATACATGCTGCAGCCCCTGGCAGGCCTCTGAGGTACCTATGCCCTTGGTACATAGTATACCATATACTAGGGACTTACAAGGGCACTCCAGATCCCAATCAGTGATGTGCCTAAGGCACATGGAGACCCTTTCAAAGAGGAAACAGCTAGGCTGGGGTTCTGAATAGCAGGGCCCCAGCCAGACTAATGTCGAAAACCAGTGAAGCATCAGCAAAAAGTGGGGGTACCCATGTGAAGCAGATCCTACTCTCCTACACAACCCCCCAAACGTAGGGACATTAAACTAACCTTGCCCAGTTAAGTCTTCATGTTCTAAGTGGAAATACCTAGAGAGTCCATCTGCATTCACATGGTTACTCCCAGGCCTATGTTCCACTGTAAAGTCCATCCCCTGTAGGGAAATGGACCACCTAAGCAGTTTGGGGTTTTCACCCTTCATTTGTTTTAGCCATAAGAGGGGCTTATGGTCTGTCTGAACCAGGAAGTGTGTACCAAACAAGTATGGCCTCAACTTCTTCAGAGCCCAGACCACAGCAAAGGCCTCCCTCTCTATGGCTGACCAACGTTTCTCTCTAGGGGTCAGCCTTCTGCTAATAAAAGCTACTGGCTGATCCTGACCTTCTTCATTCAATTGTGACAGTACAGCCCCTACCCCCAATTCAGATGCATCTGTTTGAACAATGAACTTTTTGGAGTAATCAGGACTCTGCAGAATTGGAGCAGTGCACATGGCCTGCTTGAGGTCATCAAATGCCTTTTGACAGCTAGCTGTCCACTGAACCTTTTGGGCATTTTCTTAGAAGTTAAGTCATTCAAGGGTGTCACTATTGATCCATACCCCTTGACAAATCTCCTATAGTACCCAGTCGGGCCTAAGAAGGCTCTCACCTGAGTCTGGGTAGTGGGAGCAGTCCAGTCCATGATGGTCTGGATCTTGCTCTGCAAAGGTTGAACCTGGCCTCCACCCACAAGGTGGCCCAGGTACACAACCTGACTCTGCCCTATCTGGCACTTAGTGGCCTTGATAGTCAGGCCTGCCTTTTGCAGGGCCTGTAAAACATTCCAGAGGTGGACCAGGTGATCCTCCCAGGTGGAGCTAAAGACAGCAATATCATCTAGATAAGCTGCACTATAGGCTTCCAGTCCTGTGAGAACTGTGTTCACCAACCTCTGGAAAGTGGCAGGTGCATTTTTCAGACCAAAGGGCATTACCACAAATTGATCATGCCCACTAGGGGTTGAAAATGCTGTTTTGGGCTTTGCAGTATCCGCTAGTCTGATCTGCCAGTAGCCAGCTGTTAGGTCAAATGTGCTGAGATATTTGGCAGAGGCCAAAGTATCTATGAGCTCATCTGCCCTGGGTATTGGATGGGCATCAGTCCTAGTGACTGCATTGAGGCCCCTGTAGTCTACACAAAACCTCATCTCTCTTTTCCCACCACTGGTGTGAGGTTTCGGTACTAGGACTACTGGACTAGCCCAAGGGCTATCTGAGGGCTCAATTACTCCCAATTCCAACATTTTCTGGACTTCAGTCCTGATACAGTCCCTGACATGGTCAGGTTGCCTATAAATCTTGTTTTTAATAGGCAGACTGTCCCCAGTGTCCACTTCATGAGTGCACCAGGTGGTCTGACTGGGTGTCAGTGAAAACATATGTCTAAACTGATTGAGGACTTGCCTGCAATCAGTTTGTTGCTGGGTAGTGAGGCTGCCTGCCAAGGCTACACCATCAACTGACCCATCGTCAGGGTTCTGTGAGAGCAGGTCAGGGAGTGGGTCACTCTCTTCCTCCTGCCCTTCATCAGTAGCCATGAGCAAGCCCATGTCTGCCCTGTCCACATATGGCTTTAGTCTGTTGACATGGAGAACCCTTTGGGGACTCCTGGGTGTTCCCAGGTCCACTAAGTAAGTGACCTCACCCTTCTGCTCAACAATAGTGTGGGGTCCACTCCATTTGTCTTGGAGAGCTGCTGGGGCCACTGGCTCCAACACCCACACCTTCTGTCCTGGCTGGTAAACAGTCAGAACAGCCTTTTGGTCATGCCAGGCCTTCTGAAGTTCCTGGCTAGCCTCAAGGTTTTTGGTTGCCTTTTTCATGTACTCAGCCATCCTGGAGCGGAGACCAAGTACATAGTCCACTATATCTTGCTTTGGGGGCTTGAGAGGTAACTCCCATCCTTCCTTCACCAAGCACAGTGGACCCCTCACAGGGTGGCCAAACAGAAGTTCAAAAGGGCTGTAACCAACCCCTTCTGAGGCACCTCCCTATATGCGAATAAAAGGCAGGGCAAGAGTATGTCCCATCTACGCCTAAGCTTTTCTGGGAGCCCTTTAATCATGCCCTTCAAGGTTTTGTTGAATCTCTCAACTAAACCATTGCATTGTGGGTGATAGGGTGTGGTGAACTTATAAGTCACTCCACACTCCTTCCACATTGCTTTTAAGTACCCAGACATGAAGTTAGCACCCCTGTCTGATACTACCTCCTTAGGAAAGCCCACTCTTGAGAAAATTCCCAGGAGGGCCCTTGCCACCACAGGTGCTGTAGTGGTCCTAAGGGGTATAGCTTCTGGGTACCTGGTGGCATGATCCACTACCACCAGGATAAATCTGTGCCCAGATGCTGTTTGGGGATCCATGGGACCAACAATGTCAATCCCTACCCTTTCAAAGGGCACCCCCACCACAGGTAGTGGTATCAGGGGGGCCTTGGTAGTGCCACCTGCTTTGCCACTGGCTTGGCAGGTTACACAGGAGCGACAAAACTCCTTACTGTCTTCAGACATGTGGGGCCAGTGAAAGTGAGGGACAATTCTGTCCCAAGTCTTGTTCTGGCCCAGGTGTCCTGCTAAGGGAATATCATGGGCTAGGGTCAATAGGAAGCCCCTGAACTTCAAAGGTATTACCAACCTCCTGGTAGCACCAGGCTTGGGGTCTCTACTCTCTGAGTACAGGAGTCCATCATCCCAATACACTGTATGGGGACCACTAGCTTTCCCAGCAGCCTCAGCAGCAGCTTGCTGTCTGAGGGGTTCAAGGGAGGGGCAGCTCTGCTGCTCCTGGCTCAGATCTGCCCTAGAAGGTCCCCCTGTCCCCAAGAACTCAACCTGGTCAGGTTCAAGTTCCTCTGGGACAGTTCCTTCTTCAGGGCTGAGATCATCCCCTCAAGGGACTGATCTTCCTCCTGAGCCAAGGGGAAGGCACTGCCTTAACCCTACTACTCCTCCTCTTGGAAGGCACTTGGTCCATTCTTCCAGAATCCAAGGCCTGTTCAGTGCTAGACATTTTGGCTTGTGACCTGGTCACAGCAAACACATCCGCAGGGATCCCCAGCATTTCTGCATGGGTCCTGAGCTCCACTTCTGCCCAAGCAGAAGTCTCTAAGTCATTGCCAAGCAAGCATTCGACTGGTAGGTTTGCACTTACCACAACCTTCTTAAGGCCAGTTACCCCTCCCCAGGAGAAGTTAACAACTGCCAGAGTATGGTCTGTTCTGACATTGCTAGCATTGGTCACTTGGTACATTTCACCAAGCATAACTTGCCCAACTAGCACAAGGTCTTGTGTCACCATTGTGACACTTGCCCCTGTGTCCCTAAATGCCAAAGCCTCTCGTCCATTGATTAAAGGCTGTTGTCTGTACTTGCCCAGATTACTGGGACTCATAGAGGAGGGCACATACATGCCTCCATCACAGACTAACACAGCCTGAGTCAGTTCTCTAACTAGGTCAGAGCCCAACTCAGTTCCCAGGGTGAACCCTACTAAACCCTTTGCTGGAGCACTTCCACCAACTGTACTAGGGGGAACAGGTGCCTTAGGGGCATTGGTGGGTGCTGGACTGGAGTCTTTGGACTTGGTGCAATCACTGGTCCAGTGGGTCTTTTGCTTACAGACCTTGCACCATGGTTTTCTTTGGCCTTTACCCTTGGTAGACTGGGAATCCCCACCAGAAGAAGATTTTTGGGGGCCTGATGAAGACTTTTGATCTTTACCCTTCTCCCCACCCTTGTCAGAGTTCTTAGCATCTTGCTTCTTGGTTTCCCCACCTTGGTTCTGTACCTTCTGCTTCACCCTGGTTCTGACCCATTTGTCTGCCTTCTTTCCCAATTCTTGGGGAGAGGTCAGATCAGAGTCAACCAGGTACTGATGCAACAGCTGATTTTGACAGTTATTAAGAATCTGCTCCCTCATTATCAGATTATACAATCCTGAGAAGTCACACACCTTACTGCCCATCAACCAGCCTTCCAGAGCCTTGGCAGAACAATCCACATAGTCTACCCAGTCTTGAGTCTGTGCTTTTGGGTGTCTCTGAACTTCAACCTGTACTGTTCAGTGGTTAGGCCAAACCCATCAATAAGAGCACTCTTCAAGACCTTGTAATTGTCAGCATCCTCCTCTCTAACAGTGAGGAGCTTGTCTCTACCTTTGTCAGCAAAGGAGAGCCACAAGATTGCTGCCCACTGCTCCTGAGGGACCTTCTGTACTTTACAGGCCCTCTCTAAAGCAGTTATCCATTTGTGGATATCATCCCCACTCTGGTAGGGAGGGACAATCTTGCTCAGGTTCCTATGGTCATAGGACCTTTCCCTATCTCTAGGGACATGGTTGCCACCATGGGACTCTAGTCCCAACTTTCTTCTCTCTCTAAGGAGATCTAGGGATTCTCTATCTAGAGCCAATTGCTTCTTCCTGATCTCTAGTTGAGTTTCCTCATACTGGACCAGCCTCTTTCTTCTCTCATGAGAGGATTCCCTCCTGTGAGAAGAAACAGAGCTCCCTATTGAGGTGCCAGAGTGGTTAGACTCCTGAGAAGGAGACCTAGACTTTCTGAGCACACTCATAATCCTTCCTGGGGGACAAAGGTGTGGTTCTCTAGATCCTCATCTTCATCTTCCCCAGAAGGGATTGGGTTCTCCAGGTCAGGGTCATTGTCACCCTCCTGGTCAGTTTCAGAGGGGGCTGGGGGTAGTGGTACCCCTGGCCCCTTCCTCATCTGCTGGCCCACCCTCTGCTCCTACCCCTTCAGTCTCTGAGGACTTACTAAGATCATAAGCCACCAACAACTCCTGGAGGTGTTGGGTGGTGGGACTTTGGCCTGTCCTTAATTTCCTCACGTTACACAAAGCTCTCAATTCCAAGAATGGGAGTGTGTCATACTTGGAGGGTGGAAGCTCAATGGCTTCCTGCAAGGCATCTTTGGATCCTGCTTTTAAAGACATTACTAGTGTGGTGTGGTGTATGCACTACCTACTCTAGTGTGGCCTACTAAACTCTCTTGAGTTGTAGAAAGGGTTGTGCTATCCCTTAACACACAACTCTAAGTTCAGTAGAACTTACTGTTATTCTAAGCTTAAATTATATGTACCTTAGGTACCTTTAGTGGTTTTCAGTTGATCAATTCAATTGAGATTATCTGGTAAAACAATAGCAAGCTGGAATCCCACACGCTGCACACCAATGTGAGAAGTTGGCCTGGCATATGCTGTCCACTAATTATAGTGGGCACCTTGCACCAGTCCAAATCGACTCTTATGGTAGGTAGGTTAAAGACAACCTTATTGAAAGCTATCCTAGTGGTAGCTGTGGAGAGCAGCCTTCAGGCTAAGTCTTGAAGGAATGTAAAGCAGCTTGTTTTACCAGTCTATAATCTCTTGAGTGACCAAATGAAAGAGCACCACACCAGGTATATATTCAAAATATATGTATTTATTACTAAACACACCCCTCTAGTCTCTTTATGAGGCTAGAGTTCGAAGTACATAGGTTATAAGATCTTAAATCACAGTAATAGCACAAATACACGTTTGGGCCCTAGGGGCGTACCAAACCATATACCAATAAAGTGGTATGCGAACCACGACTGAACTAGACACTAGGCCTAGAGCCTCTAGAAGTGCTTGGACCACAAGGAACCACCCAAGGTAGTGACACAGGGGACCCACGGGAGACGCGTGCAGTGTAAATACACAACCGCGATACGCCGTTAACTTCTATGGAGAAAGTCGGGATCGGGAAAATAGAGGAAAGGGACACTTAAAAGAGGACTAGGACAAAACCCTTTGAGATCTAGGACTTTGAAGAGTCTCTACCCACGGGAGCACCGGAGTACTCGTGTTACCTCACCCAGGGAAGCCGGGTGCATAGGTGCCTTTCGGGGTCGGGTTTCGTCGTCGTTTCGTATGGCGATCTGCTGCAAAGTGCTTCTGGCGACCAGGAGAAAAGTGTCCGGGTGGATCCAAGAGTGGATCGGAGTTCTGAAGAACCTGAAAGCAGAGGGGACAGAGTCTGGGTCACTAGCCAGTGACCAGGAGGCGATGGACAGATGCCCACCGATGTCGAGTGCTTCAGGTTCGTTGACGGTCGTCTTGACTCTTCAGCCACGAGGTCCGGGAGGCGTTGTCGGCGACCAGGAGCAGGATTCGGGCTGTTGCTCGATGTCTGTCGAGTGCAGAGGTGTCGGTGACCAGATTGGACCCAACAAGCCTTGGCAACGGCAAGTCTCGAGTAAGATGTAGATCGTCGATGATGCAGACCAGCAAGGTCTGGGGAACTCACCCAGCGAGGGTAAGTGAGGGCAGGCCTGGAGCAACCAGACTGCCAAGTAAAGAAAAGATTGGCCTTCGTTAAGGGCTACTAGCCAACGGGCTAGCGACCGCGAAGGAGCCTCGTGACGCCGCACGTGGAGCTGGCTTACAGGACACTCGTGGAGTGGGGGCCAGTGATCTTCGGTGCAGGTGGTGCTGGAGGCTAGGGCTACTCGGAGCCCAAAGCACGACTTCTTGGGAGACCCAGAAGATGGTGCACTTGCAAGTGTGCTCGGTGTCCAGGGGTCACGGTCTCAAGTCACCCACGATAGCCACGGGCCTCAGCTTTGCTGGGGACTCAGGGTAGCCTCGGGAAGTCTGAGAATCCACCTCTGGTGATGCGATGACTTCGGCGTCCGACGGGAGCTTCAGTGATGCGAACCGGACAGATGCTTCTTTGGTGCCTGCCAAGCAGGGGAGTCACTCCTTGACCCCAAGGGAGATTCTTCAGTCCTCTAATCGTGAGTAGAGCGTCGAAGGTCCAGGATTCAGTTTCAGAGTTTCGTCCAGGTATAATCTAAAGTCCTAAGGACTGGGTTCCTACCTTTATTCTAAAAATAGGGGATGGACTACTCTGTGGCCCCACCTATGGGTGGGTCAGGGCAGAGGGGTGGCTACACCCCTTTCATTTTGTCCAGTTTGCGCCAAAGCAGGGGCTGCAAGCCCCTGATCCGGTTTGAACTGGGGTATGCACAGGGACACCAAATGTGCCCCCAGTGCAGGACTTCAAAGCACCCGAAAGTGCTCCCGCCCAGCCCCAATACACATTGTCCTGTCTGGGGAGGTGGTCACACCTCCCTGGGACAGGAAACCTATTGTCCAGGCCTCCCCTGCCGGAGTTTCGTCCAGCAGCAGGAGGCCAGACTCGTGTCTGTGGCAGCAGCATCCATTTTGTGATGCCAGGGCTCTGGAAAGAAGTTACCGGACTCGTCAGAGTTAACATGCCTTTCCCTCTAGAAGGGTGGAATGCTACCCCGCCGCCAGGATTGGCGGGGGGTAGTATTCCAAGATGTTTGACACCAAACACGACATGTTTAGGTGCAGCCATTCCATAGTTAGCATTTTACCGCGAGGATATAATGCGTTTAAGAGTATATGGTCAGGCTGCACTACAAACAGCATCAGAGATGGTCTCCGAACGCTGCAGAGGGGCCCTGCTCATGCAGGGGCACCCTCTCACATAGGAACCATGCACTCTGCCTTTAGGATTGATAAGGCCTGCCTTAGGAGTGACTTATAGGTTTATATGTGTGTATGCATTTAGTGATATAGGTAACCTATACCACAGTAAGGGGTGCGTGCACCACCTTACCCAGGCTGCAGTAGCAGACCTGTGGTGTCAGTTTGGATGGCCTTCCACGGGGGCATAATACATGCTGCAGCCCCTGGCAGGCCTCTGAGGTACCTATGCCCTTGGTACATAGTATACCATATACTAGGGACTTACAAGGGCACTCCAGATCCCAATCAGTGATGTGCCTAAGGCACATGGAGACCCTTTTAAAGAGGAAACAGCTAGGCTGGGGTTCTGAATAGCAGGGCCCCAGCCAGACTAATGTCGAAAACCAGTGAAGCATCAGCAAAAAGTGGGGGTACCCATGTGAAGCAGATCCTACTCTCCTACACTCTGACAGGGTGGCCATACAGGAGCTCAAAGGGGCTGTACCCAAGAGACTTCTGAGGCACCTCCCTGTACGCAAAGAGTAGGCATGGCAAGAGGACGTCCCACTTACGCCTCATGGGTTCTGTTAGACCCTTGATCATGCCTTTCAAGGTCTGGTTGAATCTCTCCACCAGACCGTTTCCTTGTGGGTGGTAAGGAGTGGTGAACTTGTAGGTTACACCACACTCCTTCCACAGGGATGTCATATACTTCGATATGAAATTGGTCCCCCTATCGGAAACCACCTCTCTGGGGAATCCCACACGGGAAAAGATCCCCATTAACGCCCGGCCCACCACTGGCGCCGTCGTTGTCCTGAGAGGGATTGCCTCCGGGTACCGGGTGGCATGGTCCACCAAGACCAGGATGTACCTGTTGCCCATGGCTGTCTTGGGATCCAGTGGCCCCACAATATCCATCCCTACCCTTTCAAAGGGTGTTCCAACAACAGGAAAAGGTTGGAGAGGAGCTTTGACCTTCCTCCCACTCTTACCACTTGCCTGGCAAGTTTGGCAAGACCTGCAGTGTGCATCTGACTGCCTTCGCATTTGGGGCCAAAAGAAGTGGGTGAAGAAAAGGTCTTGTCCTGCCCCAAATGTCCTGCCAAAGGCACGTCATGAGCCAGACCCAGTAGGAAGGTCCTGAAGCGCTGGGGTACCACCAGCACACGGGCTGACCCAGGCTCAGCAACCTTAGGCTCACTGTATAGGAGACCACTCTCCCAGTAGATCAGATGTGACCCGGACTGATTACCAGCTGCCTGGTCTGCAGCCTGCCGCCGCAGACCCTCCAGAGTAGGGCACTCGTTCTGCTCCCTGCAGAACTCCTCCTTGGTGGGACCCCTTCTTGCTGCCAATGGGTCAGCTCAGAGATGTCTCCCAGTTCGGCTACCTGCTCCCCTGTAGGCACCGGGGCATCCCCTCGAGGTCCGCCTCCTCCCGGTCCGTGGGAACTTCGGGGCCGGTTTCCCGCGCCCCCTGCCCTTTCTCTTGGCAGGGACTTGGGCCACTGTTTCAGGCTCCAAGTCCTCTTGATCACCCTTTCTGGCCGCCATTGACCGAGTAGACACGCATGCCCACTCTGGCAACCCAAGCATCTCCAAGTGAGACCTGAGCTCAACCTCCTTCCATGAGGACTGCTCCAGGTCGTTTCCTAGCAGACAATCTACAGGCATGGTAGGGCTCACAACCACCCTCAAGGGACCTGAGACCCCCCATTCAAAGGGAACCTGCGCCACCATACACTGGCGCTCAGAGTTGTCGACAGCAACTACTTGGTGGAATGCTCCTTGGACTACTTGCTTCTCAGACACCAGGTGACACCGGACTGAGGTCACACTGGCTCCAGTATCTCTGAGAGCCTCTACCCTGTTCCCATTAATGGTCACCCAGGCGCTATATTTCTTTGTGTTAGGGGGCACCTGGTTTCCTGGGACCATCTCACTGTCCCCTAGTGAGACAAGGGTCATTTCTGCGGGATCCCCACCCTCCTGTGGGCACCCCTCCTCCCCAAGCGCTACACTAGCCAACACTTTGGACTGTCCACCGGTGGGCGGCTGTGTCCCCTTCGGGCACTTGGGGTCCTCTTAAAGTGACCTACCTGGTCACATGCATAACACTTGCGGGGGCCGGTCTCAACAGGCTTCCCTGTGGAGACCCCTTTCTTCTTATCGCCGGGGGCTGGGAACCTTTACCCTGGGTACTAGTTTGGGGCCCTTTAGAGAACTCCTGTGCTTTACCCTTGTCCCCCCACCTTTCTGCTGGGGACCCTGCCCACCTTTGGCTGAGTCTCCCCCAAACGCTTTCTTGTGGACCCTGGTACTCACCCAGCGGTCCGCTTCCATAGCAAGCTTCCTGGGGTCAGTTAGCTTACTATCCACTAGGTGCTGGTGCAGATCTGCAAAACATAGACTAGACAAGTGCTCCCATGCAATCAAGTTGTAGAGCCCCTGAAAATCTGTTACGCTACTGCCCTTCACCCAACCATCCAGAGACCTGCAGAACACATCCACACATTCCAACCAAGTGTTGACATCAGACTTCTTACTGGACCTGAACTGATCCCTGTACTTTTCAGGAGTAAGACCATACTTCGTGAGAAGGGCATCCTTCATGTCAGCATAGGTGAGGTGATACCCCTTACCCAAAGCTATCAGAGCATCCCTTGCTTCTTCCGGGAAAAGCGGCCACAATCCTGCTCCCCAATTCCCCTCATGGACCCCATTCATGTGTATGGCTGCCTCATAACCCTGAAACCACCTTTGTATGTCATCCCCCTTCTTGAACTCCTTGCCTACGTTCTTGGGAATGTGCACAATCCTGTCTGCCTTTCTGGACGAATTGCTGCCGCCATCTGAGCCTGACTTACTCCTAAGTTCTAGCTCCTTCAGTTCTCTCTCATGCTCTAAGAGCATCTTCCTCTCCTCTATGGCCAATCTCTTCTCCTCCCGCTCACTCTCCAGCCTGAGCTTCTGCAGCTCGAACTGCCTTGCCTCCCGCCTGTCCTCCAGCTCCTCTGGGGACAGACTGCTGCTGCCTGATCTGGCAGGTTCCCCCCTACCCAAAAGCCCATCCACCCTGGAAATAGGCTCCTCCACCTCCTCACTGAGATCACCAGGCTGCCCATTGGCATGTCTGGCTGCTACCCAGGCCCTCAGCGCCTTCTGTAGCTCCTCCTTCCTTGTGAGGCCTTTAATTTGGACTTTCAGGTTTTTACAAATCGCTCGTAACTCCTTTACGGCGTAGGATTCCAACCTGTCCTCCTCAAAGATAACTTCCAGAGATGCAACGGATGATGCAATTGATTCAGGCATGACAAAAGTCGTGAGTTGAAAACTGGCAAGATCAAAAATAGTATTCCTCTGATGAAGGCTCCGCTTCATCACGGAGGGGTTCTTCTTCCAACAGTGACTCCAGCACTGGTAGTTGGAACAATAGAAGAAATCGACCGTCTCAACATCAGATGTTTCCATCTTATAACTTACCCCCATATCAGGGACCACCCTACTGGCAGTTTCCCATGTACCAACAAGGCCCCCCACCCTTCTTCCAGACTGGGGCTGACCAACCTTTTTAGACAGAGGTTGGGGCAGAGGAAGAGGGCGCAGAAGAGGTCAAAAAAGAGTCCAATGGCGGGATCAACCGGCTCGATCAGTGGAGACCAGGAGTCAAACCAGGGGGAAGAGAAATTGATTATTAACCTCTCCTTGAGAGCCCTCTCACCCATAGAAGAAAGGGTCCTACAGAAAGGTCTGGGATATGTTCCAACCCCTAAAAATGACAAATTTCGAGACATATGCGAAGTACAGGGGTTCTTTCGTAGAAATTCGTTTACAAGCTTTCTTCCAAGATCAAACCCTCCACCCACCAATGACTCTGGTTTACATAAACCTTCTACTTTTACACCCAATAGTAGTATGATTCCTCCCGAAGTGTTGACTTTTGAACAAGCAGTGTTGAAAGACCTAAATAGTATGACAACTACTGCTCCATTCCATAACCTATCCTGTGACGAAACTAGTGCTATTAGAACCTTATCGAATGATGTCAGCATCACCATAAAACAGGCAGACAAAGGAGGGGCAATAGTGATTATGTCTACATCGGATTATGATATGGAATGTCAGAGACAATTAAGTGATAGGAGATATTACACTCCTATAAGGGAAAATCCTACACCGAGACTGAGTAGAATTATCTCCACTTTGGTTTTTACTGCTGAATCACAGGGGTGGATCACCAAGAAGGAAGCTGATTTCCTGGTGACAAAAGAACCTATAATCCCCTATTTCTATTGCCTTCCTAAAGTCCATAAAAATACTGTTCCGGTCCCGGGACGTCCCATTGTGTCAGGGATTGGCTCTATTTTGGAACCTCTGTCCAAATTTGTTGACCACTTCATACAACCATTGGTCAGGGCGACTCCCTCTTTCATTAGGGACACCACAGATGTCCTACGTCTACTCGAGGGCACTCAACATCCAGAATTAGTAGACCTACTGGTCACACTGGATGTTGAGGCTCTGTACACCAACATCCCTCAAATGGCTACTCTTGAGGTGATTGAAGACGCATTGGTCAACAGTGAGTGGTACTCACCTACACCTGTTGCCTTCATACTGGAATGTGCCACTTTAGCACTTACAGAGAATTTCTTTGAATATAATACCCAACTATATCATCAAACACAGGGCACTTCGATGGGCAGTACGTTTGCGCCAAGTCTGGCATGTATGTACATGTCTGCATTCGAGGAAAGAGAGATCTTTAGTCCTAGAAACCCATATACAACCAATGTGCTCATGTGGAAAAGATTCATTGATGACATCTTGATTTTATGGACAGGAGAACGAACAACATGTGATGAGTTCTGCTCTTGGATTAATACTTTGAACCCGTATCTGAGATTCACATACACAATCTCTGAGACTGTAATTCCCTTTCTTGACTTACTGGTCAGATTAGAGGGTGATAAAATCTCTACCACCCTTTATCGTAAACCGACCGATAGGAACAGCCTCCTACTTTTTAGTAGCCACCATCCGAGGGCCCTGAGACAGAACTTGCCCTTTGGACAGTTCCTACGTATTAGAAGGAACTGCAGCACGTTAATCGACTACAATAAGGAGTCTGACACACTAAAGAAAGACCTTCTCCAACGTGATTACCCCAGACAGGTTATTGATACCGCGTACAAAAGAGCTCGAAACAACAATCGTGAGATCCTGTTAGCAGACAGGATTAGAGAACCTGACACGACTATCACATGTGTTACCACATTTACCCCAGATTCCAACAGGATTAAGAAAATAATCCGCAAACATTGGGATATCCTCAATACAGGAACTCTGAATTTACCCACACCAAGGTTTGCGTTTAAACGATCCAGTAACATCAAGGATCTGTTAGTCCACACGAGACCGAAGAAACAACAGAACAAAGTGCAAAGAACTTTGTGGGATTTACCCCCGGTCATGGGGCATCACCCGTGTGGTTCATGCTCCGTGTGTCACCTTACAAAAGCCACTAAAGAAATGAGGTTTCCCAATGGGTTCAGCTGGAAGATAACTACACATACTAATTGCAACACCAATAATTGCATATATATATTGAAGTGCAAGTGTGACATGCTATATATCGGTATGACTTCAAGGCCGGTTAAAATCCGGATAATGGAACACAGGAGCAACTTTAGGTGTCTTAAGAACAACACTAAAATGACTACCCATTTCAAAGAGGTACAACATCCACCTGACTCATTTGAATGGGGTGTTCTAGAGGCACACCCAGGGATTTCCCAGAATGCTCTGCTCCGGATTGAACAACGGTGGGTCCTACGATTGGCACACTGACCAATCAGGGCTCAATGAAAATATCCCTTGGAGCCTTCTGACCTAACTGTTACCATACATCCAACAATATCAGCACTATTATTGTTACATACCAGCAACATGTAAACATATCAACAACTGTGGTTGGTTTTAGTATATATACGGCACATATCAAACATAAGGGGTTTCCCTTGGGTCAGTCCATCTGTACACTCCTTAGACGAATCAGCACCCGTTTACAGGGGTACAACTTTAGTTACCTAACTACAGTTGGTTTTTAGAATTATAGAATCCCATTACCCTTCTCTCTAACCCCTCCGCGATATGCCATTATAAGCACCATCATTGGGCCATCTCATGCCTTTAGTTCCTGAGAGTAGCAATATGGCACTCACATTGATTACAATTACTATCGTAGGGAACATGGCAGACCCTAGGCTCAGTAGGTCTGACATGGGTTATCTGCGGGGCACGGGGGTCACTCAAGATGGCACCCGCTATGAAGCTCGCGTTCTAGTTTCGGTTTGTAAACAGCGGTGGTTTATCCGGAAGTCCCGCCCCTCACTGCTAGCCGAGCGCGGGTATTTGTACGCGCTGATTTGTCAATCGGGTACATTGCCCGGACCGGCTGCGTGAGGGTAGGACTTCGGCCGCCTTGTTCCAGATTTACCGTAAGTGACGCGAGCCTGCTTTCCTACGCCGCCCGGGCTCCTTACACTACCGGCACCCTTCCGGTGCTGTGGGTCGTAGCTTGGTTGTTGCGGTGATATATGTGGTTCCTTGTGCTCCTTGCCCGGGAAACACACGTGGAGGAGTAGTGGCTCCGCAGGCAGCACGGGTCCCCGTCTCTCCCGCTTCTGACTCCTTGTTTTCCACTTGTAGCACGAGGTTGGTTGGTTATTGTTCGGACGCCTGTTGCAGCACTGGCTGTGTGGCCCGATCGAGTTGCTGCGGTCGACTCCGTTCTCCACTTCGGTGGGGGCCGGGGACGCCGACTGGAGCGCGGATTAGAGCTCCAGCTATGCTGATTAGACCCTGGGCAATATTTAGATTTATTTATCTTTTATGTGCCCCCTTTTGGTTGCCTGATTCAGTCACTTGATGAGCTGTATGCAGGGTAGCCATGCCGGGTGCCCTTGTGCTCCGTTTGGCTTGCTCTACTTTCAGGCTATTGGACCTGGGTGATGTCAATTTTAAACTTGATTATTCATGCCTTTTCTTTTTCCCTTCCATCAGGACACTATATATTAGTGTCTACACCAGCCGGTACTGATGCCGCGCATCCTTGACCCTAATAGGGTGAGTGTCTAGATGGTGCTCTCTCTTTTAGTTGCTCAGTTGTAGGATACATTTCCAGTTGCTATGATACTGAATACGCACATTAAGCATGCCATGAGTCACTTGTGTCCAGCATGCTTGAGCCGCATCAACAACACCGTGTGGCACTCATGTTGCTTGTGTTTGGTTTTTATTTAGAACAGAATACCGCGACATTTAACGTGATTGTTGTTGTTCTGCTTCCCTTGCAGGTTGTGTTTTTTGATCTACAGGTACCACTTTTTAGGGTGCTGTAACGGTGGTCACTGCTTTTATTTCACTTCATTGCTGACCACTACCATTAAGTGTAGGTAGATCATTACTGGTCCTGAAGAATTGCCATTTAATACATTTTCAGGCAAGAAACATGTTGACCTTTTAACAAACGCATAAATCTCGACATCCTATGAGTTTAGATACGCGTTTTGTTTTCTTTTTAACCAGGGTAGGGGCCACATTTAATAAAATTATTTTGAGTGGACCACCTCCCCTTTTTATTTCCCTACACATTTACATCACCTACACTGTCTTAGGGCCCTCACACGCACTCCACCCACCGGCATATGGAATAAAGATCTCCGCCAAGGAGGCCCCATTACGGGTGCCGATCGGGGATTGCAGCGCCGACCCGATAAGGAGCAGACCCGATGATGAAGCATGACACCTAGCAGGCTGGGTGTGTGAGGGTCTTTTTCCAAGAGGAGAGGTTCCTTCTCCCCACTTTTCACTACCGCACATTTCCATGTGGAGTTCCTACATTGTAAAAACACTTTCTCCTGCTTTTTAATATTAGGAACTGCATACTTTTTGTGTAAAGGTTCATTTACGGACATGTATGCTGGACCTGGTTAAAGATTAGTCCGTTCGTTCTTTTCCCTCTTTTTGATTGACTGATTGCACGGGCTTCTGCCCGCGGGACTCTATTAGGTTACCAAGAACATACTTTATGTCTCTTCTGGTCCAATTTTGTAGTTAGTGTGATTTCAATTATTACACTATCAGTATTTTTAGTCCATTAGGACCTCCCACTATCAGGATGGAGGACTATCAAGGACTGAGCTTCGGTGATGAAGCAGCAACTGAGATTCTGAGAGCACCATCACTGCTGGCGCCAGATGGCAGCTCAGCATCCGGGAGCCAGTCAGAAGACTGGACCTCATTAACCAATATGAAGCATGAATGGCTTAAAGTTACTTTACATGGGGCAATGATGACAGAATATCTTAGAGCCAATATAGCCCCTAATGGCCTGATCGTCAACAATGTCCCTCGACTGTTCCTGGAGGATGCTATTTTTAAAAAGAATGGTCCCTAGTAGCATGGAAATGCACTAGGGATTGGTTGATTCTCATAATCAACACGGCCAAGAGAATTGCGGATGCACTCCTGATCAGGATACAAACAGCGGAGGGGGAATCAAGGTCATTGTTCAAACAGCTGCATTTAAAAGTAAACTGGCTGAAATAAATGCAGAGATAGCAGATAATCGGGAGTATCTTATGAAACAAAAAATTTCAAAACTTCAGAAGGATATCCAGAAATTCTCTACTGAGAAAGTTTATCCATATCTAAAAGCAGACTATACTGCAGGAGCCATTGGTTATTCCTCTGATGAAGGCTCCGCTTCATCACGGAGGGGTTCTTCTTCCAACAGTGACTCCAGCACTGGTAGTTGGAACAATAGAAGAAATCGACCGTCTCAACATCAGATGTTTCCATCTTATAACTTACCCCCATATCAGGGACCACCCTACTGGCAGTTTCCCATGTACCAACAAGGCCCCCCACCCTTCTTCCAGACTGGGGCTGACCAACCTTTTAGACAGAGGTTGGGGCAGAGGAAGAGGGCGCAGAAGAGGTCAAAAAAGAGTCCAATGGCGGGATCAACCGGCTCGATCAGTGGAGACCAGGAGTCAAACCAGGGGGAAGAGAAATTGATTATTAACCTCTCCTTGAGAGCCCTCTCACCCATAGAAGAAAGGGTCCTACAGAAAGGTCTGGGATATGTTCCAACCCCTAAAAATGACAAATTTCGAGACATATGCGAAGTACAGGGGTTCTTTCGTAAAATTCGTTTACAAGCTTTCTTCCAAGATCAAACCCCTCCACCCACCAATGACTCTGGTTTACATAAACCTTCTACTTTTACACCCAATAGTAGTATGATTCCTCCCGAAGTGTTGACTTTTGAACAAGCAGTGTTGAAAGACCTAAATAGTATGACAACTACTGCTCCATTCCATAACCTATCCTGTGACGAAACTAGTGCTATTAGAACCTTATCGAATGATGTCAGCATCACCATAAAACAGGCAGACAAAGGAGGGGCAATAGTGATTATGTCTACATCGGATTATGATATGGAATGTCAGAGACAATTAAGTGATAGGAGATATTACACTCCTATAAGGGAAAATCCTACACCGAGACTGAGTAGAATTATCTCCACTTTGGTTTTTACTGCTGAATCACAGGGGTGGATCACCAAGAAGGAAGCTGATTTCCTGGTGACAAAAGAACCTATAATCCCCTATTTCTATTGCCTTCCTAAAGTCCATAAAAATACTGTTCCGGTCCCGGGACGTCCCATTGTGTCAGGGATTGGCTCTATTTTGGAACCTCTGTCCAAATTTGTTGACCACTTCATACAACCATTGGTCAGGGCGACTCCCTCTTTCATTAGGGACACCACAGATGTCCTACGTCTACTCGAGGGCACTCAACATCCAGAATTAGTAGACCTACTGGTCACACTGGATGTTGAGGCTCTGTACACCAACATCCCTCAAATGGCTACTCTTGAGGTGATTGAAGACGCATTGGTCAACAGTGAGTGGTACTCACCTACACCTGTTGCCTTCATACTGGAATGTGCCACTTTAGCACTTACAGAGAATTTCTTTGAATATAATACCCAACTATATCATCAAACACAGGGCACTTCGATGGGCAGTACGTTTGCGCCAAGTCTGGCATGTATGTACATGTCTGCATTCGAGGAAAGAGAGATCTTTAGTCCTAGAAACCCATATACAACCAATGTGCTCATGTGGAAAAGATTCATTGATGACATCTTGATTTTATGGACAGGAGAACGAACAACATGTGATGAGTTCTGCTCTTGGATTAATACTTTGAACCCGTATCTGAGATTCACATACACAATCTCTGAGACTGTAATTCCCTTTCTTGACTTACTGGTCAGATTAGAGGGTGATAAAATCTCTACCACCCTTTATCGTAAACCGACCGATAGGAACAGCCTCCTACTTTTTAGTAGCCACCATCCGAGGGCCCTGAGACAGAACTTGCCCTTTGGACAGTTCCTACGTATTAGAAGGAACTGCAGCACGTTAATCGACTACAATAAGGAGTCTGACACACTAAAGAAAGACCTTCTCCAACGTGATTACCCCAGACAGGTTATTGATACCGCGTACAAAAGAGCTCGAAACAACAATCGTGAGATCCTGTTAGCAGACAGGATTAGAGAACCTGACACGACTATCACATGTGTTACCACATTTACCCCAGATTCCAACAGGATTAAGAAAATAATCCGCAAACATTGGGATATCCTCAATACAGGAACTCTGAATTTACCCACACCAAGGTTTGCGTTTAAACGATCCAGTAACATCAAGGATCTGTTAGTCCACACGAGACCGAAGAAACAACAGAACAAAGTGCAAAGAACTTTGTGGGATTTACCCCCGGTCATGGGGCATCACCCGTGTGGTTCATGCTCCGTGTGTCACCTTACAAAAGCCACTAAAGAAATGAGGTTTCCCAATGGGTTCAGCTGGAAGATAACTACACATACTAATTGCAACACCAATAATTGCATATATATATTGAAGTGCAAGTGTGACATGCTATATATCGGTATGACTTCAAGGCCGGTTAAAATCCGGATAATGGAACACAGGAGCAACTTTAGGTGTCTTAAGAACAACACTAAAATGACTACCCATTTCAAAGAGGTACAACATCCACCTGACTCATTTGAATGGGGTGTTCTAGAGGCACACCCAGGGATTTCCCAGAATGCTCTGCTCCGGATTGAACAACGGTGGGTCCTACGATTGGCCACTGACCAATCAGGGCTCAATGAAAATATCCCTTGGAGCCTTCTGACCTAACTGTTACCATACATCCAACAATATCAGCACTATTATTGTTACATACCAGCAACATGTAAACATATCAACAACTGTGGTTGGTTTTAGTATATATACGGCACATATCAAACATAAGGGGTTTCCCTTGGGTCAGTCCATCTGTACACTCCTTAGACGAATCAGCACCCGTTTACAGGGGTACAACTTTAGTTACCTAACTACAGTTGGTTTTTAGAATTATAGAATCTCATTACCCTTCTCTCTAACCCCTCCGCGATATGCCATTATAAGCACCATCATTGGGCCATCTCATGCCTTTAGTTCCTGAGAGTAGCAATATGGCACTCACATTGATTACAATTACTATCGTAGGGAACATGGCAGACCCTAGGCTCAGTAGGTCTGACATGGGTTATCTGCGGGGCACGGGGGTCACTCAAGATGGCACCCGCTATGAAGCTCGCGTTCTAGTTTCGGTTTGTAAACAGCGGTGGTTTATCCGGAAGTCCCGCCCCTCACTGCTAGCCGAGCGCGGGTATTTGTACGCGCTGATTTGTCAATCGGGTACATTGCCCGGACCGGCTGCGTGAGGGTAGGACTTCGGCCGCCTTGTTCCAGATTTACCGTAAGTGACGCGAGCCTGCTTTCCTACGCCGCCCGGGCTCCTTACACTACCGGCACCCTTCCGGTGCTGTGGGTCGTAGCTTGGTTGTTGCGGTGATATATGTGGTTCCTTGTGCTCCTTGCCCGGAAAACACACGTGGAGGAGTAGTGGCTCCGCAGGCAGCACGGGTCCCCGTCTCTCCCGCTTCTGACTCCTTGTTTTCCACTTGTAGCACGAGGTTGGTTGGTTATTGTTCGGACGCCTGTTGCAGCACTGGCTGTGTGGCCCGATCGAGTTGCTGCGGTCGACTCCGTTCTCCACTTCGGTGGGGGCCGGGGACGCCGACTGGAGCGCGGATTAGAGCTCCAGCTATGCTGATTAGACCCTGGGCAATATTTAGATTTATTTATCTTTTATGTGCCCCCTTTTGGTTGCCTGATTCAGTCACTTGATGAGCTGTATGCAGGGTAGCCATGCCGGGTGCCCTTGTGCTCCGTTTGGCTTGCTCTACTTTCAGGCTATTGGACCTGGGTGATGTCAATTTTAAACTTGATTATTCATGCCTTTTCTTTTTCCCTTCCATCAGGACACTATATATTAGTGTCTACACCAGCCGGTACTGATGCCGCGCATCCTTGACCCTAATAGGGTGAGTGTCTAGATGGTGCTCTCTCTTTTAGTTGCTCAGTTGTAGGATACATTTCCAGTTGCTATGATACTGAATACGCACATTAAGCATGCCATGAGTCACTTGTGTCCAGCATGCTTGAGCCGCATCAACAACACCGTGTGGCACTCATGTTGCTTGTGTTTGGTTTTTATTTAGAACAGAATACCGCGACATTTAACGTGATTGTTGTTGTTCTGCTTCCCTTGCAGGTTGTGTTTTTTGATCTACAGGTACCACTTTTTAGGGTGCTGTAACGGTGGTCACTGCTTTTATTTCACTTCATTGCTGACCACTACCATTAAGTGTAGGTAGATCATTACTGGTCCTGAAGAATTGCCATTTAATACATTTTCAGGCAAGAAACATGTTGACCTTTTAACAAACGCATAAATCTCGACATCCTATGAGTTTAGATACGCGTTTTGTTTTCTTTTTAACCAGGGTAGGGGCCACATTTAATAAAATTATTTTGAGTGGACCACCTCCCCCTTTTTATTTCCCTACACATTTACATCACCTACACTGTCTTAGGGCCCTCACACGCACTCCACCCACCGGCATATGGAATAAAGATCTCCGCCAAGGAGGCCCCATTACGGGTGCCGATCGGGGATTGCAGCGCCGACCCGATAAGGAGCAGACCCGATGATGAAGCATGACACCTAGCAGGCTGGGTGTGTGAGGGTCTTTTTCCAAGAGGAGAGGTTCCTTCTCCCCACTTTTCACTACCGCACATTTCCATGTGGAGTTCCTACATTGTAAAAAACACTTTCTCCTGCTTTTTAATATTAGGAACTGCATACTTTTTGTGTAAAGGTTCATTTACGGACATGTATGCTGGACCTGGTTAAAGATTAGTCCGTTCGTTCTTTTCCCTCTTTTTGATTGACTGATTGCACGGGCTTCTGCCCGCGGGACTCTATTAGGTTACCAAGAACATACTTTATGTCTCTTCTGGTCCAATTTTGTAGTTAGTGTGATTTCAATTATTACACTATCAGTATTTTTAGTCCATTAGGACCTCCCACTATCAGGATGGAGGACTATCAAGGACTGAGCTTCGGTGATGAAGCAGCAACTGAGATTCTGAGAGCACCATCACTGCTGGCGCCAGATGGCAGCTCAGCATCCGGGAGCCAGTCAGAAGACTGGACCTCATTAACCAATATGAAGCATGAATGGCTTAAAGTTACTTTACATGGGGCAATGATGACAGAATATCTTAGAGCCAATATAGCCCCTAATGGCCTGATCGTCAACAATGTCCCTCGACTGTTCCTGGAGGATGCTATTTTTAAAAAGAATGGTCCCTAGTAGCATGGAAATGCACTAGGGATTGGTTGATTCTCATAATCAACACGGCCAAGAGAATTGCGGATGCACTCCTGATCAGGATACAAACAGCGGAGGGGGAATCAAGGTCATTGTTCAAACAGCTGCATTTAAAAGTAAACTGGCTGAAATAAATGCAGAGATAGCAGATAATCGGGAGTATCTTATGAAACAAAAAATTTCAAAACTTCAGAAGGATATCCAGAAATTCTCTACTGAGAAAGTTTATCCATATCTAAAAGCAGACTATACTGCAGGAGCCATTGGTTATTCCTCTGATGAAGGCTCCGCTTCATCACGGAGGGGTTCTTCTTCCAACAGTGACTCCAGCACTGGTAGTTGGAACAATAGAAGAAATCGACCGTCTCAACATCAGATGTTTCCATCTTATAACTTACCCCCATATCAGGGACCACCCTACTGGCAGTTTCCCATGTACCAACAAGGCCCCCCACCCTTCTTCCAGACTGGGGCTGACCAACCTTTTTAGACAGAGGTTGGGGCAGAGGAAGAGGGCGCAGAAGAGGTCAAAAAAGAGTCCAATGGCGGGATCAACCGGCTCGATCAGTGGAGACCAGGAGTCAAACCAGGGGGAAGAGAAATTGATTATTAACCTCTCCTTGAGAGCCCTCTCACCCATAGAAGAAAGGGTCCTACAGAAAGGTCTGGGATATGTTCCAACCCCTAAAAATGACAAATTTCGAGACATATGCGAAGTACAGGGGTTCTTTCGTAAAATTCGTTTACAAGCTTTCTTCCAAGATCAAACCCCTCCACCCACCAATGACTCTGGTTTACATAAACCTTCTACTTTTACACCCAATAGTAGTATGATTCCTCCCGAAGTGTTGACTTTTGAACAAGCAGTGTTGAAAGACCTAAATAGTATGACAACTACTGCTCCATTCCATAACCTATCCTGTGACGAAACTAGTGCTATTAGAACCTTATCGAATGATGTCAGCATCACCATAAAACAGGCAGACAAAGGAGGGGCAATAGTGATTATGTCTACATCGGATTATGATATGGAATGTCAGAGACAATTAAGTGATAGGAGATATTACACTCCTATAAGGGAAAATCCTACACCGAGACTGAGTAGAATTATCTCCACTTTGGTTTTTACTGCTGAATCACAGGGGTGGATCACCAAGAAGGAAGCTGATTTCCTGGTGACAAAAGAACCTATAATCCCCTATTTCTATTGCCTTCCTAAAGTCCATAAAAATACTGTTCCGGTCCCGGGACGTCCCATTGTGTCAGGGATTGGCTCTATTTTGGAACCTCTGTCCAAATTTGTTGACCACTTCATACAACCATTGGTCAGGGCGACTCCCTCTTTCATTAGGGACACCACAGATGTCCTACGTCTACTCGAGGGCACTCAACATCCAGAATTAGTAGACCTACTGGTCACACTGGATGTTGAGGCTCTGTACACCAACATCCCTCAAATGGCTACTCTTGAGGTGATTGAAGACGCATTGGTCAACAGTGAGTGGTACTCACCTACACCTGTTGCCTTCATACTGGAATGTGCCACTTTAGCACTTACAGAGAATTTCTTTGAATATAATACCCAACTATATCATCAAACACAGGGCACTTCGATGGGCAGTACGTTTGCGCCAAGTCTGGCATGTATGTACATGTCTGCATTCGAGGAAAGAGAGATCTTTAGTCCTAGAAACCCATATACAACCAATGTGCTCATGTGGAAAAGATTCATTGATGACATCTTGATTTTATGGACAGGAGAACGAACAACATGTGATGAGTTCTGCTCTTGGATTAATACTTTGAACCCGTATCTGAGATTCACATACACAATCTCTGAGACTGTAATTCCCTTTCTTGACTTACTGGTCAGATTAGAGGGTGATAAAATCTCTACCACCCTTTATCGTAAACCGACCGATAGGAACAGCCTCCTACTTTTTAGTAGCCACCATCCGAGGGCCCTGAGACAGAACTTGCCCTTTGGACAGTTCCTACGTATTAGAAGGAACTGCAGCACGTTAATCGACTACAATAAGGAGTCTGACACACTAAAGAAAGACCTTCTCCAACGTGATTACCCCAGACAGGTTATTGATACCGCGTACAAAAGAGCTCGAAACAACAATCGTGAGATCCTGTTAGCAGACAGGATTAGAGAACCTGACACGACTATCACATGTGTTACCACATTTACCCCAGATTCCAACAGGATTAAGAAAATAATCCGCAAACATTGGGATATCCTCAATACAGGAACTCTGAATTTACCCACACCAAGGTTTGCGTTTAAACGATCCAGTAACATCAAGGATCTGTTAGTCCACACGAGACCGAAGAAACAACAGAACAAAGTGCAAAGAACTTTGTGGGATTTACCCCCGGTCATGGGGCATCACCCGTGTGGTTCATGCTCCGTGTGTCACCTTACAAAAGCCACTAAAGAAATGAGGTTTCCCAATGGGTTCAGCTGGAAGATAACTACACATACTAATTGCAACACCAATAATTGCATATATATATTGAAGTGCAAGTGTGACATGCTATATATCGGTATGACTTCAAGGCCGGTTAAAATCCGGATAATGGAACACAGGAGCAACTTTAGGTGTCTTAAGAACAACACTAAAATGACTACCCATTTCAAAGAGGTACAACATCCACCTGACTCATTTGAATGGGGTGTTCTAGAGGCACACCCAGGGATTTCCCAGAATGCTCTGCTCCGGATTGAACAACGGTGGGTCCTACGATTGGCCACTGACCAATCAGGGCTCAATGAAAATATCCCTTGGAGCCTTCTGACCTAACTGTTACCATACATCCAACAATATCAGCACTATTATTGTTACATACCAGCAACATGTAAACATATCAACAACTGTGGTTGGTTTTAGTATATATACGGCACATATCAAACATAAGGGGTTTCCCTTGGGTCAGTCCATCTGTACACTCCTTAGACGAATCAGCACCCGTTTACAGGGGTACAACTTTAGTTACCTAACTACAGTTGGTTTTTAGAATTATAGAATCTCATTACCCTTCTCTCTAACCCCTCCGCGATATGCCATTATAAGCACCATCATTGGGCCATCTCATGCCTTTAGTTCCTGAGAGTAGCAATATGGCACTCACATTGATTACAATTACTATCGTAGGGAACATGGCAGACCCTAGGCTCAGTAGGTCTGACATGGGTTATCTGCGGGGCACGGGGGTCACTCAAGATGGCACCCGCTATGAAGCTCGCGTTCTAGTTTCGGTTTGTAAACAGCGGTGGTTTATCCGGAAGTCCCGCCCCTCACTGCTAGCCGAGCGCGGGTATTTGTACGCGCTGATTTGTCAATCGGGTACATTGCCCGGACCGGCTGCGTGAGGGTAGGACTTCGGCCGCCTTGTTCCAGATTTACCGTAAGTGACGCGAGCCTGCTTTCCTACGCCGCCCGGGCTCCTTACACTACCGGCACCCTTCCGGTGCTGTGGGTCGTAGCTTGGTTGTTGCGGTGATATATGTGGTTCCTTGTGCTCCTTGCCCGGAAAACACACGTGGAGGAGTAGTGGCTCCGCAGGCAGCACGGGTCCCCGTCTCTCCCGCTTCTGACTCCTTGTTTTCCACTTGTAGCACGAGGTTGGTTGGTTATTGTTCGGACGCCTGTTGCAGCACTGGCTGTGTGGCCCGATCGAGTTGCTGCGGTCGACTCCGTTCTCCACTTCGGTGGGGGCCGGGGACGCCGACTGGAGCGCGGATTAGAGCTCCAGCTATGCTGATTAGACCCTGGGCAATATTTAGATTTATTTATCTTTTATGTGCCCCCTTTTGGTTGCCTGATTCAGTCACTTGATGAGCTGTATGCAGGGTAGCCATGCCGGGTGCCCTTGTGCTCCGTTTGGCTTGCTCTACTTTCAGGCTATTGGACCTGGGTGATGTCAATTTTAAACTTGATTATTCATGCCTTTTCTTTTTCCCTTCCATCAGGACACTATATATTAGTGTCTACACCAGCCGGTACTGATGCCGCGCATCCTTGACCCTAATAGGGTGAGTGTCTAGATGGTGCTCTCTCTTTTAGTTGCTCAGTTGTAGGATACATTTCCAGTTGCTATGATACTGAATACGCACATTAAGCATGCCATGAGTCACTTGTGTCCAGCATGCTTGAGCCGCATCAACAACACCGTGTGGCACTCATGTTGCTTGTGTTTGGTTTTTATTTAGAACAGAATACCGCGACATTTAACGTGATTGTTGTTGTTCTGCTTCCCTTGCAGGTTGTGTTTTTTGATCTACAGGTACCACTTTTTAGGGTGCTGTAACGGTGGTCACTGCTTTTATTTCACTTCATTGCTGACCACTACCATTAAGTGTAGGTAGATCATTACTGGTCCTGAAGAATTGCCATTTAATACATTTTCAGGCAAGAAACATGTTGACCTTTTAACAAACGCATAAATCTCGACATCCTATGAGTTTAGATACGCGTTTTGTTTTCTTTTTTAACCAGGGTAGGGGCCACATTTAATAAAATTATTTTGAGTGGACCACCTCCCCCTTTTTTATTTCCCTACACATTTACATCACCTACACTGTCTTAGGGCCCTCACACGCACTCCACCCACCGGCATATGGAATAAAGATCTCCGCCAAGGAGGCCCCATTACGGGTGCCGATCGGGGATTGCAGCGCCGACCCGATAAGGAGCAGACCCGATGATGAAGCATGACACCTAGCAGGCTGGGTGTGTGAGGGTCTTTTTCCAAGAGGAGAGGTTCCTTCTCCCCACTTTTCACTACCGCACATTTCCATGTGGAGTTCCTACATTGTAAAAAACACTTTCTCCTGCTTTTTAATATTAGGAACTGCATACTTTTTGTGTAAAGGTTCATTTACGGACATGTATGCTGGACCTGGTTAAAGATTAGTCCGTTCGTTCTTTTCCCCTCTTTTTGATTGAAAGATCAAAAATAGGCCAAAAGAAAAAGAACCAGTATGTGGTACGTAATGGTCTGCGATATGGTAGTAGTGCACACCAATCACTGTAAGTCAAGTGCAAACACAAGTCCTATCCCACCGCTGCCACCAATGTTAGAAATGGGATCTCTAGTTGGCAAGGGCTTGCACCTTTGTCCAAGTAGGGACCCTTCTTCCTAGTCAGGGTAAGGGTTGTTACACTCGTGAAGTAACCCCTGCTCACCCTCGTGGTAGCTTGGCACGAGCAGTCAGGCTTAATTCAGAGGCAGTGTGTAAAGCATTTGCACATAACCAACAGTAATACAGTGTAAGCACTACAAACGGACACCACACCAGTTTAGAAAAATAACCAATATTTTATATACTCAAGACAAGACCAATTACGACAAAAATCCACAATACTATACTTTACGAATGAATGCTTGATACGTTAACTTCTTCTTTGCAGGAATAGCACCAAAAGCAAAGTTCGTACGAGTCGGTAGCTCCGTCCGAGCCTACCGTGATGCTGAAAACCACAGAGTCTAACAGTTCCAGCCGACCGCGTCGATACGGGCCAGCAGAGTCGTGAACAGACTCGGTCACAGTACCTTGTCTCGTTGTGGCTGGTACGGAGTGTACGAGCCGGTCGGCGTTCGTCGCGGTTGCGGTGCAAGACGGAGCGATGCAAGGTGCGGTGTCCCTCGATGCGGTGCAGGCAGCGGCTCGATGAGCGTCGTGCAGACGGAGTCGGTGAGTCCAAGGTGTGCGATGCAGGGCGAGACGATGCTCGATGCGGTGCTGACAGGTTGCGATGCAGGCGACCTAGCCGGAGTGCGGGAGCTGGCGTCGGACAGCGGTGCGAGTCGGAGCGGTGCGTCGCAGACGTGCGAGCGGTGCCCCAAATGCGGTGCGGTCTCGACTCTTGAGCCAGTTGCAGCGACAGTGTCGGTCTGGTCCGGCTGGCCCAGTGAAGCGATGCGATGCGAACTGCGGTGCCCACAGGTCACGGTGCAAGCAGCGGCTCGATGTTGGCGGCGTCGGACGTCGCCACGGTGAGACCAGGGTTGCGATGCGAAGCGGGGCGAGGCGGTCTGCGGTGCAAACAGGTCACCGGCCAGGGATGGATTCGGTTGACGGAGTCGGTTGCAGTTCCCTTCCTCTGTGGCAACTGAAACAGCGTTCCAGAAGCGGTACCCAGAGGCTTGTGAAGTCTTTGTAGTCCCTGAGACTTCTTAACAGGAGGCCAGCTCGGTTCCTGGCCCTTGGAGATACTCAGCACAAGTTTGTAGAAAGTTCAGTCCAGTCCTTTCACTGCCCAAGGCAGAAGCAGCAGCTGCAGGCCAACCCAACAAAGCAACAACACAGCAAAGGGGCAGTACTCCTCCTGGCAGCTCTTCCAACTCTTCGTCTTGGCAGGTTCCTTGATTCCAGCGAGATCTAAATTCATGGGGTCAGGGCCCCAATATTTATATCCCAAATTCCTTTGTTCTCTGAAGGCAGAGAGGCCTTGGCCTAGTCCAAACCAGTTCTGGAGCACTTTGTTGACAAGTCTCCGTCCCTTCTTTCAGTGAGCAGGCCAGGGACATCAGACGCACCACAGGAGGTGGAGCCAGCATTGTGGAGGGAAGGCACTGTCCTATTCAGGGCCCAGGTGCGACCCCTCCCACCCATCTACAGGTCGATCTGCCTATTCAGCCCTGCGCTGACTCACCCTGTCTCCTGGCATCCCCCAGCCCCTGTCACTCACATTCCAGACAAGGAATACACAACCTCGCAGAGGCAGGCTTGGATGGTTAGACAAGAAAATACCCACTTTCTAAAAGTGGTATTTTCAAACACAGAATGTTAAAACCAACTTCACTAAAAGATGCATTTTATCATTCTGAGTCCAGGCATACTAAACTCGAATTTCTACCACGTTCCCGGGGTCAGTTAGGATTATAAACTGTAATAATCAAAACCGCCCGTTCTGGCCTAGGGGGAACAGGTAGCCTTGCAATAGTGAAAAACGAACTAGGCTGTAATTCACTATCAGGACATGCCACACACACAGGGCATGTCCTACCTTTCGCGTACAACGCACCCTGCCCACAGGGGTACCCTGGGCCTACCTTAGGGGTGACTAACATGTAGCAAAGGGAAGGTTTAGGGACTGGCAAGTGTGTGCACTTGCCAAGTCGACATGGCAGCCCCAGGCTGCGCACAGGCTCTGCGTTGGCTGGCCCGAGTTACACTTTACGGGCTGTTTGCGTGGGTGGCACAATCCAGTGCTGCAGCCCACCAACAGCATTTGGTCTATAGGCCCTGGCACACGTAGTGCCCTTTACAAGGGACTGACACATAAACCAAATAGGCCAATCATGGAAACACCAATCCATAACACATTTTATACAGGAGCACTTGCACTTTCCCACTGGACCGCAGTGAGGAAAGTGCGCAGAATCATCACACCAGCAAAAACAGAGTCAAAACCGGGAGGTCAGAAAGCAAAAAGTCAGGGGAAACACGCCAAAAGATGCCAAGTCTAACAGTGCTTACCACCAGATCAGGTTACATGAGGATTCCTGAAATCTGATGGTGTTTGTCACTATGGAGGGAACATTTAGGTTTACAAGGATGCCTTTCGGGTTATCTTAGGCTGCAACCGTTTTACAGCGGATCATGTCTGAGGTCTTCAAGGGGCTGGATAATGTGAAATTCTTTCAAGACGATATCTTGGTCTTTGGTGGGCCCATCCAGGAGCATAACAACACTTTGAGGTCTGTGTTGGGTAGGCTTAGGGAGGTGGGGCTCACTTTGAGGAGGGACAAATGTAGGTTATTAGTGGAAGAAAATGAATGCCTTGTCTGTACCATATCCGGGCAAGGGGTTCGTCCCAAGGTGGACTTGCTGAAAGCTATTCGGTCTGCACCAGTTCCCCAAGATAAAGATCAGTTACGGTCATTCATGGGTTTGATCGAATATAATGCTAATTTGTGAAAAACCTTGCAGGCAAGACTGAATCTGAGGATGTTGCTAAGGAAGGGGTGTATGTTTGTTTGGGGCAAGGGTCAACAGAGAGCATTTGATGTGGTGAAGGACATTTGTGAGACGTATATCCTTGCACTATTTGACACCCAACTCAAAACATTTTTAACTGTGGATGCAAGTGCATGTGATCTGGGGACTGTTCTTTCTCAAGTGCATGCTGGTACAGAGAAAACTGTAGTATTTGCCTTGCGTTCTCTGACAGATTGTGAGAGCAACTATTCTGTCATAGAGAGTGAGGCTTTAGCCGCTGCTTGGTCGGTAGAGCATTTTAGGACTTTCTTATGGGGTCTCACTTTTTGCATTCGTACAGACCATAAGCCTTTGATCAAAGTTTTGAGTCCTGGTGTGGCTGGCAAGGGGTCCGCTAGGCTAGCTTCAAGGCTTCAATAATAAAGGTACCAAATTGAACACATACCAGGGTGGAAGAACACACAAGCCAATTGCCTCTCACGCTTATCTTTGGAGTGGTCAGAGGGGGACAGACATGGTACTTCAGCTTGGGAAAAGGAAGGGGCTGTGGCATCGTCTGATGTGGAAGAGTACATTAGGGTTCATTCTTGGCTGAAGAGTGGTGTAAGTGTATGAATTGTGATCCTATTCCAGGGATGTGGAATTCCTATAGCCTGACGACCGGGACACATTGGGGTCAAGGGCAACAAGTTTTCATGTGTATTTTGTCCTTGGGATGAGTAGGCCCAACTCCCTACAGCACAAACCCTTTGGATGCCAGTTTACAGTACCACATTATGGATCAGGGAAAGGCATTGCCTGCAGTTAAGGTAATATTTGTGTCCATGTGTTAATGCTGTTCAAACCTGTATTTATGGTTCATTAATGCAAAGCCTGTATTATTAGGGTGAGCTCTCTAAGTAAATGTTGTAAGCTCAGACTGCACTACTGACAGTGGTTAGAGTATAAAAAATGTGTGCACACAAGTTTGCAAAGTTTAACAATATGAGGCTATGTATACTGCTCCCAGAATGCTCTCTGATTAGATGCAAATATTTGCAGAAGCCTGAAAGCAAGATTGATGATTCTTTGCTTTCAAAATAAAATGTTCACAAAAAAATGCAAAAACATTTAGCTAAACTACTGAAAAAATGTACGTACCATTTCTTTGCAGCATCATTTAGTAAAATGTGTCGATGCATGCTAGTATTTCCTAAAAATATTCATAATGGAAAAATTAGTGTAACCAGTTTTAATAAGATTATGGGAAACAAAAATAAACAAGCATTGGTAAAGACAGTAGGTCTGAAATTGTTGGTCAGCCTTTTGATTTTGTCAATGCGTGACTTGTTTTGGCATGGTTTTTGTAAAACCTTCTTAGTGTGGGAGCTGCCGGGCGCTCACTATTATAACAAACATTGGCAAAAGCAAAAATTGTTTTGGTCTCAAAAAGCACACATTGCACAGTAGTTCCTGGACTGAATAAAAAGACTATGTCAATATGCTCCTTGTGAAAGAACAGAATGATGTCACTCCCAGTGAAGCTAGCCGATAGACAAAAAGAGAGAGACAAAATTTTAATAAACACAAAAGGTCATGGTTAACGCCAGCCCTAACTAGGGGCCCGATTATTAAATAAAGTGCACCCATGTCCTTGGATTAAGTGTAGATATAGGACTTTCATGAATTCACAAGACTTTACAGAAGTAGGCCAAGAAATAGTACTCCTAGAAAATATTTGTGAACTGCATTTTAGCATGAGCAAATATGCAAGTGTAGATTTGCTCATGCGAAAATTTGAGTTTTTGCAAGTTCACTTTCCCTCCAACCACTTTTTTCCCAAGTCATGAAGAAGTTTTATGTCTGCCATTGTCAGGAGTAAATATCCAACCTTTCTCAGTATGGGAAAAGATTAGAGAAGACTTGGTGAAAACCCTTAAAACATGCAAGTTAGTAGGTTTGCACAGACTCAAAAGGGCATTCCAACCCTGAAACTGCTGCTTACCATTACCTTGAGCCCCAGTATGCAGATCTGCGGAAACGTGGCAACATAAGGGAATTGCTAGTATTCAAACCCTACTATGGAAGGAGCCCTGGCATAAATAGAGAGGCTATTTCAGAGCTCTTATATAATGAGATTGCTGTCATAATTTGTTGCCGCATTATATTGCACAAAAGGGACAACTGGATTTTGTTACAGGACAAGTAGATTTATGAAGCAACATGCCCCATGGACAAGTAGATATTTTATTCAATTCCACACCCCTGCTATTCTCCAGAATTTGGGGGAAATGGTGGTGTTCGGAGGGCGTAGAGAAAGTATGGTGACTCCGTATGTTAGACCATTTTTGAAAAATTCTGGATGAATTTACTTTGAGGGACAAGGATGTTCTGATGAGAAATTACAAATTTGTGCCACCAGAGGGATTGAGGGAAAGGATCTTTAAGCTGGCTCACGAGAGTTACTTAGGACAAACCATGACAAAAAAAGGGGTGAGGGTAAATGTTTGGTGGCCTTGTATGGACGAACAAATCACTTCTTGGGTGGAAAACTGTGAGGTGTTCAGAGAGAGTGAGAAGAGGCTTAAGAAAGGTGTACAAACTTCCCAAGGGCATATTGAGGATCCTTGGTGTCCATGGGGTACTGTGTGCTTAGATTTTATTGGACCAATGCAATTGATGGATGAAGGTATGAGAAATGCTATGGTTTTGGTGGATGTGCATTCCAAATGATTGGTGGTAAAATTCCTACCTGATGTAACCACCAGGAGACGTTGAAGAGTGTATTTTTGGAGAAAGGGCTACCTCGTGTGCTTGTCATGGATAATGAAACTCAACTAGTTTCACATGAGATGAAAAGTTTTCTGGAAAAATGTGGCATTAAACATCATCGCACTGCTCTGTACAACCCCCAGGCAAATGGCATGCTGGAGCGCGCAAACCGGTTGGTTAAGTGTACCATTTCTATGGCTATCCAAAGTGGAAAAGTTGTCAAGGCAATGGTGGATGATATGGTATGGGCTCATTTCACCACTGTTCATTGTGTAACCAATGTTTCGCCCTTTGAGAAAATGCGTGGAAAAAAGCCGGGAACTAAAATGACCCCGGCTTGGTTCATTAGTACTGATCAAGAAGAGAAGGGTGGAGTGAGTGGTGTGAGAAGAGAAAGAGTGTGTGCTGGTGACTGGGTCAAGATATGGCATGGAAGGTTAGGCAAGGGATTAAGCAAATTTTGGGGCCTGTTCAAAGTCAAGCAGGTGTGTGACAGATATGTGGTGTTGGACAACGGTAACAAGCGGAATAACCTCAAAGTGGCATTGTACCAGAAAGGACAGTTTGGGGATAGGAAAGAGTGTAAGGTTGCCGTTGAACCACTGCTTGCGGGCCTAAATGGTTTCATGCTTAGGAGTGATGAGGAGTTGGTCAGTAACAAGGTAAGGGAAGAGAGTGGTCGCGTTGAGTGTGGTGGTGGTGATGCCGGTGGGCATTTGCACACCAGTTCCGTTACTCATGAGGTGATTAGAGGGAGCCGCACTTCTAGATTTCATAGACCTTCCTGTTATTTGGAGGATTATGTTACGCTCTACTAAGCTTTATTGTTCTCCATGTTTTCTGGTGTACGGGCACTCTTATGTATGCCAGTAATACTGTTTAACTTTGTTGCAATTTCTTGCATACGGTGTCATTCTTTTAAAATAGTTTTTTTTCCAGTTTCTTTTTCTTTTTACTCTTGTGTAGAAGGGAAGGGGATGTGTTGTGATGTAGAACCTCAGTATGACATACTGAGATTCTGGAGAGGAACGTTGTGGTTGCCCGATTCGATCTGTGGCAGTTGCTCTGTGGCTGGCGAAGGGAGAATCATGCTGTTTGTTGGTGCCTATTGTTAGACCTGGCACCATTGGCGTGGGTCTCCCCTGCATTTTTTGCCTTTGCCTCCTGTGTTTTTGCTGTATGTCGGACTCCGTTTTGCTGGTCTAGATGCTGTGGGCACTTTGCCACTGCCGTTCAGTGCCAAAGTGCAAGTGCTCCCTTTGTAAATTACTGTTATGGATTGGTGTTTGAATGATTGGCTATTTGATTTACTAGTTAGTCCCTAGTACAGTGCACCGTGTGTGCCCGGGGCCTGTAAATCAAATGCTGCTGGTGGGCTTGCAGCACTGATTGTGCCACCCACAGAAGCAGCCTGTAAATGTAACTCTGGCCTGCCATTGCAGAGCCTGTGTGCAGTCTGGTACTGCCATGTCGACTTGGCAAGTGCACCCACTTGCCAGGCCCTAACCTTCCCTTTTCTTACATGTCAGTCACCCCTAAGGTAGGCCCAAAGTACCCCTGTGGGCAGGGTGCAGTGTATGTGCAGTGTATGCCCTGGTGTGTGTGGCATGTCCTGATAGGGAATTACTGCCAATTTCGTTTTTCACTATTGCAAGGCTACCTGTTCCCATAGGACAGAATGGGGAGTTTGTTTATACCATCTTATAAACATAACTGGCCCTGGGAACAAGGTAGGAAAATAAAGTTTAGTATGCCTGAACTCAGAATGTTAAAGTGCATCTTTTAGTGAGGGTGATTTTTACATTCTGTGTTTGAAAATACCACTTTTAGAAAGTAGGTATTTTCTTGCCTAACCATCCAATGTGCCTCTGCTAGGTTTGTGTATCGCATGTCTGGATTTTGGATGACAGGGGCTGGAGAGGGGCAGTGGCTCCAGAAGTCTGATGAGTCAGGGCTGGGCTGAATCGGCCTGGGCTGCATTTAGAGTAGGGGGATGAGATTTCCTTTCACCTGAATAGCCTGGTCTGCCTTCAACAATGCTGTCTCCACCTCCTGCCAGGAAGCTGCACCAGTGAGGACAGAACTGGTTTTGACTGGGTACAGACACTCTCTGCCTTCAGAGAACAGAGGATTTTGGTGTATAAAAAGAGGGGCCCAGACCCCAGACTTTTAGATCACTTCTGGGAATCAAGAGGAACCTGTGCCAAGGAGAAGAGCTGGAGAAGCTGAGGAGGAATACTACCCCTGTGCTGTTTGCTGTCTGGGGATGGCCTGCAGTGACTACTTGCTGCCAAGGAAAGGAGAAAAGGACTTTGCTGTTTACTTTGTCACCTGCTTGAAAGAAGATCTCCAAGGGCTTGAAACTGAGCTCGTCTCCTGTTTCGAAGTCTCAGGGACACAAAGACTTCACCACCAGCTCCCCTGAATTTCCTTGCTGGGAATTCTAATCTGCAAAGAAGTGCCGTTGCTGTTCTGAACCTCTAGAGACTGTTTTCCGCTGGGAGCTGGAAAATCGACGCAACTTCGAAGAAGCGAGACGCATCCGCACCTGTTTCTGACACATCGCAGCGCCTGCCGCGGCTTGAGAAATCGCTGCATGCCGCATCAAGTGCACCGATCTCCGAAGTCCGAGATCATCGCACCGAGTTCGACGCAAGGCCTGCTGTGCGGCTGCACGAGTTCCCGCATCGTCACTGAATTATCGCATCGAGGCGCCAAGTCTGTCGCATCGTTGGGGAACGCAGTAAGAAACCGACGCATCACCTCCCCACGCAGTAAGAAACCGACGCACCACCTCCTCTCCGGTAAGGAACCGACGCATCACCTCCCCAGCGCTGCAGTAAGGAACCGACGCATCACCTCCCTCGGAACAAGGAACTGACGCATCACCTTCCCTGAGTGTAAGGAACCAACGCATCACCTTCCCTGCGGCCCGTTTTGTTTGTTTGCGTGACGCATCCCAGGTACTTTGTGAGAAAAGTGTTGCATCTGCAATTTACTTGAACTGAACTATTTCTACCATCTAAAAGTCATATTTCTATTACTGTATTGTGCATTTTTGTCGTTTGGTCTTGTTTTGGTTTAGATAAAGATTACTTATTTTTCTAAACTGGTGTGGTGTCCATTTGTAGTGTTTTCACTGTATTACTGTCTGTGTTCACAAATGCTTTACACACTGCCTCTGAGATAAGCCTGTCTGCTTGTGCCAAGTGACAAAGGGGGTGAGCAGGGGTTATTTTAGGAGTGTATCCCCCTTACCCTGACTAGAAGCTAGGGTCCCTGTTTGGACAAAGGTACCTATCTCTGCCAACTAGAGACCCCCATTTCTAACACCTATTAAATGAAGATTACAACCTGATCCCTAGCTGTCCCAGTGTCATCATTAAAACATCCTAGCTGTTACAATGCAAAGCATTTTACAATAACTGTGCTGGCGTGCCACAATGGGTTTCACGATCACACATATGGATACCTAATACGCTTTTCAAGCATAAACACTAGGTAACACAACGCATGAGCATGAGTGCGACAGCATACACGATGTCACCGCATTGGTGCACATACTGCACACAAAACACATTTTCCCCTCAACAAAATTATTATTATTTTTTTTTTTTTTTTTTTAAATAAAAGTTACAGAAGAAAAATAGAAATTAACATGATAGCCTGCATCAAAACATAGTCCTGGTTTTTCTAGACATGGTACATACCACACCGTTCCTTGCTAGTCTTGACATCATAGTTGTGTCACCAGGAATGTCACTAGTGTGGAAAGACCTTTCACGGCGGGCAACATTGTCTACACCACTACTCTCCTCATTACCCACATCCAAAAAAACATTGCCCCCATCATCCTTATTGATCCAACTAGGAATGGGTCCCTTGCACAACGAAACTCCGTTAAAGTTCCACACACTTCCCCCTTCCACCCGCACAGCATTCCCAAACACGTCAGTTACCTGAATAAAATCTGACCACCATGATAGGCCTTTGCCCACATTCTTTCTTTTTTTCAGCAGACAAAATCTCCAATCTTGACATCCTGCTTACTAGGTGTACCTCTTCTGTATTCTAAAGTGTTCTTCATATTCTGTATGTATACCTCCATCTTATTCCTGATCGCCTTAAAATCAGCATCTGCTACATCACAACCATTTCTCTTTCCTCTCATCCACCACAGAACCAAACTAGTACCTGGCTTACACCCCCTCAACAATTCAAAAGGACTTACAGACGTTACAGAATTGAGAGCCATCTTGTAAGCCAATAACATATCCTGCAGCACCTTCCTCCAATCAAAACCGCCTTTTACAGACAACTGAATAGCCTCTTTGATCACTCTATTAAACCTTCCCACTTGACCGTTTGATTTGTGATGTAAAACAGATATATATATTTTTTCATTCTTTTTATATCTCTGTGCTCAGAAAATAATACATCAAGGACACATTTCACTAAGGATTTCCAATCCATACGGTCTACATATAGTCATCATTACAATAATCTTTGATCGAGTCATCAACACAGTGTAGTAACACTCTCTTCTTATTACTTCATATTCCTCCCTACAATCCTGTGTATGCCTGCCAGTTCCCCCAAACCTTTTCCCATTTTCAAGGGCACCCCTTGCTCTAGTATATTTTGAGTTCAATCAATCAATCAGGGACTTGTAAAGCGCGGCTACTCACCCGTGAGGGTCTCAAGGCGCTGGGGGAGGGACCTGCTGGTTGGACTGGGTGGAGGATCATTCAAAGAGCCAGGTCTTGAGGTCCTTCCTGAATTTGGTCAACGATGCAGATTGCCTAAGGTGTAGGAGCAGGGTGTTCCAGGTCTTGGCGGTGAGGTAGGAGAACGACCTTCCTCCTGTTCTGGTCTTGTGGATACTGAAGACGTAAGCAAAGGCAAGTTGGGAGTATCGGAGTTGTCTGGGGGGTACATGCAATGTAAGGTGGTGGTTCAGGTATGCTGGTCCTTCGTTGTGTAGAGCTTTGTAGGTGTGAGTGAGGAGCTTAAAGTGACTCTCTTGTTGACTGGGAGCCAGAGGAGTTGTCGGAGGTGTTGCGTGATGTGGCTGCGACAGGGGATGTTGAGGACCAGTCTGGCTGCAGCGTTTTGGACGTTCTGTAGTTTCTTGAGCTGTTTCTGGGTGACGCCGGAGTAGAGTGCATTGCCGTAGTCGAGTCTGTTGGTGATGAGTGCGTGAGTGACCGTCTTTCTGGATTCAGTGGGGATCTATCCGAATGTCTTTCGAAGCAGGCAGAGCGTGTGGAAGCAGGCTGAGGAAACTGCGTTGATTTGGTGGTTTATAGTGAGTGATGAGTCCAGTATGATGTCGAGGTCGCATGCGTGGTCCATCGGGGTGGGGGGAGATCCCAGAGCAGCTGGTCACCAGGAGTCGTCCCAGGATGAGTACTTCGGTTTTGTCCGAGTTGAGCTTGAGGCAGCTGTCTTTCATTCAGGAAGCAACGCCTTCACTCCACTGTGGAAGTTGGTCTGGCAGTTGTGTGTTCATTGGTAAGGGAGAGGATCAGCTGGGTATCGGCATAGGAGACGATGTTGAGTCCGTGGCTTCTGACGATAGCTGCGAGGGGGTCCATGTAGACGTTGAAGAGGGTGGGGCTCAGGGAGGAACCCTGGGGTACTCCACAGTTGATCTCATGGGTTCTGAGAGGAACGACGGTAGTCTGACTCGCTGGGGCCGGCCAGTGAGGAAGGAGTGGATCCAGTCCAAAGCCTTGTCGCGGATGCCGGCGTCGTGGAGTCTTGTGACGAGGGTGCAGTGAGAGACGGTGTCGAAGGCGGATGAGAGGTCTAATAGGATGAGGGCTGCGGTCTCGCCCCGGTTGAGGAGGGACCGGATGCCATCTGTGGCAGCGAGGAGTGCTGTCTCTGTGCTGTGGTTGCTTTGGAAGCCGGATTGGGACGTGTCCAGGACTTGGTTCACTTCGATGAACTTGGAGAGTTGGGCGTTGATTGCCTTCTCTAGGACCTTGGCTGGGAAGGGGAGGAGTGAGATCGGTCTGAAGTTTTTGAAGTCTGTCGGTTCTGAGGATGGCTTCTTCAACAGGGGGTTGATCTCAGCGTGTTTCCAGTCGTCGGGGAAGGTGGCGGTTTCGATGGAGCAGTTGATGGTGCGGCAAAACTGGGGGGCGATTGCGGCGGCTGCTCTGTGGAAGATGTGGTACGGGCAGGGATCCTTCGGGGCACCTGCGTCTGTGCTCTTCATGGTCTTGAGCGTGTCCTCTATTGTGAGCGGGGTCCAGCAGAGCACAGTCTGTTGGGGTGCAGCTTGGGTGTGTGCGATGGTGGTGGGCGTGGTGGCCGGGTCTAGCGCATTGAAGATGTCGTAGATCTTCCTGATCTTGTGGTGGAAGAAGGTACTGAGTTTGTTGCAAAGGTCCGCTTGCCAACACCAGTCCAAATCAGTTTTCCAATCTGCCACCCTCAGTGGCGCGGATGTTCCCCAACTCTTTACAATGTTACGTTTTGGTACCACCGCAGCTAGCGTCAGCCACAGTCTTTTGTGTTTGGGCCAACCCTCATCTCCAGGGATCAACAACAAGAACCATTTATTGACCTAACTAGGAATGGGTCCCTTGCATAACGAAACTCCGTTAAAGTTCCACACACTTCCCCCTTCCACCCACACAGCATTCCCAAACACTTCAGTTACCTAAATAATATCTGACCACCATGATAGGCCTTTGCCCACCTTCTTTCTTTTTTTCAGCAGACAAAATCTCCAATCTTGACATCCTGCTTACTAGGTGTACCTCTTCTGTATTCTAAAGTGTTCTTCATATTCTGTATGTATACCTCCATCTTATTCCTGATCGCCTTAAAATCAGCATCTGCTACATCACAACCATTTCTCTTTCCTCTCATACACCACAGAACCAAACTAGTACCTGGCTTACACCCCCTCAACAATTCAAAAGGACTTACAGACGTTAAAGAATTGAGAGCCATCTTGTAAGCCAATAACATAGCCTGCAGCACCTTCCTCCAATCAAAACCGCCTTTTACAGACAACTGAATAGCCTCTTTGATCACTCTATTAAACCTTCCCACTTGACCGTTTGATTTGTGATGTAAAACAGATATATATATATTTTTTAAATTCTTTTTATATCTGTGTGCTCAGAAAATAATACATCAAGGACACATTTCACTACCGATTTCCAATCCATACGGTCTACATATAGTCATCATTTTTGATCGAGTCATCAACACAGTGTAGTAACAGTCTCTTCTTATTACTTCATATTCCTCCCTACAATCCTGTGTCTGCCTGCCAGTTCCCCCAAATCTTTTCCCATTTTCAAGGGCACCCCCTGCTCTAGTATATCTTGAGTTCAATCAATCAGGGACTTGTAAAGCGCAGCTACTCACCCGTGAGGGTCTCAAGGCGCTGGGGGAGGGAGCTGCTGGTTGGACTGGGTGGAGGAATATTCAAAGAGCCAGGTCTTGAGGTCCTTCCTGAATTTGGTCAACGATGCAGATTGCCTAAGGTGTAGGAGCAGGGTGTTCGAGGTCTTGGAGGCGAGGTAGGAGAACAACCTTCCTCCTGTTCTGGTCTTGTGGATACTGAAGACATAGGCAAAGGCAAGTTGGTAGTATCGGAGTTGTCTGGCGGGTACGTGCAATGTAAGGTGGTGGTTCAGGTATGCTGGTCCTTCGTCGTGTAGAGCTTTGTAGGTGTGAGTGAGGAGCTTAAAGTGACTCTCTTGTTGACTGCGAGCCAGAGGAGTTGTCGGAGGTGTTGCGTGATGTGGCTGCGACGGGGGATGTTGAGGACCAATCTGGCTGCGGCGTTTTGTACGTTCTATAGTTTCTTGAGCTGTTTTGGGTGACGCCGGAGTAGAGTGCATTGCTGTAGTCGAGTTTGCTGGTGATGAGTGCGTGGGTGACCGTCTTTCTGGATTCAGTGGGGATCTATCCGAATGTCTTTCGAAGCAGGCATAGCGTGTAGAAGCAGGCTGAGGAAACTGCATTGATTTGGTGGTTCATAGTGAGTGATGAGTCCAGTATGATGCCGAGGTCGCATGCGTGGTCCGTCGGGGTGGGGGTAGATCCCAGAGCAGCTGGTCACCAGGAGTCGTCCCAAGATGAGTACTTCGGTTTTGTCCGAGTTGAGCTTGAGGCAGCTGTCTTTCATTCAGGTAGCAACGGCCTTCATTCCACTGTGGAAGTTGGTCCGGCGGTTGTGGGTTCATTGGTAAGGGAGAGGATCAGCTGGGTGTCATCGGCATAGGAGACGATGTTGAGTCTGTGGCTTCTGATGATAGCTGGGAGGGGGGCCATGTAGACGTTAAAGAGGGTGGGGCTCAGGGAGGAACCTTGGGGTACTCCACAGCTGATCTCGTGGGTTCTGAGAGGAACGACGGTAGTCTGACTCGCTGGGTCCGGCCGGTGAGGAAGGAGTGGATCCAGTCCAAAGCCTTGTCGCGGATGCCGGCGTCGTGGAGTCTTGTGATGAGGGTGCGGTGGGAGACGGTGTCGAAGGCAGCTGAGAGGTCTAATAGGATGAGGGCTGCGGTCGCGCCCCTGTCGAGTAGGGACCCGATTCCATCTGTGGCGGCGAGGAGTGCAGTCTCTGTGCTGTGGTAGCTTTGGAAGCCGGATTGGGAGTTGTCCAGAACGTGGTTCACTTTGATGAACTCGGAGAGTTGGGCGTTGATGGCCTTCTCTATGACCTTGGCTGGGAAGGGAAGGAGTGAGATCGGTCTGAAGTTCTTGAGGTCTGTTGGGTCTGAGGATGGCTTCTTCAACAGGGGGTTGATCTCAGCGTGTTTCTAGTCGTCGGGGAAGGTGGTGGTTTCGATGGAACAGTTGATGGTGCGGCAAATCTGGGGGGCGATGGCGGCGGCTGCTCTATGGAAGATGTGGTAAGGGCAGGGATCCGTCTGGGCACCTGCGTGGGTGCTCTTCATGGTCTTGAGCGTGTCCTCTATTGTGAGCAGGATCCAGCAGAGCACAGTCTGTTGAGGTGCAGCTTAGGTGTGTGCGATGGTGGCGGGCGTGGTGGCCGGGTCTAGCACGTTCAAGCTGTCGTAGATCTTCCTGATCTTGTGGTGGAAGAAGGTGCTAAGTTTGTTGCAAATGTCCGCTTGCCAATACCAGTCTAAATCAGTTTTCCAATCCGCCACCCTCAGTGGGGCAGATATTCCCCAACTCTTTACAATGTTACATTTTGCTACCACCGCAGCTAGCGTCAGCCACAGTCTCGTGTGTTTGGGCCAAGCCTCATCTCCAGGGATCAACAACAAGAACCACTTTGGCTCGACTGGGACCTCTGCCCCCACCACTGCAACCATAATCCTCCCAATTTCAAGCCAGTATAGTTGTATCACCAGGCAGTCCCATAGCAGGTGATAGAAACCCCTCCAGCCCCCCCCTTTGACACAGAGTATTATTAGCATGCCCCAATCAATGTAACACTGATCTAGAGTAATATATACAATCAATCAATCAATCAGGGTTTTATAAAGCGCGCTACTCACCCATGAGGGTCTCAAGGTGCTGTGGGGGGGGCGGGGTGCAGCTCCAGATCAGTTGAAGAGCCAGGTCTCGAGGCTCTTCCTGAAGGTGTGCAGAGTAGGGGAGCGTCTGATGTTGACTGGGAGCTCATTCCAGGTCTTTGCTACGACGTAGGAGAAGGCACTTCCGCTTGCTCTGGTTCTGCGGATGCGTGGGGTCTCTGCCAGGGCGAGGTCGGCGGAGCGGAGGTTCCTTTTGGGTTCGTGGAAGGAGACTCTCTCGTTGAGGTATTTGGGTCCGATGTTGTGGAGGGATTTGTAGGCGTGTGTGAGTAGCTTGAAGGTTACTCTCTTCTTGACGGAAAGCCAGTGGAGGTCTTGTAGGTGCTGGGTCATGTGCTCGTGTCGTGGGGTTCCGAGGACGAGTCTGGCTGCGGTGTTCTGGATGGTTTGGAGCTTGTGTAGCAGGGTTCTGTTGATTCCGGCGTAGAGGGCGTTGCCGTAGTCCAGTCTGCTGGTTATGAGTGCGTGGGTGATGGTCTTTCTGCATTTGGGGGGGATCCATTTGAAGGTCTTGCGGAGGGAGTTGAAGCAGGTGGAGGCGACGGCGTTGATCTGGCGGGTCGTGGTGAGGGAGGAGTCTAAGATGATGCCGAGGTTTTGGGCGTGGTCTGATGGAGTGGGTGGGTTTCCGAGGGCGGAAGGCCACCAGGTGTTGTCCCAGGCGGTGGAGGAGGGTCCGAGGACGAGGGCCTCTGTCTTCTCCGAGTTGAGCTTCAGGCAGCTGTTGTTCATCTAGGCTGCGACGTCCTTCATTCCTTCCTGGTAGCAGAGTCTGGTGTCTTCGGGATTCTTCGTGAGGGAGAGGATGAGCTGGGTGTCGTCGGCGTAGGATACTATGCTGAGCACATGCTGTCTGACGATGGCGGCGAGGGGGGCCATGTAGATGTTGAAGAGCGTGGGGCTGAGCGAGGATCCACAGTTCATCTCTGTGGGTTCGGAGTGGAAGGGTGGGAGTCTGATCCTTTGGGTTCTGCTAGAGAGAAAGGAGCGGATCCAGTCGAGGGCGGTTCCTCGTATACCGGCGTCGTGGAGTCTGGCTGCGAGAGTGCGGTGTGAGACGGTCTAATAGGATGAGGGCCACAGTGTGGCCCTGGTTGAGTAGCATGCGGATGTCATCGGTGGCGGCGAGGAGGGCGGTCTCGGTGCTGTGGTTGCTGCGAAATCCGGGCTGGGAGGAGTCGAGGATGGTGTTCTCGTCGATGAAGGTGGTCAGCTGGGCGTTGACGAATCTCTCGGTGACTTTGGCTGCGAAGGGAAGGAGAGAGATGGGCCGGTAGTTTTTCAGGTCCGTCGGGTTGGCCGAGGGTTTCTTGAGGAGGGGCTTGACCTCTGCCCGCTTCCAGTCGTCAGGGAAGATGCCGGATTCGAAGGAGGCGTTAATGGTCCGGCCTAGTTCGGTTGCTCTGTGGTAGATGTGCGGCGGGCAGGGGTCCGTGGGGGCTCCTGAGTGGGTGTTCTTCATGGTCGTGGCGGTGTCTTCGGTGGTAGCAGGTTTCCAGGTGGTGATGGTGGGCTGGTTGTTGGTGGTGGAGAGGGGGGTGGTGTCTGGAGTCTGTTCGCTGAAGTTGTCGTAGAGGGCCTTGATTTTCAGGTGGAAGTAGGAGCTGAGCTTGTTGCAGAGGTCCTGGGATTTTGTGACGTCCGTGGCTTCGCTGGGGGTTTGGTGAACTGCTGTATGACGTTGAAGAGTTCTTTTGCGTTACTGGCTTTGGCGTGGATTTTGTTCTTGATAAAGGTCCGCTTGGTGGCTCTTATGCGCTGATGGTATTCAGTCATGGCATTCCTGTAGGTATTCTGGTCTTCAGTGGTTTTCCTGTTCCTCCAGAGTTTCTCGAGGCGTCGGCAGGAGCGCCTGGCTTCTTGGAGGTCGGTGGTGAACCAGGCAGCCTTCAGGGGGCGTTGTTTGACATGGTGGCGGAGGGGTGCGAGCTTGTCTGCGCAGCTGGATATTCAGCAGTGTAGTTCTTTGGCTGCGGAGCTGGCGTCGGTCGTGGCGGAGGGGGGGTCGTGGAGGAGGGTAGTGTTGAGGTGTTCCTCTGTGATCTTACTCCAGTTTCTTCGTGGCGGGCGCAGGGCGGGTTTGGGTGCGGTGGTGGTGGTGGTGGTGTTGAAGGTGAAGTGTACGCAGTGGTGGTCTGTCCAGAGGGGCTGCGTGGTGTGGCTGAAGTGGATGTTTGGCCCTCCTGCGAAGATGGGGTCGAGGGTGTGTCTGGCTCTGTGGGTGGGGGTGGTGACGAGTTGCTCCAGTCCGAGGTCCAGTCCGAGGTTGGCAAGGTTGTCAAGGAGGGTGGTGGAGTCGGGGTCGCTGCGGTTGTCGAGGTGGAAGTTCAGGTCTCCGATGAGAATGTAGTCCGTAGAGGCGATGGCGTGGGGTACGACGAGGTCGGCAATGGTGGTGACGGAAGAGGCGCGAGGCCCGGGGGGTCTGTAGACGAAGGTCCCACGCAGCTTGGTTCTGGGGCTGGTCTGGATCTGGAAGTGGAGGTGCTCTGTGTTGGAGAGGGGGTCGCTCGTGCTGGAGGTGTAGAGTCGGAGGGAGCTCTTGTGTGCGATGGCGAGTCCTCCTCCTGGGCGGTGGGGGCGGTCCTTTCTTTGGATCTTGTATCCGCCGGGGATGGCGGTGGCAATGTCGGGGGCGGAGGTGGCGTTGGTCCATGTTTCCACGAAGAAGGCGACGTCTGGCGAGAGGGTGTCGAGCAGGTCCCAGATCTCCATGGCATGTCTGTGTAGGGAGCGCACGTTGAGGAGGATGCACGTCAGGGCTTCGGTGGTGCGGACGTCCGGCATGGGTTCAGCGGTCGTGGAGGGGCTGTTGATGGTGAAGGATTGTCGGCAGTGTCGGCAGGAGAACTGGCCGTGGGTGGTGTTCGGCGTTGATCTCTGGCAGTTGTTGTTTCTTCCGGGGTTGAGTGTGAGGAGGGCGGCGGAGTTGTAGTGGTGGTGGGTCGTAGATCCAGGGTTCCTGGCGCTGGCCGCGGTCGGGTCCGGACGGGCGCAGATGAGCTTGCCTTTGGCACGCCGGCTGCGCGCGTCTGCCGCGTAGCCGCACAGCGGCCGCCATTAAGTAGGGGAGGGGGGAGGAAAGCGCAGCTGGGAGGCAGGAACCGGCAGGGGGGAAAGGGCCGCGGGGGCAGCAGCGGCAGGAAGGGCACAGAGACAGAAAACGGCTAAGTAAACAGAGAGGACACAGGTACAATAGGTACAATAAAAGACAGAGAGGAGGCAGAAAAGGGGCACAAGAGATACAGAAAAACAGAAAAAGGCACAAAGACAGACACAGGCACAAGAGAGACAGAAAAACAGAAAATGGCACAAAGACAGACATGGGCACAAGAGAGACTGAAGAACAGGAAAGTGGCACAAAGACAGACACAGACAACAGCGGCCAGCAGAAGAGCAAGGCTCTCCCACTGGACCAACAGGGATGAGGCACAGGCAGGAGCCTGTGGGTGGAGGAGGGCCTCAAACACCTGCCTGAGCGAGCAGGTCACAGTGCCTGGAGCGGTGGCACTTAACAGCGGAGCTGCGGGGGGAGAGCAGGTCCCTGACCAGGAGGTCAGAGGTCTTGCTCGCACTCCCTCACAGCGGCCGCCATTAAGTAGGGGGGGAGGGAAGCGCAGCTGGGAGGCCGGAAGCGGGAACCGGCAGGGGGGGGCCACGGGGGAAGCATCGGCGGGAAAGGCACAGAGACAGAAAATGGCTAAGTAAACACAGAGGACACAGGTACAATAGGTACAATAAAAGACAGAGAGGAGGCAGAAAACGGGCACAAGAGAGACAGAAAAACAGAAAAAGTCACAAAGACAGACACGGGCACAAGAGAGACAGAAAAACTGAAAATGGCACAAAGACAGACACGGGCACAAGAGAGTTGGAAAAATAGGAAAGTAGCACAAAGACAGACACAGACAACAGCGGCCAGCAGGAGAGCAAGGCTCTCCCACTGGACCACCAGGAATGAGGCACAGGCAGGAGCCTGCGGGTGGAGGAGGGCCTCGAACACCTGCCTGAGCGAGCAGGTCACAGTGCCTGGAGCGGTGGCACTTAACAGCGGAGCTGCGAGGGGAGAGCAGGTCCCTGACCAGGAGGTCAGAGGTCTTGCTCTCCCCCCTCTTTAATTGGATCAGCCGGAATCGGGAACGTATCGCCACCTCTCTCAGGCCCTGTACTGGCCCCTGCCCAGTCGTCGTCATTAAGCGGGCCCAGGTCGCCCTCCCAAGGCATCCTCAGCGGTTGCAGGGGGTCTGGGGAGTTATTCACTACTTTCCTATATATTAACAATATCACTTTCTCAACTCATGGGTCCGTTAGCAAGCGGTCCTCTAAGGGGGATGCTTCGTCTAGCTCTTCCCCCTTGCAAATATGGCCCTAAGCATATGGCCCAGTTGCATGGTATTGCAGCCATTCTCCTTTCCCCATGTCATATTCTTGCTGTAAGGTGTCAAATGTGATATATGCCTGTACTCTCCAAACGTCACCCAGTTTCTCCAGGCCCAGCAGCTCCCATTTACCACTAGTCCCCCCATATAGATCCCCCCTCTGCAGTTTGTGTAGTGCTATGCGTGGTGCACCTCTGCTTTACAGCAGCTCGACCTCCACCTCCTGAAAAAAGGATGGGGAAATTTGAGAGGGTGAATTTTGCAGAATATACAATTGGCGCGGAAGTGTCATCATCTTAAATAGGGCCACTCAGCCCATTAATGTAAGTGGTAATGTCTGCCAGCATTCGGCATCCCCAATGAATCTATCCAATCAGGTCACTAAATTCTGCTCATAAAACTCCCTGGGGTCCCTCGTCACGTATACCCTTAAATATTTGAAACCCTTCATCTGCATAGGAACCTCACACCGAGACGTCAGGCTAGGAATACCTCCCACCAGTGGGAACAACAGGGACATATCCCAATTGATGTGATACCCCGAGTAGTCCCCGAAGATGAGGAAAATCTGTAGTATTCTATCAATGGACTGCCTTGGTCTCCTGACATACAGTAGGATATCATCCGCATACAAGGAGATGCGTTCATCCCATTCTTCTCCCACCAGGGTGCAACATATCTGGGGGTCCTACCGTACCCATGCCGCAAGGGGCTCCAGGGCCAAGGCAAATAATATAGGGGGCAAGGAGCATCCCTGTCTCGTTCCTTTCTGGAGAGGGAATACTGCTGAGTTAACTCGTGCCCTGGCAAATGGTTGTTCATAAAGAAGTTTCACCCACCCAATAAAATTTGGCCCAAAGCTCAAATGGCACAGTACGGCTAGAAGGTAACCCCACTCCACACTATCGAAAGCTATCCTGGCATCTAGGGGCAGCAGGGCCGCGGGGTCCACAAAATTGACTTCTGTGACATGGAGGACCCCGAACAGTCTTCGCAGGTTTAGCCTAGTGCCCCTATGAGGCATAAATCCGGATTGGTCCGGATGGATGAGGGAGGTAATCACTTCACACAAACACATGGATAGGGCCTTAGCCAAGACCTTGACCTTGTAATTAAGTAGGGAGATTGGTCTGTAGTCGATGGGGATGTGCACTCTTTGGGAATTACAGCTATCACGGCTGTCCTCTGGTCTTGAGGTAGGGCACCTTCCTTTTTGGCCTCCTAAAACATACTGAGGAGGTGCTCCACAGTTTTATCCAGCATACATTTAAATAATTCTACGGGCAAACCATTAGGTCCCAACGCTTTCCCGGATTGTAGAGCACGTGCCGCGGTACCAATCTCCTCTACCGTCAAATCTCCCTCCAACATTTCCCTATCACCTGAGGATAATTGTGGTAAGGTTATATCTTGAAAAAAGGCTCTGTAGTCCAACTCCGTCATCACGGATGACGATGTGTACAGTGCTTCGTAATACGTTGCGAACTCCTCAGCTATCTCCTTCCCTGTTTCATGTCGACATCCTGTACAATCCACTATCTCCGGGACTTACTCACCATTCGCCCTCCTCTTATCTATCCATGCCAGTAGTTTAATGGCCTTATCCCATACCTCATATAGTCTGTGTTGGGTAGCCAGTGCCTGCACCCTGGCACTATCCTCCAGTAACTCCTGCAGGCGCAACCTTAACTGGTGTCTCACCTCCGAAGGCATTGCCTCTCCCTTGGCCACCCGGGTATCCAGGGTCAATATATTACTCTCTAGGGTGAGGTATGTTGTAGTTTCTTCTTCTTTTTCAATGTCCCCACCTGGGCCTGGCCCCAATCACTCTTTTAAACGCACCCCAAAGTATCAACTTTGAGTCCACGGACCCTAGATTTTCTGCGAAGAATAGCTCAGCGTGCTTTCTCACGGTGGATTTAAATTGTTTATCCTTGAGCTACCACGGGTCATCCTCGGGGGTAATGTATAATCCCTCATTGGGCCCTTGAGCATGACCTCCACTGGGGAGTGGTCGGACACCCCACAAGCTATTTGTGTGGCCCTTTTAAAATCCCCCAAACCGCGGGCCTGCGTAATGAGATAATCTAATTGGGTGAGGCCCCAAGGGCCGCCGACATGAGGGTGTATTGGTTAGTGGTAGGATGTTGGTAACGCCATATATCGCCCAGACCCATGGCCAAGAGGAAGTCCCCCAGTGGGCTCATCCTCCTCCCCGATGCTGCCCCTCCCAAAACATACATCTCAATGTGGACGATATCATTCATGTCTACCCCCAGTATCAGTCGGCCTTCTGGGAATTCAAGGAGCACGGACCCAGCAAATCCAGCGTGGGAATCTGCAACCTAGGTGGGATATATACCGAGCAGAAATTAAGAGTTCACCCCTCCCACTGGCCACTCACCGCCACAAACCTACCCAATGGATCAGTCCATGTCTTCCTCATGAAAGTGAGCGCCCTCTTGCATAGCACTCCCACTCCCTTGGAACCAGTAGAATAGCCCGCGTGTGCCACCAGGGTATAACCAAACCCGTCTAGTGCCTTACAGTGATTACTGCGGAGGTGTGTTTCCTGTAACAGAATGATATCTGGGCGTGCCTTCTAATAAATTGCATGACCACTGTTCATTTAATCCTGCCATTAAGGCTATTGACATTCTAGGACCACACTTTTATCGAATTCCCTTGACCTTCAGGCCTAGCCACGACAAAAGGTCCTGGCTACTTTACTGAGCTCCCTGTCCACTTGAGATGACTGTCCTTCCTACTCCCCCCCTGAGCTCCTGACTTTCTACTTTTGATACCACCATAATGAGTCAACTTACCCCAACTTCGACCCACCTTCTCCCACCCTGCTAGATAGGTTGTGCATTCCCCAACTTTCCAACCTGTAGAGCACCTGTAGCCCAAGTAATAACATAAAATTACTACAATAGGGGGTGTCTTGGCTACGAACCAACAAAGAGAGTCACTTGTTTCAGACCCCTACTAGAACGATCACAGTTTGAAGTCCCCCATTATAATAGAATGCACCTGTCTGAGGCAGTGTATCAGGAATCTCCGCTTACAGTTCCACTGCCATGCTTATTGCAGGTCCTTGCCACCTGGGCCACTGTACTCACTCAGCGCCAACCCCTGGCCCCAATCTCTCTTACCTTCAGGACAGCCCAGTCCGTCAGTTCGTTCCACCCCCACCTGCATCCTGTTGTGTCTCAAGGGCTTCCTCCGCCACCTGCTGCTCAGGTTACTCCCTGGTCTTCTTGCTTCGCTCTGGCCTCCGCGGCCATGCCTCCGTCCCTTGCCTCCGTTTCGGTTAGCTGTACACCAACCCTCCAGCCACTCCCATGCTTCTTCCCGGGACATAAAGTGCCAGGTCTTGCCCTCTGCGGTTATTGGAAGTTATGCTTGGGAAAAGCATCATGTACTTGATTTCTCACTCCCGGAGTTCCCTCTTCACCACCTCGAAACTCCTCGCCTGGTGTTGCACCTGTAGTGTAAAGTCAGGGAAGAAACGGACCAGGGTATTCTCAAAGTGTATGTTTCCTTTTGTTCTCGCTGCTTGGAGGATCGCGTCGCTCGACTTTTGTGATTCTCGTTCGTGGGGGAGCCCTGGGTCTAGGCGGGGGCACTGGGCCCGATGCCCTCTATCGATTGAAAAGAATTTGGACAGTGTTTTAGGCTGCAGCGTGTTCAGTATGAAATCCTCCAGGAAGAGGTCTACGCTGGGGCCAGCCGCCCCCTCCGGACCCACACCACCCTGATGTTATTCCTTCTTGCCGTTCCTTCTTGACACTCGAGCTTCACTGGCATGCTTCACTGCTGAGTCAAGGTTTGTACTTGCGATTCTAGGCGTTTCGTCGTGGGCTGAATCTGGTCTATTTGGGTCTCGGCCGTTGTGACTTTTTCGCTGAGCTTTTGAAGATCTGCCCTGATTAAATTGACCTCAATGGCCACAGTGTCTCTCTTGGGCTGTAGGGTGCCCTTCACATACTTTATTGCCGTAATGATCGCTCCAAGGGAGGGCTCCGCCTTCCCGTCGCTACTAGCGGGGGGCTTTTGGAACCACGAAATTGTCCATTTTGTTAGTTTGCGGCGCTCCTGGGCCTTTAGCCTTCACCATTGCGGTTCAGTTCACCCTCGTGAGCACACCAGGACCTCCTCTCCTCTTTAGGTTGGGGGGTGTTTATCTCTGTCCCTGCCACGCCTGGGGCTTCCTGCTTCGTGGGTGCCCCACCGTCAGAGGGAGCAAGAGTTAGCGACTGGGCCTACTCCCTCACTTCCCTGAGGGACCCGTGCCATAGCCCCATCTCTCTTTTGCAGTTCAGGCTGCACCCAGGCCTCAGTCTGCAATCCGGCCCCTCGCTCACTTGCCTGTCAGGCCCGCCGTCACTGCTCTCAGGTATGGGCTCTCTTAGGCCTCCTCAGTGCGAATCAGAGCACCCCAAAGCAGGTCTGGACTTCACCCGACATCAGTACCTCCTCTCCACCTGGACTTCGGGGTCCGCCCACCGTCCACACTTACCAGGCAAATAAACTCTTCAGTCCCCCGCACCACCAGGCCACGGGCCGGCCTTGCCTATGTGTTTCTGTTGATGGTCCTTCAACACCGTGAGGCACAGTGCCCAATCCTCACTACGGGTCGCGCTGGCCTGATTCAACCCACTCTTCCGCCTCGCCACCTGGGTCCCAGGCCCACCAACTCACAGGACACGACGTCGTAGTCCGCAACTCTGCCCTCCCTTGTCTGTCGTGGCAAGGAGTTAATTAGTGCACCGGGTGACTTCTCCTGTCGTCCTCCGTTGTCAGCAGGCCAATCGGAACCTCCCTCCTCCTTTGCCGCTTCTCTCACTATTTTATATAGACAATGGTCCCTCACTATGGCCCCAGTCGCAATGAGTTTTGAGGGCCTCGGCCGCTTTCGTATTGCTTGCGGCGCCTTCCCTGCCACCAGATTTGTGGCAATTCGATCTGTGCAGAGCTCGCCGGATCCACCACATCTTTACCACCCACCGTGGTCCAGGGCCTTCAGATTGCGTTGGGGACCGACCTAGCCCTGATCTCCTGGCCGCTCGAAACAGCTTCGCCGCCGCCTGGCTCCCGGCCTTCCTCCGTTGTTGGGTCTGCTCGGCCTTCGGCTGTTCCCTCGTCGCCGGGAGCACAGCACAAGCCTGGGGCTGTGACGGCAGGGTTCCCCACCACTCCGTGCAACTTTTCTGGCTCAGGGACTCCTTGAGATGCCAGATAAAAGGACAGATTGCGGGCTTAATTACCTAATGGAGCAGAGCTCTGTTAATGTGCGCCCATCTTTGTTTACGGTCAAGCCACACCCACTGAAACAGATTTTTTTTTAATGCACCACCACGCACCTTACTAGATAGTCCTGGGTGTAATTGCTAATAAACTGGGGCCTTTTCTCTGTTACAATATCACGGGGAATACCTTCCCTGCAAAACACCTCATCCGGAAACTCCATCAAACATTCAAAAGTGACTTCCCTCGCCATTGTTTAGTTCTGTACACTTGGAAAAGTAGTCAACTATGCCTGTTACAAATGCCTCTTGTCTTGGCAACACTGCAAATGGTCCAACTATATCCACTATTTCCTCCAGTATCCATTTAGAATCCGCAACAAGTGCTCTGGCAGACTTGTCACTAGAGGCCTTACCTGATGCTCCACCATGGTGTCCACCCCAGGCCACCTAAAATTCTCCCTAACCTGCCTCATAGTGCAGGAAATGCCCAGATGCCCTTCATGAGCATTACCAATGACAGCCTTCCTAAGCCTAAAAGGAGGGATACATTTGTCACCCCTAACAAGGATACCATTCTCATTGGCTAACTCTTCCTGCACTTTAAAAAATCCAATAAATTCTCTGGGGATCCTTCGTTAATCAGACCAACCATTATTATTGAACTCCATCACCCGGTTCAATTCCTCATCCGAACGCATACCCTCCCACCACGTGTCCTCCTTAATCACCGGATGCTCCAATCCAATCAGTTTAATGTCATTTAGAATGAATCTCACTTCACATTCATCTTTATCACAATGAACAAACCCCTCTCCATGTACAGGAAGTCTGGACATGCAGTCAGCGTGTATGTTGTTCTTCCCTGGCACATACTCTATTTAGTACTGAAAGGCCTGCAGTGTGGACGCTAACCTGGCCAATTTTGCCGTCATCGTACGGCCACCCAACTGTGACATGATATGTACCAATGGTTTGTGGTCCGTTTTGATTACAAATCTAGTACCCCACAAAAACATTCTAAACTATTCAGCCCCCCAAACACACAATAATAACTCTCGTTCTATCACTGAGTAATGTTACTCCACTTCCTGTAAGGCTCTTGAGGCATATGATACAATCTATTCCTTACCATGTCTCATTTGCATGAATACACCTCCCAATCCACATCCACTACAACCACACACTCTCTTCCAACCACAAATGGTTTAAGGCAAGGTGCATCAGCAATCATGTGTTTCAATTTGGTGAAAGCCAAAGTCATTTCATCACACTATTGAAACTTTGAATTCTTCTTTAGTAGGCACCTGAAAGAGTCCACTTCAGAGGTATAATTTGGTATAAACTTAGCATAAAACTCAGTTAATCTGAGGAATGCCACTAACTGTTCCTTGCTTGTGGGAACTGGAGCCTTCAGAATACTCTCCACATGCCTACGTTTGGGTTTAATTCCTGCCCCACTAATGAGATGCCCAAGATCTTCCACTTCAAGTTTCCTGAATTTACACTTGTTGAGTCTCAATGTAAGACCTTTGGCTGTCAAAGCAGACAGAACATTGTCTAAATTGCTATCATGCTCCTCTCCATTCTGTCTAAAGACTAAAATGTCATCTTGAAAGGTAATCGCAATATCTGAAAAGACCTTCTGGAGTCATAAATGTCGTCAGATTTTTTTACTCTTCCTCTAGCCTAACCTGGTGGTAAGCACTTGCCAGGTCCAAAGTTGAAAAAACCTGTGCCATGCCAATGTTGTGACCATTGCGTGCAGATTGGGCAATGGGTGAGCATCCACCCAAATTGTTCTGTAAGGCTGCGCAAGTCCATACTTAGCCTCAATTTGCCAGAAGGTTTAACCGAAATTACTAGTGGAGATATCGAAGGAGAACATTCAACAGGCTCAATAAGGCCATCATTGTATAGGTCCTTCAACATCTCCTTTAACTTCCCTGTGTAAGATACAGGGACATTTCTTACACTGTGCCTGATGGGTATAGCATTGTCACAGACTTTGATACTATGTTTAAACCCATGATATTCATCCAACTTATCACTGAAAACATTTCAGAATTTATTTTTATGTTTTCTTTCAAAATCATCCAATTGGAAATCTTCTGCCACCTTGCAAACATTTTCTGTATTGTTAATGACATAGACAGGGGGATTCACCCTAAGATTAAGTCTAATTCCCATTTCTTGCTGGGAGGCCAACCCAAAAGAGACTGACCACTTCTTGCGACGTACACTTTACCATGAGTACGACGCTCATCAAATGCCAGATTTGCCCCAAAATACCGCAACATATCAATTTTGTTACCAGTGTACCCTCCAGGTGACACATCTGGTGGTAACAAAACTTTGCTGTACCACTTCTCCTTGACTATGGGTTGACCTATAATGGTGTACCATGCGCTTGAACCAACAAGTACTGTAATACCCTCACCATCGATGGAAATGTTACAAGATGGAAATTCTATCTTTATCTTCCCATCACTAACACTCAGAACCGTATTAGAATATTGACCCAAATTGTCACCCTCCATCGCATTAGTAACACACTCTTGCACTAGATACACTTTCCTGGCATTGGACCTGCATACCCTATTCAAATGTCCCTTCTTATTGCACTTGGAACATACTTTCTCCACTGCAGGGCAGCATTCTAAATTGCCAAGATGTGATGAACTACGACATCTATAGCATAAAGCCACATTTTTTCCCATCATTTTTATGCATAGTAGTTTTCCTTATTTTGTCCCACCCACAATTCACAACATGCACCTCATTGTCCAAACAACCTCTAATTTCCTGTATGAACTTCTCAGAGTGCTCAAAAGACATTGCAATATTAATGGCAGCATCGAGGGTCATGTCTGTACTAGTCCATAGCCTTTCTTGAATTTTTTTGTTATTTGTTTTCATTAAACTTTGGTCTCCCAGCACCTGCTTATATGTTATGTGTTCAAAATCACATGAAGAGGTTTATGATCTCAGAGCAGAAACGTACACTTCTATGGATTCATCCACACCTTGCTTGCATGAGTAAAATTTAAACCTTTCCATGACAGCATTGTTTCTTTTTTCCATACCTGATGCACATTTGCCTAGAAGCATATTGGTAAACGTCAATCTGGCCTGGATTTGTTAGCAAAGGTTAATTCTTGTACTCCTTAAGACGACAACCCCCCAAACCATGTTTTAATAGTACAAGTTTCCTTTCTGCTCCACAGTCATCACCCTTCAATACTTCAACATAGGCTAAAAACATGTCCTCCCATGTCTCCCAATCCATAGGAGGTTCCCCAAACACAGCAAGAAAGGAGGGTGGAGGTACAATTTCAGCCATAATGTTGCTCAAAAGGAATAAATATGTTTAGTGAAAGTAGAGATAATACACAATACACCAAACAGACTTAAAATAAGAGAGGTAGTCACCGTTGTCATACATTACAAGTTGGTGTGTGCATCACCATAAATAGTAATGCACAGTGAAGACTCTGAATAGAGTTAATGCATTCCACCACGCGTCAGCGTTCCCAGATAATTAAACGTTGCTGCCAGTATCAAGTAAACTGCAAAGGTCCTTTCAGCATGAGATTGCATGCGTGATCCTGAAGTATGTTGAAACTGCTGAAGGAAACTCTGACAAAATGCCATAGACAAATCAAAATCACACTCAACTACAATGGGTGTGCCAGAATGGAGGTCAGCTCCTACCAAATGCTTCTGATCCAATGGCGTAACGCCCGGTCTCCGATGGGCGTGCCGCTAAAGAGGTCAAAACCTGCTCACAACACCAACGGTGCCAGAGTATAGAATAAACAGCCACTAAGCGATCCAGCCTTCGGCAATATCCGACCACATTGTGCGGGCACAATCTCCAGCCACGTAATAATTAGCCAGACAGCAAGCAGTTGCAACTGACGTTAGTTAGTTTCTGTCAAAATTCCGCAAAATATGTGGTAACCCACTCGTCAGTGTAAAGTGGGTCCCCAGAAACACCGGAGGTCCCCCAAGGAGAAGACGCCTGATGCTGAAGTATAACAGGTACAGGATTTATTAACATCCGATGAGCAGCATTACAAGTCGACATCCAAGTATCGAATGTCGTTAGACCGCCAACAAGGGTCTTATATATCTTCCTCGACTTCTTGTGCACGCTCACACCATTAAATGTAAACACCCCCAAACAAAGACATTCTAGAAGTTACAATGCAAAGCATTTTACAATAATTGTGTGAGTGTGCCACAACAGGGGTCATGCTTACACATATGGATACCTAATAAGCTTTTCAAGCATAAACACGAGGTAGCATTTCGCATGGGCATGAGCGCGACACCATATGCAATGTTACAGCGCTCGTACACATACTGTACCCAACACAAGCCTATCTGAGTTGCAGTTAAGGGTTTGCACTATCTGATTACATCAGCAGGTGCATAAAAGTCAGTGGTCCCCACATGCGAGAGCCTTTTGCTGTTGTGCACATATACAGCCCATAACCTGTGTGGTTATTGCTCTCAGCTTCCATACGACACAACAGTTGCTGATGAGGAGGCAAACCGAGTCAACTCCTGATCCCAACCCCTCACATGGGTAGTACTTGTATTGTATAGCCAGGTGGTAGCTGCAGATCTAGTTAGGTCCTTTGGCAATGATCTGGGCCCATGACACCTCACACCACTCTATCAACAACATGCATGCCAATACTGAATCAAAAATATACGATTTACTTACTCAAACCACACGTGACACTCATTGTGATTGGAAAGAGTTAATTTATTTAATCTTTTGTTTAAAGAGTTTAAAAGAAGAAAGTTTGATGTTTTTTTAGGGGATCCAAATATTTTGATCATTCGAATCAATTTAATATTTTCATAGACCACAATGAATTGTAACACAAACATGTTATAACTTTCATGAACTGTGTACACATATAATTCTGACACCATTCAAATTGAATCCAGAACCAATTTGTGAGTTCAGGTTCCACACACAATTGAAAGAATAATAATAATGACAAACACAAAAGTAATCAGACAAAAACACATGGAAAAACAATACCAATGAGGTTGGAAAGTATGTTTCAAAAAACTCCCTAGTGCTTTTTTTCTTTTACAGCCTACGTATAGGTGAAGACCAAGCAGTGTGGTATTCAGTTTAACCCAAATGATTAAATCAATGAGTTATCACTTGATGTTAAGACACTAGTATACAAGAAAATGGTTAAACTAATACAAATTATATATGCACTTATTTGGTCAATAACAAGGTCTATGCGTTTCGAACCCCTACATTCATTTGGGGGGGGGGGGTTCTCTTCAGGACCTGGAACCGAAACAGAGCTGAAAGGAAAAAAGGAAAGAGGGTGCTCGTGTTATCACTTGCAACTTCAGGTGTTCAAAATTACGCTCCCTGTAAACTTCAACTGCTTATTTACCTTATGAGAGATTAGCCAATCTCTACTCCAACCATGGATCGCATAGTTATTCCACGTTGAAAAAAACGTTAATTTTTAGTCTGCAGCAATAAATGAGGGAAAGAAGAAGGAAAGAAACGGTGTAAGTCCATTGGAGAACTAATTAAAAAGGACCGTCACGTCAGTTTATTGAAATCAACTTACTTTAGTCCCACTCTGTTAGAGAACAGATGACAGATGAGAGGACTGGTCTTGTGGCACTGTGATTCCGCAAGAGAGACAAGCTAACAGTTTGAGTAGAAAAAACTTTTGGTTTTGGCTGAAAAACAAGAGGAAGGAACATTGTCAAAAACGTACCTAGGGTTGCTTTGTTGTCCAGTGTTGGAAGTTTTATTTAAAAGACGATTATTGGGTTGTTGCCCTTTGGCTGCTAAAATCCATTTTGAACTGCCATTCATATAAACCATGCACATACTGAGCAGCTTTGCCATTCAATAAGTTATTCCGCACAAACAATTCCAGATTTCTCAACCAGGTTTTATCCATTTTTTCCTATACTAAACAAGGAGTGCAACAATTGCAATAGAAAAGGTCACTTTTCAAAGATGTGCAGGGATATGAAAAGACAACCCAAACATCATTTTGCACAGGTATCAGGAGGCACATCCATGAGAGAACTTGAAATTGATGAAAGTGATGTTGCAGAGAAAACATAGTGCATGGAGAAAACAGGAAAGACGTGAATGAACCCATTAAACCACCTATGTGCAATTTGCAAGTGCTGGGGACAGAGTTGGCTGTTATGGCAGACTCTTGTTCTCCGTTCACTCTAATATTCCAGGCAGACTTTGAAACCAAATTTGAAAATAAAAAGCCACCTTTGTTAAAACCTGGCATTATAGCGTTCACTTTTAATGGACGACGCATTGATTTCATAGGTTATTTTGGGGCTGTGACAATGTTCAAAGGAAGAAGGGCCCAGTTAAAGATTTATGTGTCCAAAGGAGCAATGGGTGTTCTCAGTACAGAGATTGAACTTACAGAACTATGCTTATCCCTTCAGGTAGTGCAAAACCCGGAGTTTATCTTTCCCCCACACTGCAATCCCCAGCAGGAGCAAATTACATCTCATAGTTATACCTATCAGGAACCTTTGGATGATGCAGCATTTAATCTTGGGACCTCATGTAACAGCCCAGCTAAAAAGAGGCCCGGGAGAGTAAAGCTTGCCAGGCTTCCATTACAGCAACCTACCAAGACCGCTACTCCAACATCAAGCAGGTCTAAGCGTACTGATGATGCCCCCATTGAGGTTTGTGCCAGTGAGAGCCATGTGAATAAACCAGTGCGGGTACAGCAACTTATTACAGACTGTATGACCAACTTTGAAGATCTAATTTGAGCTGAACTTAATCCTCTCCTTGCCAGCCTTGAATCTATAGAAAAAGAACTGTCCCTCATAACGGGAGCTGGTGTTTACCTAGATGTAGGGAATGTCTCGGACTCTAGAGGCAATATATCTGCCCAAAACAGCACTGCAAAGGAACAGCAAAACACTAACCGTATTAAGCCACTATCCAGCCTACAACAGACTGAAGGGGTAACCCCAGTAGTTAACTCACATCTGTCCCATGATCCTCTGGGCACCGCCCATCTCCCATCTAGCTCCCCTCCTATTCAAGGAACATCACAATGGGGCAAGGTAGGGGTGAATTGTAAGAGTATCCCCACCTTGGGAGATCATAGTCCGGGCAGCTGTACTGGGGGGGGCAAGGCTCCCAAGGGTAAACCTCCTACCAGCATCATGCCCGTAGTATGTAATATTAACTAGAGTACCAAAGTTGCATCCTGATCAGAATGAGTTCTGCGATATGTTATTTAATAAAACGTTGGACTGGCTTGTAAAACATAGAGACTTTCCTTTGGCACATGCTTGTAACATTCTACTCATTCGGCGGGTGGCTTGGTTGGGCCCACGTATAGTGGATTGAGATGGGGACTGTATTAGTATCAACTTCAGGTTCCCTTATCTAGCTTGCCAGGAATTTTCTAGTCGGGGGGAGTCAATTCTGAATCAAATAGTTCCATTGAGCCTCTTCCACTGGGGTATTTCTACAGGCCGTCCATTCGTCCCTATGTGGCAAACTACCAGCAATAACATCACTCCACTCCACCCCCTGTCTGTGGTACTAGGGTCTGTGGTACTCGTTACGATAGACGAGACTACAATCCTGTGGCTCCATTAAAAAAGTAACGTGTCCATTGTTGGTGCAGGGCAGACCACATCTGTAATGCTCCCGGCTTCACTCGGAGAACTTCTCCGAGTGATGGCATCCTCATCGGAGTGAAGGGAACTACTGTCTATACTAAGGGGCTCATATTGGCAGTTAAAATCGCCACCCACTATCTTCCTTGCCAAGGGCGGGATGGCCACAGGATCGTAGTCTGTCTATCGTAATGAGTACCACAGACCCTAGCTTTTACAAGTTTGACTCTCGTCGAGAGGCACCTTTTGAATTTGGAATATTATCCGCGGTATCCAGGATATTCTCGAAGCTTGTACTGTCCAAATTCCCCAATACACCAAGGGAACTGGAACCTGTTCTGAACTTATCAATCACATACGAAACAGTTACAATTGAAGCCTTGAGAAAGTCGTCTACACGACGAAACACGTGTCGGCTGTCTGCGTCTACGCTCTACCTTCGTGTCAACTAATCAAGAATTCACCTATGTTTGTATTTACATGTGGACTATATTATTCTGTCCACTTTGCTTTCCTTGGTGTGTTATTGAAATTAAAATTAAACTGGCAACAGAGTCAGTTTTAAATTACCTTGGTGCTGTGCTCCGAATTGTATTTTGATTTCTAAATATGTGCAATCCTTAGCTTTGGAATGTTCCAGATGGCATCCTCATCGGAGTGAAGGGAACTAATGTCTATACTAAGGGGATCATATTGGCAGTTAAAATCGCCACCCTTTATCTTCCTTGTCAAGGGCGGGATGGCCACAGGATCATAGTTTCGTCTATCGTAACGAGTACCACAGACCCTAGCTTTTACAAGTATGACTCTCGTATTTGAGAGGCAACCTTTGAATTTGGAATATTATCCGCTGTATCCAGGATATTCTCGAAGCTTGTACTGTCCAAATTCCCCAATACACCAAGTGTACTGGAACCTGTTCTGAACTTATCAATCACATACAAAACAGTTACAATTGAAGCCTTAAGAAAGTCGTCTACACGACGAAACACGTGTGGGCTGTCTGCGTCTACGCTCTACCTACGTGTCAACTAATCAAGAATTCACCTATGTTTGTATTTACAAGTGGACTATATTATTCTGTCCACTTTGCTTTTGTCTTGTGGATTGTTACCTGCCTTGTTATGTTGGCCTAGGCCTGGCTGCCATGCTGCTTTTCTTTGCGCACGTTACACTGAGCCGGGCCTTCCTCGCCCTTTGCTCGTGCCAAGTTCTTTTGCACTGTCTGCATTTTCTGTTGTTCACCTTTTTGGGCTCAGTCTGCACAAACATGTACAAGGTCACATAACAATGTATTCTGGTTCTTCCTGATATGGCCAGTCACGCGCACCCAGACATAACATTATGTGCAATTGCCATGAAGGATTTGATATGCTTTTAATACTGTGTTTTACTAGCGCTTAACACACTTGGAGAAATCCCTTTCAGTGAGAAGAGCTATGATGTCCTGCTGATGTAATTCTGCATCTAGAGACTGAGGTATGGGGGTTCGCTAGTCAAAGCCCAGAGGTCTTCTATTTTATAATAAACTATCTTACTGCAAGGGGAGGGTGGTAATGTTATTTATACGTTTATCCACTGAGCTCTGAGATGCTTTCCCCGTTTGTATTCTATGGAATTGTAACCATGCTGCTTATATTAGTCATATGCATTATGCTATTAGTACTGACACGTGTACTGTACATTAGAGCACGTAAGTTGGAATAAACATTTTAAACTATCCAGTGTCTCTTCCTACGCACCTTGTGGACAAGTACGAGTGAGTGACGAAAGAGTGTTCTTGCTTCTGCGAGTCCTGAGATAAAGATACCGTGTTCTGGGTTGTCCAAACATTAGTACTTGGGTGCTAATGGGATGCTAAGCTAGTTGGGTTGGGGTTTTTGGGTGCTACGGTATATGGTGGCAAACCACTGTATTCCGGGGTCCCATTTTCCTGTGCATAGCTCTGTGTATGTGCAGAAACCTTATGACATGGCGCGACCACCGTGGGGCAGCTTATCTGCGAGACGCTTGAGTAGTACTTGTGCTTGTCCACAAACCCCTCGCGTACGCTTCCGGAGGCGTATGTGACGGTGATACCTCCTATATTGAATGTTTTATAGGTTCTTTCAAGCTTGATATTATTAAAAAAGGTTAGTTAACAGACCCATTTTTGTGCTCCCTGTTAGGTTGTCGAATATAATTGTTTAGTCATGGCTGGTGTGGCGATAGCTGCACATAGTCGAGGAGCACTCCGAGACCACTTAGCTGTGTATGGAGTGCCCGATACAGGGGTCGAGTTGGTCTTTGTGGTTCAAGCCGATGCGGCTTATCACTTTGAAGTGTTTTACACTTGGATCACTTTTGAGGCGGTGGATGCAGGTGATAAGCTGTTTCATGAATATAAACCCACCATTATTCCTGCTGCATATCGACCCTATACCACTCTTGAAGTACCTCTCACGGCTTGGCAGCACCGTGTTTGGTTCAATGGCGCCCTACCACAACCAACTACCGCAGTTCGTTTAGGCCCCTTATCAATTCAGGGGGCCACTTGGCCTGTATTGGCCGGGTATACCCCGCATCCAAATTATCTGGCATTACCGCTTGCGGAACTGCGCACTATGCATACCGAATTGGTGCGAGTGCATCGAGCCTTGGTGACATACGTTACAGGAAGCCTCCATGGAGCTGCTCCTGTAGTCGCAGGCCAACCAGCTATTGCTGCTGGAGTGACTATAAGTCCTGTCATGGTAAATTCTGTGATGGGCAAACGTCCACAAAATAAGGACGATTATCCTTATTGGCTTGCCGAAAAGTTCGATCAGATAGAAGCAGTGTTTCCACATACGTCCCCAGTGGATAAACATCGCATCCTTACGATAAGTTTGCCAAAAGACATAATCCCCGATTTGACATCATGTGAAAACTGGGGTAAGGTATTCGCAGCAGTTTATTCAAAATGTTTTGGAACTCCTTCCATGACGGTTCTACCCTCTGTAATTAAAAAAGTACAGGATGAACATGGCCCTGAAGCGGCTGTGGAATTAGGGATGAGACTAGTGGGAGTGTTTGATGTAGTAGCTGAGCTGATCCTTGGAAATGTCAAGGGCGATGCTATGAACTTTCAAGTAGCGAATGCTTTGGCTTTGGTCCCAGAGTTGGACAGGCCCCGCGAATTACCGAAAATAATAGCCCGGGCTTATAAAACAATTGGAAGAAATAGCCTAGGCAACAAGCCTTTTGTAAAAATGCAAACTCAATCGCAATCACAAGTTATACAAACAAAAAGTGCATCTGAGAAAGATGATAAACCAGTCTTCACTAAAAAGAGTTGGAGACAGAAAAAACAGGGTAAGCAACAAAAGAAGCCGGGGTCGAGAGGCGCTTCCCCAGTTTCGGTTTCTTCTGAACGTACTTATGATTTACGTGATAGGTCAAGGATTAAATCACCAGAAAGGTTTCAGAGCTCTGATACGCGTTCTCCTCGTTCTTCACAGGCCCAGACATCGTCACAGGCTGGTGGAGGAGGACGGCAAGATAGAGGAAGGGGCCGAGAGGCTCCCCAGGAGCGAGACCAACCTCGACAACAAGTCAGAGGGAAAGCAGAAGATTTTCATCTTCCTCGACCGCAATTTCAGAAGAAAAAGGTTGCCGCTGTCACAGCGAAATATGCCTCAGACCGTGAGAACGAGACTCCAGAATTGGACGTGGGCAGTGACCCTCCTAGACAGCGCCGCGGAAGTTACCATAGTGCGGGAGGCGCTACGTCCTCATATGGAGGCGACAGCAACTAAAACATTCGTTACTGTAGAGACAGCTGACACGAGAGTGGCACCCCCTGACAGACTATATAATATAGTCATACAAATTGAAGGTGACATACCGCGTGAAATAAAAGGGATTTTTTGGGAAAATCTAACCTCTTCATATGACATTTTGTTAGCAGAGGTGGATTGGCCACCCCCATTCGTTTTAGCTGCACATAAAGGAGAGGAGGTAATCCTTCCAAGCTTTTCAAAGCATGTCCCAAAAGACAAAGCTGAAGCACTTGCAGCTGAGTGGGCTGTGTACCTGGCACCAGCGTTATACCGCAACCATGTGGGATGGGATGAAGAATCACCTCCTCATGCAATACCTTTGCGGTCACTACCGCAGCCACAACCCCAATATCCCATCAAACGGCAGGCAAAAGGCCCCGTCTCCGAAATTCTGACACAGTTGGAATATCAGGGAGTAATTGAACCATGCGTATCACCTATGAACAATCCCCTTTTCGTGGTTTCTAAACCCGATGGATCGTACCGCTTAGTTTTGGATTACCGGCATTTAAATACTCATTGTCGGAACTTTGCGGTGCAAAATACACACAGTTCTGCGCTTGTAGACAGTCTTGTTCGTAAAAAATACAAAACGACACTTGACCTTTCAAACGGTTTCTACACGCACAACCTAGCCCCGGAGAGTAGTCAATGGACCGCATTCACATCCGGTGGTAAATTATTCCAGTTCCGGCGTTTACCCATGGGCTACAAAATAGTCCGGGTATATTCGCCGCCCGTGTTGTTTCTTTGTTAAATGACATTGATCAAGACGCATGTTCGTACGTAGATGACATCTATCTGACGGACGACGAATTATTTCAGCATTTGTCCCGTGTGGACCGCATTATTCTTGAATTTGCAGAGCAGGGTTACAAATTTAACTTCGCTAAATCACACATTGCTGAATTTACCGTTCTGTTCTTGGGTTATGAGCTCAATAACGAAGGTAAGGGCTTAGCCCCCATTTCTTGGAAAAATGTGCACATTTGTGCCCCCAAATACTCTGAAGAAACTTCAGTCTTTGCTGGGTTTCTTGAATTTCGGGCGTACTTACATTCCCGAATATGCTCAGCGTATCAAGCCTTTGTATGCTTTGATACAACCTACTTATTCAAGGTCTTGCTGGCTGCCTGAGCACACCTCAATTCTGCAGTCTTTGCAGACAGACCTTTTGGAGTCTAAATATCTTTTGACTCGTGATAACCACACAAACCTGGTGATTAGAATAATTCCGGGGGCGGTGGGATTCACCTATTTAACCTTTAATGAAGGTGATACAGTACCCATCGCATACAAGTCACATCTGTACACTTCCGCTGAATTGCGCTTTACATCTGTCGAAAAAGTTCTAACTGCAGTGCAAATGGCGATTCTGAAAGAACGCGCACTGGCACAGGGAAAGCGGATTCTGGTGGTAACACCCTGTCCTGCCCTGGAGGCAGTAACAAAGGCAAGTGTACCGAACTCAAAAGCAATGCATCCCCGTTGGATACAATGGGCTACATCCTTGACGTCTTCGGACGTCACTTTTGTCTTTGATTCTTCTCTGCAGACTCAGGAGTTTTTGCAGTATGAATTCGTTCATCCTCCTCCTTTGTTTTTACTACCGCTTGAGGATTACAAATGTGTGATCTACACCGATGGTTCGGCGCAACCGGCCACTGGGTCCAAGCACGCTTATTCAGCTGCATGTGCTATTGTTGCGGGTTCCTTTGTGAATGGAACGTTCAAATCCTCTGTAGTGCACACTCGCACACTTGGAGATAGTACCGCACAATTGGCCGAGCTGCATGCATTGCTGCTTGCGCTTGAGTTCGCTTCTCAGGATGAGACCACTCTTATTGTATGTGATTCTTTTTACTGTGTACAATCTTACAATGACAATCTGTTTTTCTGGTCGAAAAACGACTACAAGGACGCAAAAGGGAGCACAATTAAGCATAAAATGCTTTGGGTTCGAGTGGCAGAATTGCAACAACGTCTGCCCCTCACACAGGTGGTTCACACCTTAGGCCATCAGCGGGTGGGCGCACACGCTATTGGTAACGATCTGGCAGATGAAGCTGCCCGTTCAGCAGTAGTCACGTGTTCAGTAGCAGCGGTTACCAGGTCCATGTCTAAAATAGACCCTGTTATATTAGCGGCTATTGCTGCAACCAAGGAAGGTAATAATTACCCTACAGGTTTCCCTTCCAAGTATTCTTACACATTAAGTCCCGATCAGGTTCCTTATGTAACTATACCTGACGTTGGAGATCGGCTGATCCCCAACGCGGACCGCAGGAGTGCCTTGATATCGGCTGCACACGAAGGCATGGCTTCGGCACATGCAGGTGTTTCAGCTACGGTTTCCATCTTGCAGCAGCGTTATTGGTGGCGTGGGTTATATAAAGACACCCGTGCTTTTGTGCTTTCTTGCGACGTTTGTCAACAGATTAAGCCTTCCACGGTAACACGTCCACCACAAACACCGCTCTGCATTGCTAACAGACCCTTTGGGTGTGTTTACTTGGATCACTGCGGTCCATTCTCATCAGACACTGCCTATAAATACATCTTAGTGGCAGTGGACTCGTGCACACGGTTTCTCTGGGTCTGGCCACAACGGAGTGCTGACGCCCGAAATGTAATCAGGGATTTGCGTGTCTTTGTGGGAATTTTCGCATGCGGCACCTTCCATTCGGACCAAGGTCCAGCGTTTGCCTCTAGGGCTTACAAGGATGCAATGGCTTCGCTTGGGGTGCGGGTGAAATTTTCGTCTCCGTATAGGCCTGAGGGCAACTCTATCGTTGAACGAATGAACCGTGACTTAAAGCAATCCTTAACAGCTAGGGTTATAGGTACTGGCAGGAACTGGCTGGCCCATTTGTATACCGTTCAGCGTGCACTTAATAATCTCCCTAGAAGACCTCTGGGTGGGCGGACCCCATACGAAATGCTCTTTGGCATAAGAATGTTTGTGCCTGACCTTGAGGGTCCAGACATCGCGGCGCAATCCGCCAAGTTTGATGTAGATAACCATTCTGCTATGTTACAGGACTTACAAGAAGCCCGAGACAAACTTGCAACTACACATTTACCTTCAGCCACAGACCCTGCGTTGCAGATTCCGGTAGCCGGCTGGCTTCCAAAGGTTGGAGAACTGGTTCGAGAAAAGGTTGAAAACAAAAAAGAATTTGGCCCCTCTTTTCGTGCACCGGTTCCAGTTCTGGGCTTGAAGGGAACACGTACAGTCATTTTACCACCGCTTCCTGGTCGCAAAGAGAACAGATACATCTCAGTTGAAAATGTCAAGCTACAGCGCCTGGCCGATCCTGAATAGTGTCACACCAGCGGTCTCTTGTCCTGCCATTTATCGGACATATGTTCGTGGCCCATCTACACGAACGGTCGCTGATGCTGTAATTGAGATGGTTGATTTGCCTGAAACTACGATTGATCCCCAACTCTCCACCAATATCAACGAGGACGAGTATACTTATCCTGCATCAGAATCGGTGGCACATCAACCAATAACGCCACTGAGCCCGACTCGTTATTCCTTTGATTCGGATTCCACCTCTTCAAACGTCCCATCCAAGTTCAGTATTTTTGTATCCTGGTTTAGAGACAATTGTTTAATTCCACCCTGGACATACCTCTGGTTGGTACTTTTCTTGATATTTTTGTTCATGTCCATTGGCTTTGTCACAGTGTTTTTTCTACTAATCAATGGTCACTATTTACCTGAACGCTCTGCTGTAGACTATGTTTCTGGAACTTTGGCTCCTCATTCCTCGTCTCACATCATGAAGCGTGACCACACATTTGTGAACATTTCAGCCTTCCCAGTTGCTGATGGCATCGTATGGGATGCAGTGAACTATCAAATCCATGGTCCGACGGAAATTATTAATGTACCTAATGTCCTTCGTGTTTCAATGGGTGATGTAGTACAAAATAATATTCATTCTGATGATTGGGATGTGCATGCCGTTGAAGCATTGTTTGCCGATTTAAAATATTATGCATCTTTTAATGCTGAAGATTTATATATGAATTCTGCTAATTATGCCGATTTGTATTGTTACCAACATTGGGGTAATCATTTTCTCCATAAACCCAGTGCCCTGCGTAGTTCTGTTAACTATACCCAATGGGAACATTGTCCAAACCCCTTGCCAGGTAGCTCTCAAACTCTTCGAAATAAGTTTAATTATTTTACTGATTTTAATCGGTCGAACCCTGCATCCTATTATTTTAGACTTAATAACACATCAACTCAGAAAATTATGTTGACACACACCAAATTGCTTTATTCAGGTTCCTTTCTGAGTGCCCTAGCTGTGGGTGGTTATGAGTACTGGGATAATACAGTGGATTTAAAATCTATTTGGGGCTCCAAGCCATGGCAGGTACAGGGAACCGAGGCGTTGCATCGTGCTTGCCTCATCCCTACCCAAATTATGTTCCTAAATGCTTCCATCTATCAGACTACATGTTGGGGCTTAGCAACCACTAAACAATTGAATACGCCATCAATACCATCCCTGTCGAGTTTTCCAAATGAAAGCTCACGATTCAATATGTCCCTCGTGTCCCTGCAGGCAATGTTACAAAATAATTCGTTTAATGTTTCTGAGCTGGTTCAGTCACCCTGGTTAGTATGGCCTATATCATCTAATGCATGTCAAATGCGTTTTCATGATACTGGTGCTAGCTACACACAGAATAGGCCTGATCCGAGGTTTACTGATGCCCGTACTGTCACTACATACTCTGTTGGTAAATTATGCAAACAATGGCTGCAACATTCGTCCCTTGATTCTGTTAAACAACATTTGTCCCTCCTTACAGGCAATATTGATCTGTCCGACTTTGTTTTGGGACCTCGTGGTCCCCGACCTAAAAGATTCATTTATGAAACATATAATGAACTCTGGAAGCTATCACAAATAGAAGCTGCTTCCCGTCTTCGGGAAATAGATCAAGCAAATATGGAAAAGGTGCTTGCTGTTGTTGACAATAGTATTAATACCCTGTCTTCTCGCATTTACACTTTAGAGAATATTGTGTCCTCTGTTGTTGATATTGTACAAGATGATGTTTCTATGTTATATCATGGTCAGACTCAATTGCGCTCAGTTATGCAGTTTGCATGGACTTTGCAAACACTTAAGTTAGGTAAAGTGCCTTGGCATTTCTTGAACACCTCTGCCTTGTTTCTACCTTTTAACTTAACTGACAAACAACAATTTATGTCCATGAAAGATGCAACTTACACTCTATTACATATCGAAAAGATGGATCCTTTGCCGTTCTCTGTTGCAGAACTCGATTCTGCTGTATGGCTAGTCCATGGGGTTATCGCTTTACCATTTTCCTTATTTGAATTTGACTCATGCATGAAACATTATCCTGTGGGCCGTTACCGGCCCTTGGGCAGTGCTTTCCTGCATGAACTCTGGTCCTTGCCTTTCATGTATAAATGCCTTCGGGACGGCAAGGAAGTCTTTCTCACGGGGGAGTACTGCGACTCGACTATGGGTCATTCGCTTATTTGTAAACACATTAAATTGCATGGCTCATGCAGCGTTTCCTCTCCTAATCTTGCTTGTGTGCTGAAAGGTATTCCTGCTCCTGTTATTTCACCTACTTTCACTCTCCTTTCCAATGGTAGTTATTTACTTTTAAATAACGAAAACTGTTGTGGCCTGCAGGCTGGCATTCCTTACATTGTAACAGTTTCGCACAGGGTTGTCTGCTGCAAAAATGTGCTGTTTCCTCCCCCTCACGGCAGGGTTGATATCTCTATTTGGCCTTCCATCCCTACCATGGAAGCAGATTTCAATAGACTGAGCAGAATAAAGGCACTATTATTAAACGAGGAAGTTATGCTCACGTCCGCCCGGGAGACATTCATTCTCCAGGTGGCGAGTACCCACAGTGAAATACAAGCCCTTTTAAACACTAATCTCCCCCAACATTTTGGGGAGTTAATACATCGTATTTTTAACGCATCTAACACTGAAGGCCTAGTACACTTTTTTAAAGTCGTGGGGTCGGGTTTGGTGTCCTCCTTCCAAACTGTTTTTGGTGTCATCCCGGCTTTCATACATTCTATTTTTTCCAGTGTCTTTGGCGGTTTCCCATTGATCCTCGCTTTAGCGGCTGGTGTCTTGCTCTTAATTTGCTTTCTGCGCAATGGCTGCTCCCCGATGGGACCTGCTCGATCCAGAACGCCTCCAGCTGCTCCGTGAGCGCCTTTTGGCTGGTTTTGGTGTCTTGCCATTGGCGACACTGAGTGTGTCATATACTCTTTCATTTCGCTTTGCGTATTTCACTTGCGTGCAACCTGTGATGACTTGTGTCCGCTGTCCTTTCACCTGGACTCTGGATTATTGCCTCTCCAATTCGTCATTGTCTGTTCCGGATTTTGTTCAGTTGATGGGTCCCTTAGAGATCCATGAGCAGGACTGTTCCGTTGCTGGCTGTATGGCACGTGCGGCTGCACTGGGGATTTTGGCGCAATGGGATATCTGGGCGGCTGCCCAGGATCTCCTACAACGAAGCTGTTTCAATTATCACGCAAGCTGTCCCGCATTGCTTCTGGATGCTCCCTTTGCTGAGGAGCATTCCTGCTCTTTTGAACTCATGGATTGGATGGCATCTATGTTTTTTGACGATTCCAATGATGAACTCTTGGAGGGTATGGCCTTTTTCTGCACTTTCACTTTCATGGATTGACCTGCCCTTCGCCGTTTGGGCGCTCCCTGTGCTCCGACGTCAATTTTCTCCTCTGATGGGCCTCTGTCCTGGCCGCCAGACTGTCCAGGGGAGGGTGTCTTGTGGATTGTTACCTGCCTTGTTATGTTGGCCTAGGCCTGGCTGCCATGCTGCTTTTCTTTGCGCACGTTACACTGAGCCGGGCCTTCCTCGCCCTTTGCTCGTGCCAAGTTCTTTTGCACTGTCTGCATTTTCTGTTGTTCACCTTTTGGGCTCAGTCTGCACAAACATGTACAAGGTCACATAACAATGTATTCTGGTTCTTCCTGATATGGCCAGTCACGCGCACCCAGACATAACATTATGTGCAATTGCCATGAAGGATTTGATATGCTTTTAATACTGTGTTTTACTAGCGCTTAACACACTTGGAGAAATCCCTTTCAGTGAGAAGAGCTATGATGTCCTGCTGATGTAATTCTGCATCTAGAGACTGAGGTATGGGGGTTCGCTAGTCAAAGCCCAGAGGTCTTCTATTTTATAATAAACTATCTTACTGCAAGGGGAGGGTGGTAATGTTATTTATACGTTTATCCACTGAGCTCTGAGATGCTTTCCCCGTTTGTATTCTATGGAATTGTAACCATGCTGCTTATATTAGTCATATGCATTATGCTATTAGTACTGACACGTGTACTGTACATTAGAGCACGTAAGTTGGAATAAACATTTTAAACTATCCAGTGTCTCTTCCTACGCACCTTGTGGACAAGTACGAGTGAGTGACGAAAGAGTGTTCTTGCTTCTGCGAGTCCTGAGATAAAGATACCGTGTTCTGGGTTGTCCAAACATTAGTACTTGGGTGCTAATGGGATGCTAAGCTAGTTGGGTTGGGGTTTTTGGGTGCTACGGTATATGGTGGCAAACCACTGTATTCCGGGGTCCCATTTTCCTGTGCATAGCTCTGTGTATGTGCAGAAACCTTATGACACTTTCCTTGGTGTGTTATTGAAATTAAAATTAAACTGGCAACAGAGTCAGTTTTAAATTAACTTGGTGCTGTGCTCTGAATTGTATTTTGATTTTATAAGTATATGGAAAAGTTCTTTTCCCTATACAGAGTAACTCTGCTTTGGTGGCACAGTGTTTTTCATTGAGCACGCCTTTACATTGGTCATCTGATATTTGCAAACACAACGGAGGTGCTGACTATTCATTGTTACCACTGCCATGTGTTTCTAGTGCGACCTATTAAGAAATGGTCAACAGTTGCACTACAAATGAATGTCCTTACTTTAAATCAGGGGCTGCACGCTTGTAATAGTAGAGCTAATTCCGATAGATCTGGGGAGCATACATTTAACAGGGTAAACCACTCAAGTTTGATTGATTGTATAAAGCTAGATGTCAGACTCTGTGCCAACCTAGTTGATATGGAAGTGGTTCTATGCCCGATAGTATCCATAACGCCTTGTCTCTAAAGCTGAATTTACTTGTTAAAGTTAACACCATAGCTACGGATGGAAACCTAGACAGGAGATTGCTAGTTGCTAGCAACTGATGCAGGGGCCAGTGGAGCAGGGTGTCTTATTTGCAGGAGTCGATCAGTGGGATTTATAGCTTGGTCGCTGACTGCATGGAAGAGCTGACTACTCCAGATCTAAATGAGGACTCTGAGGAGGCCTTGGAGGCTGCAGTGGCAGCAAATTGTCAGCTGTTTCTAATTATAAGGGACAAGTTCTTCTATGAAGAGGTTGGGCGAGCCAAAGGGGGGAGGCATCCTCGCTCATGGTATAATTCTACATGTAGAACAGCTAGGTCAAAATGGTTAAGGTAGTGAAGGTGCAAGATAGACTAGAGATCCGGGCTGACAGGTGCTTTTATAAAAAAGCTCTCCTGGATTCCAAAAAAGATGGGGAGAGGGTAAAATAGAAGGGCCTTCTGGAGACTGCGAGCGCTAAAGACCACCGTTCCTTTTGGAAAATGGTAGCAACTGGAAGCCAGCACGGGTTATGCTCCATAGAAAGTAATATTGCAGCCAGAGACATGGTTGAGCATTTCACTACCCTTTTCTCTGAAAGTAAGGATAGGGCCGCCCCTGTAGTTGGCGACGCAGTATGCAGGGCTTCTGGAATGGCCTGTAGTGCCAGTAGGATAGAAGATACAGGCTCTACGGATGGTCTTCGACAGACTACTGTATATCTACAAGTCAGAGACCCCCTTGAGATTGTAGCCCTGGAACTGCTAAAAGCAATAGGCGGGATTGTACCAAACAAAGCCACAGGCCTTGACAAAATCCCTGGTAATCTGTTTTGAATAAACCAGGTGTTTGGAGTGCGCAGTAGTATTTTCTGCCATTATGAAAGGGGCCTCATTTTCCTCTACTTGGGCATGGGCCGAAATTATACCAATCTACAAAAAAGGCTCCCGGTACTCCTCATTAAATTATAGGCCCATAAGTCTTATTGACAGTGCGCAGAAGAATTTGAGTGAAGTAGTCCTGTGTAGACTGCAGGATTGGATGGCGTCTAGCGATGTCCTAACTCCGCTGCAGGTGGGATTTAGAGAGTCTGTTAGAACTGTGGATCAGGTGTTTCTACTCTAAATGCTGTATTGGAAAGCCATTACCCTAGGCAAAGCCCGATTATATGTTGTCTTTGTGGACCTACGCTTGGCCTTTGATTTAGTCCCTAGAAAGATCCTGTGGAAGGTCCTTGCTTGACATCTTAGTGAGGCTACACATGGATAAAATGCGCAAGTCAGATGTGGTAGTGCAAACGAACTGACAGAACCCTTCCAAGTGAAGAGAGTGGTAATTCAGGGGTGCGTGCTTGCTCCCACTCTATTTTCGCTGTCCATCAATGGCCTTATTGAGTATCTTGAGCTGTGCGACACTGACGCACCCAGGCTGGCAAATCTGAGGGCCCCTGCACTCATGTTCGCGGATGATACCTTGCTCCTCTCTAAATCTCCAATTGGACTATATTGGCTGTTAGATCGCTTTGACGGCTTCTGTAAAGAGAGGGGCTTGGAGATCAACGTGAATAAGACGAAGTTCATGATCTTGAACCCAGGGAGCTTCACTAGAGCAAAATCTAAGCTAGCAGGGATCTCACTTGAGTGTGTAAGCACTTTTGATTATTTGAGTATGACTTGTGACCTGGGGTGGCATACACATCTCTTACACTGTAGGCTTAAACTGGAACAAGTAGCGGAAGGAATTATCAAGATGCTACTAAGATCTCAGTTCTGACCAATTAGCCCTGCTTTAGAAATGTACAACTCATGAGCACTAGGAACAGCGTGCTATGGAGCTGAATTGTGGGGACACCTAGACTGGGTTCAGGGCCGGCTCTAGGGCGGTGCGACCGGTGCCACTGCACCGGGTGCTGACTCTTCGAGAGGGCGCCATGTATTTTATGGTTTTAAAAGCACCTGCTGCTGCATTGCTGGCCTCTGGCAATTTTCATACAACAATAAACATGTCAAGATAACTCGGTGATTAATGTTCTTCCTGGAGAGAGAAGGAGTTTTGTCTAGTGGAAGTTTTAACTCATTTTATGGTACCACATAGGATTAAGATGCCTGCTGCAAAGAACGTGTACCATGCAGATCACAAAGTGCATATAGTTTAAATAGGTCAGTGCTATTGTCAGAGAGATCCTTTTGTTACTAGCAGTGTAGATGTTAAAATCATAACATGGAACAGTGAGCTAATAACTGTAATCAAAGAGCTGCATGCAAACTGCAAGGTATAGATTAGAGAATTATGATTTTTTCCTCGGTCTTTCATCATTCTAATGTTTCAAAAAGGGTTCATTTCGGTAAAACAAAATCCTTATTAATAAATGTAACCCCCAACCATGGGGTTATGTTTTAAATTCTGAGTCTGTGCTTCTCCAGACCAAGCACTCTTAAACTATACTGTCTACCAGTATGGCGGACATGTGACTCACCCTGTAGTCTTCTGGCTTATGTAACGTTTCCTATACACTGATTTACACACATATGATTGATTGTCTTGGTGTAATGTGTGTGTGATGTAAAGTGCTCTGACACCCTACACTGGTATAGGAGGCGCTATATAACTAATTAAATACATCTGAGAGAGAGTGGTTATGGAGACTTGAGGGGGCACTGTTAAATGGTGGTAGTGAGGGAGTCTGTAGGGGGCGCCTGTGGGGGGCGCCAACAAACATTGTCGCACAGGGCGCCACCAGTGCTAAAGCCGGCCCTGACTGGGTTCTCTCATAGCGGTAGAAAACCGATTTATGCTACAGCTGATAGGGCTCCCTGTAAGAACTCCCCTGCTTCTACTCAGGTTGGATCTTGGGTTACGACCACTCTCTGACAGAGTGGGGTTACGTCCCCTACTATATTGGAGGAGAATTTAGCACACCCCAGAGCTCACCTCCTATAGGGGTTTAGAGGAAATCTTAACTATACCTGGCTCTTTAGATATTCAATGGAAAAGGCATATCAAAGTTACTCTATTGGAGATAGGGCTTGCAAGTTTGTTGAGCTCCCCTAAGGCCACTTCCAAGTCACTGCTTAAACTAGCGTTTTGGCATAATAAAGATTCAGTGTTACTGGCTCAGAAGAGCTATGGACCTCTGACAGAAAACTTTCTCTCAGTCAAGGACTCGTACAGGAGAGAGAATTTTCTGGATGAGATGCAACCGCCATTGACTAGGTGATTGAATTTGCTGTTACGGCATAGAACTCTGCCCTTTGCTTCATTAACAGCTAATTGGGCGCATTCTAAAGAAACTCCTAGTTCCCAGTGCCCAATATGTGGTGCACTTAAAGAAACTGTTGAACACGTCCTGTTTTTCTGTCCTCTATATATTAACTGCAGGAAAAGATGGATCATTCCACTGTGTGGAAGTTTGGGAGTTAGAGAACTTAAGGAGGCCACTAGGATGCTTAAATATAATGACAATTACCTAATTGGGTTTGGTGTAAGTAGATTCCTGTTGTGAATATGGCGATTAAGACAAACGGGGTGGATGGGCTTGGTGGTAAAGGGAATATAAGTTACTATATACAGCCTATGCCCTCATCTTGCATGAAATTGTGAAGGACTGTGTGATATATGGTGACCATCGCCTGTCTCCCTGTGAGGAACATCTAGGAATTATTGACTAGGCATAGGACATTTTATGGTGTGATGTGAACTAAACTGCATATTTATGGCCTTATATATGAAGTGCTCTAAACTGAATATGCTCTTGTCGCCAATAAATGCATTACGATTAGATCTGTTTATAATGATGCTTGATTACACAAAGCTGATTTTAAGTGATTGAGAGTTTGCACTATATGCTATACGGCTCAGAGGGACAGGTATTATGATTACTCTTTTCTCATGTTTTTAATGTTATGTTATGTTATAAATTCATACAGCGCAAGAATACCAAACGGTGTCTTGGCGCTAGCAGAACAAATAGAAGCGACCAGGAGCACTATTCAACGAACAGCCAGGTCTTAATGGCTTTCCTGAACAATGTCAAGGTGGGAAGATTTCTGATGGTAAGAGGGAGGGAGTTCCAGAGCCTTGTAGCTCCCACCACAAAGCTTCTACCACCGAAGTTTGATTTAAAAAATATCGGGAAAGTATCACTTTTGCCCGTTGTGATCTAAGGCATCTGTTTGGAGAGTACCAGTAGAGTGACTGTTTCAAGAATTGAGGACCGGTCCCGTGTAGTGCCTTGTATGTGATACACAGGGTTTTGAACTTAATACGACTTTTGATTGGCAACCAATGCACACTCTGGAGGTGTTTTCCCATGGACTGAAATTTGGGAACCCCCAGGAGGAGCCTTGCAGCCGCATTTTGGATCATCTGGAGTCTACGTAATTGCTTCATGGGTATACCAAGATATAACCCGTTACAATAATCCTGTTTGGAAAGGACTAAGGATGTAACTACAGTTTTCCTACTTTCTGTTGGAATCAGAGGTAAAATTTTCTTGATCGCTTTAAGAATGAAGAAACTTGATGATGAAACTGTCTTGACTTGGGCTTCAAAGTCCAGTCTCTGATCTATCCTCACACCCAGATTTTTTGCTTTGGGAACTGGGATTGGTGCTGTTCCCAGGTCATCTGGCCACCAAATCTGAGACCAGGAAGGGGAATAGTTACCGAACAGAATCACTTCGGTTTTCCCGGAATTTAGCTTAAGGCAGTGCGAACTCATTCATGAGCTGACTGCTGTCATACAGTCCCTTAATCTTTTTACTGGTGGTTGGGTATTTTTACTGATGGACACCACAATTTGGGTGTCATCCGCGTAGGATGTTAGTGCCATCCCAAAAGATCTTATTAATAATGCCAGTTCAGAAACATATACATTGAAGAGCGTAGGACTCAAAGAGGAACCCTGTGGAACTCCACATGGGAGTGTGAAGGACGGGGAGGTGAAATTACCCAGGGCAACTGACTGTATCCTATTGGCTAGAAAGGAGGAGACCAATGTCAATGCCTTTCCAGAGATGCCAAGAGAATTCAGATGGTTGAGCAGGGTTTTATGGTCTACCGTGTCGAAGGCCACCAACAGGTCAAGCAGGACAAGAGCCGCAGCGCCCCCTGCGTCCATTACTGCTCTTTTTTCCTCTGTGGCCTTTATGAGCACTGTTTCGGTGCTATGCTCTGCCCTAAAACCAAATTGAGACTCATCCAGCAAGTTATGCTCATATAGATATGATGTGAGCTGGTTGTTCATAACCTTTTCTGCCAATTTAGCTGGAACTGGAAGGCGTGAGATAGGCCTATAGTTGCCTGGGTCAAGTGCATCCAGGTTGGATTTTTTCAGAAGGGGTAGAATCGAGGCCCTCTTCCAAATAGAGGGAAAGACACCTGTGAACATTGAGTTAAAAATGGAGGTTAGACTTAGTCCAAGAATCTCCGGGGCCTGTTTAAATATCATAGGAGGGAGAGGATCATAGGGAGAGCCCGAATTGAATTTTAAAATATGAGTAATTGTCTCATCAACGGTTACTGGTCTGAAATCTGCGAAGGTGGGGGCACTCGGGTGTTGTAACCTTATGGTGTTATAAGTATCCGAATTTGCCCCATTGTCGAAGGTGGTGAAGATTTGCTCCACTTTGTTTTGAAAGTGCTGTGCAAGTGCGTTACAGAATTCCTGAGAATGATCATTCCCCTTTCTTTCGGGGGGTGTAGACAATTTAGTTACCACCCGAAAGAGCTCTTTGGAGGAGTTTTCTGCCTCCTTAATTTGCTTAGAGAAATAGGAACCCTTTTCTGACAGGATCAGTTTTTTATTATCGGCTAGTAGGATTTTGTACTTTTTGAGTTCATGTTCATCATAGTTAGTTCTCCAACATCTCTCCTGTCTTCTACACTCCTGTTTTTTAAGTCTAAGGGTGTCAGAGAACCAGGGTGCTGATGGCGTAGTCCTATTGCTCGAGGATTTTTTAAGGGGGAGCTATCATATTGGCAGTTGCTGTGAGCCATTGATTGAAGTGGATGGAGGCATGTTCTGCTTCTTGCAGTGATTTTGTTAGAAGGCGTGTGAGCTGGAGGTTAAGCTGGTTGTTATCTACCTGTTTCCAGTTAGGATATGATCCAACTGACTGATTGGATTGGCTTGGTTGGCCCTCAGCTGAGTTATCAAGCTCAAAGATAATGGCACTGTGGTCGGTCCAGCTCAGTGGTAGAATCTCCTTGATCTCAAGTGCATCATAGTTAGTAAAGATACCGTCCAAGATATGGGCGGCCTGATGTGTGGGACCCTTAACCCTTTGGTTTAGCGCAGCAAGTGTCATGGTATCAAGTAAGGAGATAGTGTTTGAGTCCATGACAGCATCCATATGAAAATTGAAATCACCCAGAATAGTAAAATTGTTCTCCAGAGCACACGTTTCAAGTAGTGTATTGAGAAAAACAAGGAACGTATTTTTTTTTCCCCCTGGGGGGCGGTATAATAACAGTCCCTTGAATGAAAGGTGGTTGGCTATTTTAAAACTGAAAGATAAGACCTCACAATCTGAGGAGGAAATGGTCTCGAAGGAGGCTAAGTAAGTGTCTTGATAGATAATAGCAAGACCACCCCCTTTTTTGTGCTTCCTATCTTGTCTGAATACTGTGTACCCTGGAGGTACCGCAGAACAGAAGTCCGGACCTGATGCCTGATCGGCCCAGGTTTCGGTGATGAAGAGCAAATCTAGGCCCTGGGCATCGAGTAACTCAGCAATGTCTAGTTTATGTTTGGGCAAAGATCAAGCATTTATAAGTGCTCCTCGGGGTATTAGCTTGGGCTTAGAGCTGCAGTTCCTGCGGGGGCACTTGTTTGAATATTGTTTACGTGGAGTTGGGCTCAATTTTAACAGAAAACCGCAATTGATACATGTCAGCGTCCTGTTTATGTGCAATTTGTCCAAGATAAAGCATGTGCAGTTTCCAGTATTTGAAGCTAAAGTGTGATTAAATATCCGTAGATAACTGCTTGAATAGGATAGACGGTCAGTTTGGTGGCTCAGGTGACGACCAGCATCTCTGGTGCTGGGCGCGGTCCAGGCGCGGATGGGTGCAGACGGGCTTGCCTTTGGCGCGCCGGCGGCGCGTCCGCTGCGCGTCTGGCGTAGCATGCCATTTATGTAGGCACCCTCACAATCACTAGAGCGTCACCGTCACCCTCCCTACCGGAAGTAGGTGCAGCCAGTGGGGGAGGAGTTGTGTCCCTCCGCTCAATCGGCAGAGACTGCTGCGGCGGACCAAGGACGCAACCCGGGAGAGAGAAGTGCAAAAAATGCAGGTAAGTTTTAAAACCAAGCGGTAAAAAAGATCCCTCGCTCCTAGAGGAATAAAGCTGTGCAGGCTAATGTATTACTTTAAAAGTTAACCCTTTGGTTTAGCCCAGCAAGTGTCATGGTATCAAGTAAGGAGATAGTGTTTGAGTCCATGACAGCGTCCAGATGAAAATTGAAATCACCCAGAATAGTAAAATTGTTCTCCAGAGCACACGTTTCAAGTAGTGTATTGAGGAAAACAAGGAACTTATTTTTTTTTCCCCCTGGGGGGCGGTATAATAACAGTCCCTTGAATGAAAGGTGGTTGGCTATTTTAAAACTGAAAGATAAGACCTCACAATCTGAGGAGGAAATGGTCTCGAAGGAGGCTAAGTAAGTGTCTTGATAGATAATAGCAAGACCACCCCCTTTTTTGTGCTTCCTATCTTGTCTGAATACTGTGTACCCTGGAGGTACCGCAGTACAGAAGTCCGGACCTGATGCCTGATCGGCCCAGGTTTCGGTGATGAAGAGCAAATCTAGGCCCTGGGCATCGAGTAACTCAGCAATGTCTAGTTTATGTTTGGGCAAAGATCGAGCATTTATAAGTGCTCCTCGGGGTATTAGCTTGGGCTTAGAGCTGCAGTTCCTGCGGGGGCACATGTTTGAATATTGTTTACGTGGAGTTGGGCTCAATTTTAACAGAAAACCGCAATTGATACATGTCAGCGTCCTGTTTATATGCAATTTGTCCAAGATAAAGCATGTGCAGTTTCAAGTATTTGAAGCTAAAGTGTGATTAAATATCCGTAGATAACTGCTTGAATAGGATAGACAGTCAGTTTGGTGGCTCAGGTGACGACCAGCATCTCTGGTGCTGGGCGCGGTCCAGGCGCGGATGGGCGCAGACGGGCTTGCCTTTGGCGCGCCGGCAGCGCGTCCGCTGCGCGTCCGGTGTAGCATGCCGTTTATGTAGGCACCCTCACAATCACTAGAGCGTCACCGTCACCCTCCCTACCGGAAGTAGGTGCAGCCAGTGGGGGAGGAGTTGTGTCCCTCCGCTCAATCGGCAGAGACTGCTGCGGCGGACCAAGGACGCAACCCGGGAGAGAGAAGTGCAAAAAATGCAGGTAAGTTTTAAAACCAAGCGGTAAAAAAGATCCCTCGCTCCTAGAGGAATAAAGCTGTGCAGGCTAATGTATTACTTTAAAAGTGTTTAAAATATAAATGCGGGCGAAATAAAAACGCAGTTAGAACTTAAATCTTAAAATAACCCTCACCACGCTGGAGCAGGCTTCTGGTGTGCTGCGCGTCCGGCGTAGCATGCCATTTATGCAGGCACCCTCACAACCACTAGAGCGTCACCGTCACCCTCTCTACCGGAAGTAGGTGCAGCCAGTGGGGGAGGAGTTGCGTCCCTCCGCTCAATCGGCAGAGACTGCCATGGCGGACCAAGTACGCAACCCGGGAGAGAGAAGTGCAAAAAATGCAGGTAAGTTTTAAAACCAAGCGGTAAAAAAGATCCCTCGCTCCTAGAGGAATAAAGCTGTGCAGGCTAATGTATTACTTTAAAAGTGTTTAAAATATAAATGGGGGCGAAATAAAAACGGAGTTAGAACTTAAATCTTAAAATAACCCTCACTGCGCTAGAGCAGGCTTCTGGTGTAAGTTTTATCGAAGTTGGTTTTATGTTTTTTAAGTCATACCATTGTTTTCCCTTGCTTTTATGGCCTTGTGCCACAGTAAAGCTTATTTTATTGGTATCCCACCTGTGAAATTGCAGAACTGTCTTCTTGAAGGGAATCACCAATGGCACATGGGAATGACTGCATTAAATAATCGAATGCAGTAATATTACTGGTGGCCGGGGATAGATGTAGATGCTGACCATTTTGTAAGACAGCGTGATGTATGCACAGGTGCCGACAAAATTCCAAGACCCAGATTCCACATATGCAAGCAACGCCATGGCCGGAATGCGCATTGCAAAAGGTGTGGTTAGACATTGTGGGACCATTGGTAAACTTACCAGGTGAGATGCAGTTCACAATAGTCCTTATAGACTATCACTCCAAGTGGCTCGAGGTAAAGTTTGTTGAAAATGTATGCACCAGTGCCGTGATTGGATTTCTCATGGAAGTATTTAGTAGAGAAGGCTACCCTGAAAAATTGGTAACAGACAATGGTGTGCAATTTATTTCAAATTAGAGGATACAGTTTCTTCATACTCACAAGATAAAGCCTTATATGATCCACAATGCAACGGTTTGGTCGAGCGATGTAATCGTTATTTGAAGGAAAGTATACACTTGGGAAATATTCCTTTCTTGGTATCTGTTTGCGAAAGGTTGTGGCCATATAGAATACACCCCACACGGTCACAGCGGAATTCCCTTTTATGCTTTTGAAGTGGAGACAACCCACCTCATTATTCTGTCCTTGGTGGTTCAAACTCAAATTCTCACAGCACAAGGTTATGAATGAGCGTGACATATATGCTATCAGGAGAAAGATCAGCGACAAGCAGAACATGTCGAAAAGACAATATGATGTGGCGCATAAAGCCACTCCATGCAACATATCTGCAGGTAACGTTGTGACAATTAGATGGGGCAGAAGAATGAGTAGAGGTATGAGCAAATCCTCTAAACCCATCCAAGTGATCAAAACCAATCAGAGGAGTGTGATCACCCAAGATGGAAAATGTTCGAGCATGAAGAGGCTGTCTAAGTGCACTCTTGATGAGAATGGAAAAATGCCTGTGGAATGCAGAAGTGGTACAGAACATGATTTAATCGATGAACCTAGTGAAGTGGGCAGTGGGATGTTCTTTTAAGAGAATGTGTGTGTAAATGAAAAGAGCTTGAAACAACAAGATGAGGTAACTGGTGAGCCCATGACAAAAGAAAGTTCTGTAAACTATGATAGCCCAGCAGCAAGTGGTGAGGACACAATACCCAACCGGGTGAGAATTGCTCCTAGGTCTAGAATTCCGTCCAGGAAAATATTGTTTGATGATTAACCTTTACATTGTTTGAATATTGTCAAGGAGGGAGATGTGTCATGTTTTAATACATTTGTACACATCACAGCATATCCTCTTTGCTATTCATTTCCCTTCCCCTGTTCCCTTCCTCTCTTTCTCCTAACATTTTCCCCTCCTGTGCACCTTTTTGTTACTGGGCTCGTGCCCAGAATGTTCATGTCATGGGGGTTCTATTGGTTGACAGTTGAATGTGACAGTTGGTATTATTACTGTACGAGGCGTGGAGATCAGAGGATGAATAATGACTCTCCTGCTACACATGAGACCGTGTGATAGCTTCATTCAAATTTACCTGAATTACCACACCAGGCCTTCAGACCCTTGCGCAACCCAGGCAGGGTCCTGCAGCTTTAAATATAATGATAATTCCAGGACTTAGCCGCTGCCGCCGAAAAAGCTCAACTTCCAATCTGATTTCAGTGAATCCTAGGAACCACCAGAAGGCAGGCGTAAGTGGATCTCAGCGAACCAGTAGGAAGATAGTGTTAACATTTATTTTGAATATATTGAGTGCCCATAGAATGAAAAGTTTGAATACCGACATATAGCTTTGAGTTCAATCCATTTAGATATAGGGAGCCAATGACGGGGTTTTAATGCTTGGAAAATTGAGGAACACTTGGGTAAATCCCGAGCCAAGCAGGCTGCAACATTTTGAATCAGCTGAAGTCGATATAGTCAAGTAACAAAGAAAGCCAAAAACAAAAATTTGCAACAGTTGAACCGACTTAAGATAGTAGCTCAAACTTCTAAGGATTTAGTCTGCACTGGAAAGAGGTGAGATTTCTGTAGAACTCTCATTAGATTGAAACAAGTAGAGAATTAATTGTTCACGTAGCGGGACAAAGTCTGCTCTTGAACATTTGAACATCCTTGAACACAATGAGGCTGCACAGTAAGCAATGTAAAAAAAAAAACACGCAAGCAGGACTTTCCCATCTATGTACCGAGGATCTGGAACAACATCCCCATATCCATCAGAACTGCCCAAACCTGTTACAATTTAGGAAAATGTTGAAGACTTGCCTCTTTAAAAAACACTACATCACAATGTATTAATCATCCACCACGTCCTATCCCTCGTTAATTTTACTCTTGTCTTTGATCCTGTGCAACACTCAATTGCTTTTTGGCTACATTTGCACTACACAAATAGCATATATTTATATACATAGCTAGGTCCTGAATGTCAGGGATGTAGAAGGTCCACTTGTTGTAGCCAGAAGCCAGGTAGATGAGTTTTGGGGAGTTTTTACTTGCAATCATCAGCATTTCTATCTTATCAGAATTTAGTTTTAATGATTCAGTTTGCATCCAGGTGACCACTGCCAGCATACATTCATTAAAGGCTGTAGCTGAATCCTTCTGTCTTTGATCCACTGAGACCAACAATTGAGTGTCTTCAGCATAGCAGCCAAACTTCAGCCGATAAGAGCAGATGAGTCCTGCCAAGGTTGTTCATACAAATTAAAAAGAGTTGGAAATAATGCAGATCCCCTACTGGACACCCTGACCTACTCCCTTAAAGCATGATTGGAAGACATCCATCTGTTCAGTTTAGGATCTCTCAGAATGATAAGACTCTATCCAGGCTACATCATTGCTCTCTACACTGGCCTCCCTCAGCCATTCCAATATCCAGGAATAGGAGACTGAGTCGGACGCTGCTGAGAGTTCCAGTAGCAACTAGCTGAGGAGCAACTCTCGTCGGCCAATATCCTGAGGTTATCCAGAAAAAATGCTAAGGATGTCTCAGTTTCATAGTCCAGGCCAAAGACCTGACTAAGACTCATCAAAGATCATGTTTTTTCAAAGAAGGATGAAAGTTGAATGTTAACTGCCTTCTCCATGACCCTCATCAGTAAGGGCAAAGGAGATATAGGTCATGATTACCCAGCAACCTTTGATCGACTTTTTACTTTAATAACACAGCTTGTAGGCACTGTTGCTAACTCCAAAGGGTTATTAAAGAGTTCGACAAGAGCATGATGCATCAATCTTGGTCCTTACTAGTGGAGACCCGGAAGAAATAGTTTTCAATAAATTGTCAAATTCAGCCAAGTTAATAGGAAGGAAGAGGGAGGGTTTCTATTAGGAACCCTCAATAGGGTCTGTGAAATTAAAGTTCCCTTCACCTGAGCCAGCTGCTATAGGAGGAAAAGACTCACAGATGGCGTTAATTTTGTTCTTTAAAAAATCTGAAAGATTATCACTTAACCTTTGAGACGGCTCAAGAGAGAAGTTGGTCGCTATTGGACCTTTTAATGAACTAAAAATTGCAAATGCTTCATTCATGAAGTTTTAGACTTTTAAGATTTTATTAGCAAAATAATTACATTTGGGTATCATGACTTTCTTTTTATGCTCTCTAAATGCCTCCGTAAGGTGAATTCTCAGAGTGGAATCGTAATTACTGCGCCATAGTCTTTAGTATTTTTCTTACATGTCAATTTGTCTGTCCTTACATCTCCCATGTACCAAGGGCAGGTAGGTCACTTACGACGAGAAGAAATCTTAGATGTAGGAAGAGCAACCTGGTAAGCAAATTGCTACAGCTGTTATATTTATGTATTTCTTCCTCGAGAGAAAGCTCCCACTCAACTATTATTTTTAACTTATTAAAAAATGAACAAGTCTGGTCCTTTAGTATCTTACAAAAATTACTTGGTCCAGCCTTGACTAGACGAGCTTGATGTTTTTCTTATAAATGGAGGAAGACTCGATAGGTTCATAGATAGAGGGTCTGGTTTTAAACGGAATGAAGAAGTGGTCAGTCCAGACTTGGGGTACACACAGTCGATCACGTCAGGAGGAGAAAAAAGAAAATCCAGTAGATGCCCGCCTTTATGAGCAGGAAGAGTAACCAATTGCAGCAGGTCGGAGTTAGCCAATGACTCAGTAACCAATGATACAGCCATATTCTCAATTTTATCTGCCCAAACATTAAAATCGCCCAGCACTACCGTCACAACAGTGACAGATATCCCGCAGGCTGAAATATACATCCCATAGGATATAATGGGATTTATATTTCGGCGGAAGGGATATCTGTCACCGTAGTAGAAGCTGAACTCCCGAAACTGGAGAAGATGACATTATTGAGTGGGTCAAAAGACGCACACCATGAGTTTTGTCTGTAGAAGTAAGATGCGTGTGGACATGCGCCTCCCAAAGCTGGCGATCAAGAGGGAAAATCATCTAATCCATATAGTAGTGAGTGAAATAAAAGGAGTATGTTGGTTATCCAAAATGGACCTTCTTTCTGGCTACCACCTTAGTGCAAGTGCCAGATGTGGTAAATACCGTGGCAAGGCCAAGATCCTACAACGGGGGGAACCAAAATCAACTAGTGCAAGTGCCACAACCTCTAAGAATTTCTCAGAATAATCGAACATACCATCAGATGCCCTTTATGGAAGCGCTAGATGGATTCGATCAGGACCCATCCCAATGACGGTGCATGAGGGGGGAGGAAGACTGTACTCTTGGAGCAGTCTTAGAGGTAGACCAGAGTGGACCGTATGTGGAGGCAGACGAAGGTGGTCATCCCATTAAATTCCTGATTGATACTGGTGCTACCCGTTCTACTGTGAGATCTGCAGTAGTCCCAAACCTACCCCTCTCTGGAAAGTCAATCCAAGTCGTAGGAGTTGCCAACAAAAGAATGGCAAACCCACTGACAGAAGAGGTGCAGGTAAAAATCAGAACCTTTCAAGATCATCACCAGTTTGTGGTGTGTGATTCGAGTCCAGTTTGTTGACTAGGGCGTGATAGCTTGTGTAAATTGAATTGTACCATCTACTGTACACCAAAGGGAATTGAACTGCACACGAATGACGATGACATTGCTTTCAAGTTAGCAAATCAGAACCATTGCATAGACATGTTTCTCTTATTGACAGTGGAAGACATGCCACTGGACTTGAGAGACACTGTCTCTCCAGTGGTGTGGGACTTCACAGGGGAAGAGATAGGACTGATTTGAGGAATTGAGCCAGTCCGCATACAGGTCAAGCCAAATGCAGAATTCCCAAGAACGTCCCAGTACAACCTGACCCCGGAAATGTGGCAGGAATGACACCTGTGATTGATTCCATGATTGCGCAGGGCATACTGAGGGAGATCATAGGAAGTCCATGCAATTTGCCTATCATGGGATTGCAGAAGCCAAGCGGAAAGTACTGCATAGTTCAGGATCTTAGGAAAATCAGTGCCATTGTGATTCCATGTTGTCCCGTGGTACTGAATCCATCCGCGGTCCTATTTCAGATCCCTTGCGAAGCTGTTTTGTTTACTGTCATTGATTTGTGTTAACCCCTTCGCTGCTAGGCCTTTTCCCCCCCTGTGCTAAGCCCTTTTTTGGCTATTTGGGGTATTGCGCGCTTAGGCCCCTGTAACTTTTTGACCACATAAGGTATCCACGCCAAATTTGCGTCCTTTTTTTCCAACATCATGGGGATTGTAAAGGTACCCAGGGTTTGTGGATTCCCCTGGAGGGGTCCCAGAAATTAGCCAAAATACAGCTAAATTTTGGGGGTTTTGGGAAAAATGCGAAAAAAGGGCTGCAAATAAAAGCGTATGGTAAATGCAAATGGTATCAAAAAAGGGTTTGTGGGGATGAAATCACCATTTTCCCAGCTTTTAGGGAATGACAGACTTTTGTCAGAAAACCAAAATTTTTCACACAGTTTTGGCATTTTTCTGGGACATAGCCTATTTTTGCTATTTTTTGTGCTTTCAACCTCCTTCCAGTTAATGGTAGAAATGGGTATGAAAGCAATAATGGATCCTAGACAGCTATACATTTTAGAAAAGTAGACAAAATTCTGAATTCAGCAAGGGGTCATTTGTGTAGATCCATCAAGGTTTCTTTATAGACACTAACAGTTAAATATAGGAAAAATTGAAAATTAGTTGAAAAAAACAGCCTTTTGTGTCAACGTTTTCACCTGTAACTTCTTCTAATTATGACAGCTCTTTGAAAGCAATATATCGTTACATCCGCTGGACCTTACTGGTTGTGGGGATATATAGGACTTGTAGGTTCACCAAGAACCCGACGAACCCAGAGCCAATAACTGAGCAGCGTCTTGCAATGTTTTTTTTTATGTACCGGGTATATAGCAATTATTGTGGGAAAATGTATACATGGAAAAATCGGTATGAAAGACACCTATAGATTTCTGAAATGGGAACAAAATATAGAGTTTAGAAACAGTAGATATTTGCACATTTCCGAAATTGGGAATACTCATACTAGCATGAGAATTATCGGTCATTTTTTAAAATTACTTCTTTTTTACACAATGTCTTTCATTTGGAAGGCAGAATGCATCAAAAGTCAATAGGTAATAACAGTTGCTTTACAAATATGAATTACCCTAAGTCTCCCGATAAAAATGGTACCTCACTTGTGTGGGTAGGCATAGTGCCCACGATAGGAAATGGCTCAAAACCCAACGTGAACACACCACATTTTCACAATGAAAAATTACCCTTTTTTGCAAAGGGCCTAGCTGTAGTTTTTGAACCCTAGCTCTGCCGGCACCTAGAGAAACCTAGCAAACCTATACATTTCTGAAAACTAGATACCCAGGGGAATCCAGGATGGGGTGACTTGACTGCCTCTCACCAGGTTCTGTTACCCAGAATCCCTTGCAAACCTAAAATTTTGTAAAACAAAACACATTTTCCTCACATTTCTGTGGTGGAAAGTTCTGGAATTTGCGTGGATCCATGAATTTCCACCCACCCCGCGTTCCCTAAAGTCTTCCGAGAAAAATGGTACCTCACTTGTGTGGGTAGGCCTAGTGCCCGCGACAGGAAATGGCGCAAAACGCAACGTGGACACACCCCAATTTCACAGTGAAAAATGACCCTTTTTTGACAAAGTGCCTAGCTGTAGTTTTTTAACCCTAGCTCTGCCGGCACCTAGGGAAACCTAGCAAACCTATACATTTTTGAAAACTAGACACCCAGGGGAATCCAGGATGGGGTGACTTGACTGGCTCCCACCAGGTTCTGTTACCCAGAATCCCGTGCAAACCTAAAAAATTGTCAAAAAAAACAAATTTTCCTCACATTTCTGTGGTGGAAAGTTCTGGAATCTGCGTGGATCCACAAATTTCCACCCACCCCGCGTTCCCCAAAGTCTTCCGAGAAAAATGGTACCTCACTTGTGTGGGTAGGCCTAGTGCCCGTGATAGGAAACGGCGCAAAACGCAACGTGGACACACCCCAATTTCACAGTGAAAAATGACCCTTTTTTGACAAAGTGCCTAGATGTAGTTTTTGAACCCTAGCTCTGCCGGCACCTAGGGAAACCTAGCAAACCTATACATTTTTGAAAACTAGACACCCAGGGGAATCCAGGATGGGGTGACTTGACTGGCTCCCACCAGGTTCTGTTACCCAGAATCCCTTGCAAACCTAACAAATTGTCAAAAAAAACACATTTTCCTCACATTTCTGTGGTGGAAAGTTCTGGAATCTGTGTGGATCCACAAATTTCCACCCACCCCGCGTTCCCCAAAGTCTTCCGAGAAAAATGGTACCTCACTTGTGTGGGTCGGCCTAGTGCCCGCGACAGGAAACGGCGCAAAACGCAATGTGGACACACCTCAATTTCACAGTGAAAAATGACCCTTTTTTGGCAAAGTGCCTAGCTGTAGTTTTTGAACCATAGCTCTGCCAGCACCTAGGGAAACCTAGCAAACCTATACATTTTTGAAAACTAGACACTCAGGGGAATCTAGGATGGGGTGACTTGACTGCCTCCCACCAGGTTCTGTTACCCAGAATCCCTTGCAAAATCTAAACAATTGTCAAAAAAACCACATTTTCCCCACATTTCTGTGGTGGAAAGTTCTGGAATCTGCATGGATCCACAAATTTCTACCCACCCCGCGTCCCCCAAAGTCTTCCGAGAAAAATGGTACCTCACTTGTGTGGGTCGGCCTAGTGCCCGCGACAGGAAACGGCGCAAAATGCAACGTGGACACACCTCAATTTTGCAGTGAAAAATGACCCTTTTTTGGCAAAGTGCCTAGCTGTAGTTTTTGAACCATAGCTCTGCCGGCGCCTAGGGAAACCTAGCAAACCTATACATTTTTGAAAACTAGACACCCAGGGGAATCCAGGATGGGGTGACTTGACTGCCTCCCACCAGGTTCTGTTACCCAGAATCCCTTGCAAACCTAACAAATTGTCCAAAAAAACACATTTTCCCCACATTTCTGTGGTGGAAAGTTCTGGAATCTGCGTGGATCCACAAATTTCCACCCACCCCGCGTTCCCCAAAGTCTTCCGAGAAAAATGGTACCTCACTTGTGTGGGTCGGCCTAGTGCCCGCGACAGGAAATGGCGCAAAACGCAACGTGGGCACACCTCAATTTCACAGTGAAAAATGACCCTTTTTTGACAAAGTGCCTAGCTGTAGTTTTTGAACCATAGCTCTGCCGGCACCTAGGGAAACCTAGCAAACCTATACATTTTTGAAAACTAGACATCCAGGGGAATCCAGGATGGGGTGACTTGACTGCCTCCCACCAGGTTCTGTTACCCAGAATCCCTTGCAAACCTAAACAATTGTCAAAAAAACCACATTTTCCCCACATTTCTGTGGTGGAAAGTTCTGGAATCTGCGTGGATCCACAAATTTCCACCCACCCCGCGTTCCCCAAAGCCTTCCGAGAAAAATGGTACCTCACTTGTGTGGGTCGGCCTAGTGCCCGCGACAGGAAACGGCGCAAAACGCAACGTGGGCACACCTCAATTTCGCAGTGAAAAATGACCCTTTTTTGGCAAAGTGCCTAGCTGTAGTTTTTGAACCATAGCTCTGCCGGCACCTAGGGAAACCTAGCAAACCTATACATTTTTGAAAACTAGACACCCAGGGGAATCCAGGATGGGGTGACTTGACTGTCTCCCACCAGGTTCTGTTACCCAGAATCCCTTGCAAACCTAAACAATTGTCAAAAAAACCACATTTTCCCCACATTTCTGTGGTGGAAAGTTCTGGAATCTGCGTGGATCCACAAATTTCCACCCACCCCGCGTTCCCCAAAGTCTTCCGAGAAAAATGGTACCTCACTTGTGTGGGTCGGCCTAGTGCCCGCGACAGGAAACGGCGCAAAACGCAACGTGGACACACCTCAATTTCGCAGTGAAAAATGACCTTTTTTTGGCAAAGTGCCTAACTGTAGTTTTTGAACCATAGCTCTGCCGGCACCTAGGGAAACCTAGCAAACCTATACATTTTTCAAAACTAGACACCCAGGGGAATCCAGAAAGGGGTGACTTGACTGTCTCCCATCAGGTTCTGTTACCCAGAATCCTTTGCAAACCTAAATAATTGTCAAAAAAAACACATTTTCCCCACATTTCTGTGGTGGACAGTTCTGCAATCTGCGTGGATCCACAAATTTCCTCCCACCCAGTATTCAACCAGGTCTCCCGATAAAAATGGTACCTCACTTGCATGGGTGGGTCAAGGATCCGCGACAGGCAAGGGCCCAAAAGCTATTGAGGCGACATCAAAATTACCTATCACAAACCAACCTGGTTTTGCATGGGGGGTCCCATGAGTTTTTGGCCCGGGGCTCGGCAGCCATCTACGGAAACCCACCTAACCCACATATTTCTGGAAACTAGACACCCGGGGAGTCCAGCGAGGTATGGCTTGCGTGGGTCCCCCATCATTCTCCTACCCAGAATCTCCTGCAAACCTCAAATTTTGCTGAAAAATTCACTTTTTCTCACATTTCTGTGGTGGAAAGTTCTGGAATCTGCGTGGATCCACAAATTTCCTCCCACCCAGCGTTCCCCCAGGTCTCCCGATAAAAATGGTACCTCACTTGCGTGGGTGGGTCAAGGACCCGCGACAGGCAAGGGCCCAAAAGCTATTGAGGCGACATCAAAATTACCTATCACAAACCAACCTGGTTTTGCATGGGGGGTCCCATGAGTTTTTGGCCCGTGGCTCGGCAGCCATCTAGGGAAACCTACCTAACCCGCACATTTCTGGAAACTAGACACCCGGGGGAGTCCAGCGAGGTATGGCTTGCGTGGGTCTTCCATCATTCTCCTACCCAGAATCCCCTGCAAACCTCAAATTTTGCTGAAAAATTCACTTTTTTCTCACATTTCTGTGGTGGAAAGTTCTGTAATCTGCGTGGATCCACAAATTTCCTCCCACCCAGCGTTCCACCAGGTCTCCCGATAAAAATGGTACCTCACTTGCGTGGGTGGGTCAAGGACCCGCGACAGGCAAGGGCCCAAAAGCTATTGAGGCGACATCAAAATTACCTATCACAAACCAACCTGGTTTTGCATGGGGGTCCCATGAGTTTTTGGCCCGTGGCTCGGCAGCCATCTAGGGAAACCTACCTAACCCACACATTTCTGGAAACTAGACACCCGGGGGAGTCCAGCGAGGTATGGCTTGTGTGGGTCTTCCATCATTCTCCTACCCAGAATCCCCTGCAAACCTCAAATTTCGCCGAACAATTCACTTTTTTCTCACATTTCTGTGGTGGAAAGTTCTGGAATCTGAGTGGATCCACAAATTTCCTCCCACCCAGCGTTCCCCAGGTCTCCCGATAAAAATGGTACCTCACTTGCGTGGGTGGGTCAAGGACCCGCGACAGGCAAGGGCCCAAAAGCTATTGAGGCGACATCAAAATTACCTATCACAAACCAACCTGGTATTGCATGGGGGTCCCATGAGTTTTGGCCTGGGGCTCGGCAGCCATCTAGGGAAACCTACCTAACCCACACATTTCTGGAAACTAGACGCCCGGGGAGTCCAGCAAGGTATGGCTTGCGTGGGTCCCCCATCATTCTCCTACCCAGAATCCCCTGCAAACCTCAAATTTCACCGAGAAATTCACTTTTTCTCACATTTCTGTGGTGGAAAGTTCTGAAATCTGCGTGGATCCACAAATTTCCTCCCACTCAGCGTTCCCCCAGGTCTCCCGATAAAAATGGTACCTCACTTGTGTGGGTAGGCACAGTGGCTGCAACAGGAAATGGCCCAAATCGTACTCTGGACACTTCAAAATTACCTATAGCAAAACTGTGGAATGACCATGCCGGCACAAATGTCCTACCACCCAGCGTTCCCCTTGTTCTCCCGAGTAAAATGATACCTCACTTGTGTGGGTGTCCAAAGCAGAATTGGCTAAAAATGTATTTTTTTAAAAATGTAGCGCTTAGAATTCTCGGTGCTATACCATAAATCCCTATGTTTTGGGCTCTTCCTAGCCACAGGCCTTTGGCCCACCCACACAAGTGAGGTATCATTTTACTCGGGAGAACAAGGGGAATGCTGGGTGGTAGGACATTTGTGCCGGCACGGTGATTCCACACAAAAATATGTGGAAAATGTGGTTTTTTCAGCTAAATTTAAGGTTTGCATTGCATTCCGGGTAGGAAAACGTTGGGGTATCCAGGCAAGCCATACCTCATTGGACTCCCCCGGGTGTCTAGTTTTCAGAAATGTTTGGGTTTGGTACTTTCCCAAGATGGCCGCCGAGCCCGGGGCCAAAATCTCAGGTGCCCCCCCCCAAAACCAGGTAGTTTTGCTATAGGTAATTTTGAAGTGTCCAGAGTACGATTTGGGCTATTTCCTGTTGTAGCCACTGTACCTACCCACACAAGTGAGGTACCATTTTTATCGGGAGACCTGGGGGAATGCTGAGTGGGAGGAAATTTGTGGATCCACGCAGATTTCAGAACTTTCCATCACAGAAATGTGAGAAAAAAGTGAATTTTTCGGTGAAATTCGAGGTTTGCAGGGAATTCTGGGTAGGAGAATGATGGGGGACCCACGCAAGCCATACCTTGCTGGACTCCCCCGGGTGTCTAGTTTCCAGAAATGTGTGGGTTAGGTAGGTTTCCCTAGATGGCTTCCGAGCCCCGGGCCGAAAACTCATGGGACCCCCCATGCAAAACCAGGTTGGTTTGTGATAGGTAATTTTGATGTCGCCTCAGTAGCTTTTGGGCCCTTGCCTGTCGCGGGTCCTTGACCCACCCACGCAAGTGAGGTACCATTTTTATCGGGAAATCTGGGGGAACGCTGGGTGGGAGGAAATTTGTGGATCCACGCAGATTCCAGAACCTTCCACCACAGAAATGTGAGAAAAAAGTGAATTTTTCGGCAAAATTTGAGGTTTGCAGGGGATTCTGGGTAGGAGAATGATGGGGGACCCACGCAAGCCATACCTTGCTGGACTCCCCCGGGTGTCTAGTTTCCAGAAATGTGTGGGTTAGGTAGGTTTCCCTAGATGGCTTCCGAGCCCCGGGCCGAAAACTCATGGGACCCCCCATGCAAAACCAGGTTGGTTTGTGATAGGTAATTTTGATGTCGCCTCAGTAGCTTTTGGGCCCTTGCCTGTCGCGGGTCCTTGACCCACCCACGCAAGTGAGGTACCATTTTTATCGGGAGATCTGGGGGAACGCTGGGTGTGAGGAAATTTGTGGATCCACGCAGATTCCAGAACTTTCCACCACAGAAATATGAGAAAAAAGTGCATTTTTCGGCAAAATTTGACGTTTGCAGGGGATTCTGGGTAAGAAAACGTTGGGGGATCCACGCAAGCCATACCTCCCTGGAATCCCCCGGGTGTCTAGTTTTCAGAAATGTGTGGGTTTGGTAGGTTTCTCTAGGTGGCCGCCGAGCCCCGGGCCAAAAAGTCATGGGACCCCCCTTGCAAAACCAGGTGGTTTTGTGATAGGCAATTTTGATGTTGCCTCAATACGTATTGGGCCCTTGCCTGTCGCGGGTACTTGGGCCTCCCACCCGAGTGAGGCACCATTTTTATCGGGAGACCAGGGGGAACGCTGGCTGGTAGGAAATTTGTGTCAGCCCGGTGATGCCACAACTTTCCCACACACAAATGTGTGAAAAAGGTGATTTTTAAAGCTAAATTTGAGGTTTGCAGGGGATTCTGGGTAAGAAAACGTTGGGGGATCCACACAAGCCATACCTCCCTGGAATCCCCCGGGTGTCTAGTTTTTAGAAATGTGTGGGTTTTGTAGGTTTCCCTAGATGGCCGACGACCCCGGGGCCAAAACCCAGGTAACCCCCCGTGCAAAACCAGGTTGGTTTGTGATAGGTAATTTTGATGTCGCCTCACTAGGTTTTGGGCCCTTGCCTGTCGCGGGTACTTGACCCACCCACACAAGTGAGGTACCATTTTTCTCGGAAGACTTTGGGGAATGCGGGGTGCATGGAATTTTGTGGATCCACACAGATTCCAGAACTTTCCACCACAGAAATGTGAGGAAAATGTGTTTTTTATACACATTTTGAGGTTTGCAAGGGATTCTGGGTAACAGAACCTGGTGAGAGCCAGTCAAGTCACCCCATCCTGGATTCCCCTGGGTGTCTAGTTTTCAAAAATGTACAGGTTTGCTAGGTTCCCTATGTGCCGGCTGCGCTAGGGCCCAACATCCACAGGTAGGCATACTGCTAAAAACAAATCCGTTCCTAGTCAGCTTTCTGCCGCCCTGGGGGAGGGATATCGGGGGGTGGGGTTGCCCCGATATGCCCCCAGGGGGAGCAGAAACACTGTGGCTATTTTTTGGGGGGGTAGGGGCATTGGTATGCCCATTCTGAGCAGCCCCCACACATAAAAAAGCCAGCGTAATTGTTGGCGTCTAGTGGGCTTTTTGCCCCCTGGGGGGCAGATTGGGGGCTACTGCCCCCATCTTCCCCCAGGGGGGCAGAAAGGCTGTAATTGTTGCGGGTGGAGGGTGGGGGCATTGACATGCCCGTTTTGGGCAGCCCCCACCCTAATAAAAATTTGCCCCAAAAATCCATGGCGTCTAGTGGGCTTTTTGCCCCCGGGGGGGCAGATTGGGGGCTACTGCCTCATCTGCTCCCCAGGGGGGCAGGAAGGCTGTAATTTTGCGGGGAGGGGATGGGGCATGGGCATGCTCGTTTTGGGCAGCCCCCACCCTAATTCAAATTTGCCCCCAAAAAATCCCTGGCATCTAGTGGGCTTTTTGCCCCCGGCGGGGCAGTTTGGGGGCTAATGCCCCCATCTGCCCCCCAGGAGTCCACTAGACGCCAGGGAGTTTTTTGGGCAAATTTTAATTAGGGTGGGGGCTGCCCAAAACGGGCATGCCAATGCCCCCACCCTAATTAAAAATTGCCCCAAAAAATCCCTGGCGTCTAGTGGGCTTTTTGCCCCCCCGAGGGGGCAGATTGGGGGCTACTGCCCCATCTGACCCCCAGGGGGGGCAGGAAGGCTGTTATTTTTGCAGGGGAGGGTGTCGGGGCATGGGCATGTCCGTTTTGGGAGCCTCCACCCTAATTCAAATTTGCCCCAAAAAACTCCCTGGCATCTAGCGGGCTTTTTGCCCCCCCCCGGCGGGGCAGATTGGGGGCTAATGCCCCTATCTGCCCCCCAGGGGGGGCAAAAAGCCCACTAGAGGCCAGGGAGTTTTTTGGGCAAATTTTAATTAGGGTGGGGGCTACCCAAAACGGGCATGCCAATGCCCCCACCCTAATTAAAATTTGTCCAAAAATATCCCTGGCGTCTAGTGGGCTTTTGCCCCCCGCAGGGGCAGATTGGGGACTACTGCCCCATCTGCCCCCAGGGGGCAGGAAGGCTGTTATTTTTGCGGGGGAAGGGGTGGGGGCATGGGCATGCCCGTTTTGGGAGCCCCCACCCTAATTCAAATTTGGTCCCAAAAACTCCCTGGCGTCTAGTGGGCTTTTTGCCCCCCCGGCAGGGCAGATTGGGGGCTAATGCCCTCATCTGCCCCCAGGGGGCAAAAGCCCACTAGATGCCAGGGAGTTTTGGGCAAATTTTAATTAGGGTGGGGGCTGCCAAAACGGGCATGCCAATGCCCCACCCTAATTAAAATTTGCCCAAAAATCCCTGGCTTCTAGTGGGCTTTTGGCCCCCGCGGAGGCAGATAGGGGGCCACTGCCCCATCTGCCCCCAGGGGGGCAGGAAGGCTGTTATTTTTGTGGGGGAGGGGGTGGGGGCATGGGCATGCCCGTTTTGGGAGCCCCCACCCTAATTCAAATTTGCCCCCAAAAACTCCCGGGCGTCTAGTGGGCTTTTTGCCACCCCCGGCGGGGCAGATTGGGGGCTAATGCCCCCATCTGCCCCCCAGGAGGCAAAAAATCCCACTAGACGCCAGGGAGTTTTTTGGGCAAATTTTAATTAGGGTGGGGGCTGCCCAAAACGGGCATGCCAATGCCCCCACCCTAATTAAAATTTGCCCAAAAAAATCCCTGGCATCTAGTGGGCTTTTTGCCCCCCCCGGGGGGGCAGATTGGGGGCTACTGCCCCATCTGCCCCCCAGGGGGGGCAGGAAGGCTGTAATTTTTGCGGGGATGGGGTGGGGGCATGGGCATGCCCACTTTGGGCAGCCCACACCCTAATTCAAATTTGCCCAAAAACAATCCCTGGCGACTAGAGGGCTTTTTGCCCCCCCCGGCGGGGCAGATTGGGGGCTAATGCCCCCAATCTGCCCCCCAGGGTGGGCAAAAAGCCCACTAGACGCCAGGGAGTTTTTTGGGCAAATTTTAATTTGGGTGGGGGCTGCCCAAAACGGGCATGCCAATGCCCCCACCCTAATTAAAATTTGCCCCAAAAAATCCCTTGCGCCTAGTGGGCTTTTTCCCCCCCGGGGGGGCAGATTGGGGGCTACTGCCCCATCTGCCCCCCAGGGGGGGCAGGAAGGCTGTTATTTTTGCGGGGGAGGGGGTGGGGGCATGGGCATGCCCGTTTTGGGAGCCCCCACCCTAATTCAAATTTGCCCCCAAAAAATCCCTGGCGTCTAGTGGGCTTTTTGCCCCCCCGGCGGGGCAGATTGGGGGCTAATGCCCCCATCTGCCACCCAGGGGGGGGCAGAAAGTCCACTAGATGCCAGGGAGTTTTTTGGGCAAATTTTAATTAGGGTGGGGGCTGCCCAAAATGGGCATGCCAATGCCCCCAACCTAATTAAAATTTGCCCATAAAATCCCTGGCGTCTACTGGGCTTTTTGCCCCCCCGGGGGGGCAGATTTGGGGCTAATGCCCCCAGCTGCCCCCCAGGGGGAGCAGAAAGGCTGTCATTTTTGCGGGGGTAGGTGGGGGCATGGGCATGCCCATATTGGGCAGCCCAAACCACAAATTATAATTAAAAAAAAAATACCTGGCGTATAGTGGGCTTTTTGCCCCCCCGGGGGGGCAGATTGGGGGATACTGCCCCCAACTGCCCCCCATGGGGGGCAGAAAGGCTGTAAATTTTGCAGGGTGGGGGCATGGACATGCCCTTTATGGGCAGCCCCCACCCTAATAAATTATGGGGAAACAAAAATATCCCTGGGGTCTAGTGGGCTTTTTGCCCCCCGGGGGGGCAGATTGGGGGCTACTGCCCCCATCTGACCCCCAGGGGGGGCAAAAAGTCTAAATAGCACCAAAACAAAATTGGGGGGAGCAAATGCCCTTGCTCAAGGGGCCGCTCCCCCCTCCCTGGTGTCTAGTGGGTGGATCCCTGCTTGGGGATCGCCCTCCTGGGGCGATCCCCAAGCAGGGATCCACTGGGGAGGGGTACCATTGGAAAGGGGAGATTCTCCCCTTTCCAATGATACCTCTCCTGTCTTTCTACGTGCCCGGGGGGCTGAGATAGCCCCCTGAGCACATAGAAAGTGAAACTGAAATGAGCCTAAAGGCTCATTTCAGTTTCGTTTTCTGTGCAATGAGGACAGCGCGACGTGCGCGCTGATCCTCATGGCACAGAAACCAGGGAGGGGGCCTCGGGAGCTGGGGAAGCAATTCCCCAGCTTGCAAGGTCAAAGGGCTGAAAGAGAAATCCCTCTGCTGTCTGCAGCAGAGGGATTTCGTGCCCCTGGCCTCATGACGGAATGGTTCCGTCATGAGCACAGGGGCACCGATGCTCATGACGGAACCATTCCGTCATGAGCATCGAAGGGGTTAAGCATTCTTTTCCATTCCATTGCATGAGGAAAGCCAATTTTTATTTGCTTTCCGTCTGGAGAACCGTGTCTTAACGTGGTGTCGTATCCCTCAAAGGGTATAATGAAAGTACATCTATCTTTAATCAAGTTTTTTAGAAGAATCTTGAGAGCTTGATTTTGCCCCTGAATTCTGTGCTCGTTCAGTATATTGATGACCTCTTAAGTGCATCTGAGACACGAGAGGCTTGCAGGGACGATACTATTGCCTTACTGAATCACTTGGCTGACAATGGACACAAGGTGTCACAGAATAAGCTTCAGTACTGTTTGACAGAAAGTTCGGTACTTGGGTCATCGCCTTGAGAAAGGCAAGAGGAAGGTGTCACCAGAGGGAGTAGAGGCGATCATGAAAATGAATCCGCCTACTACACAGAAGGAAGTCAGGATGTTTTTGGGAATGGTTGGCTATTGCCGACAATGGATCCCGAACTTCTCATTGATGGCGAAACCTTTACAGATGATAACCCACAAAGATGTGAGTGATCTGGTACCCTGGGATAACAACTGCTTGATTGCCTTCTTGGAGCTGAGAGAGTGCCTCTGTCGCACTCCAGCTTTAGGAATGCCTGATTACAACAAAGCGTTTTCACTGTTCTGTTGTGAGAGGGAAGGTTGTGCTCTTTCTGTACTCACCCAGAGGCATGGGGGTGTTCGCAGACCAGTGGCCTATTTTTCAGCTACATCAGATCCTGTAGCTTCAGCGTTTCCCGGATGTCTCAAATCCTTTGCTGCAACGGGTGTCAGCATTGAAAGATGTGAAAGCATCATGATGGGTCATCCGCCTACTGTATACGTTCCACACTCAGTTGAGCTTCTGATGACGAGAACCAAAACTCAGCATTTGACGAATAACAGGATGACAAGATATGAGCAGATTTTGCTTGCAGCGGAGAATGTGACCTTAATGCGATGTTCTGTGTTAAATATTGCACCCTTGTTACGTGTTCTAAATGTTGATGGGAAAGATTGTGAAGACCATGACTGCCTAGATGTTACTGAACTTTGCACCAAACCGAGACCTGACATTGTCAATGAACCATTGTCTGATCCTGACCAAGTCCTCTTTGTTGATGGTTCATGTTTATGGAACAATGAAGGTAGTTAGAGAGCAGCATTTGCTGTCTGCACCTTTTCTGGAGTTGTGGAAACTGTTTGTTTACAGGGACTATACTCCCCACAAGTAGCTGAGATCTTTGCCTTGACCCGTGCCTGCCTTGTTTCTGAGCAAATCCGAGTCACCATCTATACCGATAGCCAGTACGCTTTGGGCGTAGTTCATGACTTTGGACAGGAATGGTCGCAGAAAGGTTTCTTAATGTCATCAGGATCTCCCATAAGAAACGGGGAATATGTGAGACAATTGTTGGAAGCTTTACAATTACCAAAGGAAGTGGCGGTTGTGAAATGTGCCGATCATGGGAAGGAGGGATTATTTTGTCACAGTGGGAAATCACTATGCAGACGAAGTTGTTCGTTTTTGTGCCACACATGCGTGTATCTTTAATGGGGAATATGTTGGCGAGAGCACATAGAAGACCGAACTCAGCATGATGCTAGCTATTGCGGATACTTGGGATGAGGTCAGGTGATTACAATTGGAAGCAACAGATCAGGAACAAGACAGTTGGATCAGAGCAGGCTGTGAAAAGCGGGAAGATGACATTTGGATTTCAACTGATGGTAGAGCAGTGCTACCGGATTGTTTGTTGAGTCCAATGGCGAGACAGATTCATGGAGCAGCTCACATAGGGTGAGACGCAATGGTGAGATTGTTCAGGCAGACTTGGTTCAATCCGAGGTTCCGTGTGATTGCTGACTCAGTGTGTCATCGGTGTGTCACATGTCAACAAATGAATGCTGGAAAGAAAACTGTGGTTGCCTTGAGTCACATTGGGAGATTGGAGGGCCTGATTCACAGAACTAACTTACGTCAAAAACGTAAAGTTAGTACTTTTTGGTATTCACAGAATACACTTACTCATTTTGGTAATCACAGAATGAACTTACTCATTTCGGTATTCACAGAAGTTAGTAGTCCTAACTTTAGGACTCCTAAATGCCTTCTGTGAATACCGAAGAATCTTAAAGTTAGGATTTTTCTCAGTTTAAGAGTAGTAAAGTTAGGAGTCCTAACTTTACTACTCCTAAACTGAGAAAATCCTAACTTTAAGACTTTCGGTATTCACAGAAGGCATTTAGGAGTCCTAAAGTTAGGACTACTAACTTCTGTGAATACCAAAATGAGTAAGTGTATTCTGTGAATACCAAAAAGTACTAACTTTACGTTTTTGACGTAAGTTAGTTCTGTAAATCAGGCCCGGAGGGTCCTTTTAATCAGATTCAGCTGGACTTTGTTGAAATGCATGTGTGTAATGGATTGAGATACATCCTGGTTGGAGTGTGCATCTTTTCATGGTGGGTGGAAGCTTATCCGACTAGAAGGTGTGATAGCCTCACAGTAGCAAAATTGTTGTTGAGGGAGCTTATTCCGCGCTTCGGATTTCCAACTACATTGGAGTCGGATAGAGGAACGCACTTTCACAGCGAGATCATGAAGCTGCTGTGTACCACCTTAAATGTGGATCAGAGACTGCATTGTAGTACAGGCCAGAGGCATCAGGCATTGTGGAGCAGATTAATGGGACGCTAAAGACGAGAATAGCAAAAGTGTGTTCTTCAACATCCTTGAAATGGTCTGATGCATTGGCTTTGGTCCTAATGAGTTTGCGCAGCATTCCTGATAGAAGAACTGGGTTACCTTCACATGAAATCTTCATGGGGAGAGCGATGCGCTTACCTGCAGTGCCATCCACAGCACTAATTAACATCACAGATGATTTGGTCCTTGATTACTGCAAAGGATTGGCTGATGTGGTTTGTTCTGTGTCTCACCAGGTTGAAGCTGCGACTGCACTGACATCGAAAGACCTCAGCCACGATCTAAGCCCCGGAGATTGGGTGCTAGTCTGAAAGCACGTAAGAAAGGACTGTCTTGACTCATGTTGTCGTGGACAGTACCAGCTGATCTTAGTGACGAATAACGCTGTGTATTGTGGAGGCCATGCACGCCTCATACACCCGATGAGTCTCAGGGCCCTCAGAAGAAATAGCTCCTATCCCAGAAGCAACTCCAGCCATGGTCGCATGATCACTGGAGAAGTCAAGCCAAGCTGTGGGGGTTCCTGAAGATGCTGGATACCCACCAGGTCAAGCTGAGGAGGGTCAAGCTAAACAAGGCCTAGGTATAGACTCTGAGGGAGACTGTAATGTTGCGAGTGGTATAGAGTCTGACTCAGCAGAAGAGACTGGTGTGGAGATTGGTCGTGTACAGTCAAGGAAGAAAGCGGTTGCAAACAAATTGTGGCCAGTGAAACAGAAAAGATAAAACCTGAGGCTTGCATCTGAGAAAGATCTTGCACCAATAACTAAATCATCTGATCAGAGCGAGACTGAACAAGCTCAATGGAGCATGAGGAGATCGAGGAGAGAAAGAGTGCCATGTTAGACATACGCCTCTCCTGAGTGGACTTATCTAGCTACACATGCTGGAGAGAGTGAGGTCTGAGACGTCGATACTGATTATTGAGATCCTGCTGAGAGTTCCTGGAATAGAGGCTAATGCAGTTTTGTCATTGACTGTGCCTTATCCACCAAGGTTGAGTGACTTATAGACTCTGATTTTGGAAGACATGGAATTCCCGAGCTTTCGAAATCAACCACCGCCTCAGGAGATTGCAGCATTCCGAGCTGAATTGTTACAGCGAGTCATCGACGAAATTGGCTCTAACCTTATAAGGGATGTAAACTGAGCTTTGAACTGTACCAAAAAAAAAATCTTGCACGAAAGAAGATAACCTAGGCCTGTGTGGAAGAAGAATAAACATAGGGATTTTTCCTTTAGAAGAAGCAAGAGGGCGAGGGAAGTCTTCCAAGCTGTGTAAATATTGTGCCAGAGACTGTTAAAGTATTTTCCAAGATCCCAAAAAAGCCATTCAAAGACTTTGTTGTACCAAAATAAGAGGCAAAATAGTGAGAGACTTTGTGTTGATCCTCTTACAGCTACAATCCAAGTCAATTTGAAAATGGAGTCTGGAAATTCAAACCGTAGGCAGAAATGTATAATAGGTACACTTATTGTAGGAGTAATCATAGTGATAGCTGTAGTCATTACTGAGTCCATTATAAGTGCACACAAAGCTGAGGTACAGGGAGTGGGGGTACACCTACCACAACCACCTCAAAAGAGGGTACATTACGATCTGATAGAGGCTTAATAGAGCAAACTAATTGCTTGCTACATGTAGATTTGTCTAAAGGTGAATACACTCTGAATGCTTATGCAACACTGTTGTATGAGTATGTGGACACTTTGGACGTGAGAGACTGTTATGTGTGTATGCAATTGCCTGCTTCGGTCGAGGAGGGTATAAGGGACCATCACCTGCCCTTGACGTATGGTATTAGTTGCAGTCTGCTTCCTAGTATGTTTTATGGAAAGGGTTACTACGAGTACTATTTCGCAAATTAGGATTTGGTGCTTTCAGAAGTTCCAGTTTACAAACATCTGAACAAATATGATTATTACAAGCAAGAAGAGAGAATGGGAAAGTATTTTGTACCCACAGTCACACTAGACAATGCTTATGCGCATAGACACAATTTAACTTGCACACTAACAGACATAGAGCAGTTTGTAGATCAAGTAAAAGATAGACATAGGGGACTAACAGTTAAACTTAATAGTGGGGAGGAAACATTTGAGTGGACTAAGGAAGAATTAGCTCACAAGGCTAAGGGAAGTTATGGTCCTATAGCTCTAGATTGGGAACAACGAGGCAAGCTTTGCATTCGACAAGTACAACCACGCTATGACACCGTTTTTATAGGACAGAGTGTGTGCGAACACACATTTCTGATTGATACTTCTTTGAAAAAATTCTTGCAGGAAGAGTTTCAAGTGGTGCCAAGTGTGTATTTTGTATGTGGAAGAAATGCATATGTTCGGCTTCCGAATAAATGGTATGGTACTTGTTATGTGGCTGTTGTGTTTCCAAAGATACAACATGTGGAGGATTTGAGGAGTTTGGAAGGAAAGTCAGCCCATAGAAAGAGGCCATGGAACGAGTGCTCCTGAAATTGTGGGGGATATATTTGGAGCGATGATACCTAGTTTGTGAGTGGTTTTGAATGACATCAAGATTAGAAGGTTATCAACTATCATGGATAAGTTGTCAGGTAATACGGCTCAGTCACTATTGCTTGTAGATGGAGAGATAGTTTCGATAAGAGCTATGGTAGTGCAAAACCATCTTGCTTTAGATGTTTTATTAGCAAAAGAGGGCAGAGTCTGTAAAATGCTGAAGTTCCAACAGTGTTGTACTTACATACCTGATAATAGCAAGGATCTGAGGAAATATATAAGTTACATCACTGAGATTCACCATGAGATACATGATCTGGCAACTGAGGGAATTTGGGATAAGATTGGGAAAGGATTTGGAAAAGTTTGAAGCTGGTTTGCAAATCTTGGAAGAGGAATTCTTGGATATATCTTGAAGCCGAAAGTAATTGTTGTGATTTGTGTTATCAACTTATTGGGCATAGTGAGGGTATACAAATGGCACAAGTCGAGACAACTGGAGAATTCCATTAGAGAGAGAAAAAGGAGAATGGAAAGACTGCAGAACAGTCACTATGAGAACCTTAAGCGCTTGGAAGAATTTAGACAGAGGAGATTAGCTAAGACATCAGTTTAGATTGGTCTACTCTACGGGGAGTTAGAGTATTGTGATGACACAGGTCATCAGAGGGTGGGACTGATGTAGCGCAAAATCCACTTTTATTGTAGGGGTGCGTTATAATCACACGCGTAGACTACATCCGCATATAATCTTTTGTCGTGTTAACCTAAGTGTTAGGATCTTGTAATCTAATAACATGAATGTGATGTGTTTAGGCCAAAATGTAGAATACGTGAAGAAGTAATGTGGAAGATCAATTTTAACCAGCGGAAACCATTAACTGAAACGCTCGTGTTGTACAATTGACAATCATTTTATTATTGAATGTGCTTATTAATCATGCCATTTTATATGTAAATGATAATATGAACTGTATGCGTTTCAATTTCTATATAACTCTGTAAAGCTCATGTTCCATTTCTCTTATGTTAGCTGTATATTGTAGACCTGAAATGCATTTTCCCTGGAAGCTCTTGCATTAGAATTAATAGTTGATTTTCATGCGCATGTTAGATTCTGTTGTTTCTCACATTTATGTTGCAGGTAGAAGAAGCGCCCTTGTTAGTTAGAATAATGTCTTTGTTTAGGACTCAGGCATGGAGAGAAGAGGATACACTGGGATCTAATGCCGATAAGGAGAACTGTTGTATTTTCTCACCGGAGAGGAAATGGGAATCAAGGTCAGTGTGGTACTGTTTGGGAGTAATCGTTGTCCCATAGAAAACTACCTATGAGAATGTGGCCTGATCGGATGGCGTGACCTGAAAGGAATCATGGGAGGACACCTGTGATATTTGGAATATTGCAAGTAGGGAAAGAGCCCACTTTTTCTCCTTTTGGAGAGAGAGCACGTTCTCAATGCATACTCCCAGTAACATCTTTTGATAACAGCAATGCTAGATTTATTCATTAATGTTGGATTCTCCCAAAAGTACACACATCCTGTTTCCTTTAAAGTTTGGCAAATATAGTATAGCCATTGTATTTATGATGAGTCCTTATTTACTCAGATGTCTAGAAATGTTTTTTAGGTAAATTGTCAATGAAGGATTGGTCCATAGCCGAGCCCAATAGAGAACAGCCTTTAGATGAATTATAGATTCAATGGTATGTAGGCCCAGCTCAGACCTAAGGGCCTTCATTGGTGAACCGAGGCCGAGATGTACCATGCACTGCAGGTAGCGATTTTAAATCCTTTGCAGTAGGGATGCATTTTTAGCTCAGTTCATATAAAAAGTACAGCATTATCTGCGAACAGAAGTAATGGGGTTTTCTCACCTCCCATTGTTGGTTTATGTAGGTTCAACAAGAAGGAATTTTCCCATATTATTTATGAACAGGTTGAATAAAGTTGGTAATACAGCATAGCCTTGTCTGACTCCAGTTTGAATCAGTAAGTTGGGCTTACATTCCCCCTTTGTCCATACCTGACCATGGCTATATTCTTATGATGAAGTTGATGTAAGGCAGTCTGGAGAATTTCTGGTAATCCTTGGTCTCCCAGAAAGGACCAGAGGAGGGTTCTGCAGACTGAGTCAAACGCAGTTTTAAATCTATTAATAGCATATATAGGGCAGATTGTTTCATATTCACATACTTGATGCATGTGAAATAGAGTCTCATTGCTGGGTCGACAGTCCCCCCTCCTTTCCTAAACCATGCTTGAAAGTCAGATAAAATACTGTTGTTTTCTGCCTAGTCTTAAATTCGATTAAGGAGACGTTTACCATAACTTTTGCCTGTCCCATTCAGCAAAGAAATTGAACGACAATTCCCAGGGTCCGGACCAGAGCCTTTTTTGTAGATGGGGACTATAATTGTTGTTCTGCAAGAGGAAGGAAATTGTCTGTGATTCCACACTGCCTTAAAGGCTGTTTTTAGGATGGTGGCCCAGAGTAATGTATTGGCCTGAAAGATATCTAAGGAGATTTTCTCGTTCATGGAGCTTCGAATGGTCTTTGACTGAAATACTGCTACAGTCAATTTCCCTTCAGTGAATTCCAAAACCAAAGTGATCCTCTCTGTTGTCAGCCATCACAACCTGGTGGAATGCACCTGCATCCCTCAGAGCCTCAACACCTTGCCCATTGATGGTGACCCATTGCCTATACTTTGTAGTATTAAAGTCTGTACTACCAACAAGGGCAGCCCTAAATCCCCAAACCCAGGGCATTCAGTACTTAGTCCAAACAGTGGGTCAGGATATGTGTTTTCTACTTAAAACATTTCTAGTATTACCTAGACACAAAAATAATTTTTTAACCAGAAAGAAAAAAAGAGAAGAAAGTCAAAAGAGAAAAAAACAGAGAAAGAAGAAAGCATATGAACCCTTCAATAATTTTATAAAAAGATAAAAAACATTTTATTCATATTAAACATATATAGTCTTTTCAGCTCAGAAACAGACACTGGTACATAAAACAACAAATTACATACATTAGGACACCAGGAAAAGTGGCTGACATAAGGAAGTTTACATGAAGAGCAGATTCAAAACAAAACAAACACAACAGACATAATTATGCGTCCTTATTAAATCACGGCCACATAAGCGTCGACGGCGTTTCGACCATTCACATAAATCAGATGGTCATCTTCAGGACAAAAGTTTTTTTCTGAGCATATTTTAGGTACAATCTAAAAAGGGGGGATAAAGAAGGGGTTCATATGAAATGTGACAACTGTATTAAACCATTTTCATTCTTTCAGTGAGAGGCCAAAACTAAAACCAGGAGCTAATCCCTCACCAACTAATGTGTAATTCCACGGACATTCTGTGCCAAAAGGAAAATTCAAAAGATAACAGAAAGAAAATGAAAAGAGAAGAAAAGGAAGAGAAAAGACGTGTAATTTTTATTTATTTACACACCACAATTTATAAGGTGTAAAAGGTCCCATAAATGAAGACATTTTCAAGCACACCCAATATAGACGTCTAATAATTCACCTCCACATCAAGGCGAAGCAATTCCACCTTGAAGGTGAATCTGCGATATCGCAACTCAATTCAATCGCATGCCACGGAAACTGAACACGGTTCTGGAGATAAAAATTATATATGGAATTAATCACCAGGCCGGTATAAATGCTTGGAAAGTGAATTAATGTCTTGTAAACTTACATCAATGGTGCATACTATGCGTCAACCACAATTCCGTCTAGCAGCTGTGAGTTTCGGAAGTTATCCTCAATTAAAGAGTAGACAAATGGCCCAACAAATGGCCTGTGAGGGTATAAACAAATACGGAAGAAGGGGTAAGAAATAGGCCCTAATTCAGAACCCAAAACAATGTCATCTGAACTAGACACTTACCAGCTTAACCAACGCGTAACTCAAATACAGCGATGCGTGCAAGAGCCTTCCTCTAGAAGTTCGGCGTCTTAAGCCGGAAATATATCCTCGCTATAATTGACAACAAAAAAGGGCTCAAAAATCCCGCAACTTCAGCGGCGGCCATCTTCAAGAGGTGTTAAGGTAGATAATCCTCTTTTAACCAAGAAATGGGCCCTAATTCAAACCAAAAACACTGTTATCCAAGCTTGACACTTACCAACATAACCCACGTGTAACCCAAATACATCGATATGTGCGGGAGCCTTCATCGAGAAGCTCGGCGTCATAACCCGGGAGTTTATCCTCGATACAGTTGAAAGTAAAAAAGGGGGCTCAAACTCCCGCAGCTTCTACGGCGGACATCTATAACTCCCAGACAGCCAGCTCTTGGGATATATGTGTTTAAACTGGAGTAAATCAGAATACTGCCCAACATAAAAGCTGGATCTCAAATGCTATAGCATTCCGAAAAACCGCTAGCTGTGTTACACGCACCACTCTAAGACTGTCAGACAGTGGATAGGGATATTTATATCCTACGCTAAATCAGGAAAACATTCATAGCCCCTGAGATATAAACAATATAATAAGTGAAGAACGTACAAAAAAGTGCGAACATGCATGAACGACGTGCAATCGAAAAGAAAGTGCGGACATGCATGAACGATGTGCGTTACTCATATATATATTTTCAGTTTTGGTCTTCTCTAACTGGATATGAAAAAACTTCTTGAAACAGAAATTCTAAGTCCTAAAGACATAAAATATTCTTCTCAATGGCTGTTTATGAATTAGAGCTATAGTGACATTGATATTTCATTTTACGCATATATACATAATCAAATCGTATTTTAGTAATTCTACAGAATATAGAAATACACAACGAAAGATATAGTTATATATCCAAAATTCCCCTTGGTGAATGGAATCCAATTACAAGATCGTCATTCAAAATTAAAAAGACAGTAAGAACAATCAGTGTTGCAAAGACACTAGGAACAATCAGTGGAATATAGGTTCTCAACAGGTTCAGATACATAATCACAATTTAGCTGGAAACTAAGGAATAACATTCCTCCATTGTGTTTAGACCATTGTTTATACTGTCACAACGAAAAATCCACCTGCATTCACTTTTGTTCAAAAGGTTCACAATACCACCTCCTCTGGGGGAGACCTTTAGGACTTCCACTACTTGCCAACGTATATCGCTGGGAGAGTGATTCATTTCCAGATAGTGTGCTACCAAAGGGGCATTTTCAGTCCTGCAGCGAATCCTACTTTTGTGCTGGCCTAGACGGATCTTGATTTTTTGGGTGGTTTGTCCTATATAGATACGGTCACAAGGACACCAAATTGCATATACAACATTCTGTGTGTTGCAGTTGGAAAAGTCACGCAAATCACAACAGATATTGCCATGAATAAATTGTTTTGTGTTCAAGCTGGAATCACACATGAGGCATCCACCGCATCTATAATGGCCAATTATTATTTCCGAGCATTTATACCGGCCTGGTGATTAATTCCATATATAATTTTTATCTCCAGAACCGTGTTCAGTTTCCGTGGCATGCGATTGAATTGAGTTGCGATATCGCAGATTCACCTTCAAGGTGGAATTGCTTCGCCTTGATGTGGAGGTGAATTATTAGACGTCTATATTGGGTGTGCTTGAAAATGTCTTCATTTATGGGACCTTTTACACCTTATAAATTGTGGTGTGTAAATAAATAAAAATTACACGTCTTTTCTCTTCCTTTTCTTCCCTTTTCTTTTTCTTTCTGTTATCTTTTGAATTTTCCTTTTGGCACAGAATGTCCGTGGAATTACACATTAGTTGGTGAGGTATTAGCTTCTGGTTTTAGTTTTGGTCTCTCACTGAAAGAATGAAAATGGTTTAATACAGTTGTCACATTTCATATGAACCCCTTCTTTATCCCCCTTTTAGATTGTACCTAAAATATGCTCAGAAAAAAACTTTTGTCCTGAGAGATGACCATCGGATTTATGTGAATGGTCGAAACGCCGTCGACGCTTATGTGGCCGTGATTTAATAAAGACGCATAATTATGTCTGTTGTGTTTGTTTTGTTTTGAATCTGCACTTCATGTAAACTTCCTTATGTCAGCCACTTTTCCTGGTGTCCTAATGTATGTAATTTGTTGTTTTATGTACCAGTGTCTGTTTCTGAGCTGAAAAGACTATATATGTTTAATATGAATAAAATGTTTTTTATCTTTTTATAATATTATTGAAGGGTTCATATGCTTTCTTCTTTCTCTGTTTTTTTTTCTTTTGACTTTCTTCTCTTTTTTTCTTTCTGGTTAAAAAATTCTTTTTGTGTCTAGGTAATACTAGAAATGTTTTAAGTAGAAAACACATATCTTGTAGTATTAAAGGGCCCATCGGTCTTAGGAACCATCTCACTGTCAACCAGGGACACTAGGGTAACACCACTAAACTCCCCCCCATTAACTGGGACAATCTCCTCCCCCAGCACTATACTCACCACCCCTGGAGCCTATCCTCTAGTGGGTGGTTGTACTCTTTGTGGATCCCCTTTGTAGTGTCCATACTCAAATCACTCATTGCACTTGGGAGTTTTGGGCTGCTGACTTTTGTCAGGGTAGTTTTTCTTCTGTTGGCCAGATTGGGAATGAGACATGTTCCCCTGTGAGTTGTTTCGGGGCCTTGAGGGAATTCCTTCTTTTTATCCCCCCCTTCTTTTGTTAGGAACCCTGACCACTCTTTTGGGAGTCCACCCGAGATACCTTTTTGGACACTCTGGTGCTGACCCAGATGTCTGCCTCCTCAGCAAGCTTCCTGTGGACAGAAAGTTTACTATCAACCCGGTGTTGGCGCAGCTCTGGAAAACAAGCATCAATCATGCGCTCCTTTAAAAATAAGTTATACAGCCCTGAATAATCATCAATCTTGCTGCCCCTCACCCAGTTCTTCAGGGGCTTGCTAGCATAATCTAAGATATCCACCCATGTCTTTGATGAGATCTTGTGGTTGGCCCTGAACCATTGCCGATACTTTTCAGGCCAAACTTACTGACCAAGATGGCCTTCATTGCAGTGTAGCATGCGTGGTCTCCCACCTCTAGTGTTAGAAATGTGTCTCTCCCCACTGTGGGCATGTACCTCCATAAACTACCACCCCAGGACTCCTCTGGGGCCTTGTGCACTCTTGGAGCCACTTCATAGACTGCAAACCACTTGTCTATGTCATCCCCCAAAAACACATAACTGGGCACCAAATCCTTGGATATCCAGATTCTTACTTCATTAGTAGACACTGCAGGTATGCTGCTACCATCATTGCTGCTGGACTCCACTCAGAGGGCTCTATTGTCCAGCTCTCTGAGGTTCAGCTCATGGGCCATTTTCCTCTCCTCCCTGGCCAGCCTCTTCTCATCCTAAGCTTGTTTCCTCTCAGCTAGAGATTGTTCTTTCTCAAGTCAGGCAATTTTCTGCCCCTGCTCTAACATAGCAAGCTCTAGTTTGAGCTTTCTTTCCTCCCTCCTGTCTGCCAGCTCCTCTAGCGACAGGTTCCTTGAAGAGGTGCTGCTCCCTGCCTGGAAACCACTACTGCTTCCAGCAAGTTGTTGGCACCCCTCCACTGGCAGTCCCAAATCTACAGCAGATCCCAGGATCAGTTCCTCATCCTCCTCCTCAATTTGATGCTCCTCCTCTGGGACCTCAGCCCCTAAATTACGGGCCTCTGCCTAGGCTCTCAAAGCCTTCTGCAGTTCCACCTCTATGAAGCCTTTCACAGAATCTTGAAACCTATTGCAAAAGTCCATAAGCTGGGCGCAGGGATTCTAACTTGGCCAGCTCAAAATCAATTACTGTTGGTTCAGTTGCTGCTTCTCCAGAGAGAGACATGGTTTAGATAAAAATCAAAAAGCCAATAAGGGAGAATGGAAAAGGGTTCGAATTGGTCTTAGTATGGAGTTGTAGTGAACAATGACTTAGTATATGGTATTGGACAAACACAAGTCCTATCCTCACTGCTGATCACCAATGTTAGAAATGGGGTCTCTAGGTGGCATCTTGTCCAAGTAGGGATCACCACTCTAGTCAGGGTAAGTCAGATACACACTAAAAGATAGCCTGTGGTTGCCCTCTGGTAGCTTGGCACAGAGCAGTCAGGCTAATCTAAAGAGGCAATGTGTAAAGTATTTGTGTAACACACACAAAAAACATCACAAAAAGACTCCACACTGGTTTAGAAATATAGACAATAATTTCATAAATAAATCAAGACCAAAACAACAAAAATCCAATAAGTAGAAGTGGAGTTATGAATTTTTAAAGAATAAAAAGAGTTCTAGCGCTTAGAAGCAATAAGCGCCCATGCGGGTTATCTGGTCGTGCTGGATGGGGCAAAGTTAAGAGTTCAGGCTGACTGTGATGGAGAGTACACCGGGGACAAGAGCCACGCAGGCCTGGTGAACAGAGTACCTCGATCCTAGTCGTAACAGTGAGATGTGGCGTGCAGTCGAGTGATGAATCAATGTCGGACCAGCTGTCAAGGTGATGTGTCGATTTTCTTCATGCAGTGGCAGTGATGTGATGGGCCCATTGAGCTAAGCGCTGGTTCCGAGTGCGGCGGTTCTGAAGACGATGCACCAGGTTAATCCACGCTGGAGGGGCGATGCGTCAATCTTCTCCACGCAGTCGCAGCGATGTGTTGGTTCCGAAGCGATGATTCTGGATGTGATGCAGCGGTTTCGAGTGCAATGCGCCGGTTCTACTCCCCCAACAGGGTCGATGCACCGGTTCTGCTACACATAGACTGGAGATGCGTTGATTTCTCTGGTGCAAGTACCTAGATCCACTTCCAGTGAACCATGCACAGGAGCTGGAGTAGAGACTTTAATAGTCCTGAGTCTCAAACAACAGGAGGCAAGCCAACAAACCCTTGGCGATCACTTCAGTTGCACAGCAGAGTCCAGCTCTCCTCAGCAGGGTCAGAGAGAAGGAGGCAGCAGGACTGCACGGAAGAAATACATGTCTTCGAGGTTAGCAGTCCAACAGAGTATCAGTCCTTGATGCAGCACAGCAGTTCTTCTGATAGAGTCCAGTTGTAGGTCTGAAGTGTCTGATTAGATGGGGTCAGAGACCTAGTACTTATACCTAGTTATGCCTTTGAAGTGGGGGTGACTTGAAAGAAGGTCTTTGAAGTGCACCGAGGTCCTTTCATCCCCGCCCTGGCTCCAGACTATCAGTAAGGGGTAATCGGCCCTGTGTGTGGGGACAGGACACTACCTTTTCAGGTGCAAGTGTCAGCTCCTCCCTCCATTCCTGCCCAGGAAGAACCATCAGAATGCAGATGAGTACACACACAGGCACACCTAACCTTCCTGTGTTTTTTGGCTGTCTAGAGGGAATGCACAAAGTGTATCTGTCACCCCAGACGTGTATTGGAGACAGGCTGCGGCCACACAGAGCTGTAAGAGCAGAGAAATGTCCACCTTCTAAAAGTGGCATTTCTAAAACAGTAATGTTAAATCCAACTTTTCCAGTAAAGAGGATTTATCATTACCATTCCAAAGATATAAAACATAATACAGCTGCTTCTTTTTACTCAGGAATTACAGTTTAAAAGCATATTAAGGAATTCCCAATGTTAACCTCTGAGAGTAGTCAGCCTCACAGGAGTGAAAAACGAATTTGGGGTGTTTGTCACTACCAGGACATGCAAAACGTAGGACTACATGTCTTACCTTTTTCTTACACAGCACCCTGCCCTATGGGCTACCTAGGGCCTACCTTATGCTGACTTATGTGTAATTAAGGCTTGGCAGAGAGTTTTAAATGCCAAGTCGAAGTGGCAGTAAACCGCACACACAGGCACTGCAGTTGCAGGCCTGAGACACATTTGAAAGGCTACTTGTGTGGGTGGCACAATCAATGCTGCAGGCCCACTAGTAGCGTTTAATTCACAGGCCCTCGGAATATGGTATACCACTTTACAAGGGACTTACAAGTAAATTAAATATGCCATTTATGTATACACCAATGTTATCATGTTTAGGGGAGAAGCACATGCACTTTAGCACTGGTCAGCAGTGTTAAAGTGCTCAGAGTCCTATGGTCAACGAAAAGAATCAGCTATAAGAGGAGGTATGCAGGCAAAACGTTTGGGGGAAGACCACCCTAAGGGTAACAGGTCTAACAACCTGTTTTGCCTTTTACTGGTTCAGTGCTAGTTGAGTCTAAGTCTGAGTTTTTACCACTTCTAATGTCGACTGTTATTTTGTTTCAATAGAATGGTGTATATTTTGAAATGTGACTTCAGATTTGAGGAAGTAGAAGCGTGTGGAACAAAATGTGCTGCTTCAAATGCACATGGTGATGGTCCAAGGACTGGTGGATCCATGTTAATATTGTCTAAGGGAACCTCCATTTAATTTTGTGGGACCAAATTTGCCAATGCTTGTTTGTGCAGTAATATTAATGGTGGGTCTCTTATGTCTGCCGGTCCTGTTTGGCCAAGTTTTGGGCTTTTAATCTTGTTGATCTTATGGTGTGTGCTACTGACTCCAGTCAAGAGCCAGCAGGGTACACTTCCACCTACAACATCTGTCTCATGACGCTGCAAAGGGTGAAGGGGCTTTGGTCTTAGGTCTAGAGCCGCAGGTCATGTGTCCTTTCAAATCCAATGCAGCAACCTGGTACTAGCCACTGTGCCAGCTCAAGTTTACAATTTGCAACTTCGACACTACAACTCTTTATGTACACTCAAATACATTGCACACATACATCTCATACACAGCAGGAAGAAAGAGGCCCCAATCATGACACACTGAGCATTTAGCAGGGAGGACCAGTAAGCAGACTTTCCAATCTGAGTTTCGAATTAAAAGCTAAATACCCACAACAAACATTTAGCTTCCACCAACCGCCCGTTGTGATACAACCTGGACATGGAGACTGCAATAACCCTAACCCTTGTTAAAAGAGGGTTTGTTTTGTGAGGAACTCATTTCCATTAGCGATATTAAAAATGTATGTGGAATACTGCTTTGTGTGCAGGAGAACACACAGAGTGAGCCAGAAACACCAAAATCATGGGAAGCACAGAACAGGGCTACTGTGCCAGGAGGTTTTGACCCCACCATTACCAGATTATTGTGCAGTTTATTGTCTTGTTGACTCTGGCTGCATATGCCTGGAAGGAGAATGACTCTTCTTGAATGGATTCTAATACTACAAGTCAATTTCCATTCACACCTCCACCAGCTGCACTGATCTGTTGAACACGGAACATGTGCCTGCTCCTGTCCCACAAAAAAGAACACCTATGTACCTACACAAGGAGCCTGTTCATACAGATCTAATGATTGTAGTACAATCACCCGAGTAGCATTTTTGCCTTACTATGTTGGCACTTTCATAACTCACCAACGTTTTGCCTTGATGAACACCACAAGCTCATATAAGCTTGGGACAAAGGTATTTCATTTTAACATCATACAGAGTTTTATTAGTTCTATAGTTGTAGAAGATTTGTGGCTATGTGACAATTGTTGGCATTTTTGTATAAATAAGCCAGCCTCTTTAGTGCAGAGTTGATTCTAAAGTTATTTAGGAGTCTTATAATGCACTAATGTGCGGCATTGCAGCTATGTCAGAGCACAGAGAGAGAGGAAGACTGTCCAATCCGAAGAAGGAGCAATGCAGGGGAAAATCACACCCAACCGGGTAGGGTGGAGTCCATAATTGATGCTCTTCAATTACAGTTCCTTAGAGTAGGGAAGGCCCATTTAGGCAGTGAGTCCAGTGAGACAGAGTCCTTTTGCAGAAGGTATCTGAAGTCCATGGTATAGGTTTCTAATCTCTGAGAGGGGCTGAGGACATTTCACAGATTTGGCCTTGTACTTCCAGGGATCTGTCTCTTTCCTTAAAGTACTTGAACAACCATTTCTGGATCAGGTTAGCAGATGATGGGCAGATGTTTCTAGCTGGTAAGTAATGTGGAGCTAGGTTGTGAAAGAGTTTTGCTCTTTCAGCAGCCATTGAGGATGCTGCAGAGAACCTTAAATTTGATTCTGGCTTCATGTGGTAGCCAATGGAATGCTTTAAGAACAGGCTTCATGTATTCGAGCCGGCATAGGTTAAGGTGCATTCTGTCTGCCTGCTTTCATAAACTTCGCAGGTTGGCAATGATAATTTTGGAAACAGCAGTGTAAATGATGTTACAGTTCTCCAGGATGGACATAACAAGGGCACGGGTAAGTTCCACCCAATGGTTTGTTTGGAGAAATAGGAGTACTTTGTGGAGTAGGAAAAGATGGAGGTTGAACTCACTTGAACACTGCATTTATTTGTGGATTGAGAAACAATTTCGACTTAAAGAGTATTACTAAGTTTCTAGATTGAGGGGTGGTGGAGAATAAGGTGCCTAGAGATGGAAGCCAATCAAAGGGTAGTAACGACGGACTCATTGTCTCCCATTAAGATGATCTTGGTTTCATTCATGTAGAAGCAGCTGTCATTCATCCATAATAAGATGTGGTCCAAGCGCAAAGTAATGTTCTTAATGTCCTTTGAGTTGTTTTGCAGCCGAAAGTGATTTTGGATGTCATCTGCAACATTTGGAACTGTACATGATGCTGCCTGAGAAGGTCGGCCAGGTGGTCGACGTATATGTTGACCAAGGGACAAGAAGGTGAGGAACCTTTAGCGGCACTGTAAGATACTGGGTTAATGGAGGATTCAGCTATTCTATTGCTGCTTTTATGACTGCATTCAGCGAGAAAGTACTAGACCCAAGATAGAGCAGTGAACACTATTCCGGCCCATTTTTCTAGCCAGTCTATCAAAATTGTGTCCAGCAGTGATGTATGCTGCAGACAGGTCATAGTATATAAGGGCCGTTTTTTCCCTTCTGCTGGATATTACTGTTTAGATGCCCATCAAAGTTTTAAACCCAAACTGATGGACATGCAGGGGCTGGTTTCGTTTTCCATGCCCTTGGAGCTGTCTTGCAACCTCTTTTTTCTATGATCTAGGTGAGGAAAGGGAGGTTATAAATGTGGCAGTAGTTTTTGGGAAGTCGGTGATAATGGCATGCTATAGGGGTCAGACAAGGTTTCTGGTCAAAAGGAGTATTTTATCATATGTGTGGTATCCAGCACAATAGCAGGGCAGAGTGGATTAAGACATGCACCTAAGCATGGAAGTATATGACAGTTGAACACTTTTTTTTTTTACACCCAAGCTTAGGATTTCATTAGTCTCAAGAGGTGTGAGGGTTGTGAATGCTGGTTGCTATCAAAGCGGCAAAGTAGAGAGAAATGGAATTGGGTCAGGTATGGTGGAGTTGGAAATGCGTATTTTGAAGGTTTTGGATTCAAAGAGCGCTTGTGGGTCGTTGTAATGTTGTTGAGATGATCATGGGTTTCTCTGAAGAACGTCAGTGTTGGCCAGCTTGTGGTATATGTTTAAGATCATGTTAGTTTTTTTATCTGTGTCACAGTAATTCATTTTGTGATCTAGACGTTTTTGAATCTTCTTATGGCACTCTGGTAGCATTTTCTGTATATCTTGCAGCAGGCTTTGTTTACTTTGAACTTAGTATAAAGATTAAGGGGTCATTTAAAGTCTGTTGCTTAAGGATGGCCCTCCAAAAATTGGCAGATGTCCTGTCTGCCCCTTTTGAGTTTATATAGTCTACTCTAAAAGACTTTTATAGACTTAAAGTTAAAGCGCCAAGAATATGGCTGACCACACGCCTTCAATATTGTCTCTGCTTGCCCCTGTGTGATCCAAAGGAATCCTGCTCTCCCGAGGCTGCGATTGCGAGCCTGCTTGGGAACCCGCAGTTATGGAGGCCTTCTGCATGCCTCGGAGGAGTTGAGCAGGCCCCAGGGTGAGTGGCACGGCAGCTGTTGGCAGTTTGTCGGCTCTGCCGCGGGCATGGTCACAAACAAAATGGTGGTGGCCTGAGGACCCTGACTGTGGGACTGCCCGAGCCACACTGAATGGCACTTCAGATGTGAAGGTGGTGCACTTTTATGATTGCCCTACCCTTGGGCTCCTGCGAGGTGGGGCCAGAGGGAGCTGCCCACAGGTGTTGCTGGCAAGAGCCGTATGGAGTGGAGGCCTGAGCACAGCATGAGTATTCCACAACCGCCCACCTGAGGATGCTGCAGCAGCAGATGTCTTTTGGTCTGCAACAGGAGCGGCCTTGAGTCTCCTGAGGGCGAGCGGACACTTTGGGGCCAAAGATCATAGCCGCGATGAGCCGACGAGTGGGGATTGCTGCTGTGTCGCGCAGCTGCAGAGCCTGAGGGGAGCAACTGGACCACCCCCTCTCTGCTGAGTAGATGACATGGAAACTGGTGTGTCGGGGTAACACATGGCCAGTGAGGAGTTGCTTGGGGCCCCTGGCGAATGGAGTGGGAGTAGGTGGACCCGGGGTGTGCTGACCCCTTTTCATCCCCTACCATCCCCCGGCAGTGCAGACTTGTGGCATTGTGATAACCTCCTGCTGGGGGCTTCAATCCAAACAGACGGAGTCGCTTGGGAGCCCAGGGTTGCGGAGCTGCTTGGCTGGAACTGGCCCTCAAGACATCAGGGAAGCTCCCCTAGTTGATCCAGGGTCAGACACTTGGATACACTCTCCGGGATCATTGTGAAGAGGGGACTCTTCCTATGCTGCGTTTTTTCTCCTGCTGTTTGGGGTGCTGGGGCCAAACTGCTGACATGGGCTGAGACAGGGGCCCCAAGACTCAGCAAATGAGCATGGATCAATTTATGGGGAAACTCAGGTCTGTGGTGCGCCGGACGGACCAGGTGGCCATTGAGCTCACCAAACTAGAGTTGGAGGGCAAGACTGACTTCTGCTCCATAGAAGTTAATCTGCTGTGTGCAGATGTACATAAAATGCAGAGAGATCCCTGGAGACTGAAGCAAAGGTCAAGAGCTTGTCCAAGGAGGTGAAGAATTTCTGGCCATGGTCCACAAATTACCTGAGAAAACAAAGCTTCTCTGTGGCCACCTGGAGGATTCAGAGGGTTGGTCACAAAGATGCAACTAATGTTTCATTGGATTCCCCAAAAGACATGAGAGGGACAAACTAAAATCCTTCTCTGAACAATGACTTCAAAACGTTATGGATCCCACTCAGTTATCCACCTTCTTTTTGATTGAGCATGCTCATCGGGCGCTGGCCCCCCCGGCCCCAGTTGGGCGTTCCTCCAAGGGCTTTGTTTGCAAAAGTGCTGAATTACTGTGACAGAGATGGAATTCTCCAAATGGCCCATAGTTATTGTGACCCCGAGCATGAGGGTCACACCATCTGAATACTCCCAGATTATACCCGCAAGGTGCAGCCCCTAAAATGCTCCTCCCTTGCCTCCAAACAGAAACCTCAAACTATGAACACCTCAGTGGGGGTAGAGCACCCTTTACAAAGTCATAAGAGGGGAAACTCCATCCCACATTGCATCACGGTCTCTAGTTCTGTGTAAGTTTGGCCCCAGTCAGCTACTAATTGGCAGAGTCAGGCCAGGTGTATGAAGTCAATATTCATGTGTGAACATTTTCCAAATGTAGCTTCCATAACCAGCTCGCCGGGGTATGTCTGGGGGTCCACAGTACTCCATTTCCCCCCTCCAGAGGCTGCCTCAGGAGGCGCACTGACAGTGCAGCACCTTTTTGTGGCACACTGTGAGTGCGTCTCCTAAGGGCCTGTTTGTGTGTGCGCCATTGTTTATAATACGGCGCAAGTGCAGAGGCAAAGAGATTCTCTGATTTGCATGGGCCCATACCCCCATCCAAATGAGGGAACACCCTCTGAAGACAGTGCTGGCGCTACACGTGTGCCACCGCTAGCAGTATGACCGAGCGGGCTGCACAAGCATCTGCGGCTCCCTTCTGTAATACCATTTTGCTCCGGAGGCGCACAAAGTTCCTGCAGGGCACAATGTATTTACAGTACATGCAACAGGCACAAACGTGTACAATAATTTTATGTGTAACTGTCAGCAAATGTGTACACTAAGTTTGTGAATGATTTTCAGGGCACTGGTGACTGGAGGTAACTAAGCTTTGCCTCCAACCTAGATGATAAAAATGATCATAATATGTAGATGATGCATAGGTCCATCTGAAGATTAACAATGATTTGCGCACCGCGAACCTTAAAGTTTGAGTTATACAAAAAACCTAATAAAGAAATAAAACATATAATACACTTGTTATTTTTCTGCTGCTAAATATAGAGTTTGAGCTATACAAGAAGCCTAATAAAGAAATAAAGCAAATAATAAACTTGTTATTTTTCTGCTGCTAAATATTTGCGCATCATTTCCGAAACTGTCAACTGGGTCTGGTTTTAGATGTCTGGTCTGGTTTTAGATGTCTGGCTGGGTCTGGTTTTAGATGTCTGGGTCTGGTTTTAGATGTCTGGTCTGGGTCTGGTTTAAAATGTCTGGTCTGGGTCTGGTTTTAGATGTCTGGCTGGGTCTGGTTTTAGATGTCTGGTCTGGGTCTGGTTTTAGATGTCTGGTCTGGGTCTGGTTTTAAATGTCTGGTCTGGGTCTGGTTTTAGATGTCTGCTCTGGGTCTGGTTTTAAATGTCTGGTCTGGGTCTGGTTTTAGATGTCTGGTCTGGGTCTGGTTTTAGATGTCTGGCTGGGTCTGGTTTTAGATGTCTGGCTGGGTCTGGTTTTAAATGTCTGGTCTGGGTCTGGTTTTAGATGTCTGGTCTGGGTCTGGTTTTAGATGTCTGACTGTGTCTGGTTTTAGATGTCTGGTCTGGGTCTGGTTTTAGATGTCTGGTCTGGGTCTGGTTTTAAATGTCTGGTCTGGGTCTGGTTTTAGATGTCTGGCTGGGTCTGGTTTTAGATGTCTGGCTGGGTCTGGTTTTAGATGTCTGGCTGGGTCTGGTTTTAGATGTCTGGCTGGGTCTGGTTTTAGATGTCTCTGTGACATGTACGAGTAAAGTTTTTTTTCTTTCATAGTTTTTATACTGAGTGAGTGTATGGTCATTTAAATGCTGATGAGTGGAACTCAATAACTGGCCTGCACATGTACATTTTCTCTGGACGACGTCATGTAAAAACAACATAGATTGAATAAGGCTAGGCATATTTGCGCAGCTCCTTGACGAGTTCCTTTCTGTGGCCATCGGAGAGTTGACTGGAGGGAGGGTCAACATTGAAGAGATTGCCAAATCGAGCCACTGAGGTGTGGCGGATTTCAGTTTGAAAGCAAAGCCGCTGGAAATGTATCCTGGAGCTTGTTACTCACCCAAACACTCGGCGCCGCACGGCGGCTTTCTTTTCTCCTGAAGGCCTGAGGTGGAACGGGAGATAACGTCGCCAAGACTTCAGCGAAATTCTTGCCACACTCGGAAAGTATGGCCGGCGAGGCAGGAGAGCTGTGAGGCAGCGCTGTGCAGTCGGGCACGAAGGAATATGACCGCCACTGCCAGTCAGACCAGGCCTCAAACTGCTGGGGTAAGACCACTCACTGCTTCATTTTTAATCCGTTCAAGGTACATTGACTTTGCTACAAACCCCCTAGTGCCAATTCCAGTTGACCAGTAACAAATGGTTTCTACTGGACCCGATTGCTGCATGTGATTATTGAACACGCATTAAAAACTATGCGGGCAGTTCCAGTTGATTGCAGTTGCTTATTTTAAATGTGTTAGTGTGTTAATTGCATATAGTGACTACGATTGGTATTTGTATTTTGTGGGCGATTAAACATATGAGAGTATGTGCCCTTACGGACAGAGTTGCCGACTTTGGAGCTGGGGAGCCAGGTTCGATCCTCGGCGTCAGTTCAGCATCCTGTGATTCTGGGCAAATCATTTAATCTCCCCGTGCCTAAAAATAATGAAAGTGTCCCTCTGTAACGTAACTGGTGCTTCTGGAAAGCGCTTCAATACCTTCGGGTCGAGTTCACGCTATATAAATCTGCAACAAAAAAAACCATTTGTTACAGCTGGAGTCAGTATTAACCAAGGATTAGCAGCAAAATAGCGTTTGTGGAAATGTGGTAATATACAGAAAAATGCTGATTTCCCGGAAGAAGTGCTATTTTGTGTATAATATGAACAGGGGGTAGTGGTGGCACAAGGAGTTGCTATGTTTCTTCATCACCAGGCTGTGTTGTTTCTCCATTGACAAGAATTGGACTATCACTGTTAAAGTGTATCACATCTGATTGTCTAATGATAATAACAAATGCATGTATACACAATGTCATATAAGAAACATTGTATAAAGCGAAACACTGTACAATAACCAAACAACGTACAAACTATTACATTTAAGAAAATCCCAGTACAACGTTACAAACTGGTGTCTCCTGTGATTTGAGCTACCTTAAATGCATATAGAATTTGTGCCTCAAATATATTTGAAAAATGAGAGGATAAATATTAGGAGTGCCGGGGTACAATTGTTTTATTATGCTATTTTTTAAATATTCATGTTTACTAGATACATTTCCTCAGCTGATTATTTAGTGACTGTGTGTCTGGAATGGTTAAAGATGTCTTGCTTTGGAAGGATGGCGTTCTGCATAATTACTGTTCTGCGAGCTGCTTAGGGAGGTATTTGATTCTTTCCGTTTGCGGGGGGGGGGGGCGATTAGGGGGACAGTATATAGGGGAGGAGACAATTTGTGTCAAAGAGTAGAACTTTCCAAAATAGACTTAAAAATAAAGCTATGATTTTAAAATCTGGTGGACTGTTTTAACACATTGGTCAAATCTAAGCCCATGTCTCTATCTGCTCCTGCTGTCATTGAAGGAGTTGTGCTTAGCACCCATTCACCAGCTTTTAACCCCTTGGCTGCTAAGCCTTTTCCCCCTAGAATGCTAAGCTCTTTTTGCGCTATTTAGGGTAGTTCGTGCTTAGGGCATAACATTTTTTTCCACATAAAGTACCCACACCAAATTTATGTCCTTTTTTCCAACGTCCTGGGGATTCCAAAGATACCCAGGGTTTGTGGATTCCCTTGAAGGGGACTGAGAAAATAGCCACAATATAGCTAAATTTGGATTTTTTTGGAAGGGGGAAATAGAAAAAAAGTGGTCAGCAAAAAAGTGTCTGTTCTTTTCCCTAAAACAACGTAAACAAAAGGTTTGCTGTGCTAAAGTTATAATTTTCCTGGCTTTCAGGAAAATGCAGAGCTGAATCAAAAAACCTATATTTTTTACTGGTTTTTGCATTTTTCTATTTTTTGTGCTTTCAAACTACTTCAAGTTTGTAGTGGAAACCGGGATGAAACCAATGGGTGATCCCAGAAAACTATAGATTTCTGAAAAGTTGACTGAATTCTGAGTTCAGCAAGGAGTCAGTGGTGTAGATCCCTCAAGGATTCCCCAAAGAAAATAACTGTTGAAATAAAAGAAATATTCTATATTATATATATTATATAAATACAATGTAGCTAGCTGTGGATTTTGAGCCTTAGCTCAGCCAGCACCTAGGGAGACCTAGCAAACCTGTGCATTTTTGAAAACTAGACACCTAAGGAAATCCAGGGTAGAGTGGCTTGTGTGAGTCTCACCGGGTTTTCCTACCCAGAAGCCCTTGCAAACCTCAAATTGTGACTAATATCCCGCATTTTCCTCACATTTCTGTGAGAACAACTCCTAGAGTCTGGGGAGCCTCAATTTTCCTATCATCCAGCATTTCCCCAAGTCTCCCGATAAAAATGGCACCACAATTGTGTGGGTAAGGCTAGTGGCTGTGACAGGAAAGGCATCAAAACACAACATGGACACATCACATTTTTCCACAGAAAACTGACCTTTTTTGCAATGTAGTTAGCTGCGGACTTTTGGCCCTACTCAGGCGGCGCCTAGGGAAACTGATCAAACCTGTACATTTTGTAAAACTAGACAGCTAGGGGAATCCAGGGTGGGGTGACTTGTGTCACTCCCACCAGGTGTTCCTATGCAGAAGCCCTTGCAAACCTCAAAGTTTGACTAAAACCCCACATTTCCCTCACATTTCTGTGAGAAAAATGTCTGGAATATGTGGGAAGCCACAGATATCCAACTATTCAGAATTTCCCCAAGTCTCCCCATGAAAATGGCACCACACTTGAGTGGGTAGGGCTATTGGCCGCGACAGGAAAGGCACCAAAACATAACATGGACACATCACATTTTTCCACTGAAAACACCCTATTTTTGCAATGTAGCTAGCTGGCGATTTTGGGCCTTAGCTCAGCCGGCACCTAGGGAAATCTAGAAAACCTGTACATTTTTTTAAAACGGCACCTAGGGAAATCCAGGGTGGGGTGACTTGTGTGACTTCCACCAGGTTTTCCTACCCAGAAACCCTTGCAAACCTCAAAGTTTGACTAAAACCATGCATTTGCCTCACATGTCTGTGAGGAAAACGTCTGGAATCTGTAGGGAGCCACAAATTTCCTACCATCCAGCATTTCTCTAAGCCTCCTGATAAAAAATGGCACCACAACTGTGTGGGTAGGGCTAGTGGCCGCAGCAGGACAGGCGGCAAATCGTAGCATGGGCACATCACATTCTTCTACTGAAAACTGACCCTTTTATTTTACAATGTGGGTAGCTGTGGATTTTGGGGCCTAGCTCAGCCAGCACCTAGGGACACTTAGCAAACCTGCATATTTCAGAAAGCTAACCACCCGGAAAAATCCAGGGTGAGGTGGCATGCGTGGCTCTCGCCAGTTTTTCTTACCCAGAAGCCCTTCCAAAACTAAAATTTTCACTAAAAAACATATTTTCCTTTAATTTATGTGATAGAAAGTTCTGGAATCTTGTACCACCTACCATTCTCCCAAGTCTCCCAATGAAAATGGTACCTCATTTGTGTGGCTGGGCCTAGTGCCCACAACAGTAACAAATCAAATCAAGGTCAATGAGTGTCCCTTTGTGAGGACTCCTGTTGACCTGAGTTTGATCCTTTCCTTTCATTGGCACTATGCCCAGCCACAGAAGGCAGAGAGCATTTTTATCGGTACAAGTTGTGGAACACTGGTTGGTTGGAGTTTTGTGGATTCCTTCTGATTCTGGAAGATTACATCACAGAAATGCAAGGGAAATGTGCAGTTTTAGAGACATGTTGAGGTATTCAGGGCATTGTGGATAAAGAAACTTTGTGGAATCCATGAGAGGCACACCACCCTGGGTGTATAGTTTTGAGAAATTCCTGGGTTTGTTAAGCTTCCCTGGGTGGCCGCCGATCCCAAGCTCAAAAACTGCAGCTCCCCATTTTGTTGATGTTGCCACATTATCTATGGACCCCACCTTTTTGGGGGCTCTAGGCCCACCCACACAGATAAAATACCACATTTTTTCAGGAGATATGTGGGAACTCTGAGTGGCAGAAAATTTGCATCTCCCCACCTATGTTTCCTGTAGGGTGCACGCATGTGTGCGCACTCACCCTTGCTACTTCCAGTGCTCAGACTCTCAGGGAGCGTGCTCATTGTTCCCAGGCTTAATAGAGATAAAAGGGAGGTGTGAAATCTCCCCTTTTCTCTTTTCGTGGCAGGTGCAACAGGAAGCCCAGCAGATGCATCAATGACAAAAGGGGCTGTTTCTTTGATTCAAGTTTGGAGTGTTTTATGAGGCCGGCAGCAGACAGTGTGAAATAAACATGTGATTGTGTTCCACATGGCAATGAGAGGGTGAGTATGTAGAATTACTGCCAGAGCTGCTGACTTTGGAACTGGGAAAACAGATTCTAGTCTGGTCATGTTTGCTACATAAAACTGCAAAAGAAATTTAACTTCCAGAAAGTACCTCAGTTCAAAGATTCACTTTTAATAAATGCTTTGCTCACAATCTGATGTACTAAGGTCATGGCAACTGGAAATATATACTGCAAGGGAGCACCAAATTATAAGGGAGGGTTGACTAAATTATAAATTACACAGCATAATGCAGTACTTTTTTGACTGTATTACTTCATTGTTTTGTCATTTTTACACATGATAAAACTGTCTTTGCACAGATTTCACCTATTTACTACGTTTAACAACCAAAATGTAGAAATAAGCAACTGAAAGATGACCAGTTAATATCTGTGAAGAGCCTTTCATTGCGTGTAAACACATGTAGCCACACTTTTAGTATTTTTAGATCCATTTGACCTAGAAACAATTTTTTGTCAAAATCTGTAGATTATGCAGCAGATGATGGATTATGTGGCACATGTGGCAAATCCATAGTTATCCAGAAAAGGTCATGGCCTTGCATAATTCCAGTGGCCCTGGCTTTAGTGCAAGGGTGTGAGGGTTGTGTCAAGCATAGGTTTTGTACTGGAAAGGGATCCTTCTAGTAAAAAAATATCTTTTAGACTGGTCCCACTGTATGTGTACAGTACTGTGCAACACACATACAAAGTTTGAAAAATATGGAGACTTTTAAAATTTGATCCACTTTATGCCTGCCTCGAGGAGACGTAATTTTTGGGCTTACATCCTTGAATGTAAATGTTAGTAGATAGGGATTTACTTCAAAACCCATGGGTGGTTGCATGGAAACGCTCATGTACCACCCATGGTACACTCCCTTGGTGGAAAGAGGCGCAAGTTAGGCATACTGCTACTTTGCGTTAATGTAGCCAACTTCCCCACACAAATCATGATTTGCGTTGAAAAGTAAATCCCACCCCAACACTGTGTGCTGGGTTTGCATCACTTTTGTGATGCAAACTCAATGCAAATAGTTAATAAATCTAGACTAGAATCTCGAAATAGGAACTTGTCAATATTATTAGGACACTTGGGGGCCGATTGCGATCTCGGTCGGAGGCGCACCCAATACCATTCGGTCGGGAAAAAAGCCATGCGAAAGCCTGTTTCCCGACCGATCCGTACAGCACACCGAACGAGTAAGTACGATGCGCACAACAGCAAAGAATCCGGCCGAGCCGTACTCACCCAAACCAGGTCCTGTTCCCCGACCGAGGCGAATCCGGAAACGCCGAATCGAGTTGCACGGAAGGAAAAATGCAGCTCCGTCCGGCCGAACGAGTACGATGCGCTTTCCGTACGCGCCGAACCCGTCGCTACGCACGGCACGTCAAAGCATCCGGGAGAGGCGCACATAAGCTCCGATTCGCGCCACAACACGATCCACGGCTCCGAGACGAACACGCCAGCGACGAGGACGAGGCGAAGCGGCGAGGACAAGGCGAAGCGACGAGGACGACGCGAAGCAACGAGAAGGACGAACGACACGAACCAACCATGAATCCCTTCGTCCCGATCATACCAATATTCTACATTTACTACCGGAACAGGCACGGACGCGTACGGCGCAGAAGGTAAGCCAGACACCAACCACAAAACACATACAACACGTACACGACACATCACACACACACAGAGGGATGCAGAATATACTTACACCAGCAACAGCAGCACCATAGGGGCGGGATGCCCATCACCAATGCCACATATGCACACAGGGGCCTGAATGCGCACCACCACCCCTACCCAGGGGGGGGCAGGATGCCTACCACTACTACCACCCTTAGCCAGGGGGGGCTGGATGCCTACCACTACTACCACCCTCACCCAGGGGGAGCTGGATGCCTACCACAACTACCACCCTCACCCAGGGGGGGCAGGATGCCTACCACTACTACCACACTTAGCCAGGGGGCTGGATGCCTACCACTACTACCACCCTCACCCAGGGGGGCTGGATGCCTACCACCACCCTTAGCCAGGGGGGCTGGATGCCTACCACTACTACCACCCTCACCCGGGGGGCTGGATGCCTACCACTACTACCACCCTCAGCCAGGGGGTGCCAGATGCCCACCACTACTACCACCCTTACCCAGGGGGGCTGGATGCCTACCACTACTACCACCCTCACCCAGGGGGGCTGGATGCCTACCACCACCCTTAGCCAGGGGGGCTGGATGCCTACCACTACTACCACCCTCACCCAGGGGGGCTGGATGCCTACCACTACTACCACCCTCACCCAGGGGGCTGGATGCCTACCACCACCCTTAGCCAGGGGGGCTGGATGCCTACCACTACTACCACCCTCACCCAGGGGGGCTGGATGCCTACCACCACCCTTAGCCAGGGGGCTGGATGCCTACCACTACTACCACCCTCACCCAGGGGGGCTGGATGCCTACCACTACTACCACCCTTACCCAGGGGGGCTGGATGCCTACCACTACTACCACCCTCACCCAGGGGGCTGGATGCCTACCACCACCCTTAGCCAGGGGGCTGGATGCCTACCACTACTACCACCCTCACCCAGGGGGCTGGATGCCTACCACCACCCTTAGCCAGGGGGCTGGATGCCTACCACTACTACCACCCTTAGCCAGGGGGCTGGATGCCTACCACTACTACCACCCTTAGCCAGGGGGGCTGGATGCCTACCACCACCCTTAGCCAGGGGGCTGGATGCCTACCACTACTACCACCCTTAGCCAGGGGGCTGGATGCCTACCACTACTACCACCCTCACCCAGGGGGCTGGATGCCTACCACTACTACCACCCTCAGCCAGGGGGTGCCAGATGCCCACCACTACTACCACCCTTACCCAGGGGGCTGGATGCCTACCACTACTACCACCCTCACCCAGGGGGGCTGGATGCCTACCACCACCCTTAGCCAGGGGGGCTGGATGCCTACCACTACTACCACCCTCACCCAGGGGGGCTGGATGCCTACCACTACTACCACCCTCACCCAGGGGGCTGGATGCCTACCACCACCCTTAGCCAGGGGGGCTGGATGCCTACCACTACTACCACCCTCACCCAGGGGGCTGGATGCCTACCACCACCCTTAGCCAGGGGGGCTGGATGCCTACCACTACTACCACCCTCACCCAGGGGGGCTGGATGCCTACCACTACTACCACCCTTACCCAGGGGGGCTGGATGCCTACCACTACTACCACCCTCACCCAGGGGGGCTGGATGCCTACCACCACCCTTAGCCAGGGGGGCTGGATGCCTACCACTACTACCACCCTCACCCAGGGGGGCTGGATGCCCACCACCACCCTTAGCCAGGGGGGGCTGGATGCCTACCACTACTACCACCCTTAGCCAGGGGGGGCTGGATGCCTACCACTACTACCACCCCCACTCATAGGATGGACAATGCATGACACAGCCAGCACACCACAACCTAGGGAATGCAAGAAGAAGACATCCCCCAACACCATGACAAGCGTGTGTAGACTGTGTCAAATGCCTACAACACCGAACATGACTTTGAACATACAATGTGACCCCTAGCACATGTGCCACACATATATGTGTGTGGCACCCACAATGCAAGCAGGCCATGACCATTGTGGCAATGGGGTCCAAACCCCCATCATCACAGTGACCAAAATGTAAGTGTGGGGTCCATAGCTGAAGCACATTTTGAACATTGAGGCAATGGGGTCTAAACCCCCATCATCACAGTGACCAAAAGGTAAGTGTGGGGTCCATAGCTGAAGCACATTTTGAACATTGTGGCAATGGGGTCCAAACCCCCATCATCACAGTGACCAAAATGTAAGTGTGGTTCCATAGCTGAAGCACACTTTGAACATTGTGGCAATGGGGTCCAAACCCCCACCATCACAGTGACCAAAATGTAAGTGTGGGGTCCATAGCTGAAGCACACTTTGAACATTGTGGCAATGGGGTCCAAACCCCCATCATCACAGTGACCAACATGTAAGTGTGGGGTCCATAGCTGAAGCACACTTTGAACATTGTGGCAATGGGGTCCAAACCCCCATCATCACAGTGACCAAAATGTAAGTGTGGGGTCCATAGCTGAAGCACACTTTGAACATTGTGGCAATGGGGTCCAAACCCCCATCATCACAGTGACCAAAATGTAAGTGTGGGGTCCATAGCTGAAGCACACTTTGAACATTGTGGCAATGGGGTCCAAACCCCCATCATCACAGTGACCAAAATGTAAGTGTGGGGTCCATAGCTGAAGCACACTTTGAACATTGTGGCAATGGGGTCCAAACCCCCATCATCACAGTGACCAAAATGTAAGTGTGGGGTCCATAGCTGAAGCACACTTTGAACATTGTGGCAATGGGGTCCAAACCCCCATCATCACAGTGACCAAAATGTAAGTGTGGGGTCCATAGCTGAAGCACACTTTGAACATTGTGGCAATGGGGTCCAAACCCCCATCATCACAGTGACCAAAATGTAAGTGTGGGGTCCATAGCTGAAGCACATTTCGAACATTGTGGCAATGGGGTCCAAACCCCCATCATCACAGTGAACAAAAGGTAAGTGTTGACAAAGAAAGAGGTGCAACTGCCAAACTGCATGGATGATTCCTGGTCACAGAACAACAAACACATCAGTGGCAAAGTAGTGTATGTGTCCCATTGCAACATAAATTGGGGGAGCCAAATACTGCAGTGCAAATAAGACATACCTTTGGCCATGTGCAGACAAACAACACCCATGGGGGCTGACACCGTCAACAATCATCAATGACACAATGACAGAAGTGACCATCAGAATGCAGACCCACATATTTGCACCAATGGGCACACACATGCAGATACCCTGTGGAGACTGCAGATGTGAGGTGAACAGATACCATACCATGGCAGCAATGGGACACACAAACCATGATCATTGTGCTGACCGATGACCTAGGAGTCCCAGGGACAGCAGGGGAAACCCACCAAACTACATACAGCCAATGGCACACCCAAGATATGCCAATGCAGTGGTGCAGATGCACAAACACAAACAGGCAGACCCACACTGCACATCATACACAACAGGTGAGGGGGGTGCCAGTGTCCCCAGGCAACCACACAACACATGAGGAGACCTGAATACCAATCATACAGATGTGCATACAGTGCCACACAAAGGTAACTCATGGATCCAAATCCCCTATGTGGGCAAGCAGGCATTGTCAGATGAGAGGGAGCACAAATCACACATGTCACACAGGCACGTAGGGACAGCAACTGACACAGCAAGACACAGACACACCACAGCACCACCCCCAGGGCCCCCACAATGTGGTGACCCTGGGCTGCATTACAATCCCACTGTGATGACAAAGCTAAATGTGGTTCACACTGTGAACCACAGTCATGTGTCCTGAGCAACTAACTACAATCACACCTACACAAGCACAAATCAAACAGCATGGCCAATAAGCCAAGGCCAACATGGAGGCAGGGGCCTAGCCGGGCAACAACTCTCATCTGCACACACTCAACACCACACCCCTCGACCTCCAACAATGTGCAGCAGTGAAGCACACATGCACTGGTGACATTGCACATGCACCCATGACTATTCCAGGGTGGTGGGTGGGAACCAAGGTGCAGAAACACATCACACATGGCCACTCAACAAGACTCCTGAATGTCTGACACACTGCACACTACGCTGTACATGGACATGACGGCAATACCACACCAACCAATGGGATCCCAGCCACAGTCACACACCAATGAAGAAGCCAAGATCACCCACAAAGAACACACATAGACAACAACCAACATTGCAGCCCGGACCCTGAGGAGTGCCAGCAGTCACACACACAACGTGTCACAATCACTGAAAGATAACACAAACTGGAAATCACATGACAGGGGCAAACAACAAGTGCCAAGGGGAAACCTGACTGTGACCCATCTGCGTCTGCACACAAACTCAGCCCTGACAGCAAACACACCTATGGGTGACACCCTGATGACCAGTAATGTGCCATGCACCCACATCACAGAGAACCCAGGGCGAAGACTTTGGGGGAACATAGGTCAACTCAGCTAGCATCACAAACAGGTACAACACTAGGGATCACAGCATGCACAGCTAAACGGAAGTGAACACACAGACATGCACATACAACACACACCTTGGGCGCAGGCAATGTCACAGGAGTACACACTGCCATGAGGGGACTCCACTCCTGTGTGAGGAAAGCTGTGCCATATGTTGCCTCAGTAGGGCCCCATCATGTCAGCTGAGCACTTGGTCACACAATCAACAATTAGCACCAAATGAGGGCTCCCGTAACATCAGCCTGGTCATGGAAGTGCCAACGGAATCATCAGCACAGATCCAACACACTTGTATAGCAATGTTGCACTGACAACACAGATGAGTCCTTCCCCATTGATGCCCAAACCTGCATGTCCACTGGAGATGGCCACACGGTCAGGGAAGTAGACGAATTGAACAATGGCAGGCACAACAGATGTGCAGGGGTGGAAGCCACAGATGTGAAATAGGCAATCTAAGTAGGAAATCCCATTGCCAAATACTGAACACATGACACCCTCAGATGCTGCTATGGATGACATGGATACACCACAGGATAGGACACATTCCCCCTGGACCACATGGGTTCCTGCACAGTAACACTTCATTATCATGAGACCAAATATCACCATCACTGCAGCAAGGGCATGGTTAGCATCATCAACATCATGTACATCAGAAGCAAAAGCACTAGAGAACAGAAAGTTGCTTTATTCAGCATATGTGGCATTAAAAGTAGAAGTCCAGTAGAAAATAAACAAAGGCCAATGGCCAGTCCATCAACAAAGTCACAAGTGGGTGACAGTGGCAGATGCCACCCTACACATGCCTGCACAAAACCAGGGACAATCCACTAGGAGGGGCAACCGGGGGGTAGGCCAGGCACCGCAGGGACAGGATCAGGGCTCACCAGGAGGAAGCAGGGAAGGGGTGGTGGGTGCTGGAGAGCCACTGACAACTGCAGTGGAGGTGTCTGACATGGTGTGTGCCAGCACAACTGGGGGGCATGGCTCAGATGTTGTGGGTGCCGGCACGACTGCAGTGGACCCTGCAGATGGAGTGGACAGGTCCCCCACTGCAGTGCCCAAGTCAGACAGGGTGGTAGTGGACTCCACTGCAGTGCCTACCACCAGGGGAGGAGAATGGGGAACAGGCAAGGTGGGCTGGACAGAGGGGAGGACACCCTCACCACATCAGTGGCACAGACAAGCGCAGCGGGGGGTGTGGTGCCGGGAGAGCAAGTGGCAGGGGGAGAAGGCCGGAGCCTCTTGGGGATGGTATATCTGTGGGTGGGGGAACCTGGGGCAGGGTGTGGTGGGGGCACCTGTGGAGTGGGGGCCTGAGGGATGGAGGAAGGAGACCTGGTGCTTGAGCTGCAGGGCAGCGGCGGGGTCTTGCTCTTACCACTCCGGGGGGACTTGCGGGTGGGGGCCTCAGTCTGTCTGCGCCTGGGGGAAGGTGTCCGGGGGTGATGGCCACTCTGCTCCATGTGGGGGGGCTTCCTCTTCCCCCTGGATGCTGGAGCAGCTGGATCGGAGGGGAAGAGGCCGAGGTCACTGAGGAAGAGGCGCTGGGTCTTTGGGGTTGCAGGTGAGGCAAGGGAGGGTGCTTTGGAGGGAGAGGCAACTGAGGACTGCGCAGTGCCCGTGGATGCGTGTGTGTGTACCAGGGCCCCATCCCCTGTGAGTGTGGTTTCAGTCCCCTGACTGTGCGTGCGTGTGCGTTTTGTTTGTGGTGTGTGTGTCTGTGTGCTGGACGTGTGTGTGCTGCTGTGTGCCTGTGCCGGTGTGTGTGTGCTTGGGACGGGTAAGGTGCTGGGGAGTGTGGATGGAGCAGAGGCAGGAGGGGTGAGGGACTGTCTGAGGAGGGACACTGCTGCCGTCAGGGAGGAGTCCATGGACCTATTGCCCCTCTGTAGGTCAGACATGCCCGATGAGATGCCCTCCATGAACGACACCAGCTGAGTCAACAGAGCGGTGTGCGCATGGAGGACACTCAGCATGGCTGTCTGCCCTACATGGAGCTGGCGAAGGAGGTACACAGACTCCTCACTCAGGGCAGCAGGGGACACAGGGGCAGGGGGTGCGGTGCCTGGCCCAAAGGAGACACGCTCCCGAACATGGGAGCCTCCACGGACCTGGGGAATGGGAGCCGATGGGAGGGCGGTGGTGGTGCTGGTGGTGGCGGGGACAGCAACACTAGCTGGGGTGTGGTGGCTGCTGACACCCGCCTCCATAAGGGAGTCATCCTCCGAGTTGCTCTGGTCCTCAGCTGAGGTGGATGGTGCTGAGGACTCCTCGGTGTGGCTCCCCTCGCCCTCCGTGCCACTGGGTCCCTCCGACCACTCCTCGGCTGCTGACCCAGTCTGGCTCTCTGGCTCCTCCTGGTCCGTGGAGCTGTCCCCTTCCGTGGCCGTGGATGTATCTGCAAACAATGGGGAAACAGACAGACATCAGTCACCTGCACCAAACGCACACACCACTGTGAGCACAGCACATTACAGAGCAAGCCCTGGCATCATTAGTTGTACATTGCTAAAAGTGCCCTAACTGAACAGGAGAAGCCAATTGTCAGTCTGATGCCAAGCATGGCACTCACATCCCACATGGCCTTGCACCCATCTGTCTGGTGTCTGTTGGATTGCAACACCCCAGTGTGGACACATGCACCAAGTACACAGTAGTTGGACAGTGCAGAGGACACGGTGTGGCATGTGGACATGCACACATCACAGCTCTTGCCACTGAGTCAGTACAGGTTTCCGGATGAAAGGGATGCCCAGAGTCAAATAGGAAATGCATGTGATGCATACCAGCGACAGACACCATGATGCACCCATGTCCTGATAGCCATCGCCACAATGGTGTGCATGTAGCACATGTCACTCCCCTGCAGGACCACCAATAAGTTGACACATGCCATGGCAGAGGCATGACTGCTAAGTCATACATCACTGTCTCAGTGATGTATGACTTGGCAGCCAGACAACAACACTATGCACTGTGTCACAATAGTAGGTCATGGGGAATGCAAGTCCTGGAGCTGCACAAGTGCACATGTACATCCCCCACACAACACATCATCTTAACCCTCATCTGTCCAGGTCATACCTATTGGACATATGGGAGACCTGTGACACTACCCTCTGAACCTGAGCCCCTCACAATCTGCTGTGAATGGGGAACAGCTGCCTGAACTTCACATTCGCATACCCCAGTCTGCACGGGCAGCTGATCAAACACCTATGTGACACACAAGTATCGTCTCCTATGGTCACATCTCCAGGGGCATGCTGAGCCCCTACCAAGAAACACCCCAGCAGTCCTGGCAACTAATCCACAGCACACTGACACAGAGGCAGACACCTGAGGGGTCAAATCACTGCGCACAATGTGTCAGCTGATACACGGGAGTGGGTGTACAGAGTGCATTGCATGGCCTGGAGTAGGCATGACTGTCCTGCTCCACATGAATGAGGGATGAGCCCTGGACAGTGGATAGCTGGCTATGTATGTGTGACACACGTAATCTGCACACTCCTGGGGCCCAAACATTGTTCCCACCCGCTGCATGGGCGTGTGCCACATACCCCAGGCACATGGGGTGGCTCAGCTCAGCAAGTGGACCGCATATCAAAGCAACACGCAGATTACATGTCCGAACACAGGCGTTGTGTGAACAATGGACCCACCCATGATGCCCACAACAGAGTTAGGGAAACAGATGCTGTCCCCCACCTTTAGTGAAGCAAACTGCAAGGACACAGTCCCAAGTGACACAATCCCCTGAATGTAAGGGCCACACCTGGGTATCAGATGAGCAGTGGGCAGTGCACAATAGAGGGACATGGCTCCTGGACAACATGACTGCTGCACTGTGGCAGTTGAACCAGGCCAGAGGAGGGCACAAAGCATGTAATACAGAGTTCACAGTGCAGTCTTTGACTCACCCCTCCTTGCTGCTGTCTGGCCTTCAGCTGCCCATCCAGGTCTGGAAACACCACCGCCAGGATCTGGAGCATGTGGGGGTCAGGGTCCGTGTTCCGCCCCTCCTGCGAGGAGGCGACAGCTTCAGCTGGACCCGTGCAATCCTCCGGGTCCAGCCCCGAAGGTCCTGCCACCTCTTCTGGCAGTTGCGGATCCGGCGCTTGTAGACCCCCACGGACCGGACGGCCCGGACGATGTCCTTCCAGATCTCCTGCTTCCGATGGGCATTAACCTGTCAGGATGACAAAGTGAAAAGGCCATTACTACACATGCAACATATCCGTGCATGACACAGTTGTATATACATGTCTCAATCACAGGGGCACATGATGTACACAGGCAGTGCAAAGCTGCCCATGGACAGTTTGCCAGACGTCACTACATGGTATCATTGCATGGGAAGTAAAACCTTGTTCAAATGCACTGTCACTGCACCATACCTGTCCAGTGCATGTCACTACACACTATGGGGGGTGACAACTACTCAGTGAGCCTGCTAGCCAGTGGCGTGCAGACTTTCAGCCTTGCTAGTCAGACAATATGCACATTCAGAAAGGCAGTGCACAGAACACTCACCTGCTCCCCTGGTGTCCCATACAGCTTGCTGTACTGTGGAAGTAGGCTGTCCAGCAGGGCCTGGTTCTCCTCAAGGCTGAAGGCTGGGGCTCTCTCCACAGTACGTGCCATTGCAGGGTCCAGAGGGGCAGAGACAGCAGCAGTGCAGTGGCAGATGTCGTCCTGGAGCATGTAGTGCAGGCAAGTGAGCTCTCAGGGGAACAGCCAGCAATATATATGTGCTGGAGAGGCAGATACTGTCCCTTGTGTCCAAAGTGATAGGTCCAAGTCGTTTGCATCTTCTGAATCTGGCCAATCCATGGAATAGCAGCACCAAAACACGCCCACAGCATCCTTCAAATCTTCAACTTCATGACATACATGATTTTGCAACATTGTTGTGGGTGACCAACTGATTTTCCAGCAACCGACTCGTTCGAAATTCGAAAACGCGTCCGTTGCCAGGCAAGCCCATTGTCAATGGGTGCGCACCGATCGGTCCATTGCGGTACAACACGTACAGGGGTACAACGCGTACCCTCACACATTGAATGCAATGGGCCGGCCGGGGGCACCGATCGGTCCATTGCAGTTCAACGCGTACAGGGGTACAACGCGTACCGCACACATTGAATGCAATGGGCCGGCCGGGAGCACCGATCGGTCCATTGCAGTTCAACGCGTACAGGGGTACAACGGCGTACCCGCGACACATTGAATGCAATGGGCCGGCCGGGGCACCGATCGGTCCATTGCAGTTCAACGCGTACAGGGGTACAGCGCGTACCCGCACACATTGAATGCAATGGGCCGGCCGAGGCACCGATCGGTCCATTGCAGTTCAACGCGTACAGGGGTACAACGCGTGCCCGCGCACATTGAATGCAATGGGCCGGCCGGGGCACCGATCGGTCCATTGCAGTTCAACGCGTACAGGGGTACAATGCGTACCGCACACATTGAATGCAATGGGCCGGCCGGGGCACCGATCGGTCCATTGCAGTTCAACGCGTACAGGGGTACAACGCGTACAGGGGTACTAACGCTGTACCCGCACACATTGAATGCAATGGGCCGGCCGGGGCACCGATCGGTCCATTGCAGTTCAACGCTGTACAGGGTACAACGCGTACAGGGTACTAACGCGTGCCCGCACACATTGAATGCAATGGGCCGGCCGGGGCACCGATCGGTCCATTGCAGTTCAACGCGTACAGAGGTACTAACGCGTACCGCGCACATTGAATGCAATGGGCCGGCCGGGGCACCGATCGGTCCATTGCAGTTCAACAGCGTACAGGGTACAACGCGTACAGGGGTACAACGCTGTACCGCACACATTGAATGCAATGTGCCGGCCGGGGCACCGATCGGTCCATTGCAGTTCAACGCGTACAGAGGTACAACGCTGCACTCGCGACACATTGAATGCAATGGGACGGCCGGGGCACCGATCGGTCCATTGCAGTTCAACGCGTACAGAGGTATAACGCTGTACCGCGACACATTGAATGCAATGGGCGGCCGGGGCACCGATCGGTCCATTGCAGTTCAACGCGTACAGGGGTACAACACGTACCGCGCACATTGAATGCAATGGGCCGGCCGGGGCACCGATTGGTCCATTGCAGTTCAACGCCGTACAGGGTACAACGCGTACAGGGTACAACGCGTGCCCGTACACATTGAATGCAATGGGCCGGCCGGGGCACCGACCGGTCCATTGCAGTTCAACGCGTACAGAGGTACAACGCGTACAGGGGTACAACGCGTGCACGCGCACATTGAATGCAATGGGCCGGCCAGGGGCACCAATCGGTCCATTGCAGTTCAACGCGTACAGGGGTACAACGCGTACAGGGGTATAACGCGTACCCGACACATTGAATGCAATGGGCCGGCCGGGGCACCGATCGGTCCATTGCAGTTCAACGTGTACAGGGTACAACGCGTGCACCGACACATTGAATGCAATGGGCCGGCCGGGGCACCGATCGGTCCATTGCAGTTCAACGCGTACAGGGGTACAACGCGTACAGGGGTACAAGGCGTACCGCGCACATTGAATGCAATGGGCCGGCCGGGGCACCGATCGGTCCATTGCAGTTCAACGCGTACAGGGGTACAACGGCGTACAGGAGTACAACGCGTACCGCGACACATTGAATGCAATGGGCCGGCCGGGGCACCGATCGGTCCATTGCAGTTCAACGCGTACAGGGGTACTAACGCGTACCCGCACATTGAATGCAATGGGCCGGCCGGGGGCACCGATCGGTCCATTGCAGTTCAACGCGTGCAGAGGTACAACGCGTACCCGCACACATTGAATGCAATGGGCCGGCCGGGGCACCGATCGGTCCATTGCAGTTCAACGCGTACAGGGGTACAATGCGTACAGGGTATAACGCATACCCGCACACATTGAATGCAATGGGCCGGCCGGGGCACCGACCGGTCCATTGCAGTACAACGCGTGCAGAGGTACAACGCGTACAGGGGTACAACGCGTACCCGCGACACATTGAATGCAATGGGCCGGCCGGGGCACCGACCGGTCCATTGCAGTACAACGCGTACAGGGGTACAACGCGTACAGGGGTACAACGCGTACCCGCACACATTGAATGCAATGGGCCGGCCAGGGGCACCGACCGGTCCATTGCAGTACAACGCGTACAGGGGTACAACGCGTGACAGGGGTACAACGCGTACCCGCACACATTGAATGCAATGGGCCGGCCGGGGGCACCGACCGGTCCATTGCTGTTCAACGCATCACTGTACATGTGACTGGCATATGTCAGCATGCCTGTCTCAGATGGACATATGCCAGCCACAGATAGCTCCCAGGGAGTGAGGGGCACACCTACATCACGACAGCCTGTCCAAACTTTATCATAAGGCATGTAAGGCTGCATTTCCTATTGTGTGTATGTTGGTGTACATGTTGTCCTGTGGGTGTCACCTGTGGGCAGCCACCCCCAGGCTGTGCACGTGTTAATGGGGACAGGATCCTGGGTGTTACGTGTACATGACCACTGTGATGTGCAACTGTTCATATCTGTGCATGTGCCATGGTCACATTTCACGGTGGTGTATGTGTATGTCATGTCACATACCCCGTGAATCCCATGTGGGACGGTATGTTTGAGCCAGGGTGTCCCAGTGGCACAATAGTGATGGTCCTCCACAGTCTTTGTGCATGTAGTGTTTACAATGTCTCTGATTTCATGTGCACAATGGGAGACAGTCTCCACATCCAGGTTGTGTGTGCATGGACTTTGATGTTGTGCGTGTGTGTGTCACAGACGTCCATGTCTGTCCTGCCGTGGCAAGTGGGACCACTACCTGTGGGGGTCATGGTTGTTTTGCTGTGGTGTATACATGATACTCCATGTAATGCCAGTGTCCATGTGGCAATACAGGGTCCCTGGGAATGTACCTATCATTGAGCTGTGGTGCCTGGGGCACATCTGTCCTCACATGTCACTGTGGGGGGTGATTGTGACACGGCAGCAGGAGATGGGAACTGTGACACGGCCTCATGATATCCAATGGGCCAACCTGGGACTAATTGATGCCACCTGTTGGACCGTGTTGACAGATGTTGGCCATGTATGTACCATACATGTCCTTACGGAACTGCACACTTCATGTAGTTGTGCCTCATAATGATGTATGTTGGGATATTGAGTGTGTTCAATGCCGCATATGTGGGGTGACTGACAATCTTGCTTACTTCTCCTCTGCACTGCAGGGCTCCTGCTGTACATCGACCATTCCCAGACCTGGCAACGATGGTGGAACGGGACAGCATCCGACGGTACCGCTTCACCAGGCAGCTGATTGAGGATTTGGCAGTGCAGTTGTCCCCACATTTGCAGCCTGGCCGGCCATATCCTACAGCGCTGACCCCCAAGGTGAAGGTGATGGCAGCCCTACACTTCTTTGCCACCGGTACCTTCCAACATACTGTGGCGACTGCTGGTGGGATGTCACAGACCATGTTGAGCCGTGTGCTCCGCGATGTTTTGGCGGCAATGTTGCTATTCCTGAACCGGTACATCTATTTCCCTAGACTGCGACGACTCACTGACGTGAAGAGTGACTTTTATTCCCTGGGGAGGATGCCGCATGTCATTGGCTCCATTGATGGGACACATGTGGCTTTGGTACCACCACAGGCCCAGGAGCAGGCCTACAGGAACCGCAAGCACTACCACTCGGTCAATGCACTGGTGGTGTGTCTTGCAGACATGACCATCACACATGTGTGTGCCCGTTTCCCTGGTTCAGCACACTATGCCTTTGTGATGAGGAGTAGTCGCATCCCCAGGATGATGGCACAGATGCAGAACCAGCGTGCCTGGCTTGTCGGTGTGTACTGACTTTGTGCCATTGTGTGTGATCTGATCTGTAGTATTCCGCCCACTTTTCCAAGTCAGCTAATGTGCACTTGTCTGTCCGTAGGTGACTCGGGATACCCCAACATGCCGTGGTTGCTGACACCCCTCAGGAACCCTGTGACACCAGCCCAGATGCGCTACAATGAGGCACATGGTCGGACCAGGAGAGTGATTGAGCGGACATTTGGTCTCCTGAAGAGCCGCTTCCGCTGCCTGGACAAGACCGGAGGATCCCTCCCATATGCCCCTGCGAAAGTGTGCAAGATTATCATCGTCTGCTGCATGCTCCACAACCTGGCAGTGCGGAAGGAGTTGCCTCTCAACCAGGATGACAATGACCAACATCCGCCACCTGTGGAGGATCCTGGCCTGGACCACGATGCCAGTGACGATGATGATGATGATGATGATGGTGATGTCCGCACACAGCTCATCACCAACTTCTTTAGCTGAATGTGAGTATCCTGAGGTGTCATGTCAATGATGTGAGTTGGCATGATGTGTAGGTGGTGCTCTGGTGCTGTTGGAGTGTGTCCATGGGCTACTTGACTGGATGTGTGTTGCGATGTGTGCTTACAGGTGGGCTGTACTCCCCAACAGTGTTGACATGCTAACTTGGTTCTGGGTGGGTATCTTGTAACATGTATTGTGCATGAGTTTTGCTGTTCTGTCCTGTACTCCATTGCTTTTGACTGTGTGTCATTTCTGTCCTTCACAGGGTACTTTCTGATTCGTTTGGTCAACTGTGTCCACCGACGACGTGATTGCACTTCCAGGCTGGTAGCTGTTGTGTCCCTACAGGTGATGTGCACCACACCCATGGACTTCCTTCCGTCTACAGTTGTTGACTGTGTGCCCGCTGCCAGGTGGGATTACCTTGCATCTGTAGTGGTTACGACATGTTGCAACTGTGTAATAAACCTGTGCTTCACTTTGTGATGTGCGTTGTCTGTGGTCACACATTTGACTGCCATTTGCTTACTGCACCTGTGGGCTACTTGACTACAACTGGGAATGGGTGTGGTGTCTGTGCATTGCACCGTCTTCCCTGGCAACATCAGTGTAGGCAATGAGTCAGATGGCCTAGGTGTGTATGTGTTGTGTAGCCCTGGTGGTGTGTCTCCCTCATATGTGTCACGTTGCCTTTACTCACATGCCTGTGTTGTCCTTGCTGTTGCAGTTCGCATACACAGTGTAATTTTGCAGTTCATCATCCCCATAACAGCACCCACGTTGGAATCACAACAGAGGCAAGTATGGTGTATTAGTGTGTTTATTGTGATACATTTGTGTGAATAGTGCATAGGATGGGTAGTGCTGTACATAAATCTTGCAATCCGAAGTTCCTAGGTGAATTGAAAGTCCTGGTAGACAGAATCCCCAGTATCAGGGCCACAGTTGTCTGACACATTGGTCCAACTTGTACTCCCCATGCAATGTGTGGGAGTAGTGTTGCCGTCAACAGGGTGAACAGTCTGTGCACAAAGGTGAACATCCAGAACAGGTTCAGGCTTCCTGGGAGTTGCGCTTGGCCATCGGCCTCTCACTTGCCCCTCCTCGGACGACCCCTCTTCTTGGGGGGGGCCCTCAAGTACAGGCTGCTGCGGTGCAGGGGACTCTCCGCCAGAGTCATCCTCCCTCCCTGTGGCAGTTGCAGTTTGTTCGGCACCAGATGTTGTTGGCACACAGGGAGGTGTGGACTGCTTGCTGTTCATCTGGCGGAGGCATTGTAAAATGTCCCTGTGCACCGCCGTCATCTCATGCAGTGCATCCCACTTGGACTCCACGCGGGACATGTGTGAGTCCACGCGGGACATGTGTGACTCCACGTGGGACATGTGGGAGTCCAAGCGGGCATGATGGGCAGCCTGCTGCTGTTTCATGTCTCTGAGGAGCCCCACTACCTGGCTGAGGTCTCCGGTGCTGGACTGGTACGCATCAGCTATGCGTACCAGTTGTGGGTCATCATGCACACCAGTAACCTCTGCAAGCAGCGACCTCTGTCTCCCACCCCTCCCACCACCCCTGCTGACATGTGCAGTGTGTGCAGTGGCACGCACAGATGACCCTGGTCCACCTTGGGGGTTGGTGGTGGTGGTGGTGTCCATGGCCCCAGGTTGGTCCAGGGTCCCTGTGCTGGTGTTGCTCCTTGTTCTGTCCATGTCGGCAGGGATGGTATTTGTGGTGACAGTCGTTGGAGGGGTGGGTGCAGGGGGTGCAGCTGGTGGTCCTGCTGGTGCTGCAGCTGGTGGTCCTGCTGGTGCTGCATGTAGACTTGCACCGGATGTGCCAGGTTGGTCTTCATCGTCCGAGGAGGACAGAGGCTGTACGACGCCAATGAGCTCCGCATCCTCTTGAGCCTGGGACTGGGACTCCTCAGCGTCTGCTGCTGTGTCCCCATCATCACCTGTTTTTGGGAGACACACACAATGTATGTTATGTTTCTGCAGGCATCAATGGTTGACACACATGACAGTTGTGACTGTGCCTCTGGGTGCGGGCCTGTACATTGCATTGTCCTAAGTCGTCACAGTCAGGGGTTGATATTGGTGTGGCACATTGTCCTGCATTATTTGGGCATTTCTATGTATTTTTGGGGTGTGAACATGGTCTGCATTGGTTGTGTTTGGTTGACAGCCGGCCCTCCTTCCCACCCACCCAGCCAGTCAGTTATCCCACCATGGAACGTGCTTGCATTGCAGGGAGTGGAAGTTGTCTCTCAGGATGTCAGTCAGTGGTGTCCTGCTGTTTGTTGGTGCACAGTTGCCAGCAGGGCCTTGTGCTCCCCACAGCAGTAGCCAGTGTCAGCCATCTTGTGAGTCCTTCTCCACTCCATGTGATGTGAGCATGGTTCAGGGTGGTGTTGATGGGACAGTTGTGGGGGTGAGCTATGTCTGTGACTATGACTCCCATCATGCTATTGCCTCCACCCCACTTCCCAGCATTCCCATACTTACTTGCTTTTGTGGGGAGTTCAGTATGTGTGGGTGTGAGAGCAATGGCAAGATGGCTGACAGTGGGGTCCTGCTGTTGGTTGGTGTGCAGTACCCAGCATGCCCTTGTGCTCCCCACGACACAGCAACAGTGTCAGACATCTTTGATGGGCCTTTCCACTCTCTGTGGGATGTGCATGCGTGAGTGTGAGCTTGCTGGGCCATGTGGTGGGGGATGTAGAGCTGTGACTACGACTCCCATCATGCTATTGCCTCCACCCCCTTCCCAGCATGCCCATGCTTCCTTCCTTTTGACTCTGCTTCCCTGTGGGGTGGGCTGGCTGTGCTGACAGGATGGCTGGGAGTGTTGTCCTGGCAGTTGTTTAGCTAAAAGTCCCAAGAGTGGCCCTGTGCTTCACACAACATAACACAGGGTGGTGGTTCTTTGTGGGATCTTGTGTTAGGATGGGGGGCATTGCATTCTACCAGGTGGGTTCTGTGGAGTTTGTGTTGGGGGGTGTGTGAGGGGAGGTGCTTGTGACTATGGTTAGTGCTGCAAGTCCTCCTTCCCACCCACCCAGCCAGCCAGTTATCCCACCATGGAACGTGCTTGCATTGCAGGGAGTGGAAGTTGTCTCTCAGGATGTCAGTCAGTGGTGTCCTGCTGTTTGTTGGTGCACAGTTGCCAGCAGGGCCTTGTGCTCCCCACAGCAGTAGCCAGTGTCAGCCATCTTGTGAGTCCTTCTCCACTCCCTGTGATGTGAGCATGGTTCAGGGTGGTGTTGATGGGACAGTTGTGGGGGTGACCAATATCAGTGACTACGACTCCCATCATGCTATTGCCTCCACCCCCTTCCCAGCATGCCCATGCTTCCTTCCTTTTGACTCTGCTTCCCTGTGGGGTGGGCTGGCTGTGCTGACAGGATGGCTGGGAGTGTTGTCCTGGCAGTTGTTTAGCTAAAAGTCCCAAGAGTGGCCCTGTGCTTCACACAACATAACCCAGGGTGGTGGTTCTTTGTGGGATCTTGTGTTAGGATGGGGGGCATTGCATTCTACCAGGTGGGTTCTGTGGAGTTTGTGTTGGGGGTGTGTGAGGGGAGGTGCTTGTGACTATGGTTAGTGCTGCAAGTCCTCCTTCCCACCCACCCAGCCAGCCAGTTATCCCACCATGGAACGTGCTTGCATTGCAGGGAGTGGAAGTTGTCTCTCAGGATGTCAGTCAGTGGTGTCCTGCTGTTTGTTGGTGCACAGTTGCCAGCAGGGCCTTGTGCTCCCCACAGCAGTAGCCAGTGTCAGCCATCTTGTGAGTCCTTCTCCACTCCCTGTGATGTGAGCATGGTTCAGGGTGGTGTTGATGGGACAGTTGTGGGGGTGACCAATATCAGTGACTACGACTCCCATCATGCTATTGCCTCCACCCCCTTCCCAGCATGCCCATGCTTCCTTCCTTTTGACTCTGCTTCCCTGTGGGGTGGGCTGGCTGTGCTGACAGGATGGCTGGGAGTGTTGTCCTGGCAGTTGTTTGGCTAAAAGTCCCAAGAGTGGCCCTGTGCTTCACACAACATAACCCAGGGTGGTGGTTCTTTGTGGGATCTTGTGTTAGGATGGGGGGCATTGCATTCTACCAGGTGGGTTCTGTGGAGTTTGTGTTGGGGGGTGTGAGGGGAGGTGCTTGTGACTATGGTTAGTGCTGCAAGTCCTCCTTCCCACCCACCCAGCCAGCCAGTTATCCCACCATGGAACGTGCTTGCATTGCAGGGAGTGTAAGTTGTCTCTCAGGATGTCAGTCAGTGGTGTCCTGCTGTTTGTTGGTGCACAGTTGCCAGCAGGGCCTTGTGCTCCCCACAGCAGTTGCCAGTGTCAGCCATCTTGTGAGTCCTTCTCCACTCCCTGTGATGTGTGCATGGTTCATGGTGGTGTTGATGGGGCAGTTGTGGGGGGGGCAATATGTGTGACTGCGACTCCCATGATGCTATTGGCTACACTGACTTGGCCAGCATACACAGAATTCCTTCCTTTGAGTGGTCTTCACTGTGTGTTGGTGTTGTTGTGGTGGCTACATGTCTGGATGTGTTTGTTAGTTCTATTTGTGCCACTGCCTAGCTGTAGTTGTAGTTGTGTTTGTACATGTGATGGCACAGTTGGATGTGACTTTTTTGATGGCATGTGTTGTGTTTATCTGACTGACATACACATTTTGGGATGATTCTGTTCTGGTTGCTGTGTAATTGCTATTAGTGCATGGTTTGACTCTCCCCTTGACAGTGATGTGTGTGTGTTTTGTGGCAGTATATTGTGTACATTTGTTGTGTACTCACCAGGCTCTGGGATGTCCTCTAGTCCATATATGCTCACTGGCGGAAGGATGGCCCGCACCTTCTCCTCCCAGGGCCTGAGGTATATTGGCTTGGCAGGAGGGCCACTGCCGGTGTGTTGGCTGTTGATGTTGTCTTTTTTGAGCAGGTCCCGTACCCTCCTGCGCACGTCATACCACCTGTTCTGGATGTCGCTCTTTGTGCGCCGACATGGTGATTGTGCGTTCACCCTGTTGATGATCCTCTCCCACATCTTGGTTTTCTGGGAGATGGGGGTCTGTTGGACCAGTGTGCCAAACAGCTGTGGCTCTACCCTGAGGATCTCGTCTACCATGACTTCCAATTCACAATCTAGGAACTTGGGATTCTTCTTGGGGGGCATGGTGATGGGTGGTGATGGTGAGTGATGTGTGTGTTGGTGTGCAGGTGAGGGTGTGTGAGTGTGTGTTTTGCTGGGTGTATGTGAGGTAGGTATTTGTTGGTGTGCTGATGGTGTGTGGCTTGTGTGAGGGATGAGCTGTGGGTGTGTGGTTGCTTTCTCTTGGGTGCTGGCAGTGGAATGGCATTTGCAAAGGCTCATGGTTGTGATTTGTGTCCTTTATATGGGTGGAGTTGTGGGTGTGTCTTTGTTCTCTGTCCCCACCCCCCCAGTATTTATTGGCTTTGTAATTGCTTGTTTGGCCTTTTTTTGGGTGATTTTTCCTTTGTACTGTCTGTGTATGTTGGAAACGTTCTTGTGACCGAGTCGGACCCTGCATTTGTCTCGTACGGTCTTCTCCGTTTCGTTCACGCTGTGTATGTGCAGTTTTCTATGCTGCGTACGCATTGGTCGTGGTGTTTTGTGTTGCTTCGGCTCGGTTTTGTATGCGTGTCGGTCGTACGGCTTGGCCTCCGTCCGACTCGCTCGTGGTTTTCGCGCCTTGCATCGTACTTTGCGGTTTGGAGTTCGCGTGTACGGTTCGGTCGGATTTGTTCCGGGTGCGTGTCGGTCGGTTGGATTCGCGTGTTTTTCCGACCGGATTGCTGTTTTCCGTGCGGCTCGGTCGGTCGACTTGGGTTCGGTACGTGTCGGTCGGATTTTGCACGCCTTGCATCGTACTTGGCGTGTCGGGCGCCACAGGTACGTGTCGGTCGGTATTATTTCCGGATCCGAGTCGGTCGGTGCTTTTTCCGGCCCGAATCGGAATCGACCCCTTGGTGTTCTTACTGCAAGCTAATTCAAGGTTTCTTAATGACCAATGCAGAGAAAATGTTGCTCTACTGTGTAAAATCACAAGGCAATGAAGAAGCCAAAGAGAAGGGACCCCTGAAGCATGAGAGAAAAATGTTTTGCGCCTGGAATTTAGCATGCCAAATTTCTATAGTCATGTTCCGGAATGTAAATAAGGTCTAAACTTGCTCGAACTGCTAATATTTAGTTAAGGTTCTTGCAGAGTGCTAAATCAGAAAATTTACAAGGACCTACAATTTCAGGGGTGACTAAAAATTTAGCTGTGCCAATTCACTTAAATGAACATTAGTTGTTTAATCAAAATAGTAGGTCATGTTTCATTCTTTTTCTGCAGCACCTCACACTTATTTGCAGATATGTTCACAGAAGCATGTTTGAATCATATAGTTGAGCTTCATATGCCTCACCCAACACCTCACGTATAGGCTACACTACATCTAACATCCTTATCAACCATGCAGTCTAAAGAGGTTCGCAGAATCACAATGCAAATCAGAATACACTGCATTGTCCAGAGTATTAAGTGCTATATGAATACAAGAGGACCAAACAACCACATAACTATTTCTACTCTATAGCCATCACAAGTGGTGAGGTATGGATGCAAGCTTCTTAGTGGTAGAAAGAGTGGGGGCACCTGATCTGGCCAAGGCTGCCTGCCTTATTACCATGTGAGGATTCAAGAGGAGGTTAGACAAGTGGGGCAGAGGTGATAGTGAGTGCCACCCTGTGATGTTAACGTGATTTTAGTCAGGTGCGTGGCTATTTTTGTTAAAGCCAGTGCAAAGGCCCAAACGTAAGAGAGGCCCAGTCTTCTCTGCACTGGCTGCAGTTTATTTAATATCAAACACCCAAAATGTGATGAGAGGAATTCTTGCAATAAGTCACTGGCAATCACTTCGGGTAGCATTCCAACCCATTGTTATTTTGCCTACCATGCCACCTCAGTTTGGACACAGCCATATGCAAATCTGTCTGGTCCCTGCTCCAGTAGGAACAGTCCAGGAACAGTCCAGTCAGAACTGCCAGGCCAGGTCTTCCCTGAACCAAAACACAAGTATCCCAAGACCGGGAATACCAGTTGGATATAGCTGGATTCCAGTGGCACAGTGAGCAAGAAGCCCACATCTCACCCATACCCTTGGCCTCTCAGTGGTTTACATCAAATGCACACAAAGTGATGGGAGGAATGCTTGAAAAAGGTCTAACCACTGGCAATGACTCTGGCAGCATTCCAAACCATCTGTTTTTTTACCCACCATTCTAACTCAGTTTGGACCCAGACATATGCAAATCAGTCTTGACTCTGCTCCAGTAGGAACAGTCCAGGTTCTCCCTGAACCAGAACACAAGCAACCAAAGACCGGTTTCGCCCAGATTCTGTTAAGAATTTTGCGAAGTGTCTCGCTGGGAGGGGATGGGGAAGATTCATTCAGAGAATGAAATCAGTCCCAGGCAGGCACTGCTAAAACTCAAAACAGAGGATTCAGCGGAGTAGAAGCCAAACATTCATTCAATGGGTTGTGCAGGAGCCTGTCATGTGGTAGAAAAGAGGACAAGAGACAGGGTGGAAACTAATAGATGAGGCAAAAAGGCAGCAGAAATGAAGAAAAACAGAAGGGTGAGATTAATAGAGGTGGATAAAATGAGGTTGGATGGAGGAGGTCAACTGTGGAAGCGAGATATTAAGGAGGGAAAGAAGGGAGTGGTGATATTGGGATATGAAGTAGAGAGAATAAAGGAACAGGAGCGATAGCATTAGAAAATAAGCAAGGAGATAGTAAATACAGAATGGAAGTAAAAATAGGAGAGTAGAGAAAAGATAAGTGTGGGGTTGGAAAGAAAGAAAAGCTACTGGATAGGAAAGGGAAAAATAATAGGAAGATGGAGAGGAAAGAAGATTTGGGAGTGCGAGGGAGAGGAGAGATGTGAGTGTAAAGAGAAATGGAGGCATATACTATGGAAGTGGATAGTAAAAGGAAAAAGTGAATGAGCAATACATGGGGAGGAAAAGAACGAATGGGTAGTTAAATGTAGAAAGGAAAGGAAAAAGAGACGGAAAGAAATAAGGAAGGAAAATATGATAAAACAACCAAAAGGGGATAGGAAGACCAAGAGGTAACAAACAAGGAGGTCGGAGACAAGAAGAGGAATGAGGTGGGTGAGAAAGAAGCATGTCTAAGATATAGATTTCATAGAGTAAGGTTGGAATGAGAGAGAACATGAAGATTAGAGGGAGTCTGTGGGAGAGAGAAGGGGAGGCGATAGATTAAAGAGAGAAGACAGGATGTGGGAGTAGTGGAGCAGAGCAGAAATAGAAAAAGAAAAATGGGAAGGGTAAGGAGAAGCGAGGAGAGAAGAAAAAACAAAAAATAGAGAGGAAGGATAATCGAGAGAGCTTTAGTGGTAGTGGACAGGGATAAGAAAAGATGCAGTGTAAGGAGGAGATAAGAGCGGCATGGGGATATCAAATAGAGAGGAATTTTAGAGAGAACGATTAGGGCACAAGATGCAGTGGCACCCTTGGTCAGGGATGCGAGGAGTCCCCTGTGCCCTTGTAATGGGTTTCTTTTAATACCAACCCAGATGTAGGGCAGGTGTTTTTTTCTTGTTTGCATTAGGGCCCAAGGCACCCTTACTATACCACTGATTTTAGTAGGTTCCACACCGCATATGCTTGCATATAAAGTTGTTGCTTGTCTTCAGCACACGCAACCTTAGCTGTAATGCTTGCAGCACCGTTATTGCCGCACATAGAGGAAAGTAAATAGAGGGAACATTCCTCCCCATAGATTCCAGCACTTTGGGTCACAGAATTATGAATAAAAGATGTGTTATTATCCTATGTATGAGGATTGCAAGGGCTTCTAGGTAAGAAAACCTTGCGGGATCCACAAGAGATATACCACCCTGGAGTCCCGCTGGTGTCTAGTTTATGAAATTATCTGGGGTTGGTAGATTTTCCCTAGAGACAATATACCCCCTGGCAGAGAAACACAGAAAGGACAAATATTAATGCACCACCATCTACCATCAATGTAGGTGGTGACATAATCTTCGTGGTTGAAGCTCATGATGGCTATCGCTTAGAAGTCTTTTATTCTTGGGTCATTTTTCCAGCTGTGAATACACGTACATTTCATGAATACACTAATGTTGCAGCACCACACCAATACAGAGCATATCAGCTCTTCCACTTTCACATTCGGAACATCAGAGTTGGTTCTGAGTCGTCCTTATACACGTACTTGCCCCTGTACACATGGGTGCCCTAGTAATGAAGGGGCCAACTGGCCAGTGTTAGCTGGTTATACACCATTTCCTAAATTTCAGGGTCTCAATTTTATGAGCTACAGCAATTATACACTGGTCTAGTTAGACTACACAGACGCTTGACTCAGTATGTTTAGCACACCTTAATGGCTGTCTCAGCTAGGGCAGATCTAGCAGGGCATCCTCAGTTGCCTACAGTGTCAACAATGAGTCCTGTAAATATACATTCAGTTATGGGTAAAAGCCCCGCAAATCGTAAGGAAATTTCTTTTTGGGTCGCCCAAAAATTGATCAAATTCAATCAGTGTTTCCCCTTACCGGACCAAAAAAAAACATAGAATATTGACAATGTGCTTACCCCATGGGATGGTTCCCCTAATAGGTGACTGCGCCAATTGGAGCACAGTCTTTGCTGCTGTCTATACCATCATACATGGCACACCATCCATGTCAGTATTGCCGGAGGTGTTAAAACAAATACAGAACAAACACGGGTCAGCTGCTGCCCTGGATTTGGGGATAAATTTAAAGGGAAACTTTGCCAAAGTCTCCTCAATGATTCTGTCAAACATTAAAGGCAAAGCTGCTTCTCTGGCTATACACCAGCGGCTCTCACAGGTTGAACCACTCAACCAGGAATGCGAGCTACCTATAATTATTTCTGAAGTGTATACTTCCATAGGATGCAATCATTTTGGGGCCAGACCTGTAAACCACAACCTGCAGACCTAGTTCTGACAAGGATACTGCCCAGCAGAACCCAGAGTTTGTTGACAACCCCAAACACAAAGAAAAAGCGAAGTCTCGAGGTGTTCTCTGCTACCAAAACCCTCTGACAGACACTATAATATGCATGATCACACACAGTTAAAAGCACCTGATAGGTATCATGTTTCTGATGCTCATCCTTCTTGTTCCTTCCAGAACTCATCAGCCAAACAAAACGAGAGGGGAGGGCGTTCTGACTGCAGACAGTAAGAGTGTGTGAATCCAAAGAGGGACTCACAGTGCTCATGTGATGTGAAGATTAAGGAGGAGCAGAAACCTCCTTAATTTAAGCCCCAATTTCAGAAAAATAAAGTTTGCGCTATAACTACAAAATATGCCACAAACACTGAGAACTCTCCTCCTCAACAGGAGGTGGGAGGTGACTCTCCTTGACAGCGTAGCAGAAGCCACTATAGAGCACTGGATTCTCCAGGAGTTTCTGGCAGCGACAGCAGCTGATAAATTTGTTACAATTGAAACCCCAGGCAGGTGCATATCACCTCTAGATAGGTTATGTAATTTGAATATACAAATTGAGGGCGGCATACAGTGCACCATTAGGGTAATATTCTGGGAACATTTTACTTTATAATGCGACATTCTCTTAGCGGAGATCGATTGATCCCCGCAGTTTGCCTAAACACCCCCACAGGGTGAGGATGTAATACTCCCATCTTTTTTGCGCTTGTCTCTGACGAGGTCAAACAAGCCTACGCGACAGAATGAGCTCTTGCGCTAGCCCCAGCTTTATATCGCAATCATGTTGGTTGGGATAAGGACTCCCCTTATCATATAATACCCATATAGTCAAACCCACAAGTGCAACCACAATATCCCATAATACGGGATGCTATGGCACCTGTTAGAGAAATACTCTCCCAGTTGGAGTACCAGGGAGTAATTAACCCTGTGTCTCTCAAATGAATAGTCCCCTTTTTCCAGTTTTGAAACCAGATAATTCATATCACATAGTCTTGGGCTGCAGACATTTAAACAGTCATACATGCACATTTGCAATACAAAATACACACAGTATGGCGCTTATAAATAATATAGTCCGTAAAACATATAGAACAACATTGGATATTTCTGATGGCTTTTTCTGCCAAAATATAGCACCTGAAAGCAGAGATTGGACTACCTTCTCGGCACTAGGCTTCCAGCGTCACTTTTCTTGGTTGCTTATGGGATATAAGAACAGTCCTGGATTGTTTGCTGCCCACATAGTGTCATTTCTACAAGATATTGACCCTGACGCATTGTCGTATGTAGGTTATATCTATCTGACGGATGATGAGTTAACACACATTTGGCCAGAGTGGATCACATAATATTGGGATTCACTGAATCTGGCTACAGGTTCAACTTCAAGAAATCTAATATAGCATTTCTAAGTGCCCTATTTTTATGTTACAAACTTACACATGAAGGAAAAAGCCAGGCACCACACTTCCTACCTAAGTGTGCTGTGCTGCCGCCTCCAGACACTCTACGGAAACAGCAATCCCTGTTAGGATTTCTTAAATTTGGCAGAACCTACATACCTGATTATGCACAATGCATTAAATCATTATATGAATTAATTCATCCTGATTTTTCCTGATCTCATTGGACATCAGAACACACGGACATACTCAGATCACTATAGTCCGACTTTCTTACCACATGTCACTTACATACACGTGTCAATACACCAAACCTGGTCATCCTTATAGTTGTGGGTGCCATTGGCTTTACCTATATCACCTTTACTGAAGGTGAAACAGTTCATTTGCATATAAACCGCATTTATATTCCAATGCGGTAATGCTTTTTGCATCCACTGAAAAAATACTGACTGCTGTGCAGCTGGCTATACTTAAAGAGCAGCCGCTTGCACAAGGGAAACGCAATATTGTTGTTACTCTAGTTCCAGCCTTGGAGGCTGTTACCATAGCAAGCGTTCCTAATGCTAAAGCTCTCCATTCTAGATGGATACAATGGGCAACTTCCTTAACAGCTGTTGATGTAGACTCTTTGACCCATCTTTACAGACACAAGAGTTTCTTCAATATGAACATGTTTATCCCATGCCCAGCAATATTTTACCTGATGACTAGTATAAATGTATTGTTTATACTGATGGTTCAGCCCAGCCTGCTATAGGTACCAAGCACCAATATTCAACAGCATGCTCTACTGATCTAGGTGTGATGTTGAGCGGTTAATTCCAACCACAAAAAACTCAGACACAGCCCTTAGGGGACTGCACTACGCATTGGCTGAACTAAAAGCTTTGTCACTTGCACTGAAACATACAGATCCTGAATTCCCCAACCTTATAGTGTGTGATTCTTATGCTTGTGTCCAGTCTTTTAATGACAATTTGCATTGTTGGCGCCAAAATGGATTCAAAGATTCTACAGGCAACACTAAAGCATAAATCGCTTTTGTGTGAAGGTGGCAGACCTAAAGGATGGGTTGCCACAGGCTCAAATTATTCATACATTGAGTCATCAATTCTGTGAGAGCACACATTGTAGGGTCTTCTTTAGCAGATGAAGTGGCCAAATCTGCAGTTGCAATTGAAACTGTTGCTGCAATTACTCGTTCACATACGAGGGTAGACGACGATATAATAACTGCTGTTAATGCTACACACAACTGCACCCCTTTGCCTAGGGACTTTCCAGCTAAATATACATATCATTTAAGTGAACAAAATGTTCCCTTTGCTTAAATTCCAGGAGTTGGTGATCCTCTGATTCCCAGCAAAGACCACAGACTAGCCTTAGTGATAGCTGCGCATTAAGGTATTGGTTCTGCACATGCAGGTGTGGCAGCTACTATTTCGTTACTTTCAGAACGTTATAAGTGGCATGGCGTATACAAACAGGCCAAGAAGTATGTCCTTTGTTGCAACATTTGTCAACAAATTAAAAATTCTACCGTGTCTCGTCCACCACAGAAACCCCTTTTGATTTCCAACAAACCTTTTGGCTGAATTTATTTGGACCATTGTGGTCCTCTTAATTCGAATGGAGCATTTAAATGTATCCTACTTGCAGCTGATTCTTGCTCAAAGTTCCTTTGGGTGTGGCCACAACCTTCGGCTGATGCTTGCACTGTTATTTTAAGATTTGCAAATCTTTATCGGAATATATGCATGCCCTACAGTCAACTTGGACTAGGGCCCTGCTTTCGCCTCTAAGGCTTACAGGGAATCTATGGCTGCTATGGTTGTAGAGGGGCAATTCTGTTGTGGAGAGGATGAAATGTGACTTAAAGCAATCCTTCGCAGCCAAAGTATTAGGCACAGGGCTTAGTTGGATCCACCACCTGTATGGGGTACAAAGAGCACTTAATAATCTCCCTAAAAGATATCTGGGTGACCGGACCCCATTCAAGGTCCTTTATGGCATCAACTGTAATATTGCCACTGCTTGCTGGTTCTAAAGACAAGTCGACATACACTGTTTAATGTATGCTGATGATATTGTCATACTCGACCGTACCCCAATTGGCCTGCAAAGAAACTTAAATGAACTAAATCAATATGCAATAGAAGATTTTTTGGTTCCAAATATATCTAAAACTAAAGCTCTTCCTTTTAGCGGAAGAAGGAGGTAACCCTATCGAGACAGTTAAAGAGTATGTCTACTTGGGCCGCATCTTTAAGCATAATTTACAAGATACAGCCCATCTCCAACATCTAGGGCAGAAGGCAGAATCCCATGTCAGGGCTTTACAGAGATTTTACCGCTCTACAGGAAATAGACATTTTAAATCTCTACTGGAGGTTTTTGGAACGAAAATCCCACCGATTTTATCTTATGCCATGGAATATACACAAATTAAAATATGGCAACAAATAAAAATAAAGGAAGGAATTATCCTTCGAAAATTGGTAAAAATATCTCATTCCGTCCCAGTTCAAGCTCTTCGTCTAGAGTTATCTCTTACGGGAATATTCGCCCGAGTAATTTCCAACATTATAAGGTGGGCGTATAACCTTTGACACGCATCTCCAGATACTTTAAGACATATGCTAAAACTGGAGACTTTTAGAGAGGAAGCGCCTCGGTATACTTTTAATAGGAATCTGCTAAAAGCCCTTGAGGTATCACAATGCACTGTAGCACTTTTACAGGTTTGGTCTCCAGCGCATTTGAAGCTCTTTCTAAAACATATGGCCCCCAGAATCAGCTATGAAAGGGATAAAGAATACTGTATCCAACTAAAGCACTATAAAACTTTTGCAGAAAACATAGCATTTAAAACCCCTGCTCCTTACGTACGGTTTCAGTTAGAGCATGGGGTAAGGCGTTGTATCCTTCTATTACATCTGGGTATTCTCCCATTAACAACATTTACAGCTAGATGGGATGGCACAAATAACTCTAAAGGCATATGTGATCTGTGCAAAGGTGGACAACAAGATTTGCATCATGTTTTATTAATTTGTCCTAATCAGAGATTGGTAGAGGCCCGACAACGATATATATTACCAATTCGCTTAAGACATAATGCTATTTTAGCTCAAGATTTAATCACGTTATGTATCTCTCCCGCTAATGAATTTGTATAAGTTTTTAAAAAGTTTCTTGAAGCTATTTTAAAGGAAAAGCGTACAATCTTAACATTTTTATTAAGTGTATGTTGTACATGTGGATCAGACAAAATTACTACTTATTCATCTTATAAAGCGTTTTAAAAGTTTTATTATTATAATCTAACAATACTAATTTTATGTATCTGTATTTGTTGACCTCAGGTGAGGTCTCAATCAAATAAAAATAGTTGAGATAGTTTTGTCTCTATTGATCACATCAAAATACATCATGTGGCCGATTCTACACAGTGGGCCATGAGGAGTCCTTGGTTTATCCCCAGCTGGGTGGGTGGGGGTTGGGGAATGAACTTTAGTTAATTCCCATTCCCGCTCCAAATTCCAGCCACACGACTGAAGTGAGAACTGTACTTACTACTGCGTCTTCTGCAGTTGATGGCATTTGTACTGATCCACCCCTCGTGGAATCCACCAGTTCTTTAATTGTACTTGTGGCTCCTGTTTTTCAACTAACTGTTTCCGGTCATTATGTGGGAACAGATGACTTTTCATCCGACTCTTTTGACAGTTCCTCCATTGTACACACTCTGCCTACACCGGCCTGTGTTTTCTCTTTCATGGCTGAAATGCACTTATCTGGTTTGCACTTGGAATATGTTTGGATAATACTTTCCTTGGTTTTTCTATTTGGTTGGATTGGATTTGTGACTGCTTTCTTCTTTTTGATTAAGTGCCATTACCTTCCAGAATGCTCTGCCACAGAACTGGTCGATGAGGTCTTAACACCTCAATCATCTTCACACAAGCTAAAAAGAGACCTGTCCCTTGTGAGCATTTCAGCTGTCCCAGTAACTGATGCAATTGTCCCCTATGATATCTTCGGCCCTACAGAAAAACTGCAAACTCCTTATGTTGTTAGGGTTTCTGTAGGTGATGTTATTTACCTGGGTTACACTCTGATGATTGGGGTGTTGAGACTCTAAACTGCATGCTTTTAGAGCTGGAATATTACACTGTTTTCCAGAGTGAAGCCTGATATCAAATACTGCTAACTAGGGTGAAATGTTCTGTTACCATCATTATTGACATCATTATTTACATTGAGCTAATTTTAATGCACACTTTTTAATTATATTCAATGGGAACATTGTCCTACTTCCCCACAAGGGAGCTCTAAAGCATATAGGGAAAAATTCACATATTTTTCTGGACACAATACATTGGACCCAAAATCTTTCTACAATAAGTTCCTACACCAGCAAAGAAATACATGCTCACACAAACCAAGCTAATCTATTTACAGACTTGTTTGTCGCACAATTAGCTGTGAAAGCTATGACTATTCGAAGGATATCATTGACATGAAATCAATTTGGGGTACCAAACTTGGCAAGCTCAGGGTGCAGACACGTCGTTCTGAGTCTGCTTAATTCCAACACAGATGATTTTTCTGCATGATTCAGTTGAGCAGACTACTTGTCTGGCACTGGCAAAAATTAAAGACATGAATTCGCCAAACACTCCTATTTGCCCGATTTGACAATTGGCAACATTTAACAAATTACAATGAAGAACACCTCAAAAGTATGTTACATTATGGTACATCTAACTTCATACTTTCAGGTCCAAACAGGTGGTTATGCTGGCCAGTTGACACAGATGGTTGTTATGCTGGTTTTTTAAATTTAAGTTTAAGGCAAGCAGATCCGGCCCTTGTTACTCCCATTTGCAACACTCAGGGATAGTCACCACCTATTTGGGTGGGAAATTGTGCCAACAATGGTTGGAACATTCCACATTGTCTGCAATAAAACAACATCTTTCCCTCCTTTCGGAAGACCTGAATCCATCTGATTTCTTATTGGGTACTAAGTCTCCGCATTCAAAAATATTTATCTATGCCACATATAATAAAATTTGGAAACTATCACAAATGGAAGCTGCTGCACTTTTAAGACAAATTGATTAAGATAATTTGGATAAAGAACTTGCTGTTGTTGATAATAGTGTTAATACCTTGTCTTCTTGCATTGACAACTTGGATAACATTGTGTCATCTGTTATCGATATTATGCAAAGTGACATGTCTTCATTATACCATGAGCAAAGTCAGCTTAGATCTATCATGACGTTTAGTTGGACAGTTCAGGGACTCAAAATTGGCCGCGTGCCATGGCGTTACCTAAATTCTACACACCTATTCATACCCTTTCAACCTGACACGTAAACAATTACTCATGGCCAAGAAGGACCCCACTTACATAGTGTTACATCTCAAGAGGTTAGAAAAGCTCCCATTCACAATAGTGTAGACACCCTCCGCGGTGTGGTCAATACATGGTATAATATCTTAACCAATTTCAACATTTCAGTTCACAGGTTGTATGAAACATTTAAATGTAGGGAGATGTGAAGCCCTAGGAGGGAGCTTTATTCATGAGTTATGGTCTTTACCATTCTGTTATCATTGTGAGCGGGATCAGAAAGGTATTTCTTACTGAAAAGTAATGCAACTCTTCTGTTGGTCAGTCACTTGTTTGTAAACATGTTACCATTCACGGTGCATGTAATGCTTCTATTGCAAATTTGGCCTGTTTTCTGAAAAGAATGCCAGCCCCTTTAATTCTCCTCCTCATTACTGTCCTTTCAAATGGAAGCTCTTTAATGTTAAGCGACCAGGACAGTTACAGAATGAAGGCTGGGATTTCATATATTTTATTGGTCTCCCAGATAGTGACCGGTTGCAATAATGTGCTTTTCCCACCTACTCATATGATTTCTGATAATTTGTTGTGGCCTTAAATTTCAACTTTGAAGGCAGACTTTAACAAGCTAAGCCGACTCAAAGCCTTATTGTTTTAAACAGGTGTGGCATTAACTTCTGCCCGAGAAACCTTTGACCTGCAGGTTACATGGAGGTACAGTGAAATACATTCCTTGTTAAACACAAATCTTCCATTACCTTTTGGCAAACTTGTTCACCAAGTTCTTAATGCTTCCGCGGTATAGCTCACTTTTTTAAGTAGTCGGGACTGGCTTAGTCAGAACCTTCCAGAAAATCTTTGGACTAATACTGGCCTTTATCCATTCCCTGTTTTCCAGCGTATTCAGGGGCATACCTTTGGTATTATTACTAATTTGTGGCGTTTTTGTTCTATTTTGGTTACTCCGCAATGGATGTTCCATTTCGAAGCCCATTGGTAAAAGAAATACCACCAGTCCAGCTGTGCTGTGAGCGCTTAATAAGATTCTTTGGAGTTTCTTTGCACCAGGGACTGAACACTGACTGGTCATTGTCATTCCAACCCTCTTGGTTTACCTGCGGGCAACCCGTGCTTCATTGCCCATAGTGCCCCTTTGAATGGGCACTGGATGTCTGCTTGGCTCTTCAATTGCCTATTCCTGTGGACATGAACCTGTTGATGAGTCCGATAACAACCCATTTTCAGAGTTGTCCCATGAACTTTCGGGCGCTTCAAGATGCATGGTATGAGCCACTCCCTCTGGGGGGAGATGGGTGCTTCACCACCAGGATTACAGACCACTGGCTCTAATAACACAGATGCAGGACACCAGGCTATGTCCTCAGAATCGGCTGATAACGAGGAACATGTCTGTTCGTTGGAGCTTTTAAATAGGGCAATCGCGGCATCATCGTCCGTGGAGACGGAATCCATTTTGGATTCACTAAACATTAATCTTGTGGAGAAATCTTGGGTGCCTCCGCCTCAACCTACTCTGGTCACATTTTCAAAATTTTCATGTTACATTTTTCATTTATGATTGTAAATTTCAATACTATACTCATTAGCATTGCATTGAATTTGCTTAGCTTGGGTTTTGTATTATTTTGTTAGTCGCTAAGTTATGTTCCCAACCACGAAGGAGGTGTAGTGATTTCCCTTTTGGGCCCTCTTTGGATCTCCCTTTCGTGTATTAGGTGATTTAGACTGTCACTACTTTGCACAGACACGCATAATACATTTGTTTTTCTGATATTGTTATTTTATAAATATGCTATACATATTATTTGTTATTGAGAGGTGCTTCTTGAGATCCAGTCTGAACATTTCATACAAGGTCGAACAATATGGTGTACTGTTTTCTTGTGCCCGGTCAGCAACATCTCCTACTGTTTTTAAACGTAACACGGTAGCACAGCTGCAGTTTTCCAACACAATAGTTCTCGTCATATAAACTGTGTCTCACCTCCTTGGAGGGCAAAGAGGAGAATTCTGGTAGAGACACCAACCCTGGAACAGAGGCAGCAGCCTTGCGTAAACTGAGTTTACACCTATGATGCAGACTACCTAACTACACTCACCAGGTATAGGGTCTGCTGCTAATCCCAGATATCACTAAAATATCCTAGTGGTCACATGTGAAGGTAGGTAGGTAAATAGATATATTTTGCTGCCATGGTTGGGGTTTTCATTGTACACAGCCTGCTAGTAATGCTGAATGCGGTGAGGAAACTATGAGTGCTGTAGCCCATTTGTAGCATTTAATTTGCAGGCCTTAAGTACATATAGTACCATATACTAGGGACTTATAGGTAAATTGAATATGCTAATTGGGTGTATGCCAATTTTACAATGTTCAAAAGGGAGAGCCCAAGCACTTTAGCACTGGTTACTAGGGGTAAAATGCACACAGTCCTGATCCCATCAAAAGTAGTTTCAGCTATAGAAGGCAAAAGTCTGGGCTGAAGTGGCATCAACAAATGGATTGTTGTGGTACGATCACCCTCTTTCCATCTTTCAGGAATGGGCAGAGTTGTAGGAAAATCTTTTTTCCCACAGTTTTAAAAAATTTCTAAGGGGTAGTTAATATTTCCTATTTTTGAGGTTTATACCTACTTGCATTTTGTAGCAGAAAGAGGTGTAAAACCCATGGGTTAATCCAAAAAGCTTTACTTTCCAGAAAAGAAGATGAAACTTGAAATTTAGCAGGGGCCTTTGGTGTAGGTCACTCATGGTTTTCCCAAAGAAACTAAAAGTTGAAATGAAAAAATAGTGAAAGTAAGTAGGAAGAAATATAAATAAATGACAATGTTTATTCATCTGTATTTTCTTGCCCCAATGGCCAAGTTACAAAAATGACATACCATTACCAACTGACTCTTCTGGTCTCAAGGATATATAGTGTTAATTGGTTGTTACAAAAGCATGTGATTTCCAGAACCATCAACCGAGCTGCAGCTTACAATGATTTTTCAATCATTGTGTACTGATAATTCGCCAGTTCATAAGGTAAAATCTTAGGAAAAATGGGCATGTTAGAAAGCTATGTATTTTAGAAATGGCAAAGAATCTGAGTTTAGTGATAGTGGTTATTTGTATGAATCTTAATTTGGGGTTACTCATAATACCAAGGGTGTTTGCAAAATATGTTCTTTCTTGCTCACTGACCCACATTTGGAAGCCCAACATTGAGAGAAATTTAATGGATAATAACAAATTATCTACTATTCTGTGTCCGCACACACAATGGTGTGGTTGACCTTTCATATGCCACAGCAAATACCCCACATGTAACATCAAGACATCAAGATTTCTCCTTGGAATTTTAGTCTTTCAGGGAATGTGGATAGCTGTGGTATTTTGGCCCAGAGTTGGCTGGCACCCAGAGAAACCTGCAAATTGCAGACATTTCTGAAAAGTAGACATCTGGAGAGTCAAGGGTCATGTGCTTTGCTTTGATATCTCCATTTGTTCTTACCCAGAATGGTGTACAAACATCAAACCTTGGCTAAAATAACAGAACTTACATTTCTGTGAGGATACGTTCCAAAGTCTATGGGAATCACAAAAGTCCTACGACCCAAACTCTCACAGTTCAGTTAAAATTGGGACCCCACTTGTATGGGTATAAGGCTCCACAAAGCAACATGGAAATGTCAAGATGTTCCATTAAATATCAATCTGTCTGCAGTTGTGGGTAGCTGCAGTATTTAGGTCCAGTGCCGGCCAAAGCCCAAGGAAATCTACTGACCCTAGCTATTTCTGAAAACTAGACACCTGTGAGAGTCCAGGGTGGTGTGGTGTTGCTTGTGTGGATCCCACTACTTTGTCTGGCGCAAAATGTCCTGCAAACATCACACTGTGGCTAAATTCACAGAAGTTTCTCAAGTTTCTGTGAGGGAAAGTTCAGGAATCTATGGGGATAGATCCTGTTTACTAGCGTTCCTGCACTACTCCCAATATTGCCAGTAAATAAAGTACTCCACTTGTGTGGGTGTGCTGATCTCACAACAGGAACTGATCAAAACCTAGACTGTGTAAAGTCAATGTAGTCTCAATTTTTTCTTTATATGGTTACAGTCTTGTTATTGCTCATACCGTACATGGGAAGCAGCGTTTACATCGTATGCAGTACAACGCATGCAATTACAACGTGGTCGTTACAACGACCGCGTTGTTACAACGCTAACCATTACAACGCAAGTCGTTTCTACGACTTGCTGTAGGGGGTGCTCTAAACCAAGGAATAGTATAATTTACTATTCAAACACCTACCCTACTGTTGCGCAGGCTGGCGTTTGAATAGTAAGTTATACTATTCCTAAGTCCAGCGCGCCCCCTACAGCAAGTCGTAGAAACGACTTGCGATGTAATGGTATGCGTTGTAACAACGCGGTCGTTGTAACGACCGCGTTGTAATCGCATGCGTTGTATTGCATGCGATGTAACATCGCATATTCGCCGTACACTCACCCACACCTTTTCGAAGCCTTTCTATCAGGAGATGTGTGGGAGTAAGACTTTCATCTATTGGCTGGAATTGCCTAAGATTTCTGTCACATCATATGGGAAAATAATTTTAAACACATAGTTTTAAATGGCATTCTGATATGAAAAGGGTATGAAAATATGCTGGGATCGACACAAGCCACACCACCACAGACTTCCCTGAGTCTCTAGATTTCAGAAATGCCCAGGATTGGTAGGGTTTCCTGGGTGGCAGCTAACCACAGGCTGAAATGTTCCTACCATTGCCTGTGGAAAGAATGGGGAAATTGGGCATTTTAGGTGTACTTTCAACATTTTCAAGCAATTCTGGGTATGAAAACATGAAGGGATTCATGCAGGCTGCACCACCCTGATGCTTCTGAGTCTCTAGGTTTCAGAAAGGCCCAGGGTTGGTATGGTTCCCTGAGTGCTGGCTGACCCAGAGCTCAAATTAGGCAGCCATTTTCCATGGCAAGTGAGAGAAAATTGGAATTTATGTGACATATTTTTGACATTTGGGCTGGTAGAGATGGAGTAAACACCCTACTTGCATCTATGGGGTGCCCAAAATTCATAAAAACACGAGAGATCCTCCGTAACGCCCCATAGTTTCTACCATTGGGTCGATTGCAGAGCCCCTTTCTAAATACACGGACAACCTACTGTGGCCCCACATACCCCAAATTCCATCATACATCATGGAGACAAGAGACATTATCAACAAAGTTGAGAATCTTGCATTTGATCATGTTAGTAACATCTTGGTAACACTAGATATTGAATCTTTGTACAGCAATATCCTGCAGATGGAAGCAATTGAGGCTATCACATGGTTTATTGATACGTACAACATCCAATGTCCTAAAGTCTTGCTTCTTGAATGCCTTAAAATTGTGTTAACAGAAAATACGTTTGAATTCAGAAAGACTTTATACCAACAAATCAATGGTGTGAGTATGGGGGCCTCGGTAGCCCCATCGGTTGCTAATATTTACATGGCGCTATTTGAATTGAAATACATTCATAACGAGATTGCGCCCTTCTTTGAATCGGTGACACACTGGTCAAGATATATTGATGATATTTTTTTCATCTGGACCAGCACCGAAGACTGCCTTACCGAATTTCTAGAGTGGCTAAATCTGTGTGACGTCAATCTCAAATTTACGGCCCACACTAGTCAGACACAAGTTAAATTTTTAGACATTCTAATTCGACACAACAGTTGCATCTTGGAGGTCGATCTTTTTGTCAAACCTACTGCACGAAATACTCTGTTACATTATGATAGTTACCACTCGCGAGCACAGAAACAGAGTATACCTTTCGGGTAGTTTTTGAGACTGTGCCGAAACTGCTCCAACCTACAAGATTTCAACATACAAGCGATAGCTATGAAAGCTAAATTTCTAGCTAGGGGATACCCTCATTGGCTCATTCGAGAATCCTATAAAAGAGCAAGATTCTATGATAGAGAATTTTTACTGAAATCACGTATCAATCCTCCCGTCACACAACTAGTTTGTGTTACTAAACATTCTACCATGAATGAAAAGATCAGACAGATCATCAACTCTAACTGGCGTATCCTGAACAGTGACACAGATCAAGAACATAAACTTCCCAAACCTTTATTCGCCCACCGTCGGAATAAAAACATTAACGACATCATCGTACGTTTGCGGTTCACAGAAGGTCCGTCATTCATTCAGAAAACCATTGATGGTATGTTGCCAGTGAGAGGTACCTTCAAATGTTCACAATGTAAGTCATGTGACACTGCAATTGAAGGCAATTCATTTATTTATAATGGGTATACCATCCAAGCAAATACATTTTTCAATTGCAAAACAAAAAATGTGATTTTTCTTCTACCATGTCCGTGCAATTTGGGCTATGTAGGAGAAACATCATGCTCATTAACCACTCGATCAGCGATTCGTACCTCTAAAACTAATGCGCCGCTAGTTAAACACATCTTGGACCAGAAACATACAGCCAATGATATTAGATGGCTCATAATTGAAAAATTAGAAATAGCTGAGGAAAATAAAAGTAATGACATCCGCAAAAGGAGAGAGGTATTCTGGATTTTTGTTCTAGACACTTACAAACGGGACTTAACAGCGAAATACCCTGGGAAAACGCTATACGATACAACTCTTAACATTGACATCCACCATGATCCTTTCTAAGGCTCTGTATCTTATGATCTGTATTTCCGCTCCTAAGTGTGCACAGGTCTTTTCTGCCACAGCTGGTTTTAGCCTTCGTCAGCCGATCTCAATAGCTGCTATATTACCATGTCTTCTATCAATTGGTAGTTTGACACACACTGGTATGCTGTTAGAAAGTTTATCGGCGGTTCTGCTGTTTTACATAATGGGCTACTCTGTCCACTTTTCTACATAGCACTTTCATATTTAAGTAGTAGGTAAGATTATAGGTATCTTTTCTACCAGTCAAAATATCATTTCCATATATATTCATATTTCCTATGTACCACTTAAGATTAAGTGTATACTCTTTATTTTCATTTTCATTTTCATTTTAGGTGTTAGTTTTGCACATGAAAGTATTTAATAGTTCAATTCATTCTTTCCTTAGTGCTTCCGCGACTTCCTATTCAGCCAACTTCATTTAGTCTATCTTCAACCACCTGTCATTCTCATGCAGCGGTCTAGTCGTTATCAGTCACATGATCGCGCTGTCGTTGAATGCAGTGACGTCATCACGTGACATCTTTGCTTTTGACCTCCCAGCGGTTGAAGCATTCACTTCTGCCTGACAGATCGGAACGCTCTCTTGCTGGCACTTACTCGTAAGTGGTTTTTCCATTCTTGTTGAAGGAGTTAAATATTCGTTAGCTAGCCGAATGAGAGTCTGTGACCCTTGATACTGGAGCCCCTATACTCCCGTTGAGTCAGTATCATCTGTCATCCCTTTTTCGAGAGTCACAATCATATGCAGTTTGGCCGATATTGTAGATATTGCAGTTAAATTTAGAGATGTTTAAGTGTATCCACCCGAATGTCTCTCTCCACATATCGTCAGCACCTCTGTGATGCTTTAGCACATTTAGCACTCCTTGCTCTGCCGCGTATTTTAGTAATCATCTGGAGTTTCACTTACCACTACGGGTCTGATTAAGCGGTATTGCACACTTGAGAATGTTTTTCCCCCCATATTTATTTTACTTGATCAGCACGATTTATCGTCCATTATCTTTGAAATGCACTAATTATGGACTACATAATTAATCATATATATTTATAACCAATCCTCTTTTTCTGTAGAGTGGGATGTACTGTCAGGGGCATTATTGGGGCCATATGTAACAATATCTTCTCCATTTCTCATAGTGTGAGATGCACAGTCAGGGGCAATCTTTGAATTACCCCCACGAATTGTGACTACGTGAGTTCTTATCCTCACTGCGAGAACCAAGCCCCATTTTAAAAAGGTCTTTACTTTCACAATTGATGCATCAACTACATTAGCATACAGGTAGACTGAATTATATGTCACTCCGATTACTTTTCTGTATTGGTAAACTTCACCACTGTTTTTTTTTAAATTTAATTTCTTCCCACTCATCTTTTTACCTTTCAGCTGACTTGGACATATCCTTTACCTTGAGTTTTGAATCACATTAAAGGCAGCTTGGGGTCAAGCGCCTTGTGATACTTCTAGAGGTAATCTAACATATTCTGTATCAAACTTCGCTGCAGAGGCTAGTCTTTCATGCATTTTTCACTTTTTTGAGGTTCATACGACTCATCTTTTCTTTTCAGAGCCCCTACACATCTTTACTCACCGAACATATTTTTTCATTTTTCTTCTGTTGGGTCCATATTTTATCCCTCTATGGTAAGCAATAGACTTGTATTTTCTTCTCTTACGGGAATCCTTTTATTTTTCAAGTTCAATATGGGGATACACACACCACAGTTCTGTTACTTTTCCACACATTTTTTCTTCCTTTGAGGTTTTTCCACTGCTCTATGTTATCTTCTCTTCATGTATTATACACTCTTTATTCTTTATGGTGAAGGACAATTTTCCTTTTCTTTTTCCAATCACAGCTCTTGCCTCCTTTCAGTCACGGAGTAAGAAAGGTTTTTAACTGGTTCTATATGTCATTTTTATACTAGACTCAGTGTACACTTTTTCATTTTTATGTTTAGGAATTATTGTGGCTTTCCTGAGGAAGGTGTCTAGTACGCCGAAACGCGCGTAGAGATAACAAGAAGATTCATCAATCAGCCACTTGATTAAATCATGGTTCACTTAAGTTATTTTGCTCATTTTTGATTCAAAGCTGTATAATAATAATATCTGACAATCTTTGTTGCGGGTATTCTGCACCTACACAGAACTATGCGCAGGAAAACAGGACCTCGGTGTATAGGTGTGTACCAACCTACCACCTTAGTACCCAAAATCCCAAAACCGACTAGCTATAGTGTCTCATTCGTTCTTCTCCAAAATCACGAAGCTACAAATGATTAGACAACCCAGAACACAACACTCCCGACTCTCTCAGGAATCGCGGTAGCAAGACATACCCTTTCGCTCGCTCACTCGTACTTGTCCACAATAAGAATGGTCAGAGTCACTGTTATAGTTCAAAATATTTATTTTAACTATCGTGCTCTATAATGCAGTATACGAGCCACTACCAGCAGCGAAATGCATGAACCTAGAACAATTAGCATTGTTACAATTCCATAGAATATGAAGGGGAAAGTCATTATATATAGACAGTGGAAAAAGGACTATAAGGCCTAACCACCCTCCCCTTGGCAAAATGATGTTTATTATATAATAGAAGATCTTTGGGCTTTGTCAGCAGACCCCCTACCTTAATGCCTAGATGGAAGCTTTACATCATAGGAACCGCATAACTCTTCTCCCTGGAAAGGACCCTCTCCAAGTGTGTGTCAGAACAACATGCATCCCCATAATATCAAAGCACAAGCTTTCAGTAGCACAGCTGTGTTAGCATGATTTGTCTAGATGCTAGGGACTGACCAGAACAGAATAACAAGGAGCATTGTTCATCGACCTTGCACATCGTGTTCAGACTAAACCCAAGAGCAGGCAGAGAACGGAGAAAGCAGACAGTTCTCATGTGAAAGGCACAAACAGAGTCTTGCACAACAAAGTCATGTAGTAACGTGTGCAAGAGCAGCATCATGGCAGCTGTGCTCATGTCAATTTAGCATTGGAATAGACCAATTTAGTATGGGGGAGAATAAATTTAGATTGCGATGACAAATGTAATTTAAAAAAATAGGATTTTGGATTGGACATGTCATAATCCTTAAAATAGGTGAACTTATCCCTAAGCTTTTTAGAAGTTCCTTGTAAAGGGGTTGGACAATGTTCCCACTGTGTGTAATTAAAAACGGGTCTTAACGTGTTTGTCTTGTGTAAGTAATGATGCCCATAATGTTGGTAACAGAATAAATCTGCATAATTGGCTGAATTTAAATATAAATCTTCAGCATCAAAAGCAGCATAATACTTTGAATCTGAAAACAATGAATGCACTGCTTGGACATCCCAATCATCGGAATGTATGTCCTGTGTCACCACGTCTCCTAAAGAGACTCGAAACACGTATGCCACGTTGAGGACCTCCGTCGGACCATGGATTTCAAATGCTACTTTATCCCAAACGATGCCATCTGCAACTGGGAAAGCTGAAATGTCCACTAGGGCTTGATCACGTTTCATTATATGGGACGATGTATGAGGGGCCAGAATTCCATCGATCAATTTCACAGCAGAGCGTTCTGGCAGGTAATGACCATTGATGAGTAAGAAAAAGACAGTCACAAATCCTATTGACATGAAGAGGAAAATCAGGATGAGTACCAACCAGATGTAGGTCCAGGGTGGGACCAAGTAAGTCTTTTTAAACCAAGAGATGAAAATACTTATTTTTGTCGGTGTAAGTGCCAACGTAGAAGACGAGGAGGAAGAGTCACAGGAGAAGCTTGGACAGTCCCCAAAATAACCGCTTGCACTCATATTAATCAAAGGCAGATTGGTGACATCAGTTTGGTGTTGACGTGGACTGATCGGCACTTCAGTGTGGGACTCCTCCGCAGGATAAGTATACTCGACCTCTGCAGTGGAACAGGGAGGTGTGGGGATAGGTAAAAGGTCAATAATTGTTTCCGTTTCACCCCCTGCCATACGAGGATGATTCGAAGTGGACGAATGCACCGGATTCATTGAGATAGTGTTGCATGAAGCAGCAGGAGTTACACTATTCAGAATCGGCCAGACGGTGTAACTTGACATTGTCCACTGAAATATATCTGTTGTCTTTGCGACCAGGTAAAGGTGGTAGTATTACTGTATGAGTACCCTTCAATCCAAGAACCGGGACTGATGCACGATAAGAGGGACCAAATTCTTTCTTGTTCTCCAGCTTTTCTCGTACCAGATCTCCAATCTTAGGAAGCCAGCCGGTAACCAGAATCAGCATCGATGTGTCATTGGAAGAGGGTAAATGTTCAGTTGCGTAGCTGTCACGGGTCTTTTGTAGGTCCTGTAACATAGTAGAATGATTATCTACGTCAAAGGTTGTGGATGCCGCCACAACATCTAGACCATCAAGGTCAGGCACAAACATTTTAATGCCAAAGAGCAGTTCGTAGGGGGTCCGCCCACCCAGAGATCTTCTAGGGAGATTGTTAAGTACACGTTGAACTCCATACAGATGGGCCAGTCAGTTCCTTCCAGTACCTAAGACTCTAGCTGTCAAAGATTGCTTTAAGTCGCGGTTCATTCGCTCCACAATAGAATTGCCCTCAGGCCTGTATGGAGACGAAAACTGCACCAGCACCCCCATCGACTTCATCGCATCCTTGTGCGCCTTAGAGGCGAACGCGGGACCTTGGTCTGAATGGAAGGTGCCACAGGCAAACATCCCGACAAAGACACGCAAATCTCTGATGACATTTCGAGCATCAGCACTGCGTTGTGGCCAAACCCAAAGGAATCTAGTGCACGAATCAACTGCAACTAAAATGTATTTATATGCAGTATCAGAAGAGAATGGACCGCAGTGAACAAGATATACACAGCCAAATGGTTGATTAGAAATACATAGCTGTGTTTGTGGTGGGCCTGATACCGTAGATGGTTTGATTTGCTGACAAATGTCACAAGAAAGCACATAATTACGGGTTTGTTTATATAAATCACGCCACCAATAACGTTGCTGTAAAATCGAGACTGTCGCAGACACCCCGGCATGTGCAGAAGCCATGCCTTCGTGTGCGGCTCTGATCAAAGCAAGTCTGCGGTCCATGTTGGGAATCAGCCGATCCCCAACAGATGGAATAGAAGCGTAAGGAGCTTGTTGAGGAGATATATGATAAGAGTATTTCGAAGGGAAACCCTGAGGATAAGCAGTTCCCTCCCTCGTAGCAGCTACAGCTGCCAGAATATCATTATCTATTTTAGTCACCCCCCCCCAGCGCCTTGAGACCCTCACGGGTGAGTAGTCGCGCTTAACAAACCCCTGATTGATTGATTGATTGATAGTCATGGACCTTGTAACTTCTGCTACGGAACACGTGGCTACTGCAGATTTGGCTGCTTCGTCAGCCAAAGAATTACCAAGAGCATGTGCTCCCACACGCTGATGGCCAGAGTATGGATAACATGCGTGAGGGGCAGACGCTGTATAAGGTCTGCCACTCGAACCCAAAGCGTTTTATGCTTGATTGCGCTGCCTTTGGAGTCTCAATAGTCATTCTGAGACCAAAAGAATAAGTTGTCATTAAAAGATTGAACACAGTAATAAGAATTGCATACAATAGGAGTATTCACATTAGGATCGGCAAACTCAAGGGCAAGAACAAGAGCACGCAGCTCCGCTGATTGTGCTGTACAGTCCCCAAGTGCCTGAGTATGCACTACGGAAGACTTGAATTCTCCATTGACAATCGAACCAGCCACAATAGCGCAAGCCGCTGAATAAGCGTGTTTGGAATCAGTGGCCGGTTGAGCCGAGCCATCGGTATAAATTATACATTTGTACTCATGTAAAGGAAGCAACGACAGCGGAGTAGGATGAACGTGTTCATACTGTAAAAACTCCTGTGTCTGAAGTGCAGGGTCAAAGATAAACGTGACATCAGATGATGTCAAAGAAGTAGCCCATTGTATCCAAAGGGGATGAAGTGCCTTAGAGTTAGGTACACTTGCCTTAGTCACAGCTTCTAAAGCAGGGAAAGGCATGACCATAAGAATGCGTTTACCTTGCGCCAGTGAGCGTTCCTTTAGAATCGCCATTTGGACTGCTGTCAAAATTTTTTCAACATTCGAAAAATGCATTTCAGCCGCAGTGTACAAATGTGACTTGTAAGCAATAGGTACTGTGTCCCCCTCATTGAACGTCAAGTAGGTGAAACCCACCTTCCCTGGCACAATACGTATCACCAGGTTCGTGGTGTTATCACGCGTCAACAAGTAGTTAGTTGCAAGCATATCAGATTGCAAAGATCGTAGGATAGTGGTATGTTCCGGAAGCCAGCTGGCAGAAGAATATGTTGGTTGTATCAACGCATAAAGCGGTTTGATACGCTGGCCATAATCGGGAATGTATGTCCTCCCGAAATTCAAAAATCCTAGCAAAGACTGAAGTTTCTTCAGCGTAGAGGGAGGATGCAATTGTGCACATTTCTCCAGAAAGTGGGGGGCTAACCCTGACCCTCATTACTGAGCTCATAGCCCAAAAAGAGCACCGCCAAATGAGCGATGTGTGATTTTGCAAAACTGAATTTGTATCCATAGTCGGCAAAAGATAAAATGATGCGGTCGACTCGGACAAGATGCGGTATTAGTTCGTCGTCCGTCAGATAAATATCATCAGCGTACGAGAACGCATCGGGATCTATGTCGTGCAATAAAGACACACCACGTGCAGCATATGCCCTGGGCTATTCTTATACCCCATAGGCAAGCGCGTAAACTTTTTGATTTCCGACGGCGGTGAATGCTGTCAAGTCACGGCTCTCAGGAGCCAGATTATAACTGTAGAAACCATTGGATATGTCCAGTGTCGTTTTATACTTTTTACGAACAAGGTTGTTCACCAGCGCAGAGCTGTGTGTGTTTTGCACTGCAAAAGTGCGACAATGACTATTCAAATTTCGATAATCCAACACAATGCGATATGAACCGTCAGGTTTTGATACTGGAAAAAGAGGTTTATTGATCGGTGATACACAGGATTCAATCACTCCTTGATACTCCAACTGTGTTAGAATGTCACAAACGTGAGCCTTAGCTTCACGTCTGATTGGATATTGCGGTTGTGGTTGTGGCATAGACCGTAAAGGTATCTCATGTGCCGGTGAATCAATATCCCAGCCCACTTGATTACTGTACACCACTGGGGCAAGGGCCAAAGCCCACTCAGCTGCGTAAGCCTTTCCATGTTCCTCAGGGACGTAACGCGAAAAACTCGGAAGTATCACGTCCTCCCCTCTAGCTGCGGCTAGCACAAAGGGTGGAGGCCAATCTGCCTCCGCCAACAAAATGTCGTATGAGGAGGTGAGATTTTCCCAGAAAACCGCTTTGAATGGACGCTGTATATCATCTTCAATTTGAATTATAATCTCATAGAGCCTATCCGGGGGGGCAACCCGGGTGTCTGCTGTTTCTACTGTAATGAATGTATCAGTTGCTGTCGCCTCCAGACAGGGTCGCAGTGCCTCCCGCACTATGGTAACCTCCACTGTGCTGTCGAGCAGAGTCACTGCCCATGTCCAGTCTAGGAGTCGCGTTCTCACCGTCTGAGGCATACTTCGCAGTTAAAGCGGCAACCTTTTTCTTCTGATACGGGGGTCGAAAATGAGGCAGTTCCTCTTGTTTGGCCTTAAGGTCAAACTGTTGTGGTAGATCTCGTCTCTGTTGTTTCGTCGGGCCTTTGCCACGATCCTGGCACTCCCCTCCACTGACTTGAGAGTCCGATGAGTCCTGTAAAGAACGAGGAGAGCGCTGATCAAAGACCTGAAATCTATCAGGAGTCTTAATTTTCGCGCGGTTGCGCAAGTCATAAGTACGCTCAGAAGACTCAGGTGTCGGTGAACCAGCACGCGAACCCTACTTCTGCTGTTGCTGCTCCTGTTTTTTTTATTTTTCCAGTTCTTTTTAGGAAAGATCGGGCGCCCATCTTTATCAGTCTGGGCTTTTTGGTGAGTTTGAGATTGCGTCTGCATTTGAGTAAAAAGGCTTAACTCCCAGACTATTGCGGCCCAAGGTTTTAAAAGCCTTAGCAATAATCTTCGGTAAATCGCGGGGTTTGTCTGCATCTGCCACAGCCTCCAAGCGGTTAGCCACTTGTAAGCTTACAGCATCACCCTTAACATTAGCAAGGATCATATCAGCAACAACGTGGAACACCCCCACCAGCCTCATCCCCAACTCCATAGCCGCTTCGGCTCTGTGTTCATCCTGAACACGTTTTATCACGGAAGGGAGTACGGTCATGGAGGGGGTGCCGAAACACATCGAATATACCGCTGCAAACACTTTACCCCAAGTGTTACAATCAGGTAATTCGGGAACTAAGTCTTTAGGTAAACTTATGGTTAGTATCCTGTGTTTCTCCACCGGAGTGGTATTCGAAAAAACAGCTTCGATCTGTCCAAATTTTTCAGCAAGCCAATAAGGAAATTCATCCTTATTCTGTGGACGCTTGCCCATCACTGAATTAACCATAAGAGGACTGATGGTGACACCACCAGGTGCAGCTGGTTGCGCAGCAATGCCAGGTGGTCCCACCTGGAAGTTGCGTGACACGAACTGTATAACAGATCTATGTATACGTATTAAAGAAGTATGCAATACCCGAAGTTCTGCGAGTGTCGCAGTTGTTAGATAACGCGGGTGTAGGGTATACCCGGCCACGTGGCCCCATCTATCGATAAAGGGCCTAAACGGACCAGCGTTATTGGGTGAGGAAGGGTGCCATTAAACCATATTTGGTGTTGCCAAGCCGTTAGCGGAACTTCAAGAGACCTATAAGGCTGATAAACCTGAGGTAGGGCCGGGCAGTATATTCGTGAAACAAATGATCTGTTCCATCCGCTGCCGGAAAGGTGACCCAAGAATAAAAAACTTCAAAGCGGTAAGCAGCATTCGCTTCGACTACAAAAATGAGTGCAACACCATCATCAGGGACTATTTTGAGTCAAATAAGCTGTGACTGCAGCCTGATTAGGCGGTGCTATGGCAGTCGCCATAATGAATAACAAGAATAACAACCTAAGTGCGGCAGCGCAATAAAGGGTTCAAAAGATCGAGAAGGAACCTTTTAAAATTCAAGCTTGAAAGAACCTATAAACATCAGTATAGGAGGTAACACAGTCACAACCGTCTCCGGAAACAGATGTGAGGGGATTGTGGACAAGCACAAGCACTACTCAAGAGTCTCGCAGTTAAGAACCAGACCAAACGTTGGGCGCCATGTTGCGGGGATTCTGTACCTACACAGAACTATGCGCAGGAAAACAGGACCTTGGTGTATAGGTGTGTCCCAACCTACCACCTTAGTACCCAAAATCCCCAAACCGACTAGCTATAGTGTCTCATTCGTTCTTCTCCAAAATCACGAAGCTACAAATGATTAGACAACTCAGAACACAACACTCCCGACTCTCTCAGGAATCGCGGTAGCAAGACATACCCTTTCGCTCGCTCACTCTTACTTGTCCACAATAAGAATGGTCAGAGTCACTGTTATAGTTCAAAATGTTTATTTTAACTATCGTGCTCTATAATGCAGTATACGAGCCACTACCAGCAGCGAAATGCATAAACCTAGAACAATTAGCATTGTTACAATTCCATAGAATATGAAGGGGAAAGTCATTATATATAGACAGTGGAAAAAGGACTATAAGGCCTAACCACCCTCCCCTTGGCAAAATGATGTTTATTATATAATAGAAGATCTCTGGGCTTTGTCAGCAGACCCCCTACCTTAGTGCCTAGATGGAAGCTTTACCAAGTGTGTGTCAGAACAACATGCATCCCCATAGTATCAAAGCACGAGCTTTCAGTAGCGCAGCTGTGTTAGCATGTTTTGTCTAGATGCTAGGGACTGACCAGAACAGAATAACAAGGAGCATTGTTTATGGACCTTGCACACCGTGTTCAGACTAAACCCAAGAGCAGGCAGAGAACGGAGAAAGCAGACAATTCTCATGTGAAAGGCACAAACAGAGTCTTGCACAACAAAGTCATGTAGTAACGTGCGCAAAAGCAGCATCATGGCAGCCGTGCTCATGTCAATTTAGCAATGTCGACAATGACCCCAACGGCCATATAACATCTTATGTTCAGCCAGAACGTATATGTTTGTTGATTGTATTTTCCTGTTGTGTCTATTTTGTGAAGTACGTTGTGATGTTACTGTTTAGTATCTCATGTTTGTGGAATTATTTATATATTTTTCACAATAATATAGAATGAATTTGTATTAATAAAATGAAGTTTTAATGAAATTTAGTGTACACTGAGTCTCTAATATCAAGTCTGTGTTTGATTAGGTCTTACATATGCTCAGACTAATTGTTGCCTAGGGGTTTTTTCTTCCATTATTGTATTTTCTCTGCCCTAGGAATTTATATTAGTAGCAGGGGGTCCTTGATTTCGACATTATAGTAACCCCCTACTTGCCTCCTTGTGGGAGCAGAAATACTGTCTGGTGCCCAGTGGTGGGACCTGAAGCCAAGATGGTCCAAAAATCTACCCTAATTCTTATATCACTTTTTCCATGGTAGTCTGGTGAACTTTAAGCAGGTTGGGGCATGTAACCTGTTAGACTTGGCTTCCTCTGACTTTTTGCCTCTACCTCCTATATTTTTGATGCTGTGTTGGATTTCGTTTTTGCTGGCTTAGATGCTTTGGGCATTTTGCCACTGCTGATCAGAGTGCAAGTGCTCCCTGTGTAAATTGTTATTACAATTGGTTCTCCCTGATTTACATATTTGGTTTACTGGTAAGTCTCTTGTAAAGTGCACTGAGTGTGCCAGGGCCTGTAAATCAAATGCTACTAGTGGGTCTGCAGCACCGATTGTGCCACCTACATGAGTAGCCCTGAAAAGGTACCTCAGATCTACCACTGCAGTGTCTGTGCACAGTTTTAAACAGCCATGTCGACCTGGCAAGTGCACCTATGCTAGGCCCAGGTACCCCCCTGGGCAGGCTGCAGTGTATGTAAAAGGTAGGACATGTACTGGTATGTGGGACATGTCCTGATGGAGAAATACTGGCAATTTCGTTTTTCACTATTGTAACATCTTACAAGTATAACTTCCCATTGGGACAAGATAGAGAAATAACCTTTAGGCTCGCTGAACTCAGAATTTAATAACACACCTTTTAGTAAAGATGGATTTTAAATTGTGTGTTTGAAAATGGCACTTTTAAAAAGTAGGCATTTGCTTGTCTAACCATTCTGTGTGCCTCTGCCTGTTTGTGTGTTGACTGTCTGGTTTTGGAGTGACAGGGGCTGGGGATGTGCATTCACTGTAGACAGCCACTGGGGGGGGGAGGCTGAGGTGTGCCTGGCCCTTCCTGGATGACTCAGATCTGAGCTGAATGGGGCTTGGCTGCATTTAGAGTAGTGGGAGGAGATTTCCTTGTACCTGAATAGGGCCTGTCTCCCTTGCACAATGCTGTCTCCACCCACTGTGGTCATACTGCAACAGTGAGGACAGAACTGGTTTGGACTGGGCTCAGAGACCCTTGCACAAAGAAAACAGAAACATTTTGGGGTATAAGTATTACACCTAAAACCCCAGAACTTTAGATCACTTCTGGACTCAAAAGGAACCTTTGCCAAGGAGAAGAGCTATGAGGGGGAGTACTGCCCCTTTGCTGTGTGCTGGGGTTGGCCTGCAGTTGCAGTTTCTGCCAAGGAGAGGACAAAGACTGGAACTTTCCTTTGAACCTGCTTGAAGAAGATCTCCAAGGGCCTGTGTGTGCTGTCCTCCTGTTCTGAAGTCTCAGGGACACAAATACTTCACCCCCGGCTCCCCTAAACTCTAGTGCTGAGAGTTCTGACCTGCCAGGAGGTGCCTGTTCCAGTTGTGGGCCTCTGGAGGTTGTTCCTGCTGTTGGGAGTTGGAAGAAACCTAAAGAAATTAGGAAATCGATGCATCGCTCTTCTTGCGGCTGTTTTTCCGACGCAGCTCCGGCGCGCAAGAAGAATCTCCACACATCGCCGCGCCGCTGCCGAACTGACACAGCACCTCTCGCTGCTGCAAGAACCAACGCATCAAGGGATCGCGGCTGAAGAAACCGATGCAGCGCCGCTCGATGCCACTGCACCTATCGCCGCTGCATCCCAGATTTCCACGCATCGTACCTGTGCGGCAAGTTTTCCCAACGCATCAGCCGCGGACCAGAATTGTCTTGGAGTCGACGCATCACTTCCCTCTACAGACTGGATTCGACGCATCACTTCTCCTGCATGCATCAGAAATGTCGCAGCGCCTCCCCATGGTGTCAGGAACTGACGCATCTCTTTGTTTTTCGAAGCTTCCCATCTCTGCTGCTATTTGGCCTTGCGAATTTTAACTCATCTACAGGTACTTTGTGAGAAATCACGCATCCATAGTTTTCTATGGACCAAGTTGTTTCAAACCTTTTTAAAGTCATATTCGTATTACATGTATGTTGGATTTTTGTCATTTTGGTCTTGTTGAGTTTAGATAAAGATACTTTATTTTTCCTAAACTGGTGTGGTGTCCACCTGTGGTATTATCACTGTATTACTGTGTGTTTTGAGTACAAATACTTTACACATTGCCTTTGGGATAAGTCTGTCTGCTCATGCCAAGCTACCCAGGGGGTGAGCAGGGGTTATCTAAAATGTGTATCCCCCTTACCCTGACTAGAAGCAGGGGTCCCTATTTGGACAAAGGTACCTACCTCTGCCAACTAGAGACCCCCATTTCTAACAAAGCCATTTCCTGGATTTAGTATGCTGATGTGTTTTCTCCTTTCAACATGGTGTGTGTTTCTCCAGTTCCCTCAACCTAGATGTACCCATTGCTCTTCTTCAGTATTGTGTACCCCTGGAGTCTTAGTTTGCAACTCTATTATATATCTTGACTCCAGGACTCAAAGGTTTTTAATTATGTCCCCCCTCTTTGATCCTTCTGAACCTGATCTAAACAGAAGAATTTACGGAGGTCCCGATTGCTTTCATGTTCCGATTTGAAATAGTGATCTACTGGATAGCTGTGGTCCCTGTTGGCAATTGCTCGCATGTGCTCGAGTACTCTCTTTTTAGCAGGGTGTACCACGCTCCCTAGATAACGCTTCTCACAGGGACATATCAGGCAATAAATGGTGAATTCAGAGTTGCAATTCAGCATCTTGGAAATTTTCTTATGCGTTTTCCGCCCTGGAATCTCAAAATCTTGGACTTTGCTGCTATTCTTACAAGCCTTACCTTTAAGGCAGGGGAAGAAATCCAATAATGGATCCTTTCTCTGTGGTATTTTCCAGAAATGACTATGTACTAAGTGATCCTTCAGCGAAGAACCCTTCCTGTACGTAATCTGTGGGGATGACGTTAACTGTGTCCCAATTATATTATCGGTTTTTAAAATATGCCAATTCTTCTGGAAAATCTGAAAGGCTTTGGGGGAGCTTGCGGAAAATTCTCTGATCATCCTTCCCTGCTACCCATACTAGCTCCCTTGATTTTCTTTCTGTTGTTTTTTTGCAATGAGCAATTGTTGCCTCTCTATCTGTTCTGTCTTCCTGACTGCCTCTTTAAGAATCCCTTTGTAGACTATTTTTCTGAGCCTCTCCAAAGCTGATTTTTTAGTTTTCTCATACTCTGTTTGGTTGAGCAATTCCGTTTAATATAAAAGAGCTCTCCATATGGAATATTTTTTATAAGGCTTCTTGGATGGTGGCTATGTGCATGTAATACTGAATTCCCAGCTGTGGGTTTACAATATAGTTTAGTCTGTAGTTTGTTGCTTTACACATATACCTCCAAATCCAAACAGGTGACACTGGTATCACTAATGTGTCCTGTAAATTCTAGATTAAGTTCATTGCAATTCAAAGCAGAGATATACTCTTCAGCTGGTGTCTGTGTCCCCCTCCACACAATAAATAAATCATTGACATAGCGGTCTGAACCCAGTGTTTCTGCCTTCCGCCCAGGCCACATGCTTCTCCCACCAGCCCATGAATAAATTCGAGTAGCTAGGGGCGAAGCATGTGCCCTTGGTGGTCCCCTGACATTGTTGATAAAATAGTCCTGCAAATAAGAAAATATTATTATTTAGGCAAAATGATATTGGCTCTAACAACTTCAAATTATACTCTCGATCTTTCAGAGCTCTGTTAAAAAAAAAAATGTATAGCATGCAGGCATTTTTGGTCAGAAATACAAGTATACAAACTTGTGATGTCCAATGTTATAAGTAACATATCACCTTCCCACTGGATCCCATCAATAATCCTGAGGAAATCTTGGGTGTCCTTAACATAAGAGCTCAAATCTCTCACAAAGGGGGATAAAAAAGTGTCAATGTATATTGCGGTGTTCTCCAGGAGGCTGTTCTTTGAGACCACTATAGGACGTCCTGGTGAATCAATAGTGCTTTTCTGCACCGTATGTAGTTTACATTATATTATGTTAAACTGTAATGATATTTTAAAAAGATTGCTTACAGTTTTAATTTATTAACAAATTGTTTGTCATTCCCATTATAAGTATGGTAAGACAATATTTATGCTAGAATGTTTTTGTGTCAAATTTGTGTGTGACGATTTTTTTGTACTCGTGTTTTTTTATGGAGCTGTGCCGAGACCAGTTTCTGCTCTTTGCTCAAATGGCACACCTCCTCTGCAATCACATATTTCTCCTCAAATTGGTGCTTATCTGTCTGAATTTGTTTAATTTACTGCTGCATCAGGTCTGCCAAATTATGCATTACGGTGGCATGGGCTCTGTCTTTAAAGGGGCTGCAACTGGCAGGCTAAGGAATCCCTTTACATTTCCCTGTGCTCCCTGGTTTTCTTCTTCAAACCCACATTTATTTATCTCACCCCGGCCTCGCTCTTCAAAAAGGCAGTTAATGTTCATGTAACTCCCATAGTAGGGTTGGAAAAAAACATGCCCAAGCGTGATTCTCAAGCAACTGTGCCTAGGGATTCCGTCTGTACCTGACAGATGAAGCCCAATGAGGCTGAAATGTATTTGGGGTTGCTGCTTGTTTTCCATGCTGAGTGAACATGGCCCAGCAACTTGCACTCAACTGCTCCTGCGGAACAGGTAAAATCATTTGATTATGCTTTGAAGTGTTTTCTTTGATACATATGTGAGCTAAAAATTATGGGATAGAGTGATAGTCAAAGAAAGTGCCAACAAATTAAAAGTGTTGGCTCAAACATTTACAACCATCATTTTTTGTTCAATTTTGTGAATTTCCCTAAGTTGGCGAGGTGTGTCCTTATGTAGACCACAAGTCCACCATGCCAAGGTAGACAAACCGTAACCTACTAATGAAGCCAACAAAGATGGAATGCATCTGAACTTCTTTGCAGTTCTCTGCAGAGTAGATGTATTCTAGCCTTTAGTAGTGGATTGCTCCTGTGGAATGAAGTCAAGATTGATTTGCATATGGTTCTTCTCCTTCTGTGGTGGGGAAGACATTGCCACGCAGGGATGATCATGGATTACCCTTTACCACATCTCTGCTGATCTGATTCATGTGGCATATGTCCATGGCCAAAAAGTGCCCATGAGATTGTGTCATTTTGTGTAACAATTAGTCATTTGAGAGCCATGTATATTCGGGAAACAGCTTTTACCACTCCGGCTTAACCACGCAGGCGACACTACCTTGCAAGTCTTTACCACGCAGGATTGTAGAATGAATATGCCTTTACCACGCATGCCATTACAACGAATTTTGTTGTAAAGGCATGAATGGTAGAGGCATATTCGTTGTAAAAGTTTTAACGGTAAGTATATGTAAGTATTAATGGTTTTAAGGTTTGAGTATTTTTCACATATATATATATATATATATTGTTGCGGGGATTCTGCACATATACAGAACTATGCGCAGGAAAACAGGACCTCGGTGTATAGTGGTGTACCAACCATACCCCTTAGTACCCAAAATCCCAATCCGACTAGCTATAGTGTCACATTCGTTCTCCGTACTACAGCGAAGCTACCAATGATTAGACATCCCAGAACACAGACTCTTTCAGGAATCGCGGGAGCAGGAACACTCTTTCATTATTCACTCATACTTGTCCACAACGTGCATATTAAGAGACACAGTATAGTTTAAAATGTTTATTTCAACTAACGTGCTCTAAGACACAGTACACGTGCCAGTGCTAGCAGCATAATGCATAAAGTTAAAACAGTAAGCATGGTTACAATTCCATAGAATACAAACGGGGACAGCATTTTATAAAGACAGTGGAAATAGGACTAAAAGGCCTTGCCACCCTCCCCGTGCTAGGAACTAGTTTATTATAAAAATAGAAGACCTCTAGGCTTTGTCAGGGGGACCCCCATACCTCAAGAACTAGATGCAAGGGTTACATCATCGGACAAGCACAGCTCTTCTCCCTGGAAAGGCTTTTCTCCAAGTGCCTTCAGCAGCGAGTTCACAATATTAAAAGCACACAAATTTCTCCAGTGCAGCTGTATGTAATGTTACGTCTAAGTGCGAGGGGCTGACCAGAACAGCAAAAACAAGGGACGTTGTTTTTCGACCTTGTACATTGTGTGCAGACGAAACCCACAGAGAACAGGAGAAAAGGTGAAAGGCAAAAGGGCAGACATTTCTAATGTGAACGGTCACAAGCAGAGTCTGGAAAAACAAAGTCACAGAGGAACGTGTGCAAAGAAGGCTTCATGGCAGCAGGGCCTAAGCTAACTTAGCATTGTCGACAATGAAGCCACAATCCACACTACACCCTCCCCTGGTCAGTCCATCGGCAAGACATAGGGTGAAAACAGAGTTCGAATAGATGGAGCAGAACGGAAAAGTGTATAGGTGCTTAATGTCCTTTGGAAAGTTAGGGAATTGGAAAAAAAGTTTGGGGGATAAAAAAAATTCTAGAAAGGACCAGAAAAGAGGGCACTCCAAGAGAATAAAAAATCCAGTAATGCAGTGCGTTCAAAGTTAATGTCCTCAATCCATCAGAGTGTATGCGCAGAAAACTGCAACACCTTCCAGAAAGACATTATTGTCATTGTTTGAAAAAAGAGATGCCATCCAATTCAACAAATTGAAACTGCATTCATGCTCCTCACAAGAGGGAGCATCCATCAGCATTGCGGGACAACTTGCGTGATACTCGATATAACTTCGTTGTAGGAGATTCCGAGCAGCCTCCCAGATATCCCATTGTGCCAAGACCCCAAGTGCAGCTGCACGCACCATTAATCCAGCCCCGGAACAGTCCCGTTCATGGGCCACTAAGGGGCCCACCAACTGGTCGAAATCCGGGTCAGAACAAGACGTATTGGAGAGGCAAAAATCCAAGGACCAATAGAACGGACATCGTAAGCAGGACATCACAGGTTGCACGCAAGTGAAGTACGCAAAGCGAAAAAATAGGCTATAAGACACGCTGAGGGTTGCCAGCGGCAGGACGCCAAAGCTGTCAATCATGCGGTCACTGAGCATCCGCAGTCGCCCTGGGTTGTGTAGGGCCACAAGTGGTGCAGCCATTGCGCCACAGACAGAGTAAAAGCAATACACCAGCAGCTAAGGCTACGATCAATGGGAAGCCGCCAAAGACGCTGGAAAAAATGGAATGAATAAAAGCCGGGATTACACCAAATATAGTCTGAAAGGAGGTTAAAAGGCCAGATCCCACTACTTTAAAAAAGTGTACAAGACCTGCTGTATTTGATGCATTAAGTATACGGTGAATCAGTTCACCGAAATGTTGGGGGAGGTTAGTGTTTAAAAGGGCCTGTATCTCACTGTGGGCACTGGCCACCTGGAGAACGAAGGTCTCCCGTGCGGAAGTGAGCATAACCTCCTGTTCTAATAATAGCGCCTTCATTCTGCTCAATTTATTGAAATCTGCCTTCAAAGTCGGAATGTAAGGCCAAATGGAACTATCTAACGTCCCACGCGGGGGCGGAAAAAGCACATTTTTGCAGCACACCACGCATTGCGAAACTGTTACTATATAGGGTATGCCAGCCTGCAAACCACAGCAATCCCGATTATTCAAAAGCAGATAGCTACCATTAGCAAGCATAGTGAAAGTAGGTGATATAACAGGAGCAGGAACGCCCTTTAAAACACAAGCAAGATTCGGGGCAGAAACATTACAAGCCCCGTGCAATTTAATGTTTTTACAAACAAGGGAATGACCCACTGTAGAATCGCAAGACTCCCCTGTGAGAAATACCTCCTTGTCATCCCTAAGGCATCTGTATGTGAAAGGTAGGGACCAGAGTTCGTGCAAAAAGGCACTACCCAAAGGCTCGAAATGGCCAACAGGATAATGCTTCATGCATGAACTGAATTCAAATAAAGAAAAAGGCAAAGTGATAACCCCGTGTACTAGCCACACTGCAGAGTCAGTCTCCGCCACAGAGAATGGTAAAGGATCTAACTTCTCGATATGTAGAAGAGTGTATGTTGCATCTTTCATGGACATTAACTGCTGTTTCTCAGTCAAATTAAACGGCAAGAACAAGGCAGATGTGTTTAAAAAATGCCATGGAACCTTGCCCATTTTCAGTGTCTGCAAAGTCCATGCAAACTGCATAACTGAATGCAATTGATTTTGACCATGATATAACACAGACACGTCATCCTGTACAATATCAACAACAGATGAAACAATATTCTCTAACGTGTAAATGCGGGAAGACAGGGTGTTAATACTATTGGCGACAACAGCAAGCACTTTTTCTAGATTCGCTTGATCTATTTCCCGTAAACGGGAAGCAGCTTCAATTTGTGAAAGCTTCCAGATTTCATTGTAAGTCGCATAAACAAATCGTTTAGGTCTCGGACCTCTAGGTCCTAGGACAAAGTCAGCCAGATCGATGTTGCCTGATAAGAGAGATAAATGTTGTTTTACTGAATCTAGACCAGAGTGCTGCAACCACTGTTTACATAATTTACCAACTGAATAAGTTGTAACTGTACGTGAGTCAGAAAAACGTGGATCTGGCCTATCCTGTTCGTAACCAGGAGCAGAGTCATGAAAACGCAGTTGGCAGGCATTAGAGGCAACGGGCCATACCAACCAGGCTGAGCGATCCAGTGTAGAGACATTAAGTGAGTTATTTTGAAACAATGCTTGCAAATTTTCGAGGGAAATATTTAAATGCAAGCTTCTGTTTGGCCAGGAAGACAACGCAGGAGTGGAAGGTGCATTCAATTGTTTAGAAGTTGCCAAACCCAAACAGGTTGTTTGATATATAGTAGAGTTTTAAAATAATATTTGTGTGGGGATAAGGCAAGCACGGTGCAAAGCCTCTGTCCCACGAACCTGCCAAGATTTAGTGCCCCAAATAGATTTTAGGTCAATGGTGTTTTTCCAGTGCTCATAGCCACCTACAGCTAATGCATCGAGAAAGGAACTGGAATATAGCAATTTGGTGTGGGTCAACATTACCTTTGGACTTGAAGAAATGTTTAATTTAAAATAATAGGACCCTGGGTTAGATCTGTCAAAGTCTGTAAAGTAGGTAAACTTATTTATCAGAGTTCGAGAGCTACCTTGCAGAGGGGTTGGGCAATGTTCCCATTGGGTGTAATTGAAACTACCTCGAAGTGTACTGGGTTTATGCAGAAAATGGTTGCCGTAATGCTGGTAACAATACAAATCGGCATAATTAGCAGAATTTAAATACAAATCCTCAGCGTTAAAGGCAGCATAATATTTCAAATCAGAAAATAACGATTCAATGGCATGCACATCCCAATCATCTGAATGAATATTCCTTTTCACCACATCACCCATGGAGACACGAAGTACATTAGGAACATTAATAATTTCTGTCGGTCCATGAATTTGGAAATTCACTGCGTCCCATACAATGCCATCTGCAACTGGGAAGGCGGAAATGTTCACAAAAGTGTGGTCACGCTTCATGATGTGTGAAGAAGAATGCGGAGCCAAAGTTCCAGCCACAGAGTTCACCGCAGAGCGTTCTGGCAAGTAGTGACCATTGATGAGTAAGAAAAAAACTGTCACAAAGCCAATGGACATGAACAGAAAAATCAGGAATAGCACCAACCAGATGTATGTCCATGGAGGGACCAAAAAATTGTCTCTGAACCAGGATACAAAAATACTAAATTTGGTCGGGATAAATGATGAGGTGGAAGACGAATCAAAGGAAAAGCGAGTAGGGTTCAGTGGTGTTGTAGGCAAATGAGCCACTGACTCACTTTTGGAGTAAGTATACTCGGTTTCCTCGTTGCAGGAAGTAGCCGGGAGGTTGAGCAGGCGATCTGGCAAAGCGACCATCTCAATGGCAACATCAGCGCCTGTGGAGACTAAAGGGCCACGAACAGGATTTCTTGAAATTGCTGGACATGATACAGCAGGTGTCACACTATTCAGAATCGGCCAGATGGTGTAGCTTGACATTGTCCACTGAGATGTGTCTGTTGTCTTTGCGACCAGGAAGCGGTGGTAAGATGACTGTACGAGTACCCTTCAAGCCAAGAACTGGAACCGGTGCACGATAAGAGGGGCCAAATTCTTTCTTATTCTCCACCTTCTCTCGGACCAGATCTCCAATCTTTGGAAGCCAGCCGGCAACCGGAATCTGCAACGCAGCATCTGTGGCTGAAGGTAAATGTTCATTTGCAAGTTTGTCACGGGTCTCTTGTAAGTCCTGCAACATAGTAGAATGATTATCAACGTCAAAGATTGCTGCAGTCGCCGCCAAGTCTAGACCATCAAGGTCTGGCACAAACACCTGTATGCCAAAGAGCATTTCATAGGGTGTCCGCCCACCCAGAGATCTTCTAGGGAGAATATTAAGTGCACGTTGCACGCCATACAAGTGGGCCAGCCAGTTCCTGCCAGTACCTAAGACTCTAGCTGTCAAAGATTGCTTTAAGTCACGGTTCATTCGCTCCACAATTGAGTTGCCCTCAGGCCTATATGAAGACGAAAATTGCACCAGCACCCCCATGGACCTCATCGCGTCCTTGTACTCCTTAGAGGTGAACCCTGGACCTTGGTCGGAATGGAAGGTGCCACAGGCAAAAATTCCCACAAAGACACGCAAATCCCTGATGACATTTCGAGCGTCAGCACTGCGTTGTGGCCACACCCAGATGAAACGTGTCCACGAATCAACTGCAACTAAGATATATTTATATACAGTGTCAGAAGAAAATGGACCGCAGTGATCAAGGTATACACAACCAAAAGGTTTATTAGAAATGCAGAGCTGTGTTTGTGGCGGACGTGTAACCGTAGAGGGCTTAATCTGTTGATAAATGTCACAGGAAAGGACATAAGTACGGGTTTGTTTATATAAACCACGCCACCAGTAACGCTGCTGCAATATTGAAACAGTGGCAGACACGCCAGCATGGGCCGAAGCCAAGCCTTCGTGTGCGGCTGTTATTAAAGAATTTCTGCGGTCCGCGTTGGGAATCAGCCGATCACCAACGTCTGGATTTCTTACATAAGGAACCTGGTCGGGACTTAAATGTTAAGAGTATTTGGAAGGGAAACCCTGTGGGTAATTGGAGCCTTCCTTGGTTGCGGCAATAGCTGCCAAAATCTCATTATCTATTTTTGTCATGGATCTTGTAATGGCTGCTACTGAGCACGTGGCTACTGCTGATTTGGCAGCTTCATCCGCCAAACTGTTACCAACCGCGTATGCACCCACATGCTGGTGGCCAAGAGTGTGAATCACCTGTGTGAGAGGCAGACGTTGTTTAACATCTGCCACTCGAACCCAAAGCATTTTATGCTTAATTGCGCTGCCCTTAGAATCTCTATAGTCGTTTTGAGACCAAAAGAATAAGTTGTCATTAAAAGCCTGGACACAGTAGTAAGAATCGCATACAATAAGCGTAGTCACATCCGGATCCGCAAACTCAAGTGCTAGCACCAAAGCGCGCAGCTCGGCTAATTGTGCGGTACTGTCTCCCAGTGCCTGCGTGTGCACAACACTCGATTTGAACTCCCCGTTCACCATGTGACCTGCCACAATAGCACATGCTGCTGAGTACGCATGCTTAGAACCCGTGGCCGGTTGCGCCGAACCATCGGTGTAAATGATACACTTGTACTCTTCAAGCGGCAGCAAAGAAAGAGGAGGAGGATGAACAAATTCATACTGTAAGAACTCCTGTGTCTGAAGAGAGGAATCAAAGATGAAAGTGACATCCGGAGATGTCAAAGAAGTAGCCCATTGTATCCAACGGGGGTGCAAAGCCTTTGAGTTTGGTACACTTGCCTTTGTCACTGCCTCAAGGGCAGATAGGGGGTGACAACCAAGGTGCGTTTTCCCTGTGCCAGTGCGCGTTCCTTAAGAATCGCCATTTGCACCGCAGTCAAAACTTTCTCCACAGTTGAAAAGCGCAACTCGGCAGAAGTGTATAGATGTGACTTGTAGGCAATAGGCACTGTGTCACCTTCGTTAAACATCAAGTAAGTGAAACCCACTGCCCCTGGCACTATTCTGATCACCAGGTTCGTGTGGTTATCACGTGTCAACAAGAACTTAGATTCAAGTAGATCAGACTGCAAAGATTGCAGTATAAGCGAATGTTCCAGAAGCCAGCATGACTTCGAAAAGGTAGGTTGTATCAGGGCATAGAGAGGTTTGATATGCTGGGCATATTCGGGAATGTAAGTGCGCCCGAAGTTCAAAAATCCCAGCAAAGACTGAAGTTGTTGGAGGGCGCAAAAGTGCGCACTTCTCCAGGAAGTGGAAGCTAAGCCCCTACCTTCATTGTTGAGCTCATAGCCCAAAAACAACACAGTATATTCTGCGATGTGTTATTTGGCAAAATTAAATTTGTAACCTAAAACCGCGAACTCAAGAATAATGCGGTCTACTCGGGTAAGATGCGGCCATAGTTCGTCGTCTGTCAGATAAATGTCATCGACGTACGAATACGCATCTGGGTCTATGCTGTCCAACAAAGAGACAACACGGGCGGTGAAGACCCCCGGGCTGTTCTTGTAGCCCATTGGCAAAAGCCGGAATTTTAATTGTTTTCCACCGGAGGTGAACGCGGTCCATTGACTGCAGTCCGGGGACAAATTGTGAGTATAAAAACCATTGGAAAGGTCAAGTGTCGTTTTATATTTTTTACGAACAAGACTGTCTACGAGCGCAGAACTATGGGTATTCTGCACCGCAAAGGTTCGGCAATGGAAGTTCAAATGCAGGTAGTCCAATACCAAGCGGTACGACCCATCGGGTTTAGAAACCGCGAAAAGGGGATTATTCATCGGTGACACGCATGTCTCAAGTACTCCTTGATATTCTAACTGTGTCAGAATGTCGGAAACGGGACCTTTAGCTTCCCGCCGGAGGGGATATTGGGCTTGAGGCTGTGGCAGAGACCGCAATGGTATATCATGGGAGGGTGAATCCTCATCCCAGCCCACGTAATTACGGTACAGTGCCGGGGCCTGGGCCACAGCCCATTCAGCTGCGAGAGCCTCCGCTTTTTCCTTGGGGACATGACGAGAAAAGCTCAGAAGGATTACCTCCTCCCCTCTATGAGCAGCAAGTACGAATGGGGGCGGCCAATCCGCCTCCGCCAACAAAATGTCATAAGAAGAGGTCAGATTTTCCCAAAAAATCCCTTTAATAACACGCTCAATGTCACCTTCTATTTGAAGGACAATATTAAATAGTCTGTCAGGGGGTGCCACTTGGGTGTCAGCTGTCTCGACAGTAATGAAAGTATCAGTTGCTGTCGCCTCCACATGAGGACGTAGTGCCTCCCGCACTATGGTAACTTCCGCGGCGCTGTCTAGTAGTGTCACTGCCCACGTCCAATTCAGGAGTCTCGTTCTCACCGTCTGTGGCATATCTCGCTGTTAAAGCGGCAACTTTTTTCTTCTGAAACTGCGGGAGAGGACGGGGAAATTCTTCTTGTTTCCCTCCGACAGGTTGTCGAGGTTGGTCTCGTCCCTGTGGGGCGTCACGACCCCTGCCTCTTTCCTGGAGATCTCCTCCACCAGCCTGTGAGGTCGATGGTGCCTGCGAAGAACGAGGAGAACGCTGGTCAGGAACCTGAAATCTATCAGGAGATTTAATTCTTGCTCAGTCGCGCAAATCATAAGTGCGTTCAGAAGCTACTGAAACCGGTGACGCAGCAGGCGACCTTGATTTTGGTTGTTGCTTTCCCTGTTTCTTCAACTTTTTAGAAAAGAACGGTTTCTCGTCTTTATCAGACTGAGATTGTGGTTGTGGTTGTGTGTGAGCTTGCGTTTTAGCAAAAGGCTTAACCCCCAAACTATTGCAGCCAATGGTATTATAAGCCTGTGCAATAATTTTTGGTAATTCGCGAAGCCGGTCCAGCTCTGGGACCAAAGCCAAAGCATTAGCGACTTGAAAGTTGACTGCATCACCCTTAACGTTCGCAAGGATTAGATCAGCCACTACATCGAACACTCCCACCAGTCTCATCCCCAGTTCCACAGCCGCTTCAGGGCCATGCTCATCTTGCACACGCTTAATTACGGTAGGGAGGACCGTCATAGATGGAGTGCCGAAACATTTCGCATACACTGCTGCGAATACCTTGCCCCAGTTGTTGCATTCTGTCAACTCGGGAATTAAGTCTTTTGGCAAACTAATAGTTAGAATCCTGTGTTTTTCCACAGGAGAGGTATTTGGAAACACCGCCTCCAGCTGGTCAAATTTTTCTGCAAGTCAATAAGGCAAATCATCCTTATTTTATGGGCGCTTGCCCATCACCGAATTAACCATGACGGGACTTATAGTCACACCGCCATGTCCAGCTGGATGCACCGCAACTCCAGGAGGGGCCATCTGGACATTGCCTGTAACATATTGTACTAAAGCTCTGTTCACACGAATTAAAGACGCATGCAACACGCGCAGTTCATCTATGGGAACCGCTAAATGACGTGGATGAGGGGTATACCCGGCCAAAACAGGCCAAGTGGCCCCATCTATCGATAAGGGGCCTAAACGAATCGGGGTGACCGGATGTGGGAGGGCGCCATTAAACCAAACACGGTGTTGCCATGCCGTGAGCGGTACTTCAAGAGCCTGATAAGGCCGATAAACATTAGGAAGGGCGACCCATGAGTAAAACACCTCAAAATGGTAAGCCGGATCAGCTTGCACCACAAAGATGAGTTCGACACCCGCGTCAGGCACTCCATACGCTGTCAAATGAGCTCGGAGCGCAGCTATGTGCCGGGATATTTATATTCACAGCCATTAAGGCCAAGAATGAAAAACAACCTAGTGTGTGGCAGCGCAATAAAGGGTTAACAGTAAGAGAATACCTTTTATTAACTTCAAGCTTGAATAAACCTATAAAAACATCAATATAGGAGGTTACACCCTCACATATGTTTCCGGAAACAGTAGTGAAGGAGGTTGTGGACAAGCACAAGTACTACTCAAGCGTCTCGCAGATAAGAAGCCCACCACGTTGGTGGCGCCATGCTGCGGGGATTCTGCACATATACAGAACTATGCGCAGGAAAACAGGACCTCAGTGTATAGTGGTGTACCAACCATACCCCTTAGTACCCAAAATCCCAATCCGACTAGCTATAGTGTCACATTCGTTCTCCGTACTACAGCGAAGCTACCAATGATTAGACATCCAAGAACACGGACTCTTTCAGGAATCGCGGGAGCAAGAACACTCTTTCATTATTCACTCATACTTGTCCACAACGTGCGTATTAAGAGACACAGTATAGTTTAAAATGTTTATTTCAACTAACGTGCTCTAAGACACAGTACACGTGCCAGTACTAGCAGCATAATGCATAAAGTTAAAACAGTAAGCATGGTTACAATTCCATAGAATATAAACGGGGACAGCATTTTATAAAGACAGTGGATATAGGACTAAAAGGCCTTGCCACCCTCCCCATGCTAGAAACTAGTTTATTATAAAAATAGAAGACCTCTAGGCTTTGTCAGGGGAACCCCATACCTCAAGAACTAGATGCAAGGGTTACATCATCGGACAAGCACAGCTCTTCTCCCTGGAAAGGCTTTTCTCCAAGTGCCTTCAGCAGCGAGTTCACAATATTAAAAGCACACAAATTTCTCCAGTGCAGCTGTATGTCATGTTATGTCTAAGTGCGAGAGGCTGACCAGAACAGCAAAAACAAGGGACGTTGTTTTTCGACCTTGTACATTGTGTGCAGACGAAAACCACAGAGAACAGGAGAAAAGGTGAAAGGCAAAAGGGCAGACATTTCTAATGGGAACGGTCACAAGCAGAGTCACAAAGTCACAGAGGAACGTGTGCAAAGAAGGCTTTATGGCAGCAGGGCCTAAGCTAACTTAGCATTGTCGACAATGAGGCCACAATCCACACTACAATATATATACCACAAAAGAAAGGTTGCTCTTCGTTGAAGACGCCTCACATGAGAGAATACTCCGTGTAACTTGTAGGCTGCAGTGGTGACAGCTTCCTACTTCCTACTTGAGGCGTCTTCAACGAAGGGCAACCTTTCTTTTGTGATATATATATATATATATATATATATCAGTGGCGGCTGGTGACATTTAAACGTGGTGAGGTGTAAAAGTTGCAGCTGAGTGCGATGTGGCAAACAACTGAGAAAATTTTGAAAAAAGAGCGGGCAAATGTTTCATTTTCAAGCAAATGTGAGAAAGCAAGAAGGTTACTAACGCAATTGTGAAAGTGTAGTTATGACATCAATAAAGAGATTTCATATGATAATAACGTGGGTAACTGCTTATTCAATATAACCACAGAACTTCATAACAGACTTCGAACTTGCATTACACACAGTATAAAATAGGCTGCTACAGAATACACAAAAAGGTTTAAGATAAAAAGTGTTTCCAAAATATAGATTTTCTGCAGACTGCACTCAGTAAGTGCAGTTTTGTTTATAATGCCTCGTTCTTTTAAAAGCACACACTTCAAACAGCTTAGCTGGTAGCTCCCTTACAATACCCATCAAAAAGAATGAATGTGTGTCTTCAGGAAACCCTGTTTTTTGGTAACCATCTTTAAAAGCTCACACTTTACATTATAGCTGGTAGGTCCCTTACAATACATCTGAAAAAGAATAAACGTGTACCTTCAAGTGATTCCATCAATCAGCCAAAAAACCGGCTTCCAGCCCAGCCACGGTTTGAAGACGGGCGCCCATTTACCTGTCCCACCTCACCCGTGACCCCTACCACAAATAGTGCACCTGTCAGCACCCCACCTTCCAAAGGGAAGAAGGAATCTGACATCCAAGAGGGAGAAGGCAGAGAGAGTTCACAGTGCTCCGGCCAGCGCCAACATGATGCTTCTGCCGCTTCTCGCCGCTGGAGTCTGCCTCTCCCTGTTTGCTCGTCCATCCACCGCATGGTTTGGTAAGAGCAAGGAAAAGTTATTCAATTGTCACTCTTAACTTCCTGCATCTGGCTGTCTAGGAGCAAGCCACCTGTCTAGGCAAAGTGTACCCCAAAACTGTCCGCTTCGACTGAACACTTTACAAATCTCCGTCCAGCCCTATTGCTTATTACATAAGAGACGCCAGGCATATTTTTATCTATTTGTGCAGAAAAACACAAAATCTATTTGCGCACTGCATGCATTTCTAATCCTAAAGTTGTTGAATTTCCCAGTTTATTATGGGAGACAGTTGACAGACTTTTACATAATCCTGCAGAAAGACAGAAGGCCCTAAACTGCTCAGTTTTCATTTTTGTATTTAAATATACATGTGCCCGGTTTGTGCCGAATTCCACGGACGAAAACAAGGACCCACAAACAGAAACTATACACATACAGGCACCCATGAACAGAGGCAGAGAAGAATGCAGACAGGTGTAACAAATAAAAACCAAAGACAACACACATCTGAACTTGGCACCCTTTACATTTGCAGATTGAGCAGTTGGCGCGCACATTTACATTTCTTACTGGGAAGCAGGCACACTGACAAGAAGGCTTATGTTCAGTCACAGCCGGCAAGCAAGGTGGAAGGGTCGAGCGGGGGGGGGGGCAGTAATTAAAATAAAAAACTTACCTTCCTCGACCTCCGAATCAGCAGCGCCGCCGCCTCAGCTCCTGCCTGCCACTGCTCCTGGCCGCGTTTTGCCTCGGCAGCCTCCCTCCCCTACCCTAAGCCAATCACAACGCTGCAATGGCAGCGTTGTGATTGGTAAGGCGCAGCGGAGAGCGCCCCAGCCGGCCATTTTTCTATGTAGGCTGCATGCAGCAGCCTACATAGAGAAAAAGAGGGAGTGCGCATGACTGCTTTGTTCGGCCCTGGGGCCGACCAAACAGTCAGTACCCACAACAGTGGGTAAGCCACTCCCCCCCTGCCCTCGAGCAGGACCGCCCACCTGCCAGCCCACAACCAGGCACTCCAGGCACTTCTGCTTTCTCGCAGTGCGAGAAGCAGAAACATAAAATGGTAGTTTTGCCATTTTATGTTTCTGCCTTCTCGCACTGCGAGAAAGCAGGGGGGTGACGCCCCCACGCCCCTATGGAGGAGCCGCCACTGATATATATATATATATATATATATATATTATCCACAGGATCCAACTCCAACACCCCCACGGCGATGAAGAAGGCACGAACTCCTCTTAAATTGGGCGTAAGTATATTTATTTCAGCTCATCATGTCATTACGCGTTTCGGCCGGCAAAACCAGCCTTGCTCACATATATATATAGCGGTCGCCAGTAGGTAGTTATAGTTAGAACCTAGTTTCCATAGGAAAAGCATTTTTTGACTTGGCTATAACTTTAGCGTCGTTTGACCAATCTGCATGAAATTTTGCCCAAAAAGTGTCACGGTGGGTACTATTGATTGGGAAAGTTTGGGGGTGATCCGTGCAGTGGGGACCGAGAATTTGGGGCGCGAACTAAGGTTGCGTCTGTAATGTTAATTCCCATAGGAATATTTAGCCATCTCTACAGCCCGAACCGCTGAACGGACTTACACCAAATTTGGCAGGGAGGTAGATGTTGGTTCAAAGAAGTGACTTTTGCTTATTTGGTATAAATCCGTTTAGTAGGTTTTGAGAAATGTAAGTTTAAAATAATAGTGATATCTCTGGCCGCGAATATTTCATGGTAGTTTTACGATGAATCACGGATGCATGCGTCAACGGGAATGCTCTGATTGGTTGGACGCAACCTGAAAAGAAAGTTGCAGCTGCCATTTTATCTATCCCGAATGGTTCCCGTGGCTGAAAATCTGTGTGAAAGCCCACATAAGGGGTCAGGGTGGAGATACTTTGACCCCATGGTTGAGAAATGGAGGTGTTAGTGACACAATTTATGTGTCTAAAATGAATTTGTTTAATCATGCGCAATATTCGCAACGATGTCGCGACCGCCAGCACAGCCAGCACAGCCACCCTGTGTACTGTTGCAGGGACGTCGAATCATTTTTGTATGTGTGGTGGCTATTGAATTCCTGCTTTTGCTTTTCACTAGGCAACTATGAGTTTGAAGTGTACAGTAATAAACCTCTAGTGTGTAGAATACTGTAATCTGTGTGTATATATGTGTTTTCACTTTATGGGAAAGGCACGTTTGTCGCGGTTAACTGCGTCATCGCAACGTCCCGAATAACTGCAAACACGGAAAATTGGTCTGAAAGATGGTTTTTAAAGAAACTTAGTACACAAATATGAGTTTAAGCATGCTTTGAAAGAAGTATGTATATGGTAATGTGTATAGGGCAATGTTCAGAATCGATTTTTTTTAGATATTATTTTTGGATGTGTTGGTGGCCATTAAATGTCAGCTTTTGTTTTCCGTGTTCGCGATGTATCCGCGGGGATAGCGACATCGTCGCAAAGATCCCCAAAAAGTAAAGAGAGAAAAAAAACCTTTAGAAAAACACTTCACAATATTTTGGGTACTAGGGGGGCTCTGACAAGACCTGGTGTTTTGGTTATATATATATATATATATATATATATATATATATATATATATATATATATAGCTGCTACACATAAGACCGGATGCAGAGTTTCAGGTTACTTAGAAACACCCTGTTGCCTACATCCATAAAGTGCACTCCATCATTTCTATAAATTCCATGCATGTCAAAACGCAGGTTGTTGTTATAGATACAGCACAAGCGATGGTCTCTGAGGAATGCAGAAACAGTTTCATTAACATGTTTCCTGATTTTGTCAATCTGTGGACAGAATTGATTTGACCACTTTCATTTCTGTCTTTCGCATATATTAGAGTACACCATGACAGTGTGAGGGAAAAGCAACATCAGTTTTGCAAAGGTTTCTTTCATTAGGACTTCCAGCCCTACCCCAGTCAATGTGCCTAAGTCGTTGCTTCCCACAGTGCACAATCATGAGGTGAGGAGGTAGGAATCCACAATGGATTTAACCAAAGCCAGCAACTGATGAAACTATAACCCTCTCTGGCCAAACTAAGTCAACTGCACATTTGGCAAACCCAAGTGTCTGTCAATACCTCTCTTTTTTGGAGCCTCTTTAGCCGAATAGATGTAGCTGTGGCCAACAATCCACACTCTAAGCATTTTGAAATGAAGGAACAATAGCAGTCAGGAGAAAGCTGGAGCTGAATAAGGTAGTTTTCCAAAGGAAAAGCAGTTAAAATCAGTTAAAATGGAGGTGTTTTTTTTATTACAATATATATATATATATATATATTTATTTCATTGGATGCTGTCAGCATGAAAGTGAATAAAGTTAGGTAGTGTGTTGAATGGCTCAGAAAGAATTCTTATTATTGGCTGTTGTTTAAAAAAAGAAATGTAATACAGACATAGAACTGCTTTTGAATTGTGGAGTAAACCACACCTGCTGTATCTTATTTGAAAGCAGAATGTTCCTTCTAGAATGTGCTGTGAACGTTTGATCTGCTTGTTTCACTGGGTTGCTAGCTACACTGAGCTAAGACTGTATTGTGGGGGAAGGGTATTAAAGAGACAGAATTTTTTTTTGAAAAGCTGAGGAGTGATGACACAATGTAAGTAGTGGCAAGTTTTAATTTCCAGCTCAGGACTATGTAATAAACTGGTGTGTAGTATTTAAATTTCAGAAAAATGAAGCTTGATATCGGTTTGAACTCCCATTTTTTTCGTTAATATTCTGCGATGATCGAGAAAACATCTCAAAAACGCGGCAACAGGAACCTCTTTCGGAAGAGAGGGAAAGGGTTAACAGATGCTAACCTTTCCCAAGTGGAGATGCAGTAGTCTAAAATGAAAGGCATGATTTCATTTGCTGCCTTTCTCATGATGATAGAGTGGAAAGTTGAAGAGGTTGCCATTTTAGACTTGCTCTATATGAGAGTGGGGTACCATTCTTGTGCTTAGTTTTCACAAACCTTAACAGTGTCCAAACTATGCAGAAAGAGCTAAAACAACAATATAATCAACAAACTGAATTCAGTGGTATGTATATAACTTAGTAATTATTTTAAAAATGTACCTTAGAAATGAAGATGTATATGGGAGTTTGATTAAAAGGAGTATCACAGTGATGAGAAAAAATATATGAGATGAACTGTGTCTATTAGAGGGTATGTGTTTAAGAGGTTAGTGGGGAATGTTTTGGGAAGTAAGAGAAAAATGAATTAGTGCATGTTTATTACATTGTGTATTTTATTGAAAAATAACAGTATCATTTTGTGGAAAGTTGCAATGAGGAACTAAGAATGTTTTAAATGTCTAAACATCATGTGCAGAATAGGTACATCTGTCATTTGCATTCTGGGAGTTGTAGTACTTTTAGTAACATTATTAAACAGGAATAGTGTATTGAGAGATAAAAGATGAGGACATGTCTGCATGTGTATGAATTAGAAAGAAGTAATACTTGTTAGGTATATATTGGGAAGTGTTTGTCAATGTGGTTTTTAACTTATATGACCACTTTGCATATGCTTAGATAGTGAGATATAGTTTTTGTGCTTGCACATAGCTATATATACGGTGGGATTTTTGAGTTTGCTTAAAGATGCAGAGAGGTATATATTTTGGGAGAGATGGCTTGAAGGGGTACATCTATTAAGAAATCGCATATATGTTTACATGGTGATGTATTTTCAGTAAGGCTGATAAAAATGTCATGTATATGGTGAGGGTAGTGTTTTTCTTTAAACATGGTTTGTTTAAAATTGAGAAGGATTAAAAGTGCAGAATGCCTAGGGAGTTCTTGTGCTCGCTTCATTTTGAGTGTAACCTTTGCTTGAGATATGCTGAATATATGTTTTAGAAGCAGAAAAAGTATTTGAGAAATGATGTAGGTATGCCATCCACAAAAGGTTTCGTGCTTTGAAAAATTTCAAAATGTTGTTTTCCGTTTTATAAACTTTCTGACGCATGTGCACATTCAGCAGCAAAGCAATGTATTTTTCTAGAGGGCCATGTATGCAATTATATATCAAGTGTGATACCTAGATTTCACTCACACATAGCTCAGAAGAAAAGCATGTATACAGTAAAACAGGTAGTTTGATACTGACAGAAGGAGATAACCAGTGATTCAGAGATATATTGGCAATTGTTATGTATCTAACAGGAATAAAGGCACTTTCTCAGTCAGTCAGGCAGTATTCAGGCACTCATGGAATCACCCAGCCACTACTCAGGCAGTCATCAAATCAGTGATTCATGAGTTATTCAACTATCCAGAATCTATACATGTACTCTTGCAATCAGGCAGGCAGAAATTATGTAGTTATTGAAGTATGCAGGTACTACGGATGCATTCACCTATTCACCTAGGTACTATCTATTGACTTATGCAATTAACAAGGCTGTAACTATGCAATCATTATAACATTTGCGCAGCACCTATGCAGCCATCTAAACACCCACTTACAGCCCATGAAGTCACTGAAATACTGAGGCACACGCGTGCACTGATGAAACACTCAGGCTCTACTGATGCACTCATTTAATTACGTAGAGAGTACCATTGTAGTAAACCTATCACCCATATTGTCTAAAGACTACGTATTCCTCAGTAAAACTTGTAAATACATGGGTTTGTGGTTAAATAAATCAATATACCCGGGATGATTGAATGAGTGCTTAGGTAGTGCCTAGGTGATTCCCTGAGGATACAAGTAGTGCCTAGATGATTCCCTGACTATGTCATAACTCCATGGGTCATTCCATATCTGCATACTTACTGCCTGCGTGTTTTTGATTCTAAATAGAATGAAGACTCTTGACAAAATAGTGTTTTGCATGAGGAGTCAAAACCAGAAGAAAAGATTAATAAATAGGAGTAACTGTGGTACAGTTTTTAGTGGACAATGGTTACACACTTCTTGTACAGAGGCTTTCTTTAATGAAGAAAGCTATCTCCAGGATAACAAATTAGTTCATGCTATTGATTAAAGAGGACGATATTATGAAATGAAGAATGGTAGTCCTATAGCAAAAGAGGTGATGGTACCTAGAAATGTAAAAGAAGTTATTGCCGAAGTGGTACAAGTAAGGTGTAGTCAGGGAACTGTATACAAATGGAATTGTAGTAGTGTTTCTAGTATTAGACAGAAATCCATTGATATATTAAGAAAATGCCTATGTATCTTTCCAAGGCGAAGTTTAAAACACAAAATAAGTTATACCACTCAACAATGCGAACTTTAGATAGGAGGCTGTATTATGTGAAAACTCCTGCTTTATGTTTAGGAGAAATAAGTAGAGCACTTTTGCATGGTAGTGTGGCACACGTAGAAAAGGTTTGTGGTGATGTGCTGTTTTGTTTCTTTGGTCCTGAGCAGGAGTCTAGGGAAAATGAAGAGTTGTAAAGAGGAGGAGTTGCAGAACAAGACACATATATTACAGTTGATAGTTTTAAAAAAGAGATTACAAAATTTAACACAGTGTCCTGTAAAAAAACAGAGTATGTTTGTATAAGTTGTTGATGCACTTACTAGAAGATTTAAACACAGACCTTTGACTTATATTTAAATAGTGAAAAGATAAATCATGATAACAGCCAAAAGTATCCTGTGTATTTATTTGTAGAGGGATGGTTTGATTTGTCTATACGGCAAGTTATATGTAAGTAGTGTTACAAAAAATTGGAAGATAATAAAATGAACAACACATAGATATTAGATACCAATTTTGTAAGATAATTAAATGCCTGCTAATGTAGAAAAACTTTGAAGGGCAAAAATAAAAATTCCATCAGCATTTATTATTCTTTCCAGCATTGCGAAGGGCCGTTATGGACTGCTCTCCAACTCTAACTACAGATCCACAATCCATGCCGTATGATGCCTTTGGGGAAAACTGTGAAGCCAAATCTTGAAGTTGAGATTGGTCTTTTGAATGGACTCTCTGCTTTGGTGTTGTTGTGTTGCTATTGAAGTTGAGGGACCTTCCGCTTTGCATTGCCTTCTTGCTGCTCACAATGAACTCCTCTTATGAAATGTGCAAAAAATATAAAAGGGGGAACAAATACCATGTATGATTTTTGGCAGCATTGTGAATAGCTGTAACACACTGCTCTTATAACAACACTACAGTCCATGCAATATGTGGCCATTCTTTAAAACTGTGGAGCCATATCTGTTGTAGTAGTCTGTACCTCTAAAGGGACTTTCAGGCCAGGTATTGTTGCTGCTGCCACTGATGTAGATGGTCCTCCAGCTTCCCTCTTGTAGATCGCCAGTTGGAGACGTTTTCTATGATTGGTTTTAAGATAATATGAGAAGGACGTCGTCCCACATGAATATTTTCTGTTCGTCCCTCGAGAGAGGGTCCTCTCACACATTGTGCATTGCACTAGTATTGCAGCAGTTTTTGATTTCCCGTGGGTTTGGGTATCAATGGATAGTTTGATGTTTGTTTGAGAGTTATGTTGTGTTCGTGAGTTCAGATGTTGAAAGTTATTTTTTGTATCTGTTGGTTTTTTTTTACAAATATGTGGTTAAAATAAAGTTAAACCAATATGCTACTAAATAGCTAGACTTAACCTTTGTGTAAAATATGTCTATATGTCTGTTTTACACGTATTCATTTGTTTTCGTGACTACTGATGTCATTGTGACCTCTGGTGTTGCTATGAAGAAGGAAAATGCATTTTTGATGTAGTTATATTGACAAATGAATACAAAGGGGAAAGTTACATTAGTGTCTTACTAAATAGCTACACTTTGTCAAAAACACCCTGTATTCACAGTCTGTCCTTGGCAGTGGCACTCTTAGAATCATACAGGCACTACCTGTGCAATCATCAAGGACGTCCTTTCTGTATCACTCTGCAAATGCGCCTCCTGGCATAGTACTAGTTGGTGGATGAAGTCCCCTTGGTTATAAACTATAACTGCTGAATTTCTCTGGCTTTGTACGAGTGAAATGTCAGCCTAACTATAATTTCCCTGTAACTTTTGTTTTTTTCATTGATATATATATTCATATATATATATTAGGGAAAGGATTTTTGGGGGGTTTAGGGTAGGTAAGAGAATAGGAGTTTTTGGGTTGGTATGAATTTTTATTTGGCAAGGGAATTTGTAGAAAATACATTTTTATGGTTTAGGGTGGGTTTGGGGTTTTGGGTGGCAAAGGAATTTTTTGGGATTAGGGTGGGTTTGGGATTTTGGGTGGCAAGGCTAATTTTAGGGTTTAGGGTGGGTATGGGTTTTTGGGTGGCAAGGGTATTTTTAGGGTTTAGGGTGGGTATGGGTTTTGGGTGCTAAGGTGTTTTTAGGGTTTAGGGTGGGTATGGGTTTTGGGGTGGCAAGCGTAATTTTAAGGGATTAGGGTGGGTATAGGTTTTTGGGTGGCAAGGGTATTTTTAGGGTTTAGGGTGGGAATGGGTTTTTAGGTGGTAAGGGTATTTTTAGGGTAGGTGTGGGAGTTTGGGTGGCAAGGTTATTTTTAGGGTGGGTATGGGTTGTGGGTGCTAAGGCGTTTTTAGGGTTTAGGGTGGGTATGGGTTTTGGAGTGGCAAGGGTAATTATAGGGATTAGGATGGGTATAGGCTTTTGGGTGGCAAGGGTATTTTTAGGGTTTAGGTTGGGTATGGGTTTTTGGATGGCAAGGTTATTTTTAGGATTTAGGGTGAGAATAGGTTTTGGGTGGCAAGGGTATTTTTAGGATTTTGGGTGGGCATGGGTTTTTGGGTGGTAAGGGTATTTTTAGGGTGTAGGGTAGGTGTGAGAGTTTGGGTGGCAAGGTTATTTTTAGGGTTTAGGGTAGGTATGGGTTTTTGGATGGTAAGGGGTTTTACGGCTTAGGGTGGGTATGGGTTTTTGGGTGGCAAAGGAAGTTTTTAGGATTTATGGTTTAGGGTGGGTATGGGTTTTTGGGTGTTAAGGGGTGTTTAGGGTAGGTAAGAGAATAGGAGTTTTTGGGTTGGTATGAATTTTTATTTGGCAAGGGAATTTGTAGAAAATACATTTTTATGGTTTAGGGTGGGTTTGGGGTTTTGGGTGGCAAAGGAATTTTTTGGGATTAGGGTGGGTTTGGGATTTTGGGTGGCAAGGCTAATTTTAGGGTTTAGGGTGGGTATGGGTTTTTGGGTGGCAAGGGTATTTTTAGGGTTTAGGGTGGGTATGGGTTTTTGGGTGCTAAGGTGTTTTTAGGGTTTAGGGTGGGTATGGGTTTTGGGGTGGCAAGCGTAATTTTAAGGGATTAGGGTGGGTATAGGTTTTTGGGTGGCAAGGGTATTTTTAGGGTTTAGGGTGGGAATGGGTTTTTTAGGTGGTAAGGGTATTTTTAGGGTAGGTGTGGGAGTTTGGGTGGCAAGGTTATTTTTAGGGTGGGTATGGGTTGTGGGTGCTAAGGCGTTTTTAGGGTTTAGGGTGGGTATGGGTTTTGGAGTGGCAAGGGTAATTATAGGGATTAGGATGGGTATAGGCTTTTGGGTGGCAAGGGTATTTTTAGGGTTTAGGGTGGGTATGGGTTTTTGGATGGCAAGGTTATTTTTAGGATTTAGGGTGAGAATAGGTTTTTGGGTGGCAAGGGTATTTTTAGGATTTTGGGTGGGCATGGGTTTTTGGGTGGTAAGGGTATTTTTAGGGTGTAGGGTAGGTGTGAGAGTTTGGGTGGCAAGGTTATTTTTAGGGTTTAGGGTAGGTATGGGTTTTTGGATGGTAAGGGGTTTTACGGCTTAGGGTGGGTATGGGTTTTTGGGTGGCAAAGGAAGTTTTTAGGATTTATGGTTTAGGGTGGGTATGGGTTTTTGGGTGTTAAGGGGTGTTTAGGGTGGGTATGGGTTTTGGTGTGGCAAGGGTATTTTTAGGGTTTAGGGTGGGAGTGGGTTTTTGTGTGGTAAGGGTATTTTTAGGGTTTATGGTAGGTGTCGGAGTTTGGGTGGCAAGGGTATTTTTAGGGTTTAGGGTAGGTATGGGGTTGTGGATGGGAAGGGGTTTTAGGGCTTAGGGTGGGTATGGGCCTTTGAGTGGCAATGGAAGTTTTTAGGATTTAGGGTTTAGGGTGGGTATGGATTTTTGGGTGTTAAGGGGTGTTTAGGGTGCGTATGGGTTTTGGGTTGGCAAGGGAATTTTTAAGGTTTAGGGTGGGAGTGGGTTTTTGGGTGGTAAGGGTATTTTTATGGTTTAGAATAGGTATGAGTTTTTGGGTGGGATTGTTATTTTTAGGGTTTAGGGTGGGTATGGGTTTTTGGAGAGTAAGGGGTTTTAGGGTTTAGGATGGGTATGGGTTTTTAGGTGGCAAGGGGTGTTTAGGGTGGGTATGTGTTTTAGGGTGGCATGGTTATTATTATTTTTTTGAATATTTTTATTGATAATATTTTTTTTTAAAGAACATTAAATTAACCTCTGGTACAAAGAGAAACACAAGGCAATACATGTCCATCATCTGATCGCAGGTATCCTGCGTACTCGTTAATATCAACATGAGCCTTTCTTGGTTAATGTGTATTATTAATTATTAGACGTCAGCCTCTCCAGTCCTGGCAGACGTGTGCGCATTTGCGCCATTCGCTTCCCGGCTTATGGTCAGGGTTGTGGCTCGCCCGGCATACCGCTCAATTCTAGTCCATAGTACCTGAGCCAGGGACCCCATATCTTAAAGAATTTTTGGGGGCACCCTCTCCTTTTGTATGTCATTTGTTCTCTCCCCATATACATGTCCGTCCCTGCTTTCCACTCGTGCAGTGATGGAGCCTGTGGTGCACCCCAGTGTTTGGCTATGTCCCTCTTAGCTACTACTAGCCCCAAGTTACAAAGGGTGAGGGCCTGTTTGGGTACATCTATTTCTGTGGGTATGCCCAACAGGGCGTACTTGGCATCTCTTGGCAGCTGTGTCCCACTATCTTGCTAAGCTCCTTTGTTATTTTGGCCCTGTATCTTTGTATGTGAGCGCAATCCCATAAGGTGTGGTTATATGTACCAATTTCCGTTGTGCAGCGGAGGCATCCAGGGGAGTCTGACCTTCCCATTTTGTGGAGGCGGGACTTGGTAATGTATGCCCTATGGAGGATTTTAAACTGAATCAGGCGTAACCTTGATTTAATAGCCACTTCCCTCGGGTGCATTAGGGCGGCTTCCCAATATACGTCTTCTAATTCTCCCAGGGTGGATTCCCAGCGTGTCCTCAGGCCTTTCAAGTTGTCTGGAACGTTGTTTATGAGGGTCTTATATGTCCAGGAAATGGCCTTCTCTACTATTTCCTCTTGAAGGAGTCTTCCCCTTGAGCAGTGCATACTCGGGTGTGTTCGCTATATCTACTCCCTCAGTGTTCCAAGCGTGCTGCTGCTACAGATCTTTGTATCTTTGACTGCCACTCAGTTGGAAGTCTCGCTGCAGGGTGTCGAATGTGAGCAGGGTGCCGTCCTTTACCAGGTCACCTAATTTGGATATTCAGATCGTGTCCCAAACTTTAAATCCCCTCAATTTCCAAATTTCTGGGAGACGCACGCCTTCACATAACAGGGTTTCCCTCTTGACTTTCCTATCCCATCCCATTAGTTTCTCTGCACCCTTCCACACCTCCACTGTCCTTCGGGTAGTCGATAATAAGTGTCTAGACCCCTTACCCCGTATAAGTAGTGTAGGTGTGTGCGTGTCTCAAATTGGCACCGCTCCAGTGCATATGCCGGGTGCATCCCTGGCAAGTGTCCCCACTCATTAATTACTACCAGATGTGCTGCGCGGTAGTATGACCTTATGTCAGGGAGAGCAATCTCCCCATTATATTGGTTGCGGTAGAGCGTCTGGAGCGCTATTCTTGGTTGCCCTCTGTCCCACAGAAGTGTACGCACCTCCTTGTCTATTACCCCAAAAATTTCTTCCAGAATCTTATAGTGTGTATTTTGTAGGATATACAGTAGCTTGAGGAGTGTAATCATCTTGAACATTGCTGCTCTGCCTAATAATGTTAGGGGCAGCTGTCGCCACCTTTCAACGTCCGTATGCAGGTTTGTTACTATCCTCCGGATGTTATGGATGAGACTCTATGGGACATCTGTGGATATGTAAATGCCTAGGTATTTGAATCCTTCAGTCGTCACTTGTAGGTCCCTGGGAAGCTCCTGCATGTCTATTTGCCCTCTTACTGGATATAAAATTGATTTGTCCCAGTTAATCTTATATCCTGCATGTTTCCCGTAGTCTCAGGGCACACGGAAGAGGACAGGTATCGTGGAGGAGGGGTTGGTAATGTATAGAAGGATATCATCACCGTAGAGTGAGCTACGCTCTTCTCCCCTGTTCGATGTAAATCCCTTCGCCCTCGGGTGGGCTCTAACTAAACATGCTAGCGGCTCCAAAGTCAGGGCAAATAACAATGGGTACAACGGGCACCCCTGCCTAGTGCCACGTTCTATTGGGAACCCAGCCAACATTGTCCCATTGACCCGCACCTTTGCCTGCGGTGACTTATAAAGCAGCTCGATCCATGCCATGAACCTAGGTCCAAACCCGAACCTCTTCAACGTCTGCCACATAAATGGCCAATGTACAGCATCGAATGCCTTTTCGGTGTCGAATGATAGCAGTAAGTGTGGTTCAACTCTGTCTTTGATCGAGTCTAGCCAGTTTTCTAGACGACGGAGGTTAAACCTCGTTGCTCTTTTGGGCATGATTCCCGATTGGTCAGCATGTATGAGGGAGGTAATAACTGGTGCCAGTCTATTCGCTAGGGTAGTGGCTAGTATCTTAACCTCCACATTTAGGATTGAAATTGGCCGGTAGGACCCACACTCTGTGGCCGGTTTCCCGGGCTTGTGGATTACCACCACCATCGCATTTTGTAGATCAGGGGGAAGTATGCCTTCCTCCCGTGCCGCTTGAATCATCTTGAGGAGATGTGGGCCTAGTAATCCGGAATTCGCCTTGTAGAATTCTGCCGGCAGACCATTGGTTCCTGGGGTTTTCCCTGTTTTTTGTTTATGTATGGCCCACGTTACTTCCTCAAGCATGAACTCTTCCTCAAGAGTCTCCCGGTCTTCTGGTGACAGAGCCGGGAGGTCTATCTGACGGAGATACTCCTGAATCTGCAATTCCTCCACCAGCACTTTGGCCTTGTACAGATCGGCATAGTAACTCGCAATGGCATTTGCAATGTCCTGTGCCGTGGTGAAGGTATGCTCAGCCCTGTGAATGGCAATCACCCACCTGGATTCCATCTCTCCTCTTCCCAGCCATGCCAAGACCCTCCCCGCCTCATGAAGGCGGTGTTGTGAGGCCAAAAAAAGCGATTTTGCCTCGTGACGCGCCATTGCTTGGTATTCTACATGGGTAACCTCTATCTGACAGAGAATGGAGTGGCTGGGAATTGCACCAGCATCTCTTTCCAGTTGCAGGAGTTTGCTTTCAAGGGCCACAATTTCCTGTATCTCTCTCTTGCGCTTGTGTGCAATTGCATTTTGGGCTCTATCTCGCAGCACTGCTTTGAAGGCCTCCCACAGGACCACCGCTGACGACACTGAGCTGCCATTTTCGAGAAAGTATAATTTGGAGTCTACTCTCACTTCCCACTCTATCGTTGGGTCTCTGAGATCCCATGCGTTGAGTCTCCACCCTCTTGTCTCTCCGCGGGCTCGACCACCCACCGAGAGCCACAGGGGGGAGTAGTCGGATAGGCACCGCGCCAAGTACTCCACTTTGTGCACCCTTCCTAATTCTCCCACCAGGGTGAAAAAATAATCCAGCCTGGAGAACACCCTGTGTGCCCCAGAGAAGTAGGAGTATGCCCGGTCAGTGGGATGGTGTCGGCGGCAGATATCTTGTAGTCCAAGAGTGAGGGAAAGTCAGCCAATGGCGTGTTCCCCCTCCTTCCAACTGTCGTTCCCGAGCGGTGAATGGAAGAATCGGCCACATCGTTGAAGTCCCCTCTCACTAAGTGTAAGGGGGAGTCTGAGTCTAATAAGATCTCTGCAACTTTCTCCAGTGTCTGCCGCTGTAATCGTGGAGGTGCGTAAACACTTACCAGTGTAAAGTCTCTGTGCCCCCATGTCCCTTGTACCGCTACGAATGTGCCGTTTGGGTCAGACCAAGTTTTAAAAATGCGGAAGGGTATGGCTTTTCTAATAAGTATCGCCACCCCTCTAGAGCCTGAGGAAAATCCTACATGGGCCAGTGTAGTGTATATGCCTCTCCCCAGAAAATTGCAGCGTGCCCCTCTGAAATGTGTTTCTTGGAGGAGTACTATGTCTGGTTTCAATCTTTTGAGGTATTTAGCTACCAAGCCTCTTTTGATTTGGTGCCTAAGGCCATTGACGTTCCACGTCATCACTGTGAAGCCCCTCTCACCGTTTCCCTGCGGGATTGCCTCTGCCATGTCTGGTTTGCGTGCTGTGTCCCAGGGAGCTGCCTGTCCCTAGATCTGCCTCCTCTGTGCCTCTCTGTACCATTACAAAATAATCCAGATTTACCCCCTTTTTGTTCCCCCTCAGAACCTGTCCCCCCAACTCACCCTCCCCACTCTCTCCCACTACCCACACACTTTCCCCTAACTGTCAACATGACAACTGTGACGTAGGATCAGCCTGAGAGGTCTGTAGCCCTCCCTTCCCTCCCAACAGTAGATTAACTAATGTGAAAAGAGTTTCCTTGGGGCTCTAGGAGCCCAAACCTAGGTCCCTGCTAACTATTTCAGGTAAGTCTTGGGGGGCACTTAGTGCTCTTTTACTGTCCCTTTGGCATCTGACATGCCCTGGATTCCAGCCTTCGTCGCTCCCATTCGGTGTTGCGGGTCAGGGGGCATCACCGATGTCGTCATCTGTGCCTTGCTCCTCTAGCCGAGTGATTTTTTGCATGAGTGGGTGGGCGCTGTTGGTTTCTTCTGAGCGTTCCTTTTCTGACAGGACTGGAGTAGCCCCCGGTATGCGATATCGCCATTGTCCCTTGTTCGGGCTCCTGATCCGTGTCTGAGTTGTGGGCCCTCCTCTCCAGGTTCTCTTCAGGCCTCCATGGTGTGCCTCGATGTGGCTTGGACCTCTGCCCCAGGCGGCGTTTAGCCTTTGTCCTCCGTGTTTTGGGCCTTACTACTCCCTCCATGGCCGAGCGTTGCGACTCCAGCAGTTCTTTTCTTTGTGTTCTAGGAGGCTGTTCCTCTATCCAGGACCACGCCTCTTCTGGAGTCTGGAAAAAGAAAGTCTTATTTTGAAATATTACTTTGAGCTTCGCAGGAAAAAGCAGCATGTACGGGATTCAGTGGTTTCTCAACTTTTCCTTGACGGAGTCAAAGGCTCTTCTTTGTTTCTGGACTTCTCTAGAGTAGTCCGGGAAGACCATTATAATGCTATTTTCCAGCCGGACTTGTCCCATGCGTCTCATTTCTTGCAGTATTAAGTCTCTGTCCTGATAGTTGAAGAATCGGGCTGGAAGGAGACCCCGCTGGAGGTTTGGAGGCGGGCATCCTTTGCGTTCGTTCAGTCACGAAACAGGTGGAGAACTGAGCATTCGGGAAAGTGTCTTTGAGCCATCTGTTCCCTCAATTCCTTCTGGGAAGCTATGAAGCCTATAAAGTGTAGATTATTCCGTCTCGCGCGGTTTTCCACGTCATCCACTCTCCATGCAGTCTCCCTCAAGGTGGTTGTCGGCAGGGTAACTTCTTTCTGTAGATTGTGTTACATCCTCCACTTCCGAGATGCGCTGTTCCGCCAGTGGTGCTTTCTCAGACACATTGCGGAGGTCCTGTCTCAGTAGTGTCACGTCGGTACATACTTCTGCTATCCTTCCTTCTAACACCTCCCTGGATGATTGTATTGCCTGCAGGAGAGTTGCGTTATCTGGCATGGATGTTGGGTTTACTGTCGCTCCCGGCGGGGGGACCACCACTTTTGTATATCTGTCCATTTTCCCCTGTCTTTGGGGCTTTGGCTCCTTGTCTCTAGCCATTGGTTATCAATGTTCTGTCGTGGACCTTTGCCGAGTGTATAAACCTGTGTGCCGGCCTGGGGGCGCTGATCTATAGCCGACGTCTCCCTGCCTTGATGCCAGTGTCTTCTTTTGCTCACTTGCTCCCGTCCACTCAGGGTTACTTCACGGGGTGGGATCTTCCATCAGGGTTTCAACTGCCATCATCTACCTGCCTGTGAGCTCCGTGATATGCCGAGTGTCCTGACCTCACTGTCTCGGCGGTTTGCGCTCTGTGGTGGCCTGTTCTTTTCCGTCCGTTTCTCCTTGCAGGGCTAGTGCCTTCTGGGGTTTGGTACAGGTCGGGCGATTCGTGTCGAGGTCCTCTTTTTCATATTCTCTCTGTGGGGCTGTGCCGGGTTTCCCAGGGGGCCACTCCCGGTCTCTCTTGGCCGCTTGGGGCCCGCAGCCGTGTGTACCTCAACTTGGGTGGGCAGCTTCACTCCATCTCCCTGGCACTATCCGGATCTTTGGTCCCGCCTGGTGGCTGCCCTCTCTTTGCGGATCTTGTGCTGGGTGACCTGTCCGGGGCCTGCCCCACCAACCGGTGCCACTGCGGGTGATCGTATCCGCCTTCACACCCTGAGTCCGCCTTCTGTCTTCCACTCCTTGCTTCTGGAGTAGTTACCCTGGCTTTCCTCTGGGTTCGGCAATGGATGCAGGAGTTCTCCTGCCTTCTTCTCCTGGCCTTGTATAGATCTTTGGTTGCAGCCTGTGGGGGTCTATGGTGTCTCTTGGGCAAGTCGCCTGCCCCCAACCTGCGTAGCAGTGTCGTGTCCCCTGGATCTGCCCAGGCTTTATGCGGTCAGCTGTGATCAGTGCGTTGCTTGAGGAGGCCGCGAGGGGAGGTTTGTGAGATATTTGCGGGTGTGAGAGTGCCCAATATCCTCCACCCTTTCTGGTCCCATGCGGCCCCCACGCATCTCACCGCTACTTTGCAGTGTCTTCAGGTGAGTCAGCTCTTCCGAATGTCATTCAGACCAAGAGGCACGGGTCCACTCGGGCCATGAGTTGGCATGGTGAGCAAAAGAATGATGGATTTAACCCAGATCTCTTGACTGGGGGTGAATGTTTTGATTTGTTCTGCATTCCGTCCATCAATTGTGTGTCTTTTGCTTTCTCGCCCTAAGTGCGCCAGGTATGCCCAGACGTGTCAAGCTATCCTGGCTGAAGAGGGGTGAAACCCCGAAACCGGTCCTAGGATGCTTGTTTCCGGTCCAGGGAGGACCTGGCTTGGCAGTTCGGGCTGGACTGTTCCCATGAGGCACAGGGTCAAGACTGATTTGCATATAGCCAGGTCTAAACTGGGGTGGCATGGTGAGCAAAAGAATGATGGATTTAACCCAGATCTCTTGACTGTGGGTGAATGTTTTGATTTGTTCTGCATTCCGTCCATCAATTGTGTGTCTTTTGCTTTCTCGCCCTAATTGCGCCAGGTATGCCCATACGTGGGTCCTGGGCTCACTGTGCCACTGGAATCAAGCTATCTGGCTGAAGAGGGGTGAAACCCCGAAACCGGTTCTAGGATGTTTGTTTCCGGTCCAGGGAGGACCTTGCTTGGCAGTTCGGGCTGGACTGTTCCCATGAGGCACAGGGTCAAGACTGATTTGCATATGGCCAGGTCTAAACTGGGGTGGCATGGTGAGCAAAAGAATGATGGATTTAACCCAGATCTCTTGACTGGGGGTGAATGTTTTGATTTGTTCTGCATTCCGTCCATCAATTGTGTGTCTTTTGCCACTCCTCTCCCAGCGCCTCCTCACCGCACACGTCTCGGGTCCCTGGATGCCCGCAGGTCCCAAACTGTGAGGAACCGTCCAAGATGTGGTCCGTGGCCCCGCTCGACCTAGTCTCTAGCCGAGGGATTGCCCAATGCTGCAGACCTATGCGGCGCACCCCCTTCTCTTCCCCAGCACATGACAGTCGCTCCTCCTCCCGCTGTCTGCGGCGAGGAAAAGGGCCCCCGTACTCTGAGCAGGGGCGGTCGCTAGGGATGGCTGGGCCCGCCATCGCCCCTAGACAATTTGGTTGCCCGCCTGGACAGTCAACTCCCGGGTTCACCTCGTCAGCACCGGTCGCCGTTACCAGCAGGCACCGCCATTTTAGGCTCTCACGCTCAGGATCCGAGGTGTCTTTGCTGCTCTTGAGCTTCCCATGCAGGATATCGACTCTGCTTCATTTGGTTCTTGCTGATGCTCCCCTCCCTATTTTCCCTTTCCAATTTTTTGTTTGGATGGAGCTAGGTAATCAGGATTCAGCACAGGATTTGTGTCGGGATGTCGGAGCCTCCGGACGATGCGTCTACTCCGCCATCGCGCTGGCCATGCCCTCCGGCAAGGTTATTTTTAGGGTTTAGGGCGGGTATGGGTTTTTGGGTGGTAAGGGTACTTTAAGGGTTTAGGGTGGGTATGTGTTTTAGGGTGGCAAGGGTGTATGCATGTGTGTGTCTGTGTATATATATATTTTATAATGTATATTTATAAAAAATAATATATACAAATACATATATATATAAATATATAAATATATTATATATATACTTTAAATATATATATATTTCTTTAAAAAAATTATGTATATAAAATATATATACAAACATACATAACTTCTTTGTAAAGGCATGCATGGTAGTGTCGCGGTCGTTGTAATGACTATGTTGTAAAGCCATGCATGGTAATGGCTTGCTTGGTGCCATCATACATCTTGTATATTCAAGGTGCAACGTTTGAAACAGCATTTACTTGTTGCTTGTGTCTTCAGTCTCTGCTGTAGTGAACCATACATTGTTGCATGAATTTTTCAATTTCCTCAGCCATTGGAACATTTGCTGTGATGCCAGTCCTGGTGATTTTGATTCAGATGACTTTGGTGCCTTGACAAAACCTGCTACAAGTGATTTGAAATCTTCATGAGCACGATGTAGTATGTACTGCATACGCATCTCTACAGGTCATTGTTGTATGTGTTTCCTTGGTATTAACGTTGTCTTGCTACCTGATCTGATAAATGATGGGAAGTGTAGCCAGTCATTGTTGGCTGTTGTCACAAGACACTTCCAGCACTGTTGTCTTAACGCGACTCCTGCAATGTTCATAATTTAGTCGCATGTATTGGTTATCTGTGAAGATTGGTGTGCTTCTGTAGAGTAGACAGTGAAGGATGTTTGATATACATGGTACTCACAAAACACTAATTGTCCTCGGGTCCAAGGAGAAAGAGCGATATATTAGAAAGAAGAGAATTGAATATCTCAGAGAGATGGCTAGAGAAGATACTGTCCACCTAGGATAGTCCCTTTAAAGGACGGTTTCCCTCACACACCAGAGATGTCATGCTTCATCATGGGGATACCTCCTCGTGTCACAAACCTAGTTGTGACGCGGGCTACAACCCCCTCGCTGCGAGGGAGGAGCTCAGGGATGTTTTCTCAAAGTGAAGAAAGGGGTATCTAAAACCCAGTATGAGCGATTATGTGTGTATGAGGTGGTGCAGTGCTAACTAAACTGTGGTGCAAGAAAAAGTGGTTAAAACTAGCTACGTGGTAAGCCTATCGAATTTTATTATCGCTTCCAGGTGCCAGGATTAAAAACACAATGAAAATGGTGTGGCTGCCATCATTAGAGGTAGCTGCACTCTAGAATGATCAACATGTTTCGGCCGTGTTTGAACTGTTATAGTTTCATGGCCTTCATCAGGATCTTAAGAAGCTACTGCATGTGACTATACACAAAGTGAAAAAATGAAAAAATTCAAAGTGAAAAAATTCAAAAATTCAAAAAGGCGAATTGCAAAAAAGTCACCAGTGATCAGGCTGATCCGTAGATTCACCGGTATACCTGCAAAAGTCAGGTGTATTTATCGCATCTGTTCATGGCAATTGGCCTTAAATACAGACGCCCGTCCCACCGCGGACTCGTTTCGCGTGGTGCATCGGGCGTCAGGAACAGGAAGACATACGTGGTACCCACAAGAGAAATGTGACTTAGATGTGGGAATGACCATAGGTATGTGTGGATGTTTGATATACGTGGTACCCACAAGAGAAATGTGACTTAGATGTGGGAATGACCATAGGTATGTGTGGATGTTTGGACATGGTTGTCATGCGTCTGACTGCAGTTATGTACATTGATTACAGTGGTGTTCTGTGCTTGTGTGCATGTAGATGAACGCTCATTAGGGCCCAATGATGTCACTTTCTGCACTGCACCAGTGCAGAAAGGGTCAGTGTGCCTTTTCTTGCCGTCTTGAGTGCATACATGTATTCGAAATATGTACGAGTTAATGCATGTTTTTCCAACAGCAGAGCTCGGAAACACAATGAGACAATCTGCCCGATGTTTTCGAGATCTGCTGTCAGCAAAACATGTATTAACTCGGAAATACTTTGAGTTAATGTATGCTCCAAAGACACCAAAAAGAACCTCACAGACCACTTATCTGCTACGCAGCACAGAAAACGCAGCTTGATACTGCCTGGGATGTTTTTAGATGCATGGGTGATAATGTATGCTTCCTACCCTCTGTGATCTGGCTAGACTTGTTTGCAATCTATCCAGCCTGTGGCATCGAGGAACCTTAAGTCAAAAATTACGAGTACTCTCTGTTAGAGACTTGTCATTTGGGGGCCTGACCTTATAATCTTTGCTTTCCTAATGACTTAATCCCTAGTAAAACCAGTTCCTTTAAGCCACCATTCCACTTATTGTCAAAAGACTGCTTTGTGGCCCCTGATGCACTGTTTTCCAGCTTTTGTTTCGGTCCTCTAATGTTCCCGCTGACTTGTGCATTTAAGAGAATAAACCTTGGAAAATCCCCTCTCAAGATTCCTCTTTCGGGGTAAGCAGCCCGCATCTTCAAATCTGCATTTATTCATTGCTTTAGCAACTGGGAGATTCTCAAAACTTGGTGAAGAAAAGGGTTCACAAGTGTCAGACGATGTTGCAGTGCCATATGTGCAACTTTGCAAACGATGAAGTTTGTTGAGATGAGAGTGGTGCCTTTTACAGCAATGTAAAGCATAGTGTTGTCATCTACCCCAGCAAACATTACACTACAGTAACTGAATTGGTAGTGTTATCACCAACTCATGCATTGTTCATAAGCCCACTGTACCACCATCTCACCTTTATCTGAAAATCAATGAAATACTGAGGTATCAGTGGGCTTCTGCAAGTGATCAGTGACGACGAGGCGCACGCATGTACGGACGCACCAGGGCTGCAGCCGCGGAGACGGCGGGGGTTCAGCAGCCTCATCGACCGAGACAGCCGGGAAGCGGGGAAGCGAGGCCACCAGTGAGGTGCCAGAGATAACGCCGTGCTAACGGCAGCGGATCTAGACTCAGGCAGGTTCGAGCAGCTGAAGGCATCAGCACCAGCGCTTTGGCTCCACTTCACCCTGCCCTGGCTCTGCTTCACCCTTTGTTCTTCAGCCCCCAGTACTGGCTTTTGCCCGCCTGTCTTCTAGGCCCCCTCCACAACGCACCAGGCAAGTGACGCTGATCCTGGTGATCTCAAGTGAGGGCAACTCGAAAGAGTGAAGTGGAGGGGGGGGGGAGAAGTGTAGGGAGGACGCAGACAACGGAGAGTGACAACTTTTTACTGTAAAAAGGAAATTTAAAAAAAAACACACCCTCTGCAACACATTTCAAAAACCTTGCACCGCCCATGCAGGGTGCAGCAAACAATAAACAGTGATAAAGAATAATAAAGAACAAAGAAAACAGGGGAACAAGGGGAAAAAGTGACCTTGCCAACCCGAAAAGACTGACAAGGTTAGTGCAAGTAGTGAGCGCAACAGCTGTAGCTCGTCGCTGCAGAGAGTGGCATTGAGGGGTCCGTGGTGGCGGCCTAGTTAGGTTCCAGGTGCGGCTTGTGGGTCCTCCTCAAAGTGCCCCGCTCATCACACGCACTTCATTGTGGACTGCGCATCCAACCCCACCGCCATCCTTACTGCCATCCCCATTGTCTAATGAGCCCGGATGATTAAGGAAGGGGTTTCTGACGTGGCCCCGGGAGTCAGAGTCAGCGTAAGGAACACATAGGAGTGCTTTCCGGACCCCAAATCCAAGAGGGCGAATACCACTTCTAGAAAAAAACAGGCATTTGGCGAGGGTTGGAAGATAGCCCAGAGAAATATTTTACTAAGGAGAGTAATGGTGAAAGGTGGCAAGCGCACCAAGCGGATGCCACAGAGGAGAGATCAAAAACGGATGCTCACAACTCAAGAAGACAGCCTTGTCATAGACCTTTCCATGGAAAGTGAATCAGCAAAGACCTATGAACCAATTGACAGTGAATGTGAATGCCCGTCCGTACTGACCAATACAAACATGGGAAAGCTAGCTGAGCATAAGGACGAGGCTATTTCCAGCTGCCTAAGTGAGAGCGAACCATCACCATCAAATGTCTTTACCAAAACAATGCCTCCCACAACAATTAGAAACACACTAAACACAAACATTGGGTCCAGTGGGAAAAAGGAAACAGGCAGGGGCCAAGACACAAGATACAAGACACTCACTGAAAATTTTCAGCTGCAGTTAAGGGGTCACCATCCCCCATACAGGAGATCCCCCCTAGGTTCAAAGGAGACTACATCTAAAACAGTCACAGATATAAAAGACACAAAGGAGATTCAACCAAATGTGGCAAAAGAAAGGTATTCAACAGGAAGCCAGAAGATTGCATTCTCTCAAACACTTACAAGCCCTTCGAGCAGACTATCCACCAGTCCAACTTCCAGTGAAGTTATTTCGCCCTGGAGTGGGAGCAGCAATGTCGAGCAGAAACTAGTCCTTAGAGCCTTAGAGAACACAAATCAACAGCAAGGAATAAAAAAGTCAATAACAGTCAAGGCGGAGGCACACACATATGACATCAATGGTGCGAGTTGGGTACGATTAACCCTACATTCCTGTGTACAGGTGATATCGGAGACTCTGACATATTAAAGCAACAAGGACAGGAAACAAGGAAACCCCAGAGCCCAGGTGACATCGAAGACTCGGACCTGTCACAACAAGGACAGGAAACAAGGAAACATCAGCGAGACCTCAGCTCAAGTCTAAATTCTTTGAATTTTACGCCCGACAAAACACATGGTAAACCCCTCCAGGACTGCTCAATTATCAGTTTGGAGCTCACCAAGGATCAAGACAAACTGCTGTCCTCCAAAAACACGACTCTTACGGCAGCAACCAATGCCCTTACCTGGCAATCACACAAACTGGAAATCCAAATAGACATAATTCAAACAATAGCCTTAGCAATTGTAAAAACGTCGGCCAAATTAGACAACATAGAAAAGGGGATCAAGGTCAGGGAGTGCCATAGTTCTGACATCGTAGATAAATTAACAACACTCCATGAAGTCCTGTTATCTATGATAAATGAGCTAAGGAACCTTAACCTGCCTGGTCATCAAAATCCAAACAATGTGACTACAAGATTAGTCGCAAAAGGACTAATTTTGTTAGAAGGCCACACAGAACAACTTAAAAAAGAGGCAGGCAAAGAAAAGAACAAGATGCCTCGACGCCCCCCCAACTCCTGTCAACTTCATCAAAATACACCGACTGCCAAAACAGTGCCTGACTCCATCAGCTCAAATTCACTGAAAGATGGTAAACCACAAGAAATGCCCAACAAGGAAAGGAAGTAGAAAATTCAGCAAATGTTGCCTCAAAACTTGAATCAGCAAAAAAACTGCCAGGGGCGACAAAGTCGGGTGATTTGTCAATTACGGAGTTACCTATGAGCCAGGAAACCCTAAGTCCCTTTAAGCCAGAAGCTACCACAAGTAAGCTATCAAGACGCACAAAAAAAAGACTTTAAAAACTGCAGAAGTGCCAAAAGATTACACAAATCAGAAGAAGCTCCCTCACGCTTCTGCAGGGTCAACAGCAAAGCCAACTACGAATCAGGATGGGCCAGTAAACATGAAGTCATATCCAATTTTTACAAAGACGTTCAAGCAAATCAAACCTCTTGGAGAAGGGAACATAATGAGAACCACCATATCCCCACTAGCCACATCAGCAGGAGCAAATTTAATGTAGGCTCTCCACAGAGGCAGGAAGATGGACACCAAGAAGCTCAGTACATCCACCATGAGGAACTGGCAAAGGGGGGACCACAAACATCAACAGAAACTCAAATTAACAGCCCGGCTTGTGACCCACCTAAAGAGAAATTCCATGAAGGAAGGACGTACTCATAGATTGCGAGGGAAAATATATCAAATTCTGCTCACAAAAACAGCGCATGGGAGATCGTATTTCAGCCTTAGTACAAATCAAAGGGTAGGCATGATACACTCAACTGGGCAAATCTACTGAGGCTCTTCCAACACATTCCTTCATTGACAGAAACATCAAGTGAAGATATGGTCAGTGTACAATTCGCACCCAAAGAGAACAATAACAGCCAAGAAGACACCATATTGACATGGAAGACTCATCGCATATTTGAGTGTATAAAGAGTAGTGGTCCCAGTATTAATACATCGATACAGTGTAACAAAATGAAATTCACAACCGTAAATCAAACAAAAGAGAATAAAAAAATGCTCAAGTGTTATTTAATCACACTGAACAAAGGGAACACATTTCACGAAGAACATTGAAAACCATCGTAGTTGTGCCCAAAGGATAAAGGGGAAAGGGAAAAGGCAGTGACATGAGTGAGGTAGTGAGGTTAGTGACAAAAATTACTCATGAATATAACCATCAAATTGTTGGGCATGCTATTCATTGCCACAAAATCTTAGCATCAAGACAAAAAATTATTTTAAAACAATGAATTATGTAGCCATGTAACAGAACAAATCACAGTGTAAGCATACACTGTTGACGGTACTGGCATCAGTAGTGTGTCGACGTTTCGACCCCTGATAATGTGTAGGTATTCTTGTAGACCTTACAATCGGGGTCTTCCTCAGGACAAGTGGTAGGTGAGAGGGTGGCTAAAAAAGGGGCACCATGTCTGACTTAAAGGAGGGTCCTCAGAGGCGCAAAATATGTCGTCGAGGACAGAGAAGGCTCGATGGCTCCAAGAATATGAAGGATGAGAGAGAAATGAACACTCAAAAATTTGGGCTGGTCTCCCAATCTTATTAGCTTATCTTTGAATCGCGGTTGAACCGTCAATTCGATAGTGGAAGTCATCCACAATCCTACTATTAATTTAGGAAATAGTCATCGTGTGTTAGACTTGATTCCCCGAATAATTTTTTGTCTTGATGCTAAGATTTTGTGGCAATGAATAGCATGCCCAACAATTTGATGGTTATATTCATGAGTAATTTTTGTCACTAACCTCACTACCTCACTCATGTCACTGCCTTTTCCCTTTCCCCTTTATCCTTTGGGCACAACTACGATGGTTTTCAATGTTCTTCGTGAAATGTGTTCCCTTTGTTCAGTGTGATTAAATAACACTTGAGCATTTTTTTATTCTCTTTAGTTTGATTTACGGTTGTGAATTTCATTTTGTTACACTGTATCGATGTATTAATACTGGGACCACTACTCTTTATACAGTCCTACACCCAGGTCCCAGTGATTTTGGGTATACCCTTCACTTTAATCATCGCATATTTGAACCAGTCCTCCGGGAAAAAGAAAGCTTTGAGAATTGGGGCATAGAAATAGACGAGCTAAAGCAAGAAAAATATCCTCACATGTTGTTACTCCAACCAACAAACACCACAAAAAACCTAAAGTAAACCAAGGAAAATTTGCAGAGTGTATTGAGAGGAACTACAAAAACACAATCATTACAGAATTACAATAACTTGAGTATATCAGTAAGAACCCAGGAAGGGCTGATCAAAAATAGATCAGTAACAGATTAAGCATTTCAAAAACCTAGCAGGAGGGAGCAACAATATCGGACAAGCAGTGAGACAGTGTATGTCTCTCATCATTCCTGACATCAGGGAGGCCCCAAAAGAACTGTGCAATCCTAAACAAATAAGGGCCACAGAGACGGGAATTCAGTCCACCAATAAAGCCAATCAATCGGGTATCAAAATTGTATCCTGGAATGTTTCTGGTATACAGAGAGCACTCAAACACGAATTGGCAAGGAAGATAATGCAGGAAGGTGACATTGTATGCCTACAAGAAACCTGGGCCATAAAACCCACACACCTGGAAGGTTTTGCCGGCTTTCATAAACCAGCAACCAGACATCAACGTCATGGGAGACCATCTAGTGGGATTTCGACCTATATAAAGCATGCAAAAGAACTCACAACAAGGAAAATAAAAACAGAATCAGAAATGTTGCATGCGCTCATAGTGGGAGGAAAAGAGGATAAGGAAGGAAGATCTTCACTGCTAATAATGAATGTTCATCTCACTGTCCAGGGTCAGGCAAAATTGGAGACAACAAGATCCACGATAGCCACAATAGAGTAAATCCTATGTACACAGCTGTCATTCGCCAAGGTGATCATGGGTGACTTCAATCTCCATCATCTAGGAATGGAGAAAAGTAAAACAATGTATTTAACAAGCTCAGAAATAATTTTCAATGATTTCCTACAAAATTACAATTTCATGTCTGCTGAGGCATTAAACAAAAATCTAAATCCAAACTCACCAGAAATGCTTACTTATAACAACTGCACAACAATTTATTATATCTTCCTCTGCAACCATCTCATTCAAAAAATAGCTCATTTTGCAATGGCGATGCAGGAAACAAGTGACCATGCCATTCTGGTATAGTGAAACTAAGTATCCATACCAAACAACGGAAACAGGTCACAACTCTAGCACACTCCAGAGGTATTGAGGAATACTCATTAATCAGGAGGATAACATGGTAAGAGCAGAAGGCTGCCATACTAACATCATGGAAATACGATCAGGAATGTATAAATAACCATCCTAGCTTCAAACACACCATCTAAAACTGGGGAGCATGGCTCTCTGCCCTGAAAAAAGCTCTTTAGGGAGGAGCAAAGAACACCTTCCGAGCAAATATTCCACTTGCTATGCAAACCTGGTAAGATAATAGAAAACTAAGGGAATTAACCTGAGATTTAAAACGGGCAAAAAGGAACCACCTGAATACAGGAACACAAGTCACCAAGCACAGGTGTAGAGAACTCAATATGAAGCACAAACATCTGATGCATTCATAAGGCGAGCACAGAGGAACGCCTAGTTGAAGATGCAAACGGTGATGACAAGCCCAGGTCAGAAGCCGGAGGCAAAGATCAATATGGCCCGCCGTTCAGAAGATAAGAAAAAAGATAAGAAAAGACGGGCCTTGGGTCCCAACAGGCTTCCGGGAGGAATGTTCAGAGAAGACCCTGTACACTGGGGAGGAGTCCTATCCACCCTATTCACTGAATGTCGCCTGCAAGCCAATGTTCCGGAATCATGGCGTGGCTCATTGCTACAATCCATATTTAAGAAAGGAGATAACACAGAACCAAAAAACTATAGATTGATTGCCCTCCTGGACATTGAAGGGAAAGCTTATGCTAGCACCCTATTAGCAGAGTTGACTAGATGGATTGAAGACAAAGAAATCCTCCCCCAAATCAAACAGAGTTTTGCAATGGAGGGTCGACAATTGACAACATTGTGCCCGTATTTTACATGAGCCAGCAAGCTAACATCAAAAATAAAAAAAATGTTTTTGCCTGCTTTGTTGATTACTCTGCAGCATTCGATGGGGTCTCTGAACACAAGCTTTGGAAAAAGCTAAGAAACTGGGAAATTCCAGCAGGCCTCTTGAATGCAATCATCTCCCTATACAGTAAAACCAGGATAAAAGTTAAATTAGCAGACAACACAATAACAAAAAAGTGCTTTACAGACCGGTACCTAAAACAGGGCTGTGTTCTTGCCCCGACTCTCTTTAACTTATACACAGCAGATCTAGGGAAGACGCTCCAAAATGTCAACCTCGCAAGTCCCAAAATAGGCCTCAATAAGTTTCAAATATTGCAATACGTAGACGACCTGGTAGTGATGGACCATACCAAAATCGTCCTTCAAAGGGGACTAAATGCTCTTAACATCTATAATGAGACCAATGAATTGGTCATAAATCCACATTAGACTAAAGTGATGATCTTTGGGCGTTGCGCAAAAAAAGCACTACTTAAATGGAAAGTGGGCAGTGAGGCAATTTCCAACACAAAAACATATAACTATCTCGGAGCATGGCTTAGCCACTCTGGGAAAGCATTTTTACATTAAAAAAAAAATGAACTCAAAAGCGCAGCCGACAATCTATGCTTTGTGCAAACTCCACGAGAAATTGAATAGTCCAACGGCAGTCCCAATAAGAAGAGTCATACAATCCAAAATAAGGTCAATAGCGGGTTATGCACGGCAGGCATTCCCAGGCAAAATGGACATCATATTCGAGAAATCACATTGCCAGGCGTACAAACGCATATTTAAGCTACCAAAGCACACCCAGAACAGCCTGATTCGCTTGGAGTTCGGTCTGGTGCAACAAAACTATGAATGCCTGGGAATGCAGGCGAAATACTATTATCAAGTCTTGAAAGCACCAATTGGAAGCCTAAAGAGCATGCTAAAGCCCATTTATGAAGGGACAACTAACCCAATGGAAAACTCATATGCAGGAAGCAGTGGAAACATTGGGCCTGGCAATACAAAACTGGGGCCGATAGGGCCTAAGCCACGCGGCAATCAAAAACGCACTTAACAAACATATCCACCAATTGTCACGGGACGCAGACTTAGCAAACTACATTGCTGGGGGAGGCCTCCCTGGGCTAATAACATCATACAAGGAGCATAAATTACAGCCTTATCTGAAGCAAGCATTGGGGAGGAAGGCTCTAAAAAACATTAATTGGGCCAGGCTAGTGTCCCTTACAACTAAAGAACTAAACCCTGGATGGAAATCCCTGGCCTCTATAACCAGGTGCAGAATCTGCAATTATAAAAAGGAGTCTCAGCTACATTTAGTGTGCTGCTGCCCCGGCCTACTACAAGACGTCAGAAGCTGCTAAAACCGATGTGTCTATCTAAGGGGGTTCGGACATGCAAAGAAGCTGTATCAGTTTTGTTCTCCTGCACTGTACCAACAGATGTGGCCAAATTTGGGAAATATATGGCTGAGCTGCGTGTTCGGCTCTCCGGTAAAGATGGTCCAGACGACATCTGAAGAGCTTGTACAGCAGCAAAGCAAACAAACAGGAAATAGACTTGCTCTCCAATTTTAACATCAAACTCTAACACGACACAAGGCACTTAGTCACTTCAAACCTAGTGGCGCTTAGACATTATGGTGGCCGATATAGATGCCATTTCTGCCTTACATTTCTGCCGCACGATGGCTTCAAGACACGGAATTAGACATTCATCTTTTAATGGTGCTTAAATAACTCCTCTCTTTAAGACGAATAAGTATTTAAAATAATATTACTATGGTATTCGGTTAGAATTTTATTCATGTTTTCTATGTATAAATGTAAGAAATATTGCAAAAGTTTTAAGTAATTGTGCAATACATTTTTCATTCAAATTCAATCAAAAGTTTTAACACATCAGCAACAAGATGTGTGCCTTCACTCTCTTTTTAGGTCTGGCCTTTGAAACAGCATTTGCTACCAGACTATTGTTTTTCCCTCCCTAAAAATTATACATAGTGTTGCTTACACAGAGGGGCATTTGGTCAGCGGGCTTCAGCTACTGGTCTGTTAAAATGGCATTCACATGTCCCTTCCGCTTACCACATCATACAGCATGAGGCAGTGGGTCAGCCCTCTTCAACCATCGGCTCCTTTCACATTGAGTGACTGCACAAAACCTATTCACACTGTTCACATCTGCCTAGGAATTGTTTCTTTCTTAAGCTAGTTCGAAGTGTCCTTTTAAAACTTATCTTGTATATTACTTTTAAAAAACAGCTGTATTTTACCTGTACTCCTTTATGAAGTTTAAATTTTAAAGTGTTTAAATATCATAGGGCCAGTTGAATCAATATTGGGAATAGGAATTACCTAATTGTGATTCTTGCGAATCGCAATTAGGTAATCGCTATTCCTAATGTATGAAACTCATAGAGTTTCATTTAGCAATTCCTAGTGGGTCGCAAATCGACCTACCTGATGAATATTAATGAGGTAGGTTGCAATTTGCGACCCATTAGGAATCGCTAAAATCACAGGGATGGTGGCCGCAGCGGTCAGAGACCACCATGTCCGTGATTGCTTTTAAATAAAGCAATTATTTGTTTTTAAATGCAGCCCATTTTCTTTAAAGAAAAACGGTTTGCTTTTAAAAAAGAAAAATCAAAAGTTTTCTTTTCTTTTTTTTTAATAGCAGGCAGTGGTCCAAAGGACCACCGCCTGCTCTGAATAAATGTTTTCTCTACCATTCCCAAGGGGGAAGGGGTCCCTTTGGGACCCTTTCCCATTTGCAAATGGGTTACCACCTACCTAGGTTGTAAAATGCGAATGTTTTGCAACCACATTTCGGTCACAAAACATTCTTACATACTGCTGCGATTCTGTATTCGCAATTCAAAATTGCGATTCAGCAGCATGTTAGTGAATCCCAAATTGGAATTCAAACATACCAAAATGCATTTTACCAGTTGGAAACAGCCTGATTTTGCGAATCCGCCCATTTGCGAACGGTAAAATGCATGATATATATGGCCCATTGTAACATTGTAGCTGCCTGCCATTTAAGTGTTTTCTCTAAATGGTGATTTAATCTTGACTCCTACATAAATAATAATAAAATGTACGGCACATCTCAAAGACTTTTTGTTTAAAAAACATCGATAGTAAAATTGCTGCATCAGTGAATGTTTTTTAAATTTAAAATGTTGTATTGCAAGCATAATGTGGCCATGATACAGTGACGGCATATTTTGGTTTTTCCATTCTATTTTTGTGTCATATGGTTGCAATAACATTTTTGAAAAACTAACCATGTCACAAGCGTGTCAAAGCCAGGCCTACTGGCTTTTCCTATGCTTATTTGTCTTAGCTCCACATAAAGGCCTTGATGTAGTTTTATCGAGGGCCAAGGTCCTGGAATAGATAAGCAGTATAGAATTTTCCTTAAACTTCACAGTGACGATTTCCTCAAAGTGAGACAATGTATGGTTTTACTGAGCTCAAAAGTTTACCATCATTTGTTTGGCTAACCTGGGGCATGTCAGTATCCTCGAGGAGCATTCAGTGCCATCTGAAGTCTGGCATTGTCCATGAAAAATGGAGATGGACGGTGTCTTTATAATTGTACTGTGTGTCTTGAGAAACTGTGAGTTATTCTGTTCCTCATTCATTGTATTAATGACTTTAGATTGCTTGTTTGAACGTATTAGGAGACAACGATTCCAATTAAAGATCATTCATAGAATAAATCATTATTTCATGTGACCAAGTTTAGCAAAATCAACGGAATAAATCAATGCGATAGTCAGTCCGCATATGAGAATAGCAGTAAATCAATATTTATTGTCAAGTTCAATCCATTGCTCCTGAAAACAAAACACACGATATACAATGTAATGTAAAAAATAACTATAAGTATATGATCTGAGGGTTGAAATTCGGTGCTAACTACGAATTAAGTTGCATAAGCTGTCCACTGTTTTAGCAAAATCAATGGCATTGGATCACATGAGTAAAAGACAATAGCGGTTCGACCCTAATGGTTCATCATGAGGACAGTGGTTGAATGTAGACCAGAGAGACTGAAAATAAAGTGGAGAAAAATTCCATCGAAATTGGAGGACTACTCTGTGCAAAGGTAGACTTCTATGAACTAAAAAAGATAAACTTGTTCTACATTTTTCCCTTTCTGACTTCGATTCAAAATCCTCTATTCTAAAGCGACTCTCCTAATCATATGCTGCATCAGGACACCCTTGGTTTACCCTATATTTTGGAGACTCTTTGCTGGTCCCCCATGTGTAATCTTTCAAGGTTATCCATCATAACCCTGTTACCAAAGTTCTTGCTTGTGAAAGCATTTTGTAGTTGCAAATTTACAATACAGGCTGTAGGAAATGTCAACGTTTCAACCCAGAAGGATGTGGGGGGGGGAGCATTCGCAGACTCAAAAGTGGGTCTTCATCAGGACTGGATACCCATTTAGAATGGGGAGCACCTGGAAAAATCATCCAATGTCAAGACTGCAGAATTAATCATTTAACGAGGGCCAGCTGGCTCCCAGATAGTGGATTCAGTTTAATATGAATCACCAGTACACATTCCCCATGGTCCATATCCACCTGATCACCTTTCATGATATATAGCGGGGCACCTAACTATATTCCCGCTTTCCCATGACAGCTATCGGTATTCTCCATTCGCTCTCGATTCAAGACCCCTCTAATTACTATAATTACAATCTGTTTATTTTTCCTGAACTGCACCATTCAGTTGCGATTAGGATTACGGTTTACATTAGTAGGATGGTAGTTGTCATGAATACGGCCTCCCATTGGCTACACAAACATGCTGCGCGTCTGACGCCATGAGGGGTATAATGCTGGTCACCACCCGCCCACATGACCGAATCTTCTCTTGAAGTGAGCTGAAACATGCATTACTGGTCAATGCTGCCAACATTCGGAGGAGACTCGATGAGTAGGTGACCTGAAGGTAGCTTCCTTTGATGATGTAAGTGCCAACCCATGGAGAAATGTTCTACTTCCCCGCATGCTTTCAGCAACTTTCATTATATCATTTTAAATTACTATAATCTTCAATCAGCCTGCGAATTAGTACCAGTTGAGTAAGATTAAATGTATTAAGGGCACACATGCACAGAAGCTTCGCACTCCAATGCATATGTTTGCAGTGACATTTTGTCTACTGAGCACCCTTTCTTACTTGTCTGCATTATGGCTGATGCTTGGACTAATGAGCACTCAATAACATGCATACTATTCATGTGTTCTTATGTCTCACATATCCTATATCCTTACAGGAACTCCCCAGAGGATGTTGACTAATACCACAACTATTTACATGCACTACATTGGAATGTGTTTGTTTGTATTTTGCTAAAGACCACTTTTTTGTTTAGGGATCATGGTGCTGAAGAAAGCCAATAATATTGGTTGAAACATGTTGACCAGTGCGATGCCGGAACAGTAGCTATCCCCAATATGCCCTTTATTTCCTTGTTTTTAATTACAATTTAGAAAGTTATAGTTATAGGTTGTTTTAAAAGGATGTTTAGTCACCTCCATAGGATCCCTCATCTCAAAATCAAAGGTTCATCCATCTCAAATACAAGTACTCCTTTAAACATCGAGGAACTCATCCACCCCCCTAAAGAATTGTCGGGCGGATGAGACAAACCCTATTATGAAGCATGCTACCAAGGTTGATACTCATACTTCTGAGAAAGCACCTCTTGGGTGACCCTACCCTCTCTTTCTTTTCTTTATGATACTGAATGATTTTCAGTTGAAACACAATGGATTATAGCTTCACCAAACAACACAATCATTCATTCATTCAATTCGGGTAAAGATCAGGCTTTCACTAGACAGAAAGGCAAACTTTCAGCCCAATCGGAGGAGTATGTACAGTATGTTAAGGTATCTCAGAGAGTAGTTAAGCTACAATAAAGTGCTGCTCCTTCTCTTTAGTTTTACTGTGCTTTACTGTTTTTTTGCATGAACATTTATTCATAAATATTTTATGAAGGGCTGTGGGAGATGGGATCTCGTGTGCTCTGATGAGAACTCGTTCCCAGAGATTTTGATTGTTGGTAGCAGGTTGGGATATCACAACCACCCATTCAGTAAGGAGAAGTCATAGAATTGTACTTTGTGGTGGCGTGGTACCTTGAAATCCACTACATTAAAATACTCTTACACTGATGCCACTACCTCAACAGCAAGTATACTGTTAAGGTACGTTTTTAAAGTATTTTATAATTACTCCTACCCCACCCCCAAAAATGCACCTACATAAACCTGTTCAAATTGAAGCACATTCATTGAAATATTTCATATTTATTTATATTATATAATCAACCTAATCCTAACCTTACCTTAAGCCCTTGCTCTAAATTAAATTCATGTCAATTAATTTAAAGTAAATTAACTAATCCATACCACTAAGTAAAAATTTAATTATATTAAATCAAATAAGCATGTTTATGCTAATTGTACTTTCATTTTGAACATGCTTAATTAGATCAATAACTAAATAGGTAGCCTTTTTATTAACATTTTATTGTGCATTTTCAATAAGAAAGCATTACAGCATGACATTGCAGTAGTGATGATTCAGCATGCCACATGTGCAGCAAATATTGATCTATTGCATTAGAATGAATTGAGGATCGATTCCATGAATCCCGTTTGTAGCGGAAGCTGCCATGGTTAACTTCTGTACCTTTGGTAGTGTACCCACTGTGTGGAGATTGAAAAGAGCAAAGGTGAAAGTGGAAGCTAAGAGGGGGAGAGGAAAAGGAGGAGTAGATAGAAGGGGGGATGTAGGGGTATCCCAAGATCACAGAGGGGGTAGTTAGGTAATGTTCAGCTCAGGACCTGGGCCAGGAAAGTATCCTTAATCTGACCTTAATGCCAACCCTAATTCTAATCCTTAAATAATGTAGGTAAATGAAATAAAAGTAAATATTTAACCATGACCTTACTTAATTGAGATTACTTTAAATAAAATTAAATTAGTAATACTAACACTAAATAAATGCAATTAATTTAATTCTAAGTAAATTCATGTATTAAACCAACCCTTTAATTTAGTTCAAGTTTATTAAAATGAATGAGATTAAAGAAGAACATCCTACCCTATTTACAGGAAATTAAAATACATACAATGGCATTATATAATCTGCCATAACCCGTACTTAATTCTAATTAAAGCACATTAAATTAAGCTACAGGAATAACTCTAAACCCAATCATTAATTTAAATTAAAATAAAATAAAATTAACCTTTATCCCTTGATTAAATCATTGCACCTCATAATTAAGTGAAAGGCTACTGTTCTTTCCTAAATTGATGCAAGGACAGCCTCTGTAGTGCTAGTCCTGATGTACTGGCATCTATTTTAATGACATATTCATGTAGTAGCATTGAGGCGATGGGGTTTTACCAACTTTATAGCATGGATTTGACTCACAATGTTTTACCATTTTGCAATCTGTCATTAATTCCATGGGCAATGCTAAGTCTCCAAGAAAAGGAAAACATCTTGGAAAACCTTAAATGCCTCAGGTATCTGGAATTCTTCCTTCTGTTTCTTCTGTGCTAGAAAGAAGATACTGGACAGAGGATCCCCATAGGCCTCAGCACCTGACCCACTATCCCCAATATATATATATATATAATCTGGAACTATCCAGAAATGTGTGTGCACACTGACAAAACACCCACTGTCACTGTGTGATTCCCATACAGGAATATAACAATTTAAACATAATAGCACAGGTGCACCACATAACAAGTTAGACAAAAAGATGTATAAAATTCATGTCCACAAATTTTCTTCACAGTTTCTTCCTTTATTTTCAATGAGGTCTTTAAAACACAATCAAAAGTGATTTAAGATACAGCCGACGCGTTTCGTCCTTATCAAAAGGACTTCCTCAGGGCAAGTTATTATTTAATACTATTTTTGTTTGTTTGAAGGGTTTAAGTCACCTAGTATGCCGAGTATGGGACACAAAGACTTCCGTCCTTCAATGTATTATATAACAAAAGTAATAACCGATGCCTTAGTATAGATAAGATATGTAGGTGTATGATAACTCCCAGTTTTGTTAGTTCTCTTTCCCAGGTCAGGGATTTAGGAAATATGCAAAAGTAATGACATCATTTACGATGACCAACCAGAATCAGTCGGGGCAATCCTCTCCCAGTTGGGGAATAGACGCATGCGGAGAGGATTGCCCCAACTGATTCTGGTTGGTCATCGTAAATGATGTCATTACTTTTGCATATTTCCTAAATCCCTGACCTGGGAAAGAGAACTAACAAAACTGGGAGTTATCATACACCTACATATCTTATCTATACTAAGGCATCGGTTATTACTTTTGTTATATAATACATTGAAGGACGGAAGTCTTTTTGTGTCCCATACTCGGCATACTAGGTGACTTAAACCCTTCAAACAAACAAAAATAGTATTAAATAATAACTTGCCCTGAGGAAGTCCCTTTGATAGGGACGAAACGCGTCGACTGTATCTTAAATCACTTTTGATTGTGTTTTAAAGACCTCATTGAAAATAAAGGAAGAAACTGTGAAGAAAATTTGTGGACATGAATTTTATACATCTTTTTGTCTAACTTGTTATGTGGTGCACCTGTGCTATTATGTTTAAATTGTTTCTTCTGTGCTGTACAACAAATTAAGGAGGGTGCACTGTAACCCCTTCCATGGAAAACAGCTCTTATGGCAATGTGGAGATGAAACACAAATACTGTTTTGTTGCCAATCAATGAATTATCTTTTCGTAACCAAGCGTATCCAGTACAGTGTTGAGCGCTGGAATGTCATTCAAGTCAAATTGAATCATCTCAAAATGTCCATTCTACAGAACCATTCTTAAAGACAGAGTTTACAGGTATACCTCTCCGGCTAATTGAGATTTCTCATCTATTCCTACATTGGGTTCTGGAATTGCTTTTTCCCGTTTCAGGAAACCATGTCTTCCATGGAACTTTTGATCGATAAAGCACCCAGTAGCACCACAGTCGATGAGATCCAATGTAGAACGAGGGCCTTACTTGGTGTGAATCTGTTCCAGGGCTTGGAAATGCTCTATGCTGTTATTGAATTGCTTCCTCCTGTATCTAAGGTTGTATTGACAATAGGAAAAGTAACAGCCTTCAATCCTCCTCTCCTGGATATACTGGGAAGGCTGATTGCCTGATTTAATTTTCTAGTAGAAATGAGCATTCTTGACAAGTGACTTCAACTTTGAATTATCTTGGATCTTATGAATTGCATGTGACAGTGCTGGCAGGAGATTGGCCGCAGACTCAATTTTGAATTGGTCTAGTAATCTGTCATGAACACTGTGTTTTTAGACTGTGCAAGTTGAGGCAAATTCCTCAGTCTCCCTCCAGAAGTTGAGTTAATCCCTTGCGCTGGACCAAGGATGCTAAAGATGACCTATGCTAAGGGGAAAAGGGGATAAGGAGGGAGAGAGAGACACATATACTCCTGCTGGCTGGCATTCAAAAAACCCATAATAAATTTCAGAGGCACAGCATCTCAGGGCCAAAATTAGGATATGAAGGTTTCCACCAAAGGGTGAAAGAGCACAATTAATACAGAGAAGACAACATGGAATGGACATTAGAGACAATGGTAACAAGGTGCAGGACTTACCTGGTGCATGCAGAGGAGATACTGTAAATAACCTTTGTCCACCCCGTGCAGGAGCTGAAGATGGACATCCACACTGCCCCGGGGAAAGAGGAGGCTGAGACAAGTAGACAAACTGACAAGAAGGTAACAAGCTGGAATCATCCACAAAGGGTAATGGCCCTAGAGAATGAGGGGAAACGAATAAGGGAGAAAACAGCAAACATGAAGGGTCAAACCGGCCAAGTGTGAACTACAGAGAAAAGTGAAGAGTCACAAAAAACGCTGATGCCAGAAAACAGAACTCTATATAGGTAGTTTTGAAATACTGCCGCTATTCACCCGGATATGTACCTGATTGAGCTGATCTTGACTAGGGATGTGCATGTAAATCTGAAAAATGTGGTCTTTCGAGTGCTAGTGTATATAATCTACTGTCATGTGTGCCATCTACTCCAAGTTGCTAGTCTCTTGTGCCCAAACAAGTCTTGTGACCTAATACAGTATCCATTTTGAAAACACACAGTCACATACACTGTACTCAACAAATAATGCCAGGGAATGAGTAGTAGCTAACCGGTGTGAGAAGTTGGCCTGACATATGCTGTCCACTAATTATAGTGGGCACCTTGCACCAGTCCAAACAACCCCTTATTGGAGATAGGTTAAAGACAACCTTATTGAAAGCTATCCTAGTGGTAGCTATGGAGAGCAGCCTTCAGGCTAAGTCTTGAAGGAATGTAAAGCAGCTTGTTTTACCAGTCTATAATCTCTTGAGTGACCAAATGAAAGAGCACCACACCAGGTATATATTCAAAATATATGTATTTATTGCTAAACACACCCCTCTAGTCTCTTTATGAGGCTAGAGTTCGAAATACACAAGTTATAAGTTATTTAAACACAGTAATAGCACAAATACACGTTTGGGCCCTAGGGGCGTACCAAACCATATACCAATAAAGTGGTATAAGAACCACGACTGAACTAGACACTAGGCCTAGAGCCTCTAGAAGTGCTTGGACCACAAGGAACCACCCAAGGTAGTGACACAGGGGACCCACGGGGGACGCGTGCAGTGTAAATACACAACCGCGATACGCCGTTAACTTCTATGGAGAAAGTCGCGATCAGGAAATTAAAGAAAAGGGACACTTTAAGGAGGACTTGGAGCAAACCCTTTGAGAACTAGTACTTTGGAGAGTCTCTACCCACGGGAGCACCGGAGTACTCGTGTTACCTCACCCAGGGAAGCCGGGTGCATAGGTGCCTTTCGGGGTCGGGTTTCGTCGTCGATTTGAATGGCGATCTGCTGCAAAGTGCTGCTGGCGACCAAGTGGAAAGTGTCCGGGTGGATCCAAGAGTGGATCGGAGATCTGAAGAACCTGAAAGCAGAGGGGACAGAGTCTGGGTCACTAGCCAGTGACCAGGAAGGCGATGGACAGATGCCCACCGATGTCGAGTGCTTCAGGTGCGTTGACGGTCATCTTGACTCTTCAGCCACGAGGTCCAGGAGGCGTTGACGGCAACCAGGAGCAGGATTCGGGCTGGCACACGAAGTCTGTCGAGTGCTGAGGTGTCGGCGACCGGATTGGACCCAACAAGCCTTGGCAACGGCAAGTCTCGATGAAGATGAAGATCGTCGATGGTGCAAACCAGCAAGGTCTGGGGAACTCACCCAGCGAGGGTAAGTGAGGGCAAGCCTGGAGCAACCAGGATGCCCAAGAAGAAAAAGATTGGCCTTCGTGAAGGGCTACTAGCCAACGGGCTAGCGACCGCAAAGGAGCCTCGAGACGTCGCACGTGGATCTGGCTCACAGGACACTCGTGGAGTGGAGGCCAGTGATCTTCAGTGCAGTTGGTGCTGGAGGCTAGGGCTACTCGGAGCCCAAAGCACGACTTCGTGGGAGACCCAGAAGAGGATGCACTTGCAAATGTGCTCGGTGTCCAGGGGTCATGGTCTCACGTTACCCACGATAGCTACGGGCCTCAGCTTTGCTGGGGACTCAGGGTAGCCTCGGGGAAGTCTGAGAATCCACCTCTGGTGATGCGAAGACTTCGGCGTCCGACGGGAGCTTCAGAAATGCAGACTGGACAGATGCGTCTTTGGTGCCTGCCAAGCAGGGGAGTCACTCCTTGACCCCAAGGGAGATTCTTCTGTCCTCTAGTCTTGAGTAGAGCGTCGAAGGTCCAGGATTCTGTTTCAGAGTTTCGTCCAGGGATAATCTAAAGTCCTAAGGACTGGGTTCCTATACTTATACTAAGTTTAGGGGTTGGACTACTCTGTGGCCCCACCTATGGGTGGGTCAGGGCAGAGGGGTGGCTACACCCCTTTCCCTTTGTCCAGGTCGCGCCAAAGCAGGGGCTGCAAGCCCCTGATCCGGTTTGAACTGGGGTATGCACTAGGGACACCAAGTGTGCCCCCAGTGCAGGACTGCAAAGCACCCGAAAGTGCTCCCGCCCAGCCCCAATACACATTATACTGTCTGGGGAGGTGGTCACACCTCCCTGGGACAGAAACCTATTGTCCAGGCCTCCCCTGCCGGAGTTTCGTCCAGCAGCAGGAGGCCAGACTCGTGTCTGTGGCAGCAGCATCCATTTTGTGATGCCAGGGCTTTAGAAAGAAGTTACCGGGCTAGCCAGAGTTAACATGTCTTTCCCTCTAGAAGGGTGGAATGCTACCCCCGCCGCCAGAATTGGCGGGGGGGTAGTATTCCAAGATGTTTGACATGTTTAGGTGCAGCCATTCCAAAGTTAGCATTTAACGCGAGGTTATAATGCGCTTAAGAGTATATGGTCAGGCTGCACTACAAACAGCATCAGAGAAGGGTCTCCGAACGCTGCAGAGGGGCCCTGCTCATGCAGGGGCACCCTCTCACATAGGAACCATGCACTCTGCCTTCAGGATTGATAAGGCCTGCCTTAGGAGTGACTTATAGGTTTATATGTGTGTATGTATTTAGTGATATAGGTAACCTATATCACAGTAAGGAGTGCATGCACCACCTTACCCAGGCTGCAGTAGCAGACCTGTGGTGTCAGTTTGGATGGCCTTCCAGGGGTGGCATAATACATGCTGCAGCCCCTGGTAGGCCTCTGAGGTACCTATGCCCTTGGTACATAGTATACCATATACTAGGGACTTATAAGGGCACTCCAGATTCCAATCAGTGATGTGCCTAAGGCACATGGAAACCATTTTAGAGAGGAAGCAGCTAGGCTGGGGTTCTGATTAGCAGGGCCCCAGCCAGACTAATGTCGAAAAACAGTGAAGCATCAGCAAAAAGTGGGGGTACCCATGTGAAGAAGATCCTACTCTCCTACACAACCCCCCCCCCAAACGTAGGGACATTAAACTAACCTTGCCCAGTTAAGTCTTCATGTTCTAAGTGGAAGTACCTAGAGAGTCCATCTGCATTGGCATGGTTATTTCCAGGTCTATGTTCCACTGTAAAGTCCATCCCCTGTAGGGAAATGGACCACCTAAGCAGTTTGGGGTTTTCACCCTTCATTTGTTTTAGCCATAAGAGGGGCTTATGGTCTGTCTGAACCAGGAAGTGTGTACCAAACAAGTATGGCCTCAACTTCTTCAGAGCCCAGACCACAGCAAAGGCCTCCCTCTCTATGGCTGACCAACGTTTCTCTCTAGGGGTCAGCCTTCTGCTAATGAAAGCTACTGGCTGATCCTGACCTTGTTCATTCAATTGTGACAGTACAGCCCCTACCCCCAATTCAGATGCATCAGTTTGAACAATGAACTTCTTGGAGTAATCAGGACTCTGTAGAATGGGAGCAGTGCACATGGCCTGCTTCAGGTCATCAAATGCCTTTTGACAGCTAACTGTCCACTGAACCTTTTTGGGCATTTTCTTAGAAGTTAAGTCATTCAGGGGTGTCACTATTGATCCATACCCCTTGACAAATCTCCTATAGTACCCAGTCAGGCCTAAGAAGGCTCTCACCTGAGTCTGGGTAGTGGGAGCAGTCCAGTCCATGATAGTCTGGATCTTGCTCTGCAAAGGTTGAACCTGGCCTCCACCCACAAGGTGGCCCAGGTACACAACCTGACTCTGCCCTATCTGGCACTTAGTGGCCTTGATAGTCAGGCCTGCCTTTTGCAGGGCCTGTAAAACATTCCTGAGGTGGACCAGGTGATCCTCCCAGGTGGAGCTAAAGACAGCAATATCATCTAGATATGCTGCACTATAGGCTTCCAGACCTGTGAGAACTGTATTCACCAACCTCTGGAAAGTGGCAGGTGCATTCTTCAGACCAAAGGGCATCACCACAAATTGATAATGCCCACTAGGGGTTGAGAATGCTGTTTTGGGCTTTGCAGTATCAGCTAGTCTGATCTGCCAGTAGCCAGCTGTCAAGTCAAATGTGCTGAGATATTTGGCTGAGGCCAAAGTATCTATGAGCTCATCTGCCCTTGGTATGGGATGGGCATCAGTCCTAGTGACTGCATTGAGACCCCTGTAGTCCACACAAAACCTCATCTCTCTTTTTCCACCACTGGTGTGAGGTTTTGGTACAAGGACCACTGGACTAGCCCAAGGGCTATCTGAGGGTTCAATAACTCCCAACTCCAACATTTTCTGGACTTCAGTCCTGATACAGTCCCTGACATGGTCAGGTTGCCTATAAATCTTATTTTTAATAGGCAGACTGTCCCCAGTGTCCACTTCATGGGTGCACCAGGTGGTCTGACTGGGTGTCAGTGAAAACATGTGTCTAAACTGATTGAGCACCTGTCTACAATCAGTTTGTTGCTGCGTAGTGAGGCTGCCTGCCAAGGCTACACCATCTACTGACCCATCGTCAGGGTTCTGTGAGAGCAGGTCAGGGAGTGGGTCACTCTCTTCCTCCTGCCCTTCATCAGTAGCCATGAGCAAGCCCATGTCTGCCCTGTCCACATATGGTTTTAACCTGTTGACATGGAGAACCCTGTGGGGACTCCTGGGTGTTCCTAGGTCTACTAAGTAGGTAACCTCACCCTTCTGCTCAACAATAGTGTGGGGTCCACTCCATTTGTCTTGGAGAGCTGCTGGGGCCACTGGCTCCAACACCCACACCTTCTGTCCTGGCTGGTAAACAGTCAGAACAGCCTTTTGGTCATGCCAGGCCTTTTGAAGTTCCTGGCTAGCCTCAAGGTTTTTGGTTGCCTTTTTCATATACTCAGCCATCCGGGAGCGGAGACCAAGTACATAGTCCACTATGTCTTGCTTTGGGGGCTTGAGAGGTAACTCCCATCCTTCCTTCACCAAGCACAGTGGACCCCTGACAGGGTGGCCAAACAGAAGTTCAAAAGGGCTGTAACCAACCCCCTTCTGAGGCACCTCCCTATATGCAAATAAAAGGCAGGGCAAGAGTATGTCCCATCTTCGCCTAAGCTTTTCTGGGAGCCCTTTAATCATGCCCTTCAAGGTTTTGTTGAATCTCTCAACTAAACCATTGCATTGTGGGTGATAGGGTGTGGTGAACTTATAAGTCACTCCACACTCCTTCCACATTGCTTTTAAGTACCCAGACATGAAGTTAGCACCCCTGTCTGATACTACCTCCTTAGGAAAGCCCACTCTTGAGAAAATTCCCAGGAGGGACCTTGCCACCACAGGTGCTGTAGTGGTCCTGAGGGGAATAGCTTCTGGGTACCTGGTGGCATGATCCACTACCACCAGGATAAACCTGTGCCCAGATGCTGTTTGGGGATCCATGGGACCAACAATGTCAATCCCTACCCTTTCAAAGGGCACCCCCACCACAGGTAGTGGTATCAGGGGGCCTTTGTAGTGCCACCTGCCTTGCCACTGGCCTGGCAGGTTACACAGGAGCGACAAAACTCCTTGGTGTCTTCAGACATGTGGGGCCAGTGAAAGTGAGGGACAATTCTGTCCCAAGTCTTGTTCTGGCCCAGGTGACCTGCCAAGGGAATATCATGGGCTAGGGTCAATAGGAAGCCCCTGAACTTCAGAGGTATAACCAACCTCCTGGTAGCACCAGGCTTGGGGTCTCTACTCTCTGAGTACAGGAGTCCGTCATCCCAATACACTGTATGGGGACCACTAGCTTTCCCAGCAGCCTCAGCAGCAGCTTGCTGTCTGAGGGGTTCAAGGAGGGGCAGCTCTGCTGCTCCTGGCTCAGATCTGCCCTAGAAGGTCCCCCTGTCCCCAAGAACTCAACCTGGTCAGGTTCAAGTTCCTCTGGGACAGTTCCTTCTTCAGGACTGAGATCATCCCCCTCAAGGGACTGATCTTCTTCCTGAGCCAAGGGGAAGGCACTGCCTTAACCCTACTACTCCTCCTCTTGGAAGGCACTTGGTCCATTATTCCAGAATCCAAGGCCTGTTCAGTGCTAGACATTTTGGCTTGTGACCTGGTCACAGCAAACACATCTGCAGGGATCCCCAGCATTTCTGCATGGGTCCTGAGCTCCACTTCTGCCCAAGCAGAAGTCTCTAAGTCATTGCCAAGCAAGCATTCGAGTGGTAGGTTTGCACTCACCACAACCTTCTTAAGGCCAGTTACCCCTCCCCAGGAGAAGTTAACAACTGCCAGAGTATGGTCTGTTCTGACGTTGCTAGCATTGGTCACTTGGTACATCTCACCAAGTATAACTTGCCCAGGATGCACAAGGTCTTGTGTCACCATTGTGACACTTGCCCCTGTGTCCCTAAATGCCAAAGCCTCTCGTCCATTGATTAAAGGCTGTTGTCTGTACTTGCCCAGATTACTGGGACTCACAGAGGAGGTCACATCCATGCCTCCATCACAGACTAACACAGCCTGAGTCAGTTCTCTGACTAGGTCAGAGCCCAACTCAGTACCCAGGGTGAACCCTACTAAACCCTTGGCTGTAGCACTCCCACCAACTGTAACTGTACTAGGGGGAACAGGTGCCTTAGGGGCATTGGTGGGTGCTGGACTTGAGTCTTTGGACTTGGTGCAATCACTGGTCCAGTGGGTCTTTTGCTTACAGACCTTGCACCATGGTTTTCTTTGGCCTTTCCCTTTTGTAGACTGTGAATCCCCACCTGAAGAAGATTTTTGGGGGCCTGATGAAGACTTTTGATCTTTACCCTTCTCCCCACCCTTTTCAGAGTTCTTAGAATCTTGCTTCTTAGTGTCCCCACCTTGGTTCTGTACTTTCTGCTTCACCCTGGTTCTGACCCATTTGTCTGCCTTCTTTCCCAATTCTTGGGGAGAGGTCAGATCAGAGTCTACCAGGTATTGATGCAACAGCTGATTTTGACAGTTATTAAGAATCTGCTCCCTCATTATCAGATTGTACAATCCTGAGAAGTCACACACCTTACTGCCCATCAACCAGCCTTCCAGAGCCTTGGCAGAACAATCCACATAGTCTACCCAGTCTTGAGTCTGTGCTTTTTGGGTATCTCTGAACTTCAACCTGTACTGTTCAGTGGTTAGGCCAAACCCATCAATAAGAGCACTCTTCAAGACCTTGTAATTATCACCATCCTCCTCTCTAACAGTGAGGAGCTTATCTCTACCTTTGTCTTCAAGGAGAGCCACAAGATTGCTGCCCACTGCTCCTGAGGGACCTTCTGTACTTTACAGGCCCTCTCTAGAGCAGTTATCCACTTGTGGATGTCATCCCCATTCTGATAGGGAGGGACAATCTTGCTCAGGTTCCTATGGTCATAGGACCTTTCCCTATCTCTAGGGACATGGCTGCCACCATGGGACTCTAGTCCCAACTTTCTTTTCTCTCTAAAGAGATCTAGGGACTCCCTGTCTAAGGCTACTTGCTTCCTTCTGAGTTCAAGCTGAGCTTCCTCATACTGAATCAGCCTTGTTCTCCTCTCATGAGAGGATTCCCTCCTATGAGATGAGACAGAGCTCCCTATTGAGGTGCCAGTGTGGTTAGACTCCTGAGAAGGAGATCTAGACTTTCTGGGCACACTCATAATCCTTCCTGGGGGGACAAAGAGGGCATCATCCTGATCATCCTCTTCATCTTCCACAGGAGGGATTGGGTTATCCAGGTCAGGGTCATTGTCACCCTCCTGGCCAGTTTCAGAGGGGGGGCTGGGGGTATTTCTACCCCTGGCCCCTTCCTCTTCTTCTGCCCCACCCTCAGCTCCTACCCCTTCAGTCCCCAAGGGCTTACTAAGGTCATAAGCCACCAACAACTCTTTAAGGTGTTGGGTGGTGGGACTTTGGCCTGTCCTTAATTTCCTCAAGTTACATAATGCTCTCAATTCCAAGAATGGGAGGGTATCATACTTGGAGGGAAGAAGCCCAGTGGCTTCTGGTAAGGATTCTCTAGATCCTACCTTTAAAGACATTACTAGTGTGGTGTGGTGTATGCACTACCAACTCTAGTGTGGCCTACTAAACTCTCTTGAGTTGTAGAAAGGGTGTGCTATCCCTTAACACACAACTCTAAGTTCAGTAGAACTTACTGTATTCTAAGCTTAAATTATATGTACCTTAGGTACCTTTAGTGGTTTTCAGTTGATCAATTCAATTGAGATTATCTGGTAAAACAATAGCAAGCTGGAATCCCACACGCTGCATACCAATATGAGAAGTTGGCCTGGCATATGCTGTCCACTAATTATAGTGGGCACCTTGCACCAGTCCAAACAACCCCTTATTGGAGATAGGTTAAAGACAACCTTACTGAAAGCTATCCTAGTGGTAGCTATGGAGAGCAGCCTTCAGGCTAAGTCTTGAAGGAATGTAAAGCAGCTTGTTTTACCAGTCTATAATCTCTTGAGTGACCAAATGAAAGAGCACCACACCAGGTATATATTCAAAATATATGTATTTATTGCTAAACACACCCCTCTAGTCTCTTTACGAGGCTAGAGTTCGAAATACACAAGTTATAAGTTATTTAAACACAGTAATAGCACAAATACACGTTTGGGCCCTAGGGCGTACCAAACCATATACCAATAAAGTGGTATAAGAACCACGACTGAACTAGACACTAGGCCTAGAGCCTCTAGAAGTGCTTGGACCACAAGGAACCACCCAAGGTAGTGACACAGGGGACCCACGGGGGACGCGTGCAGTGTAAATACACAACCGCGATACGCCGTTAACTTCTATGGAGAAAGTCGCGATCAGGAAATTAAAGAAAAGGGACACTTTAAGGAGGACTTGGAGCAAACCCTTTGAGAACTAGTACTTTGGAGAGTCTCTACCCACGGGAGCACCGGAGTACTCGTGTTACCTTACCCAGGGAAGCCGGGTGCATAGGTGCCTTTCGGGGTCGGGTTTCGTCGTCGATTTGAATGGCGATCTGCTGCAAAGTGCTGCTGGCGACCAAGTGGAAAGTGTCCGGGTGGATCCAAGAGTGGATCGGAGATCTGAAGAACCTGAAAGCAGAGGGGACAGAGTCTGGGTCACTAGCCAGTGACCAGGAAGGCGATGGACAGATGCCCACCGATGTCGAGTGCTTCAGGTGCGTTGACAGTCGTCTTGACTCTTCAGCCACGAGGTCCAGGAGGCGTTGTCAGCAACCAGGAGCAGGATTCGGGCAGGATTCGGGCTGGTACACGATGTCTGTCGAGTGCTGAGGTGTCAGCGACCGGATTGGACCCAACAAGCCTTGGCAACGGCAAGTCTCGATGAAGATGAAGATCGTCGATGGTGCAGACCAGCAAGGTCTGGGGAACTCACCCAGCGAGGGTAAGTGAGGGAAGGCCTGGAGCAACCAGGATGCCCAAGAAGAAAAAGATTGGCCTTCGTGAAGGGCTACTAGCCAACGGGCTAGCGACCGCAAAAGAGCCTCGAGACGTCGCACGTGGATCTGGCTCACAGGACACTCGTGGAGTGGAGGCCAGTGATCTTCGGTGCAGTTGGTGCTGGAGGCTAGGGCTACTCGAGGCCCAAAGCACGACTTCGTGGGAGACCCAGAAGAGGATGTACTTGCAAATGTGCTCGGTGTTCAGGGGTCACGGTCTCACGTTACCCACGATAGCTACGGGCCTCAGCTTTGCTGGGGACTCAGGGTAGCCTCGGTGAAGTCTGAGAATCCACGTCCGACGGGAGCTTCAGAAATGCAGACCGGACAGATGCGTCTTTGGTGCCTGCCAAGCAGGGGAGTCACTCCTTGACCCCAAGGGAGATTCTTCTGTCCTCTAGTCTTGAGTAGAGCGTCGAAGGTCCAGGATTCTGTTTCAGAGTTTCGTCCAGGGATAATCTAAAGTCCTAAGGACTGGGTTCCTATACTTATACTAAGTTTAGGGGTTGGATTACTCTGTGGCCCCACCTATGGGTGGGTCAGGGCAGAGGGGTGGCTACACCCCTTTCCCTTTGTCCAGTTCGCGCCAAAGCAGGGGCTGCAAGCCCCTGATCCGGTTTGAACTGGGGTATGCACAGGGACACCAAGTGTGCCCCCAGTGCAGGACTTCAAAGCACCCGAAAGTGCTCCCGCCCGGCCCCAATACACATTATCCTGTCTGGGGAGGTGGTCACACCTCCCTGGGACAGGAAACCTATTGTCCAGGCCTCCCCTGCCGGAGTTTCGTCCAGCAGCAGGAGGCCAGACTCGTGTCTGTGGCAGCAGCATCCATTTTGTGATGCCAGGGCTTTAGAAAGAAGTTACCGGGCTAGCCAGAGTTAACATGTCTTTCCCTCTAGAAGGGTGGAATGCTACCCCCGCCGCCAGAATTGGCGGCGGGGGTAGTATTCCAAGATGTTTGACACCAAACACGACATGTTTAGGTGCAGCCATTCCAAAGTTAGCATTTAACGCGAGGTTATAATGCGCTTAAGAGTATATGGTCAGGCTGCACTACAAACAGCATCAGAGAAGGGTCTCCGAACGCTGCAGAGGGGCCCTGCTCATGCAGGGGCACCCTCTCACATAGGAACCATACACTCTGCCTTCAGGATTGATAAGGCCTGCCTTAGGAGTGACTTATAGGTTTATATGTGTGTATGTATTTAGTGATATAGGTAACCTATATCACAGTAAGGGGTGCATGCACCACCTTACCCAGGCTGCAGTAGCAGACCTGTGGTGTCAGTTTGGATGGCCTTCCAGGGGTGGCATAATACATGCTGCAGCCCCTGGTAGGCCTCTGAGGTACCTATGCCCGTGGTACATAGTATACCATATACTAGGGACTTATAAGGGCACTCCAGATTCCAATCAGTGATGTGCCTAAGGCACATGGAAACCATTTTAGAGAGGAAGCAGCTAGGCTGGGGTTCTGATTAGCAGGGCCCCAGTCAGACTAATGTCGAAAAACAGTGAAGCATCAGCAAAAAGTGGGTGTACCCATGTGAAGCAGATCCTACTCTCCTACAACCGGCACCGAAAATGGTCACAAGTTCAAGAAACTCTGTATCAGCAAACAATATTTTTCAAATATTTGCACTGTCTTTCCATCTCTCAAACTGCACAATGCATTATACAGGATGCCTCTGACCTTGAGTGTCTTTCAGTAGTGTTTTCTTTTTCTCAGATTTGCTGATAGATTACATTGTGCCTTCCAGAGAAGGAAGTTGATATCTCCATGCACCACAACTTTTAAGTCCTCCATTAGTGTTAAAAACACAGATGATTCCTAGGATGAAACCTAAACGGTGCATTTCACAGGGTGCCTCTGACCTTGAGTGTCTTTCAGTAGTGTTTTCTTTTATTTAGACTTGCTGAGAGCTTACCTTGTGCCTTGCAGAGAAGGAAGTTAATATCTTCATGCACCACAACTTTTGAGTCCTCCGTTAGTGTTAAAAATGCAGCAGATTCCTTGGACGAAACCTAAAAGACCAAGAAGAATCCCCATCCCAGTAGTGTACTCATCAACTCTTATTCTAGAAAAAATCTGCAATGAAGTTAGAGTTCTTCAATCATTTATGAATGAAAGAAATGAGAAGCGTAACCAAATAGATGATAGATGGATTGCTATGGAAAGCAAGATTGTTGAAGTTGATAACGATTTAGCGGTAATATTCAGGATATGACTATCAATAGACCTAAAATGGAGAATACTATTCCGTTACTGCAAAACTGCACAATGTATTTGTAAAATAGAAATGGACATAATAACCTCAAACCATATGTTCTTCCTGAGGATACTGCACGTACACATATTCTGGCGTTTCTTAGAAAATTAATTCCTAATTTAGTGGGTCTACCTTCTTCACCTGAGTTGCATATTCAGAGAGCTCACAGACTGGACAAATTGAGTAGCATAACTTCTAAGAAAAATAAACTCAGAGGAAAATGATGCTATTTATGGAAGATACTTCCTTGTTAGGTACCATTAAAGCCGCAAAAGAAAGAAAAAACAACTTAAGTGGTCTGGTCATAACTTAGTTATCTCCCAATATCTATCTAATGCCACCAATGCTAGAACAACATATTTTTATCATTGAGATAATTTTTTAAGCAGCTAAATATGTGCTATGGCCTCCTTCACCTACGTACTTTCATGTTTGCCTATATAATCGAAGTACCTTTTCTTTTGAAGATCCAGCAAAGCTAAGAGACTATCTAAGTCATCTAAATGTGGAAGCATGAGGGAAACATTGCAGGCAAAGAACACCTGATTGTGTAAATACAGAGAACTTGGACAGTGGACCAATTTGCCTGCAAGGGGCACCAACTTCCGAAAATAACCAATCTTATATATACTGCCAAAAGATTCTTTGTGCAAAGGCACCACCCTTAACCTCAGGGTAAATCAAATACTTAAGCCATATCAAAGCTGCACCACTTATCCAAATATAATCAGTCAGATCGTTTCTCAAAAAAGTGTCCAATCCGTATTGAAAAATATAATCTTGCTTCTTTATTTGTTTCTTTAAAAGGCCACAGCCAACGCGTATCGTTCTGAACGCAGAACTTCTTCAGGGCGATAATAATGTCCGCGAAAGCATTAGTTAATGGATACGTAGAACAACGGTCTCAATTCGAAGTAATCTTTAGAGATGGTACTCATATATCTCATCTGTATCTCAACGTCGCTATTCAATTAGTAGTGGCGTATTGCACTTAATTTCTCTTCTGTCATGATCATGTGCCAATCATTTTAAAAGGACGAGTGTAGCGTTATAACATGATGATCAATTGAAATTGTCCCAACGACAGTATGCATTGGACACAGCATACACCGTACCTTATGTGGTGGCCAGTGAGCCCGACTTGTAATCCGGCGTTCCTGTTCCCGCCCGTGGGTCAAAAAGACCTGATTGTGTATTTATGACGATATCTTATGGCTTATCCACGTAATTCATATTCTTGTCTCAATTCAGGCATCTGTGTCCAGAGTTGCTTTTCTTTACTGTTCTTCTGTACTTTTTACTTCCAATGTTTTATTTATTATCTTTTCTTCTACTACCTACCGTCTTTTTGAAAAGTTTCTTTAATACTGCTAGTTGTCTTACACAAAGATCTACTAATATTTTAGTTTACTGTTATATTTTACGTTTATATTTCTCTAATCCTTCCTAATGTGTAATATTACCTTGAATAACAGGAAGGGATTGGGCAGTCTCACTAAAAGACAAAAAGTCCCTACTCTTTCCAAATTGAATACATGCGTTACTTTACTACAAAGAACTGGTTATAATATTGATCAATCTTTAAGCCGAGAAAGAATGGGTTAGTACTGTTAACATTTCTTCTGCTATTTCTTGTAACATAGGCATTTCAGTACTTTTCCATAAAGCTGTTACTGTTGAGCTAATGCCTCCAATAAACATAATAATAGTTGATGGACGCTTTTGAAAATTCATGTTAAAAATGTACCTTTAACCCCACAGAAATGTTATGGCCCTATCAAAACCCATATTTTTGAATACAAAATAAATAGAAAATAACTGCTTGTAATAATGACATTGTATAGTAGCTTGAGGTTATAACAAGACTCTTGGGTCTAGATTTATGGATGGGATACTCCATCTCAAATGTGATGGATATCCGGTACGCCATATTATAAGTGCATCATCTCCAGACACTTCTCATATTGCAAACAGTATAGCTCTCACGTTTGTGACGGAGTATCCAATACACCAAATTAAAATTCAGCCCCATGACTCCTTGCCTGACCAAAATACTAAATGTAAATGTAATCCAGATAAAACCTATAAAGCTTTCAAATCAGCAATTGATTCTTGATCTTTAAATGATATATAGAGAATATACAATGCAGATTTTAAGGAACATTGTTTTTTCTCCTCTCTATCAATTTCCAAGTGGAAGTTATTATAATTTTGCCTACCAACCTTTTATTTCTAACATACTCAGATCTAAAATTGGTATATTAGACCATGATCATTAGTTAGCTCCTTTTACTCTATTGTTGTTTGAAACAAAACAATAGATGGGGATTTATTAAATAATTGCTAACAGATGTTACATTTGTTTCCGAAATTCCTTACTTTTTCATTGAATAATCCTTATCATACCTCTTTGTTAAATAATTGAGACACACATAACACTGCTCCTAGGGCTTTTTATTTCTTCTACACCACAATATATATATTGCACTAATATTTCCACTAATATGAATATATTAATTTATTACATCAAATTAATTAATTAAAACATGTTCATTATACTAGTAGGTCCATAGCCATGTTGCCCTAATTAGTCAGAGATAAAAAAAGCTTAATAAAATTATAATAATGCATATAATTTATTATTGAAAGTTAAATCAAAATACTATGGTGGTTAGAAAAAAGCAGGCAAAGTATTGACTAATTATTTGAAAGTTAAAAGAGCAGAAACTATTTAAAAGTCTTTAAAAAAATTATTTTTATTGATTTTGCTTAGACCAAAAGTCTGTGCACATTGATATACAGCTTTAAGAATCAGTAGGCAGAGTCAAGGTAAGTATGCAGCACATCAATGCTGAGGGACAGGAGCAAGAATCCGGATACAAATAAAGGATCCAAGCATGCCCATTATTATGTAAAAGTGATTCCTCTTACGCTTAGGGGAATAAAATGGAGAACCAGTGTAGACCGACAAAAAATCAACCTTTTCAAAAGAACCAGGCCCAACATTGCCTCCCATCTCACGCCATCCCTCCTCCCTAACTATCATGAATATGTAATGTGGTCTTCAACAGGGAATTCATAACCCCCAGGGGTCTCTCATCAGGGTGTCACTCAGCCTGTGTCAATAGGTCCTTCAACTTAGTCAAATAGTCATCCCACTTCTCCATGAGGTTACACCTCCCATCTCTGGCTCGTGTGTCAGCCCGTATTGGGATCTCCACTGAGGCCCAACAAACCACATCCGTCTGCCATGCTGCGATTGAGGGGGCAGTCGCTGCTTTCCATGAGATGGCAATACAATGCTTCGCAAGGACAAGTGCAAGATCCTGGAAGCTCATCCATTGTTTTGTCTACATCGTTTCCATCCCTGTGTTAAGGATGCAACAAGTGGGGTCACGGCGTAGGATGGAGTTCGTAATAGCAGAAATACAAGAGATTACTGAGTGCCGGTAATCCAAGATCACTGGGAAGACCCACACCATCTGAACAAAGTCCACCCTGACCTGTTGGCACCTGGGACATTGTATTCTCGTGCCTGGGTACATTTTGCCTATTATGTCTGGGGTGAAGTACGTGTGATACAGATGATTGAATTGTGTAATGCGGAACCAAACATTCTGTGTAATCGATTTCATGGACTCCAGACATGTCAGTCAGACAGTGTCTAGTTCCATGGACAATCTGTCTTCCCACCACTCCCTAAGGGTATGGAATCGGGGATCGGAAGGATTCTGACTCAAAGTTCCATAGATAACTGATATTGCTCATCTGAAGCTTGTTGTAGTCCTATTCCTAGTCCTAGTGGTCCAGTCATCCATGACAGACCTCTTTCGGAGTACCATATTCTACCAGCCACCTCACGGAGGGACAAATATAACAGAAACTGTCTCAGACCCAGGCTGCCCCCTTCTATCTGGTCCTCAAAGGTGCGTAGCCTACCTTCTACCACCACATCACACCACTTTGTATACCCTGCCGCCGTCCAGGCATCTATCGAATGAAGGCCATCAGGGTTCTACATGGTGGGGGTTCCCACAAGTGCAAATGTGGTGCATATGGTACTCCCGGTGTCCACAGTGTATATATTTCCTCCAACACCATACTGCCACCTTCACCAGAACATTCAGCATCGTGCGATAGGAAGTACATGTCAGGAACCACCCCAATAGTGAGCCATATCTGAGATGAAGACCGCGGGTATCTCTTTCGGGACACAATATCTCAGGCAGCCAGCGTAATGGCCATTGATGTTGATTTGCAGCGTAATAAAGCTCATAATTGGGAGTGCTCAAGCCTCTCCCTTCCAGTGCTGGATTCATCATCCGATTGCTACCCTATGTCTCGTAGCACCCCAGATAAGGGAGGGGAGCAGTCGCCATAGCTCCACAAAGAATGGTTTCTTCAGTATCACCGGAAGTACTGCAAAAAAATAAAGGAGCCGGGGAAGAATCAACATCTTCGCCATGGGCACTCTACCCATAGGCGACAGTGGTAACTGTGTCCAAAAGGGCAGTGATTGCCGGATTGAAATGAGCACCTTACCGAGGTTACCATCTATAAGATCTCGTTCCAGGTGGTAAACATGGACCCCTAGGTATTTGAAGGTATCATACGCCCACAGCAAGGGTGAGTTTACACCTGGAGTATGCCACTGGAGTATGCAGTGTCTCGGGCCTTTGCAGCAGCAGGAAAAGGTACGATTTGCCCCAATTGATCCAGAGTCCAGAAACCTGGCCAACGTTGTTCAAAGCCGACATAACCACCGGCAAAAACAACAATGGAGATGGCGGATACCCTGTCTAGTCCTGCGTTCAATGGGAAAACTGTCTTAGATAATATTAGCTGTGCATACCCTGGCCATTAGGGAGTCATAAGGGACATGAATCCACCTGCGAAACCCCGGGCCAAATCCCAGTCTCTGCAGGACAAACTGTAGGTAGTTCCATCCCAGGGTATTGAATGCCTTTTCTATGTCTAAGGAGGCCACCCAGCATTGAGTATCTGTTTTGCGTGCTCAGTCCATGATACGAAATAAATGATGGATATTTAGGAACATGTTCCTACCCAGAATAAACCCATTCTGGTCTGGGTGGATCACAGTGTGCACCATCGGGGTAAATTTATTCGCCAGAAACTTCCCCAACACCTTGTAGTCAAGGTTGAGTAGAGAGAGTGGACGATAGGATTTCACCTCGAGTGGGTCCCTTCCGGGATTCGGAAATACTGTGATCAGAGCTATTCGAATGCTTTTTGATAGGTTATCATGCTCACTGACCCGTTCATATAAAGCCAATAATCGTGGGGCTAAGCTGATGGGCTTTGAGGCATAGAACACGATAGGTAGGCCATCACTACCAGGTGTCTTACCTCGGGCTCTGTGCTTAATGGCTAATGAAACCTCCTCAAGAGTAAGAGGAGCTTCCAATTCTTGCACCACTAGTGGATTGAAAAGGGGTGGCTCACGAGGCATTAAATAACCGAGGATGTCTTCCTGGGTCACACCCGGCAGAGTCCGGTATAAATATTTGTAATAACTTTCAAATTCCTTATTGATGTCTAACTAAGAGTTCACTATGGAGCCTGTGCTTGATCGGGTATCTTTGAAAGGAGTGCATTGGCATTCTGATTTTAGCAGCCATGCCAGTAAACTGCTGGGCTTGTCTCCCAATTCATGTTGTCGTTTGGTGTATTCCTTGAATTTGAAGTTGGCCAAGCACCCAGACAGGTCCCCGTAGTCGGTCCTAATACCCTCCAACACTGGATATGTGGTCGGATTGGACACCCAGTCCCTCTCCGCTGACCTCAATCTATTCTCTAGGTCTAACATCTTTGCCCGAAGGGCCCTTCTTAGGCTGTGCTGTGTGGTCATACACATGTCCTGCAACACCACCTTGAATGCGTCCCATTCAATTATTCCATCCGATGCAGAGCCCTCATTCTCTGTAAAATATCTATGTGCTCCCCTATGGTTGTCTGGAACACCATGTCCACTAGCGCCTGGGGTTGTTGGCGCCATGTAGGAATGTCTTCCCCAATGAAAGGTCACCACCAAGGTGCAGTGGTCAGACAGTGTCCATCCCAAGTATTCTGCTTGTCTGCATTTATTCACTAGTGTCCCATTACTGTACACCAGGTCTAGCTTTGTGTGGAGGGCATGTAGTGCAGAATAATGGGAATATTCCCACTGACATGGATAGAGCGTGTGCTAAACATCTAACACCTGTATATTATGAGCCCATTGCTGCAGTTGTTTAGTGGCATAGTGTGATTGTGCACCTGGGAGAGGAGGGGTTGGTCTGTCCAGCTCTTCTAAATCTGGAACACAATTAAAGTTTCCACACCAGAACGTGGGGCATTTTACCTAGCGTAAAAGGGCAGGTGTCATTGAGACTAAAAAGAGGGGTTGGCCCACTTTAGGAGCATAGAGTACTACCATGGTGAGAGGGCCTCCATCCAGCGTTCTCTCATTTATAACGTACCAGCCCTCTGGGTCAATTAAGGTGCAGTCTGGGACAAAATGGACACCCGGGGCTTTCTATAATAGAACCCCCCCCAGCATAGGCAGAGTAAGTGATGTCCAGTACAAGGTCATGCCAGCGTTTATGCAATTTTGGTAGCTCTCCTTCCGTTAAGTGTGTCTCCTGAAGGCAGGGTAATTTAATGTTACGCCATTTCAAGTAAGACTGGATTTTGTCGCTTTCTATAGTTGCCCTTGCCCCTCACATTCCATGTGAGTAGGTTATCTTCGTGTGTGGTCATGTATTGCGTGTGTGGTAAGAAGTCCCATCTGTGATCTGCATGGCGAGGAGGAGGAGCCTTAGCAAGCAGGTTGGGCAAAGAAAGCAAAATACCAAACAATAAAGAAGAAAAAAACATCAATAACAATCCCCAACAAACCCCAGAACTCAGGCCATGCCCTCAATCAGTTACAGCCAGATACTGCCATCAATGATTGGGCAACTAGTACAAAGTCTACTCGATGGTGAGGGGTCCAATACAGTCATCACTGAGAATCACAATCTGGTATCCCTTTGACAGTACAGGAGAAAGAATACCCTTTTCTCCCCTCACAGCAGTATTAAATCTCCCATTTCTCAATCCCTTCCCAACCACTCAAGAGGCCCCAGACATGAAAGAAACATCACCAGAAGGATATATATATTCTGCCGTCAGGCACTCTACAAAAAGTCTGCAGTCACTGGGGTGAAAGGGGGCCACCTCGCAGTTCTTCTGATAGGTTGATTTCTTGCATGGCGTTATGTAATGCCCTTGTATCTTTATCAGAAGCTCTGCCGTCTTGGCTGGATAAGGATGCCTTTGTCACCACAGCCAGCGCCTCTTATGTAAATGTGTTAAGATTATAGATGTGGCTTGATATCCAGCAAGATATATTGAGTGCTTTTCAGTATTACTATAAAATCCTACATATTGAGGAGTTGCTTCCTTCACATTCAAATCTCAATCAGTACTTTAGTAACGTTTTCAGAAAGGATAATGATAATACAGACTTTGAAGAGTTGGAAAAACACATTTTTGGAAGACGTTAAAAAGCAATAACCTCCATGAAGAAATGTAAAGCACTAGAACCAGATGGTTTAGCTATAATTTTTTCACTCATTTTCACTCACATCATTTATTGATGTCTTAGCTCTCAAATTATTAGAAGAATTGAACTCTTTTCTATGTAGCTCAAAAGCCTGTGACATTTTTTTGAGGTTTAATCACACTGATTCTTAAACTTGAGAAGAACCATAGATCTGTAAAAATTATGCACCCACTTGTTTAATAAATAGTGCCTTAAAATTTGCACAAACATTTTAGCAAATATGTTAGACACATTAATTCCTACCCGTGTCAAATTAGATCAGTCTGGATTTGTTAAAACTATGGAAATATCTTATCTTGATATTTCTTTGTGAGCTGTGCCTTTAGATATCAAAAAAGCTATTGATAGGATTAGCTAACTATGTATAGTCATATCTCTTCTTGGTTTAGTTCAAAATTTACAAACATGATTAAACTATTACATTCTTATCCTAAAGCTTGTGTTTTTATAAATAGTATGTTATCAAACTATTTTAATTTGCAGCATTGAAGGAGGCAGGGATACCAACTGTCTCCTTTTGTATTTATTTTACATTTGGTGGTGAAGTGGTTAAATTATCAGCTTACTCCAATGATGCACTACTATATGTCCAGTCCACGATCATCTTTACAATCTTTTCTTAATGAGATTAATTTACATTTCAATGTTTCTGGTTATAAACTGGTTATAAACTAATCTCGAACATGTCTGAAGGTATCCCATTTAAAGTATTCTTTGAAACGTATGTAAGATTCTGAATTATTATCACGTTAAAATAAAATAAAACACTTTTGTGTTTGCTTTGCCAAGGATATTAAATCTGCTACAAATATTAATTTATCAGTCCTTAAAGAAAAAATTTAATCTCTTATAAACGCTTGTTCTTCAGTATATCTATAGTGTTGGGTGAGGTTGTATTCAATAAAAGTATGTTTGTGCTAACATATTAGCTACATTATCTATGTTGCCTGGAAATGATCCTCCTTCTATGCTTATGTCTTTAATGTTTTGGACAAGATGTTATCTAAATTTTAAAATCCACCATTAACAAAAGTTTTCTCATTCCATCTATATGGTACAATAATTGCATGAACATAAATAGAAAGGGAATTTTCTCGTGATCAGGAATGACAAATGTATATTCATAGTATCTCACCTGTGCTATGATAATACTATCTTAGCTTTTACTGAGTTACAAACCCTTTTCAATGTACTACATTATTTTTATTATTGATATCCAGCTTTAACTAATAGTATCTCTGATACACTAACCTCCTTAGATACTTTAGAAACTAATGTATATAATAATCACAACCATATTACTATTGTTTATGAATCACTCATACTAAGAGATGTAACTGCTTATAGACAGTGCCACTGGAATTATGTGATTCTGCAGCTGCAGCAGGTTCTGTATAATTATGGGTATGCCGCATTTGCCTTATAATTCATCATCTGCTGTATAATCTGCAGATTATATCAAAAATATAGTTTCTAGCTCAAACTGAGCTAAAGGTATTAAAACGTGGCAACACTTGATTCCACTCAGTGGAAGGCCCTTCACAAAAGCTGACAGATCATCTTTCAACTGCCTGTTGCTGAATTCTTGTATTAAACTGGTTCTAATAAGATGCAATCTTTGCCTAGATAGTGTTACTATGTGCATAAATGTCAAAATAATAAAGTAATACTATCACAGAATGTGCCACATTAAGCCGCATACTTTGCCTTTTTTTCCTGTACAATTAAGCCAACCCCGCTGCATTATTTGGTCCTTACCTACCACGTAATTCCAGTTGCTCTTCTTATAGAGAATTGCAACAAGCTCAATATCCTAAACTTAAATTGATTGTAGATTCTTGATGGGAATTAGATCTGCATACTACATGGTCAACAGATTTAGGGCACAGTATATGTCTAAATTATTTAAGACTTCTGTAGCAGCTAATATGACTCATTCTTTGTATTTCATCTTTAGCATAATTCTTTTTACTCCAGCTATGATTAATTCTCAGACTCTCATAATACTCTGTGTTGCTCATGTAATTCTTCTGATGGTAATACATGTTGGGAACTGGTTTGGTGTCAACTAAATGAGATATTATCAATCAGTCAATCAATCAGGGGTTTATAAAGGGGGGGGGTGCAGCTCCAGATCAGTCAAAGAGCAAGGTCTTGAGGCTCTTCCTGAAGGTGTGCAGAGTGGGGAAGCATCTGATGTTGACTGGGAGCTCGTTCCAGGTCTTTGCTGCGACATAGGAGAAGGCTCTTCCCCCTGCTCTGGTTCTGCGGATGCATGGGGTCTCTGCCAGGGCGAGGTCGGCGGAGCGGAGGTTCCTTTTGGGTACGTAGAGGAAGACTCTTTCGTTGAGGTATTTGGGTCCGATGTTGTGGAGGGATTTGTAGGCGTGGGTGAGTAGCTTGAAGGTTACTCTCTTCTCGATGGGGAGCCAGTGGAGGTCTTGTAGGTGCTGGGTCATGTGCTCGTGTCGTGGGTTTCCGAGGACGAGTCTGGCTGCGGCGTTCTGGATGGTTTGGAGCTTGTGTAGCAGGGTTTTGTTGATTCCGGCGTAGAGGGCGTTACCGTAGTCCAGTCTGCTGGTTATGAGTGCGTGGGTGATGGTCTTTCTGCATTCGGGGGGGATCCACTTGAAGGTCTTGCGGAGGATGCGGAGGGAGTTGAAGCAGGTGGAGGCAACGGCGTTGATCTGGCGGGTCATGGTGACGGAGGAGTCTAGAATGATGCTGAGGTTCCGGGCGTGGTCCGTCAGGGTGGGTAGGTTTCTGAGGGCAGAGGGCCACCAGGAGCTGTCCCACGCAGTGGGGGAGGGTCCAAGGACAAGGACCTCTGTCTTCTCTGAGTTCAGTTTTAGGCAGCTGTCACTCATCCAGGCTGCGACATCTTTCCTTCCTTCTTGGAAGCTGAGTCTGGTGTCTTCGGGGTTCTTCATGAGAGAGAGGATGAGCTGGGTGTCGTCGGCGTAGGATACTATGCTGAGCCCATGCTGTCTGACGATGGCGGCGAGGGGGGCCATGTAGATGTTGAAGAGCGTGGGGCTGAGCGAGGCTCCTTGGGGTACTCCACAGTTGATCTCTGTAGGTTCGGAGAGGAAGGGAGGGAGTCTGATCCTTTGGGTTCGAATATATGATGATACTTAGCATGCCATTAGTACGCATGCTTTTAGTGCGATGTTTTTACATCGCAAATGCCATTACTACGCATATTTTTACTGCGCATACCATTACTTCGCAAATGCATTAATAACATTAGAATTTACTTTTACTTCGCAGATTTTTAGTTTGCATACCACTACTTAGCTTACATGGACCATTTTTAATATTTTTAATTAAAAGTAACCTACCCCCTTTGACGGGATGCCAGGGAAATAGGAGTTTTGGGTGGGGGAGTAATTTAAAATATATTTTAAAAAATAATAATAGGGGATGCAATTTAATACACCGCATAGTTTAACATCGCATTTTTCCTTTTTATAAACACCCCAACACTTAGAAACGTAATAAAATATGTTTCAAACAATAAATAAATAAATAAAAACCCCAACACTACGCTAAATACTAAATGCAAATACACTACCCTACACAACAGAAACTTCACAACACTACTCTAATCCCTGAAACACTACCCCCAGCACGACCCTACCCTGTGCCCCAGTCCTGCCCCTACACGCAAACACTTCCTTACACGACCCACTGACACTACCCTAAACCCTAAAACACTACCCTACACTACACAAACACTACAACACTACCCTAAACCCTAAAACACTACCCCAAGCACGACCCTACCCCTACCCCCAGTCCGTCCCTTACACTGAAACACTACCCTGCACGACCCCCTGACACTACCCTAAACCGTAAAACACTACCCTACACTACACAAACACTACAACACTACCCTAAACCCTAAAACACTACCCCCAGCACGACCCTCCCCCTACCCCCAGTCCATCCCCTCCACTGAAACACTACCCTGCACAACCCCCGACACAACCCTAAACCACTACCCTACACTACACAAACACTACAACACTACCCTAAACCCTAAAACACTACCCCAAGCACGACCCTGTCCCTACTCCCAGTACGCTCCCTACACTGAAACACTACCCTGCACGACCCCCGGACACTACCCTAAACCACTACCCTACACTACACAAACACTACAACACTACCCTAAACCCTAAAACACTACCCCAAGCACCACCCTGCCCCTACCCCCAGTCCGCTCCCTACACTGAAACACTACCCTGCACGACCCCCCCGACACTACCCTACACTACACAAACACCACAACTCTACCCTTATCCCTAAAGCACTAACCCCTGCACAACCCTCCCCCATCCCCCACTCCTGTCCCTCCACACAAACACTCCCCTGCACGACCCACAACACTACCCTTAAACTAAAAACACTACTCCTCAAACACAAAACCTTCAAAAATAAACAGTCCCTCTTACCTCTCTCTCCTCGGTGCACGACCCTTGTCCTCGGCTGAAAGCGTTGTCAATGAAAGGACAGCAGAAGTTCCTCTAAAAACCCTCTGAATTACGTGGGTGCTGAGATGATTGCGGGGGTGCCCGGAGCCCCTCGTGCCCCTGCTTCGATGCTGTTGTCACCAGGTCTCCTTCCACCACGCCTTCTTGCTGGCCTCCTCGTCAGTGTAATTCCGTGCGTGTTCCGTCTTCGCTGCCTCCTCGTAACTCCCACAGCTCGCCAATCCATACCCTGACTGCCGTCATCCATACGCGCATTACAACGCATGCGTTGTAACAGCGCATGCGAAGTAATAACATGCGTAGTAAAGGCTACGCGTTATTACAGCGCATCCGTTGTAACGCTTGCGTAGTAATGGTACGCGGTGTAATGACCGCGTACAAATGGATGTTTACCTTTGGGTTCTGCCGGAGAGAAAGGAGCGGATCCAGTCGAGGGCGGTTCCTCGTATACCGGCGTTGTGGAGTCTGGCTGCGAGAGTGCGGTGTGAGACGGTGTCGAAGGCTGCAGAGAGGTCTAGTAGGATGAGGGCCGCAGTGTGGCCCTGGTCGAGTAGCATGCGGATGTCATCAGTGGCGGCGAGGAGGGCGGTCTCGGTGCTGTGGTTGCTGCGAAATCAGGACTGGGAGGAGTCGAGGATGGCGTTCTCTTCGATGAAGGTGGTCAGCTGGGCGTTGATGAATCTCTCGGTGACTTTGGCTGCGAAGGGAAGGAGAGAGATGGGCCGGTAGTTTTTTAGGTCCGTCGGGTCGGCCGAGGGTTTCTTGAGGAGGGGCTTGACCTCTGCCCGCTTCCAGTCGTCGGGGAAGATGCCGGATTCGAGGGAGGCGTTGATGGTCAGGCCTAGTTCGGGTGCTATGGCGGCGGTGGCTCTGTGGTAAATGTGCGGTGGGCAGGGGTTCGTGGGGGCTCCTGAGTGGGTGTTCTTCATGGTCGTGGTGGTGTCTTCAGTGGTAGCAGGTTTCCAGGTGGTGATGGTCGGCTGGTTGTCGGTGGTGGAGAGGGGGGTGGTGTCAGGAGTCTGTTTGCTGAAGTTGTCGTAGAGGGCCTTGATTTTCAGGTAGAAGTAGGAGCTGAGCTTGTTGCAGAGGTCCTGGGTGGTGTGACGTTCGTGGCTTCGCTGGGGGATTTGGTGAACTGCTGTATGACGTTGAAGAGTTCTTTTGCATTACTTGCGTTGGTGTGGATTTTGTTCTTGATAAAGGTCCGCTTGGTGGCTCTTATGTGCTGGTGGTATTCATTCATGGCATTCCTGTAGTTGTTCTGGTCTTCAGTGGTTTTCCTGTTCCGCCAGAGTTTCTCGAGGCATCTGCAGGAGCGCCTGGCTTCTTGGAGGTCGGTGGTGAACGAGGCGGCCTTCAGGGGGCCTTGTTTGACGGGGTGGCGGAGGGGTGCGAGCTTGTCAGCGCAGCTGGAGATCCAGCGGTGTAGTTCTTTGGCTGCGGAGTTGGCGTTGGTCGTGGCGGAGGGGGGGTCGTGGAGGAGGGTGGTGTTGAGGTGTTCCTCTGTGATCTTGCTCCAGTTCCTTCGTGGCAGGCGCAGGGTTGGTTTGGGTGCGGTGGTGGTGTTGAAGGTGAGGTGTACGCAGTGGTGGTCTGTCCAGAGGGGCTGCGTGGTGTGGCTGAAGTGGATGTTTGTCCCTCCTGCGAAGATGGGGTCGAGGATGTGTCTGGCTCTGTCGGTGGGGGTGGTGACGAGCTGCTTCAGTCTGAGGTTGACGAGGGTGGTGGAGTCGGGGTCGCTGCGGTTGTCGAGGTGGAAGTTCAGGTCTCCGATGAGAATGTAGTCCGTGGAGGCGATGGTGTGGGGTGCGACGAGGTCGGCAATGGTGGTGGCGGAAGAGGCACGAGGCCCTGGGGGGTCTGTAGACGAGGGTCCCGCGCAGCGTGGTTCTGTGGCTGGTTTGGAAGTGGAGGTGCTCTGTGTTGGGAAGGGGGTCGCTCGTGCTGGAGGTGGAGAGTCGGAGGGAGCTCTTGTGTGCGATGGTGAGTCCTCCTCCTGGGCGGTGGGGGCGGTCCTTTCTTTGGATCTTGTATCCGTCAGGGATGGCGGTGGTGATGTCGGGGGCGGAGGTGGCGTTGGTCCATGTTTCTGTGAAGAAGGCGACGTCTGGTGAGAGGGTGTCGAGCAGGTCCCAGATCTCCGTGGCATGTCTGATGAGGGAGCGCATGTTGAAGAGTATGCAAGTCCGGGCTTTGGTGGTGCGGGTATCCATCGTGGGTTCAGCGGTCGTGGGGGGGCTGTTGATGGTGAAGGATTGTCGGCAGTGTCTGCAGGAATGAATGAATGAATGAAAAAAGTTTATATAGCACTCAGCTACTCCAGGAGTGTCCCTGCGCTGCAGAATCACATAGCTGCTTAGCCTAATGATGGTTTAGCTTCCAAAGAGCCAGGTTTTCAACTGTTTTTTAAAACTGGCCGTGGGTGGTGTTCGGCGTCAATCTCTGGCAGTTGTTGTTTCTTCCGGGTGCGAGGAGGGCAGCTGAGTTGTAGCGGTGGAAGGTCGTAGATCCAGGGTTCCTGTTGCTGGCCGTGGTCAGGTCGCGGACAGGCGTAGACTAGCTTGCCTTTGGCGCGTGGCCGCACAGTGGCCGCCATTAAGTAGGGGAGGGGGAGGGAAGCGCAGCTGGGAGGCGGGAACCGGGAACCGGCAGGGGGGAGGGGCCGCGGGGGCAGCAGCGGCGGGAAGGACAGAGAGGAGGCAGAAAACGGGCATGAGGGGAACAGAATAACAGAAAAAGGCACAGACACAGGCACAAAAGAGACAGAAAAGCAGAGAAGTGGCACAAAGGCAGACACGGCACAAAAGAGACAAAAGACAGCAAAGTGGCACAAAGACAGACACAGGCACAAAAGAGACAAAAACAGCAAAGTGGCACAAGGACAGACTTAGACAACAGCGGGCAGCAGAAGAGCAAGGCTCTCCCACTGGACCACCAGGGATGAGGCGCAGGCAGGAGCCTGCGGGTGGAGGAGGGCCTCGACACCTACCTGAGCAGCAGCGCCCAGAGCAACAGTGCCGGAGCGGTGGCACTTGACAGCGGAGCTGCGGGGGGAGAGCAGGTCTCTGACCAGGAGGTCATTATATTTAATGCTACCCTTAACCTCAATAATACCAATCTTATTTAACAATTGTATTAATATATTGTTTTTTCCTTTATGAAAGGCTTATTGCCTTATTTATGTTTTTTGCCTTCTTGACATATTATTATAGACTGTATATGCTATTTATCACAGACTTTCAGCATTTAGAATTTCTCCTTAATCATCTTCTTTCTTTCTTTGATTCATTTCATTCTTATTCTGTTCAATTTCTTTTTTCTCCCTATATGACTACCTGTCGCTTGATACAGATTTGCAGACACTTTTCCACGTCATTGCTTTAAATTGGGTTGATTGTTTTTTATTTTCTTAAACATTTATTTCTATATTTCAAATTCATAATTATCTTCACCTATGCAGTCAATATTGTATCAATATTGTATCTTGTACTATTTATGTTTAGCATTACTGTAACAAATATATGCATTTATAATATGTCAATTTGTCATTATCTCTATCTGTGTGTATATATAGTATATTCATATATGTATATGCATATTTCTGTGCCATTTAGTTACATGTCAATATCTCAATAAAAATGATTACAATAGAATAATCCTTCTATTTAGAAATAAAAAATATCCTGTCTTAGTTTGCATGTTTGCATTTGGTAAACCTAAAGCTTTCTTTACTGTATGTTTGACTCAACTAGTGCCACTCTCTTCTTCTCTTAGTTGGAGCTTCATGTTTTATATGTACCAGAAGAACTTTGGAATTCAAAATTAAACACAGTTTCTAGTGATGTTATCAGCCAATTTATTTCTGCTGGATTCATAAGGTGAGTTGTAGTATGGACATAATATACTTTTAAATGTTTATAGCAATATAAAACTAATGAAAGTTTGGCAATTTAGACATGAAATGTTTTCATTTAAGAAGACTCTATGAAGGTAAATGATCTAGAAATATGTGTTCAGTTATGTAAATGGATTACACTACTCTGCTCAGCCATATGCGTCCTCCTTCGGCCAGTCTGAGTGTGCATAGAAATGGTGTACATAGTGCGCAATACAGTGCTACCAAATGGTTCCTCACAGAAAAGAGTACTTCTCAACATCTCCATACAATTGAATTTTATTAGTAGAACAGACATGGGGGACTTTGCTGCTATTTCCTCGAGAACACAAACTGCCTAATTCAAATAGCTATTTTTACGTTAAGAATTTGATTATGTACATTCCATGAGGTGGACCGAAAGGTTGCTGGTGTGGCAGAGCAAGTACCTCTGCTAAACAGATGGATGATAGTCGCATGATATTGATTGCACCACCACAGTGGCCAAGCTTTTTTCCCGAGTGGTGTGAGCCACCTCACAGGAAAAAGACTGTGATGGCAATTGCATTATAATACTCTGCTATGGTGGAGTCAGTGAGATGAATGTGGGCACTGAAACTGTACTCAGAAACTGCGCCGACACTTCCAGTACTCACATTTCAAATATTCCTGATGTGCTGGCAAATCGTATCACTGGTTTTGATACACGACCAAAGTTTACACAAGGCCTTGCATGGACATGGTCCCACCACAAATGGTGGTGGGTGGAACACCCTAAACTGTGCAGCTGGTCTAAAGTAATTTCAGGTGGTGTCTGAGCAGCCACATTTCTCTTCTCCGTGGTGAATTCCCCTCTATTGGCAACACTGCCAAAAGAAGCATTCAAAAAGAGGTGGTAAAACTTAAAGGATGACAAATGCACTTCTACTCGCCTCTAAGACTAGAATGCTTCGTTCACCGCCCAATGCAAAACACATTACAAAACGTTTAAGCACCATGCCAGCAGTAGGATGCTCATCTCCCACACTCAGTTGTGTACACATTCGCTTAAAGGCGAAACCAGGAAAGCACATTCTATGTCTGATAACCCTGGTCAAATATCTTATGCAAATGTAACTTCATTTTCACATACCATTCATGAATACTGCTTCCTGATTGCTTTAATGCTGTGACCGTTCACCACAAAGCAGAAACAACAGAAAAGATAGCTCACACTATTCAAAATGGCTGCAGTGCCTAGCATTTCTTGCCTTGTCTTCTCTCTTTGTGGCCTTCATCAGTTGTTTATATACCTGTATGGGGAGCTGTGACAACTCCCATACATTTTGGTAGTAACTGCACTAAATAGAGATTTAATTGAGCTGCTTACTCTGATGACTTCCACATTCTTTCAGAGGATAAATCACCTTGTTACCTTTTTGTGTGTTATTGCCGGTGAGATTGATATTAGCTAGACTTGGCTCAAAGCAACTCTCCACCAAAGTAAGATATTCTATTATCGACGGTGTCGGTGTCCAGACTTGTAGATCACACTACATATACTTCACTGAAGCATGGGTTTACATTTATTTTGAGTACGGAGCACAAGTATGGCTGTGTATCTGTTTTCTTACTATTAAGAACACACAACATGCCTGGGAGTTTAAAAGACAAAGGCACTCATTATGAGTGGCCGATAAATTCAGATATGTGAAGATACTACTGTTACAGCATTTATAGGAATTATGAGTTTTGTGATAAATACTGCCCGGTCAAACCTGCTGATATTTAGCAGAGAAAATTTCCCATAAACGCGACAACATTAAGATCTTGCTGCTTTTGTAGTGTAGTTCCTATTTCCCTAATAGGCTCTGCGCATTGGAATAATATACCCTATAGGTTTGACATAGGACTGAGGTCAGTATGTCTCTATCGAGTATATTAAACTTAATTACTTTGTGCCAGCTAGCTCAGAGGCAACTAGAAACTCCTTGAAAACAAGAAGGGAGTTGTTTCTGGCAACCGCATAAACATGACAACTTTGTTTCCCTTTTAGAATCGGAACACGTCTCAGAATCATGGAAACAATAGATAACAGTTTCACTCAGCTAATCGTGCATGCTTAGTTTCCTCAGAGTTACACAGAAAGAATAGACGGGCGTTTCAATAAAAGGATTTATTGAACAGTCTTGTTTCTCGTGTAAGAGATATGAGCTGTTATGATCACAAGACAATATACAAGATATATAATGTACAGCGTAAGCAGTAGAAATAAATAATACTGCGCTAGCATTATCTTTTAGCATATATTCACATACCTAAATAACATGAGCTAAAAATGCGAGTACTCATAAGATGCGTCTCTAAGCTAGTTCTACCCCAGTGTACCTAACCTAAGTGTGGTGCAAGGTAAGAAGTAGGTGAAGTATTCTCTAGTATGATATACTAAGAGTCTGGTATGCCAAGAGTCCCTCTAGGTTCTAGTCAGCTCCATATCTTGAGAATGAGAGAGGTGGGAATCTCTTTCCGGATCTGGAACTCTAACACCCTGCGAAGGGAGTCAGAACACTGGAAGCTGGATTCTCTGCGAGCAGGGATGACAGCGTCTTCTCAGTGCGTCAGGCCAGGATACGGGCTCCTCTAAAGTCGAGGTCTCCTCCTAACTTGCTTGGGCAAGGGAAGGTATATTTATACCTGGTAGGTGCCTTGGAATGTTAGCATTGACGTGAAGTCGGACAGAGGAAGACGTGAGGAATGAACCCTTAAGGTATAGTGGTTCATGCATAATAGATGAGTTCTTGGAGAAATCAATAATCCTGTGCTAGGGGAACTCCCAAGAGCTTAAGGGTCTGGTTTCTAAGAACTCGTTGTGACGTTAGGGTGGACGGATGTCGGTGACCATGCCTGTATTTGGAGTGCACGGCTAATGCCTAAATAAGGACTGGGATTCTATGCCTATTTAAGGGCAATGCGAATTGTGCCTATATAAGGACATGTTTCAGGAAAGCTTATATACGGACACCTAAAGCGGAATACAACACCCACTCCACTTTCGACTGAACGATAATACTAAATGCTAAACATTAAATGCTAAACATTAAACTGAGTACCACATGTTGCTAAAAACATTTCTAAAAGTATATTAAAAAGAAGTTTAAAAGTAAACTGTTGAATGCAATCGGTACTGTACATATTAAAGCCTTTTTTCATTCTAAGCATATATTTGAAATAAATGCAACATGAATGAATAAACAGAAATATATACATATGATGAAATCGTTGACAAGTTTTCATAAATCAAAGCCATTGCATATCATGGTATTAAATGAAATTTTAGACAAATAAGGTGACAATGTGTCCCTGGAAGTATTCAAAGAAGTCCGTTTTATAAGAATAGTTCTACTGTAAGCAGATTGTTTTGCCATGTATTTCCCAAAAAGAAAAAGTTCAATTTTAGGAACAGTTCCAAGTTTTGAAAATATGAAGGCCAAATTCATTGCGTCCCTGGTGCACTGTGAGCCGAATCAAAGTCAGTGTATGGGTCTGGTGTAAACATGAAATCATCTATTTCTATAGACAAAATATCGTCTACCGATGTTGGTGACATTTGGAACACCTCGTTCAGAAGGTTAACTGCACAGAGATGAGAAGCATCGCCTTCAGCATAGGATTCCGCAGCAATGTTCGCGTCCATTGTTACCTGTGTGCCTGTTGATCTATCTCGTACCTCAGCAGCAGCAGGAAGCGTCTGTGAGATCTCAATGAATGCCGTCATCAGGATTGGTAGCCTTTGGGGGCAACACAGAGCATGGGCCGTTATCGGGTCCAGCAGAGTATCGATATCCATTGGCATGACTGATGGGAGTGTTAGACAGATGTCTAGCACGCATTCTTCTCCGCAAAGCAGGCAGCGTAGAACAGGTAAGATGCAATCTTGCCAGATTGGTCTGAATGACAGAAACCATGTTGTATTAAGTTCCCGTAGAAGAGGTATGCCCAAAAGTTGCACTATGCACTCACGGCACTTCCGTTCTAGGAGAGCTTTCTCCACATCGCTCGGAGTGATGTCGGTGAATAGGCTTGCCATAGCGTAATAGTAGGAATAGAAACAGGATTCCTGCAACAAGTGCTAGAATTAATGGCACACCACCAAACACCGAATGTGCAAAGTTTTGGATGATTCCGAGGACTGCCTGAAAAGGTGTTAACAGTCCTGAACAGATGGTCTTAAATACATGTACAATCCCGCTCGTATCAGACATGTTAAAGATACGTCCCATCATTTCTGCGAAATGTATAGGGCAGTTTGTACGAAATAAAGCCTGTATCTCAGCCGAAGTCCTTGCAATTTGTAAATCATAGATTTCTTTGGCCGAGGTCAAAGGCACGGTTTGTTGCAAAAGCATGGCTTTCGTTCTGCTTAAAGTATCAAAACGTATAAAAGAAACATTCAATGAAGGCCATAGAGGCGACTCCCTGACTGTGTCTATTGGGGGGAACAATACTTGCATACAGCAAGTGACCCTGGAGTCGACCGTTACCAGATATGGGATGCCTGGCAACATGCCACAGCAACTCTGATCATTCAACATGAGGTAACTCCCGTTAGAAAGTTGGCCAAACGTTGGATAAATCACAGTAGCTGGTGTACCCTGCTGGTGGAAGGACAAATTTGCCACAGAACCATTACAAGCCCCGTGTAAAGAAATGTCCTGACATATGAGTGAACCGCTTAGTGCATTTTCACAGTGTGTACCGCTTAGAAACACTTCACGATCCCCACTCCAACATCTGTAGTCGTAAGGTAAATCCCAGGATGTCTTAATGTATTCTTTACCCAACCTTTCATATTTGCCTGCTTGCATTTGTTTGAGGCAATACTGAAACTGAAAAGTAGTGACAGGCAGAGTGATTTTGCCATGAATAAGCCATTCTGTAGCTGGTTTTTCTGCTACCGTAAATGGTCATTTTTCCAGTTTTTCAATGCTCAGCACTGTATACTTTGCTCCCCTTTGTGCCATTTCGATCTGTTTATCAGTTAGATTGTATTCTGCAAACAGAGACGACGTGTTGATAAAACGCCAAGGCACATAGCCCGCACGCAAAGATTGCAGCGTCCAGCATAATAACATAATAGAACGTAACTGAGATTGGCCTTGTTGTAACATGGCTAAATCTTGTTCCAGTATGTCAATAGCAGAGGATACAATGTTGTCCAATGAATAAATTCTGGATGACTAAGTTGTTAACCCATTGTCGACCACAGTGAGAGTTTTCTCTAAGTTAATACGATCAAGTTCACGTATTCGTTCTGCGGCCTCTGCCTGTGAAACCTTCCATACTTCATTATAAGCAGCATAGATGCCGGCATATATGAAACGTTTTTGATGCGGTTTTCTTGGTCCTAGCAAGAATTCCCTAAGGTCTGCGTCTTCTTTAAGTAAAGATAAGTGTTGTTTCACATCCTCTAGTGTAGATTTTTGTAACCAATCAAGGCACAATTTACCTACACTGTATGTTGTTACTACCCCCGGATGTTGTCTTTGAACGTATCGTGGGTCTGGCCTATGGATAGTAAAGCCCTGTATTCTATTCAAGAATCTTTCTTGACAGATGTTTGTGTCTGTAGGCCAGAGTAACCATTTTTTCCAATCAGGATCTGTTCTGTTGGTTTGTAGTATTGTGTCAACTGTAACCGCTGCCTGTGTAGTGTTATTACTTGCAGGTGTTGATACAGAAGGTGTTTTCATGTCTTTGATCTTGGCTAAACCAAGGCAAGACGTTTGTTGCACAGTGTCATTCAAAAACATTATTTGCTGAGGGATAATACATGCTCTGAAATAAAGCTTCTATCCCCTGTACTTGCCAATCTTTAGAACCCCAGACAGATTTTGTGTCTATTGTGTCTTTCCAAAATTCAAATCCATGTCTAGACAATTGGGTAATAAATGCTGCAGAGTAAATCTGTTTTGTATTTGTCAACATAATTTTCTGTCCTGTTTTGTTTACATTTTTATAGTAAAATGTTTCTGGATCAGATGTATTGTACCCTGAAAAATAGGGAAACTTTTTAGCAAACGTTTTTGAACTACCTTTTGGCGGTGTAGGACAATGTTCCCATTGGTTAAACATAAACACATTTCTAGGTGTTGCAGATTTATGCAAGAAATGATGATCATAGTGGTTATAACAATAAAGCTGTTCATAGTCTGATGAACCCTCTAAGTATTCATTGTTAGAGAATGCAGCAGACCTTTCTAGGTCAGACATCATATCATTTACAGTCTCAAAGTCCCAATCATCAGAATAGGTACTGGAGGTAATAAAATCACTTAGTGAAATTTTAAATAAATGTGGAATGTTCAAAAGTTCCGTAGGGCCGAAGATATCGAAATCGGTTTTGTCCCACACTATACCATCCTGTATAGGAACGGCTGTGATGTTCACTGCTGACAAGTCTCTTGCTTCACGATGGGATGATTTGTGTGGTTTCAAAAGTAAGTTCACATTTTTACTTTCAATGTCCAAACGGATGTATCTGCCATTTATAAGCACGCTGATAGTCATAACCAAAGCTAGCCAAAGCAGAAAGAAAAATATTCCAGAAATAATCCACAGTTCAATCCATGGTGAAATCAGATAAGTCTTTTTCAGAAAATGAAAAAAGTCTTGTACTTGCTGTTTGACAGTTTTTGATGCTGGCGTCGTTTCAGGTTCACTCGGATCCTCAGAAAACGTATCAAAGTTAATGAAATAGCCAGAAGCAGTTCTGTCAATTGTTGGAATTGCATCAGGATTTGTTGAACTCGCTGGAACCAGTTGATCACTTGTTACGTTGGTGTAAACAGGTATATTTGGACGAACTGTTACTTGAGTTTCAAGAGGGATGAGTTTCATAGCATTGTTGCTAAGTCCTTCATCTGTTACTGCTGAATTCTCTATGGTTATCAGTCTTTCAGTCTGAACCGCTTGGATAGTAGCGAGGGGAGTGCGTCTGCTACTAGGTCGGAGTCCACAAGGCCTACTATTTAGTATTGGCCACCTACTGTGGTTTGATGAGGTCGATTGACACAAATCTTTTCTCCTTTTTTCCAGCAAGGGGCGGCAGAAGTACTGTTCTTGTTCCGTGTACGGCTAGGACAGGTACTGGTTGTCTGTAAGAAGGTCCAAATTCCTTCTTGTCCGCAATCTTCTCTCTGACTAGATCCTCAACTTTTGGGATCCAGACAGGCCTTGCTGGGACTGCCGGTTTTTCCCCAGTGGTGGTTGGCTTCAGGAATACGTTGCTTTGTTCCGATCTTAGCTCATTTAGATCCTGTAAAACAGCCAAACGATCTTTAATATCAAAGGTTTTTTTTCCCACCACTGTGCCTTTACATTCGAGATCAGGAACCCACATTTGTGTCCCAAATAGGATCTCATATGGAGTGACCCCCCCTAGAGAACTTCTTGGCAAATTATTTAATGAGCGTTGGACCCCATAAAGATGTTTGACCCACCCATCACCCGAACCTAATACTCTAGCTGTTATAGACTGCTTTATGTCCCGGTTTTTCCGTTCCACAACAGAATTTCCCTCAGGATGAAACGGAGAGGAGTACCGCAATGCAACGCCCAAACTGGCCATGGCTTCTTTGTAAGCCCGAGAGCTAAACGCAGGGCCCTGGTCAGAATGTAGTGTGCCTATGTGCCGATAAAGACTCGCAAATCTTTTATAACAGTTCGAGTGTCAGCCGAGCGCTGAGGCCATATCCATAGGAACCTTGAGTTAGTATTTGTGGGATTGCATTTGTCCATAAGGACGCCTGCGCGTAGATAGTCTAATGCTGTCTAACAAAGGTGTCTGTACTGGGCAGGCTACTTCGTAGCATGGTGTCTGGTGGCGTTCTACATCACGCTGTTTATTGCAGTCTATGCAGTCATCAATGAAGATGTGAATCTGTGTATTCATTCCAGGCCACCAGTACATCTCTTTTAATGTCAATATTGTTTTAGAGATCCCTTGATGTGACAGACCCTCCCCCAGATGTGCTTCATAAATCAAAGCTGCTCTACGTTCCATGTTTGGAATTACCCTATCCCCCACTCCAGGGATTCGAGCAAAAGGAACGTTGTTCGCATCAATTACATAAGAGTACTTGAGTGGAAATTTCTTTGGTAACGCTGCACCACTGCCTTTGCTTGAAGCATTGACAGCCAACAATATCTCACTGTCTATTCTCGTTTTTGAACGAGTGATCGCAGCTACGGAAGCCGTCTGAACAGCCCCCTTTGCGGCTTCGTCAGCCAATGAATTCCCTGCAACGTGAACGCCATCACGTTGATGACTCAGCGTGTGCATCACGTGAGCCTTTGGTAGTTCGTTTTTTAACTGAACTACTTGTTCCCAAAGCGTTTTATGCTTTATTGTGCCACCTTTTGCATCTTTGAACCCATTTTCAAGCCAATTTTGTATATATTCATTATACGACTGAACACAGTAAAAAGAATCGCACACGATTAGTGTGGGGAATTCGCGATCTGTATTTTCAAGTGCCAGTTTGAATGCTTGCAGTTCAGCTCGCTGAGCTGTGCAATCTCCTAGAGATTGAGTTTTAGCGACCATTGGTCTGAAGTTACCATCTTGCATGCGACCTTTAACGATTGCGCACGCTGCACTGTAAGCTTGCTTACTCCCTGTAGCGTGTTGTGCTGATCCGTCAGTGTAAATTATAAATTCGTACTGATCTAGATGCAGAATTTCAGTGGGCAGAGGACATTCATGTTCATATTGCAGGAACGCTTGTGTTTTTAAATCAGGATCAAAAACATATTCAACATCTGTTGCAGCAAGAGATTTAACCCATTGTATCCATCTAGGAAGTAAAGCTTTTTCATTTGGAATGCTCGCTTTTGTGACCGCCTCTAAGGCTGGTACTGGGGTTACGACAATAATGCGTTTCCCTTGAGCTAGAGCTCTTTCTTTTGCTACAGCGGTTTGAACTGCTGTCAGTATTTTTTCTGTTGAAGTATAGCGCCTTTCTGCTTGTGTATACAAATGTGATTTGTATGCTATTGGTACTTTTTCACCCTCATTAAATGTTAAATAGGTGAATCCGCATTGACCCGAAATTATTCGGATCACTAAATTGCGTTGATTTACGCGTGTTTATAAGTGATTTGTTGCTAACATGTTAGCTTGGAGTGAACTCAGGATTTCTGTGTGTTCTTGTGTCCAATGTTTGATTGAAAATCAGGTTTGATTAATTCGTAGAGAGGTTTAACCCTTTCTGTGTAATTGAGAATGTATGTCCTTCCAAAATTTAGGAAACCCACGATGGATTGTAAGTTTTTCATCGTTTTTGGAGGTTGGAGCAGCGCACACTTTTCTAGAAAGTTAGCTGCCAGGCTCTTGCCTTCACTTGAAAGCTCATATCCTAGGAAAAGGACATTGAGATGGGCAATTCTGGATTTTTTAAAGTTGAATTTATAGCCCTTAGAGGTGAAGCCCAATATAATGGTACTCACCCTGTTCAAGTGCCTATCCAGGTCATCGTCTGTCAGATAGATGTCATCGACATATGACAATGCCTCATTATCACAAATTTGTAGTAACTCTGTTACTCTCGCTGAGAATAACCCCGGGCTATTTTTGAACCCTTGTGAGAGCCTACAAAATTGACGCTGGGTCCCCATTATTGAGAAAGCTGTTAAGTACCTGCTTTTAGGTGCTATGTTTTGACAAAATAAACCATTTGAAATATCCAATGTGGTTTTATATTTTTTGCGCACAAAGTTATTCATTAATGCTGTACTATGTGCATTTTGCACTGGAAATGTTTTGGAACAAGTGTTCAAGTGTCTGTAATCCAAAACTAGACGATATGTATTGTCTGGTTTGGAGACAGGAAACAAAGGATTGTTCATTGAGGAGTTGCATGTTTCAATCACCCCTTGGTATTCAAGTTGATCTAAGATCTCCCTGACCTGTTTTTTAGCTTCTTGCTTTATTGGATACTGCCTTTGTGCAGTAGGTTCATTTTTTAGATGTATTTTGTGGTGAGGTGAGTCCTCATCCCATCCTACATGATTTTTGTATAATGCTGGGGCCTGGGCAACTGCATATTTCCTGGCATAAGTATATTTTAGGTGAATTGGAATATGGTTGGAGAAGGCAGGCATAATAATGTCCTCGCCATGTGGGCACTCCCTGACAAATTGTGGGGGCCAGTCTTTTTCTGCTAGAAGTATATCATAACCCCTTGAAAGTTTTTCCCAAAAGAGTACTTTCACTTTTCTTGGTATGTCTCCCTCCATTCGGAGTGTTATTTCATATAACTTTTGTGGAGTACTAACCCTGGTGTCTACAGTCTCTACTGTGATGTACTCATTCAAGTCCACTATCTCCAGAAGTTCCTTCAGGTTCTGGCGAGCTATTGTGACTTCTGCTGCACTGTCCAGCATGGTCTGAGTCCATTCTCCGTTCTTGAGTTGTGTTCTCAGTATTCTCGGCATGTCTGATCTTCAGACCTGCTACCTTCTTTTTTGAGAATTGAGGTTTTGATTTATTTTTCGGAACGTGTTTGTCGTCTTTGGATTTCACACGTTCTTCTCTATGTTCTGACCGTCCTCTTCTTTCCGATGTGTGTGATGATATCTGAAAGGTACGAGAGGAATGTGTATCAGTATCTTGATACCTGTCAGGCTTTCTTAAATTATCCCTATTCCCGAGGTTATACCTCCTTTCAGAGGGCTCCTTTTGAGGAGACCTACCTCGGGATTGAGAACGTTTCTCGTTTGAATTTTGTTTATTAATTTCCCACTTTTTTTTAGAAGATGTAGGAGTTTGTTTAATAGAGTCCTTCTCAGGACTTTCAGATAGTTTTGGCTTCAAAGGTTTTCCACCCAAACTATCTCTGCCTAATTCTGCATAAGATTGTTCTATTATTCTGGGTAGTTCTGTTTGATGTTCTGTAACATCAAATTCCCTTAATCGTTGGCGGATCGCCACTGATGTTGCCTCCCCTTTAATATTAGATAATATTATTGTTGAGACCTGATCGAAGTTTTTCAGTAATTTCATACCTAAATTCAGAGCAGGCTTTGCCCCGTATTAGTTTTGAATTTGTTTCAGGACATCTGGTATTACTGCAATTGACGGAACACCATGTGTTTTAGTATAGATGGCAGCAAAGACTGCGCCCCAAGTGGTGCAATCTTCTAGTTGTGGTGTGATCCCCATTGGTAAACAGATTGTTAGGATTCTGTGTTTCTCATAAGGGCTAGTATTAGGAAATACTGCTTCGATTTGAGTAATTTTTGAGCTATCCAGAATGGAATTTGCTCACGTTTTGTGGGCATTTTACCCATGACTGCGTATAAAGTCTGTGGTGTAATTTTTAGTGTATTCCCCTGTTGAGGGGTTTGATTTGGAATGGTCAATGGTGGTTGGACTGTGAAAGTCCGAATGACATATTGGACTAATTGTCTGTAAATTTTTATTAACTCTGTAAGTTGAGTAAGTAATTCCTCGTCTGACATCTATATCGAGGTCAGGATGAGGAGTGTAGCCGGCTAGAATCGGCCATGTTGCTCCTGGTCTACCTAGTGGACCGAGCCTGGTAATGTTTCTGTGATGTTTTAGGGCGCCTTTAAACCAGAGCTGATGCTCCTGGTATGTTAGTGGAATTTCAATATCCTCGAAAGGAATATATTCCTCTGGTGGTTCATCTTCTTTGTAGAAGTGAAACACTCTTGTGACTGGATTTGATTCTGGGAATACTATCCATGAATAGAATACCTCTGTCTGAAAGGATTTGTGTGCCTCTATCACGAAAACTGCTCTACCCCTCTTGGTGGTAGGCCGTGTTTTATAAGTTTTAGAGTGATGGCTCTTCTCAAGTTTGGAGCGATGTCTATAACACCCTCCTCGGTTTCATTTAAACCAGTAAAGTTAAAAGCTGTTACGACTGGTTCAGCCGCAGCTACACCGTTCCCGGTGTTATTGTCCTCGTGTATGGACATTTGTTTTTTGAAAAATGTAGAACAAGTTTCAAGGAAACAAAAGATAAGGTGCACAATATTTTGGAACACTGTATCCTTCAACGTTGATTAAACCAAAATAGCTAATATATAGGGTTTTTTGTCCTATTTAGCTTTGGCGGATATTTAACCCTACCCACTCCAGACGTCTTATGGAGTATGTGAGTAGGGGTCTCTGAGAGAAAAGCACGACTGAGTTACTCAGTATCTAGCGTTTAATTACTGCCTTACCAAACGGTTGGGCGCCATGTAGTGTAGTTCCTATTTCCCTAATAGGCTGTGCGCATTGGAATAATATACCCTATAGGTTTGACATAGGACTGAGGTCAGTATGTCCCTATCGAGTATATTAAACTTAATTACTTTGTGCCAGCTAGCTCAGAGGCCACTAGAAACTCCTTGAAAACAAGAAGGGATTAGTTTCTGGCAACCGCATAAACATGACAACTTTGTTTCCCTTTTAGAATCGGAACACGTCTCCGAATCGTGGAAACAATAGATAACAGTTTCACTCAGCTAATCGGGCATGCTTAGTTTCCTCAGAGTTGCACAGAAAGATTAGACAGGCGTTTCAATAAAAGGATTTATTGAACAGTCTTGTTTCTCGTGTAAGAGATATGAGCTGTTATGATCACAAGACAATATGCAAGATATATAATGTACAGCGTAAGCAGTAGAAATAAATAATACTGCGCTAGCATTATCTTTTAGCATATATTCACGTACATAAATAACATGAGCTAAAAATGCGAGTACTCATAAGATGCGTCTCTAAGCTAGTTCTACCCCAGTGTACCTAACCTAAGTGTGGTGCAAGGTAAGAAGTAGGTGAAGTATTCTCTAGTATGATATACTAAGAGTCTGGTATGCCAAGAGTCCCTCTAGGTTCTAGTCAGCTCCATACCTTGAGAATGAGAGAGGTGAGAATCTCTTTCCGGATCTGGAACTCTAACACCCTGCGAAGGGAGTCAGAACACTGGAAGCTGGATTCTCTGTGAGCAGGGATGACAGCGTCTTCTCAGTGCGTCAGGCCGGGATACGGGCTCCTCTAAAGTCGAGGTCTCCTCCTAACTTGCTTGGGCAAGGGAAGGTATATTTATACCTGGTAGGTGCCTTGGAATGTTAGCATTGACGTGAAGTCGGACAGAGGAAGACGTCAGGAATGAACCCTTAAGGTATAGCGGTTCATGCATAATAGATGAGTTCTTGGAGAAATCAATAATCCTGTGCTAGGGGAACTCCCAAGAGCTTAAGGGTCTGGTTTCTAAGAACTCGTTGTGACGTTAGGGTGGACGGATGTCGGTGACCATGCCTGTATTTGGAGTGCACGGCTAATGCCTAAATAAGGACTGGGATTCTATGCCTATATAAGGGCAATGCGAGTTGTGCCTATATAAGGAGATGTTTCAGGAAAGCCTATATACGGACACCTAAAGCGGAATACAACACTTTAAGCTTCGAAAACTGCATGTTACTCCACAAAAACTCTTGCTAGGTAATAATTACTTAGAAAATTCATGAATATGACATCTTTCATCTTCCTATATAAGGGCAATAGGAGCATTATCATATGGTCTGGTGGAATTACATCTGTTGCAAAGGTTTCTGTTGGCATTAGCCAAGGAGATACCTCGTTCTTAGGTTAGCACTAAGACTTTGATTTTGGGATTTCCCAAAATAAACTCTTATTGCAGAGCCCACAGAACTAGGTTTTGAGGGGATTCTTTAGTCTGAGATATTTGCAGCAGGACTATCATGCAGTGCAGTGGGCCAGTACACCAGATTTGGATGCATTATTAGCTATGTGAGTCTGATGGCGAGTTGCACTGTTCTGCCGGGATGGAATCTACACACCCATTAATACTAGTACTGTTTGGTAACACCCCACAAGTACAGCAAAATTACAAATTAATCCGCACAGAATGAGTAAGAGCCATGCAGACCGTGTTGTTCTTGGTGAAATTCAGAACAGTATTTCCTATCCATATGGATTAACCCTCTTATTTACCAGATGAATTCAGCACAGTATTTCCTATTCCATATGGATTAACCCTCTTATTTACCAGATGCTCTAAGCAGGTGGAAGGTGGGAGCAGGGGGTCTGTGCAGAGGGAATGCGTTAAGGGAGGGTGCAGGACAGGCTTTGGGCTTGCAACGGGGCTGTTGCATCCCCCTCATGCCCTAGGCGGGGGTTGGCGATGGCCGGGGATCAGAGTCCAATTGCAAACTTACTGGATGTATTTTATATGTTAATACAGGCCCCATGTTGTTATGAGGCATAGTAGTACCCAACCTGGGAATACAGCTCCGTCTGACTTGTAACTGGGCCCTTTGAAATGTGCGCGCTCTGATCCAGCGGTAATTTCACAGTAATTTCTCAATGCAAAACCTCATTACCTCTAGTTTACCGTTTAAAGGCGATGGACCTTTGCCACCGTGTATCATCATCAGGAGACTTTACATAAACATGAAAAATCAATTGCAAATAATATTTAAGGCAATAATGAGAGTTGTGAGTAGTTTTAAAGGGTTTTATTTTCTAATCAAAAGTTAAGTTTCTCTGACTTTTTATTCATTAGTCAAATATCAATCAGGTTACAGAATTGAAAAATAGGTAAAATAGAATTAATACAGAACATATTATAGATTGCATACAAAGCACTTCATAAAGGAAAAGGGAATGAGGCATAAAATGTCAGTCAGAACTCTTTAAAGAGTTTCAGGAAAATATAATTCAAGAGTGAGCTTTGCAAGGCTAATCAATAATTAATAATTGGCAAAAATCTCCCATAAAGAGAAATAAATGCATAAGACAAATAAATCTTTTCAAAGCCAATTAGTCAATGCATGAAATTTAAAGTTTTAGCATCTAAATCTAAACCTGTTCTGATCCTCTCAGCTGCTCTCTCTGTGTCTGACACAGAAGGTGGGCATAGCCCGCCCCCCCTCTCTCTGTGTCTCCTCGGACGCAATCTCCACCCAGTCTGCACCCGCGACGTTCACGTACCTAACCCAAATGATGTCTGGTCAGATCTGCTCTGACATGCCCCCAAGGGGTCATTAATTATACCCTAATTCTTGGCTGACTACACTAACAATGTTGCAGTTTCAGTAGAAACTCGCACTGTGATTGGTTGGCACAGGTGACATAGGGGTCTCATCATCCTGTTCTCATCCCAAGTCCACCCCATACCGGTTCTAACAATAGGGGCTTAATGCTAAGAACAATATACATAACATGTATCAATGAGAACATCTCTTGCAACATCTTAAGCGACAAAATGTATCAATCTAATTCTTTTTCACTTTCACATCGCACACAGGAATGACACTCTCCCACAAACACTGGTACGTTGGCACGGTGACAGGAGTGTGCAGATCATTGTAGCCTTGACCTATGTGTCTTAACTTGAGGCACTTGGCAGTTCATGCAGCTGGCATATTCCTTTGCGCATGCGTCTCCCATTCAGCACACTGCTAACAATTCTCAGCCATGCTGGATTCCTAGGCAGCCATATTATTGTGGGCCCAAATATATACTAAAGCAAAACAAACACAAAAGAATATTAATTTATGAAGTAAAGCCCATTATGTTCACCTCCCACCATTCTAATACCCTGTATTAATTATTACCTAGCGAAAGCTATTAATTTAAAGCAGCTTTTCTATTATTCATGCACACCATGCAAAATGTGCAATGTACAACATATCATAAACATGCACTAGTGCAAATTTTCAAAGCGCAAACAGTTAATACATGCCCATGGCAACCTGCTCTAATGTTTTAGATAGCTTTTCATGCAAAATGCGTCTGCCCCACGTGTAGTGTTGGTGCATGGTTGATTAATTAATACATATTATAAGAAAGATGTGTGCTTTGCACTTTTCACTCCACGTTTTAAAGTGAAGTAAGCTTTGTTTAAACAAATTACATAGAGATAAAAGTTTGCAACATGCCTTCATGGACGGAAACAGAGGCGTAAATTTTAACAAAGGTCTTTCATTGAAGACGTGTCTTCTCATGGAAGACAGGAGGAAACAGAGCAAACATTCCTCTGTTATCTCCAAGGCTAAAGGCCGCAGTGGGCTGAGTCTGCCAAAGAATTTTCAGCCTTTTCTACACCGTAAAATGTGTGTTAATTCAGCACAATTATATGCTCTTTGAAAGTTCAAAACACATTTTTTTTAAATTAAAGGTACATTCTATAGTGAGGTTAAATCAAAAATAAACACAATTAAACATGGCTGTTTAATTAATTGAGCATGTTTTTACATGAAAGCACTTTAGACTGAAAGCATCTTGACCAGGCCTTATTCATGTGTCATGTGTTTTCACTTGCACCTAAATTCTGCGTGCCATTTTAAATGCAGTTTGTGTCTGAAACTTAAAACAGAGCAATGCCTAATCTAGGTGCAATCTAGACTCCATCAATTCACCCTTTGATAAAAACAAATCATGATACCTCAAATGATTTGTAAATTTTCACACATGTTTCATTTGTTTAAAATAAAGCACTTATCATTAGTTGAGTCAAATATATGTTTTTCTCTAACTAAAATATTACTACTCATCTTTAGTGTATGTAGACATGGTAATTTCATTAGCACACTTAATTCACACAGGTATATAAAGAAAAAACCCTACTAAATTAGTATGTTCATTTTCACTTATTACAAAAACTGAGCATATAACAATTTTGCTTCTATTTCCAAGGCAACACAAGTTTTGTCTGTAATCAGATCATATATAGCCAAGCTCAAAATTTTAGTGCAGAGTTCTGTAAGTTGCTTCTTGGAACTGTTAGTCTTCTCTAAAATAAGTAACTAAAATAATAAAAGGAAAATTCAACAGAACAGTTCTCTTTTCTTCATTTTTTTCTTCATCTTTTCTTCTTTTTCTTTCATCATTCAAAGATTCTTTTCGCTTCAGCTCTTGACAGTTCTCAGTTATTTGTTTCAGCATTTCTTGGCTCTTTGTCACCAGCTTGCCATCAAGGTGGCTCATACAGTTCAAGCCTCGCATTACACAGTTCATTCAATGTGGCATTCTGTACTTTTTCCATGCATTTTGACCACTCAGGTGCTGAGAAACTCTGACAGAGCACCATCAATTCTTTGCACTTTTTCGAATCCAAGCCTTTCACTTTTATTTTCACTTTGTTCATATTCAGACTTTTCAGCTATGGGTGCAAATGATTTTTCAAGGGACCACTGCAGACGTTTTGGACACCCTTTCAGCCAGCTTTTTCCTACCTCCACTCGTAGACCCACAGCACTAATTTCTTCTTCAGAGGCTGCACCTGACTCATTCACCCTTTTGACACCTCTTTCATCCGAGTCAGTTTCCACTTTTTGCTTTTCCAGTGCCACTTCAGTTTTCTCTAGTGCTGCTTCACGCTCTGTGTGTTCCCTTACAGCTTGACTGACCCTCTTCTGTGGGCTTTTGACCACCTCTGGCATCTTTTCTTGAAGAGGAGCTGTTTTATCAGGGGGACACGGGACCATACGTGTGTGAGAGGCATGCACCCAATTTGGAAGGCCACCACATTTCACAACAGTCTTTGCCAGGATCATTTGGAACAGGCCTTTCCATTTCACAGCATCTCTCAGATCAAAGTTTTGGCACCATCCATTATGCAGATCTTGTGTAGCAGATGCAATCTGGTGAGAAACTGCACACTCCACATCAGCCAGACGTTCACAGCAATGGCTAGTCTTTTCATCTGTGTTTTTCACAAGTGCATTTGCATGCACATATTCAAGCCACTTCAGTGATGCTGAAACACAGTCTTTTGCAAAGTGAGACTCTGTGCGGACTTTGTGTTGCTTTATTTTGCTTGAAACTTCAGGCAGATAGCTACAATCCAATCCTTGTTCAATCTGTTGTTCTGCACACATCATCCTTGAGACTTCATTATGATCGGATTTCAGAGAAACTGGCAATCTATACCTGGGCATCAGTTTTTGCAATAACACATTTGCTACTATGCAGTTGTCATTTTTCTCAAAATCTGTTCTGATACAACCCTGTTCTGTTTCTGAAACATTTTCTTGAGCCTCTATTAGTTCTTTACGAGTGTAAGTCATTATCATTAGCATTAGATAAACAGTATCCTTTTCAGATTCACCTGTGAAAATTCCATTGAGTGCATAGGCTAATAGGACAGAATATTGTTAAACTGAATTAGCATTTCTCTCTCCCATGACAATAGTGACTCCCATTTGAGCAGCTATACTGCATGTTATGGTAAGGGCAAACAATTTCGAATTTTGGGCTGGGGTAACTACTGAAAGCCATGAAGCTTTGACAACATAATGTATAAGAAGCACAGCATGTGCTGCTCTTAATGTGTCATTGTTACCTTTTAAACATGGGCCATCTACAAAATGGACATTGTTGGGCTCAATCAGATGTTCATCCTTAAAGTCTAACTTTGGTTTCATGCATAAATTCATGACACCTAGACATTTAGGTTCAGTTTCATCACAAACAATTTCATTTGCTGGCAGAAAGCTAAATACATTTGAATTTAGACATTTCTTGGTCACAGTATTTTCCCAAAACAACTCCACAAAGGAAGGAACCTTTTCAGCAATTGGACATTCCATCATTATATTCTCACTCTTTTTATGACTGACATTTACCACAGCTACTAAATTAAGGCAGCTGGGTATTTCTGTGACGTTGGGGTCAATGGTTATTGGGAAATACGTCACAGACTTTGGAACACATTCATGTTTTTGAACAGGCACTGAGAGAGCGCAGCCCTCCCTCTCACTGCACATTAGTGTATTTTCTTTTAAATAAACTTTCATTCCTAGTGCCGGGGCGCGATATTTTTTCTCTTTCAACTCTAGGAATGCTTTTGTGCAATTGTTGTCCAATGGAAGCGGATCAGACACATCCTTGTGTGTCAACCTCAGTAAAGGCTTAACCACTAGGGAAAGGTTTGGTAACCACTCTCTACGGCAGCCAACCATTCCCAAAAACATCCTGACTTCTTTCTGAATTTGAGGTGTGTTCATCTGGTGAATTATTTCCACTCTCTCTGGTGACACCTTTCTAACTCCTTTTCCAATTTTGTGTCCCAGACATTCATCTTCTTTTGACAGTACTCCTGACTATTCTCATGCAATGGCACTATGACATGAACTTGACAAAAATCAATAACAGTAAGCCATTCTTCAGCACATGAGATGTAAAAAAATATATTGGCTGGATTTGGTACCATAGGACAACATAGAACAGTTAAGCTATTAATCTCCTGCACTAATCTGTTCTTTTCATTTAGTTTCTGTAAATCTGTGATCAGAAAGTTACATAAACTTCCAATCAATTCCCTCAAAAATCCTTTACTCAGTTTATCTCCAATTATGGGTAACATTTCTGCAACTGATGGTGTTCTTGAATACATGTCATCTGGTTCTAATTTTAACAAGACATGTTCTCCACATTTTATTAATCTGACATCCTTCTCTGTGAACTCCCTTATTTTTGTGTTTATTATTTCTTTCAAATCAGAAGGTAATTTTTCAACTGTCATTTCTGCTATAGCTGTCTCTTGTTGGGCCATTTTAAAATGTACATCCTCATCAGAAATCTGATCATTAACATCATCTGGTGTACAGTAATCTGTGCTGTTTAATTTGCAAAACAATTGTTTTCCTGTCAGGCCTGAGTCACAAACAACAAATTGGTAATTTTTATCAAATGGGCCTGATTTTGCGGCAACGTTTTCTAAAACTGTGTTTGTAATTTCTCTTTTTAAAATTCCTACAACTAAGTCTGGACCTTCCACTTTTTTCACAATGGACTTGGTAAATTCAGAATTGTTAGGGTTAAAACTCTCATTTTCAAATACAGCAACTTGTTGAAATGGGTTCTGATTTTGTTTCTGGAAAGAATTCACATTTGCTCTGGACAACTGATTTAAATTAATTTTAGCATTTTCCATATTTTGTGAGAGCATCTGAGCTTGAAAAACTCCTGCCATTGGTACCTGTTTCTGAACTGACATTTGCATTTGCTGAACTGGCACATTTTGCACCTGCATTTCTCTCTGTGTTTGCGCATTTCCATTTGCTACATCATGTTTAAATTTACATTTCTTCTTCCAGTGCTCAAATCTGTTACAAAGCAGGCAAAAGGATACTTTTTCCAGCAGTGCAACATCCATACCTGAATTTGCACAAACCAAAACACCTTTACTTCCATCCTGTGTTCTTTTAATCTGTACCCAATTAACATCCTTTTCTGCCCTTCAGGAAAGTAATCACTGCTACGTTTTTCTCCATAACAACAGAAAATGATGGTGCATTCATGTAAACCTTTTTCATTGTCTCCTCACCTGGCCTTTGCACAGCAACTTTAGATTCAAACCATAATTCAGTCTGCATGGCAGTGTCAAAAATCATTTTCAAATTAATACATAACTCCTTTAAAATTTCAACAAATCCATCAATTTGTGGGTACCACAGCATATGTTTGTCTCAATTCTGGGAATGTGTTCAGAAATGCTGCAAGTTCACTTTTGTTCCGTGGCACATGAACATGCACTTCTCCCATCTTTTCTCTCAATGAGTAAGCAAAAGCTTCTCCTCATCCTGTTTATTATTTTCCTCAACTAGATCTGGTGGTTTCTTTTTCTTATCCAGTTTCCTTGCTAGGTCTGGTGGTTTCTTTTCTTCTCATGTTGTCTTGCCCACTTGTCTCCTAATTTCTCAAACACATTGCATTTGAAAATATATTTTATTATTGATTCAATGTGCAATTGCATTCCTGAAGAACACATTTTCTCATTTGCTTCATCATCCATATGCACACTGAAACTTTTCTGAAATGGAAAACTTCCTGAAACATCAATTTCATATTTTTGAGCCAAATCAGTCTAATATGTGTAGTTACTGCACATGTAGTTGTTTCCTTACTCAGGAAATTAATTCTTTTTCCTGACACTGGTTCACATTTTCATGACTTAAACAGCAGGGACTGTTAATTTCTTCATGTTCAAATGTTGAATTTAAAACACTAAGGGGCGATTCCGAGTCGGGCCGGAAATCTCTCCGACCGAGCCGGACCGGAGAGATTTCCGACCGAATCGGAATCTGGCAGCTCGACTGAACGAGTACGATGCGCACGTATGCCATCGGACTCGAGTCGGTCGGACTCCCATTGAAGTCAATGGGAGCCGGTCGTACAACGCCTATGCGGGCTCCCATTGACTCAATGGGTGCGAGGCGGACAAGGGCGCCCCCTACAGCGTGTACGCGGCGGGCGACTCGCGCCGTACACGCACAGGTAGGGGGACCCATGGGTCCCCCTGTGTGCGACTCGCGCGGCTACGCGTACAGGGGTCTGACACGGACCCCAAAGTACGGCTCCGACTGCTCTTTCGAGCCGGAGTGCGCGGCTCGGTCGGACTGCTCGCGGCGCGCATCGTACTTACCCGGCCGAGGGAACCTCTCCATTGCGCGGTGCGAGTCGAGTCCGAGCGAGTCGGTCGGTGCGGTTCGACCCCGGAACGAGTCGGTCGGAGCGGTCGGGACGCCCGGACGAGTCGGTCGGCGAATTCACATCGTACTCGCTCGCCCGGACGCGCGTACGAATCGGTCGGGAAATAGGGCTCCGAATCGGATCCGGTTAAGCCGAATCCGATTCGGAGCCCTACTGGCCGAGATCGGAATCGACCCCTAAACTGTCTCTGTTTTTCAGTGTCTGGGTTATTTTGTTCCCCCATACTCTCTATCTTTTTAATCACTGCTGCTTCCTCAAAGCAGGTTTGAAAAATCCCATCTTCAAATATATTCATTTTATCCTGGGCTGTGGCTGTTGTAAAGACCATTTTCCCCCACCTTTCAGTGCTTGGACTGTCTGGGGTAGTTTCTGTTCAATAATCTGTGAAATCTGAGTTTCTGAAATAAACCCTGACATAATTACTCCTTCTGCAACTCTTTGAACTTTTTGATTAGGGACCATATTAATTAGGACAATCACAATTTGTCTAGGCACTGCCTGTGCATCTGCAGTTTGTAGTTTTTGTACTGAATCAGTCACAATTGAAGCTGTAACACCTGGAGATATCACTGTCAGTGCTGAATCAACAGGTAATGGGTCAATCTGAAATATCTGCACATTTCTCTCAATCTGTATTTCTCTCTGTTCAACAGAAGCAGTAGCCACTGTAGTACTTACTGGTACACTATTATCAGTATTTTTAATGGGGACCACATGAAGTGGTGGATACTTAGTTAATAATGCATCCATTTTTTCATCCCCTACATCACTATTTATTTGAAGCTTTTTGTCATCATTAATTCCCTTCTCCTGTGTCTGGTACTTTACCTTTTTATCTTCACTTGCTTTGTCTCTTGCTGCCTTTTCCCACATGCTTAAAGCCTCAAATTGTGCAGCTCTAGATGGTGTCTTTATTTCACATAACACTTCCCTTAATTTGTCAATAATTTGCAATTCAAAAGTACCATCTTTTGGAAACCTCAAAGGACCCTCTTTTTCAGTAATCTTGCACCATTATTGAACCCACATACATGAATTTTGTCCCAAATTGGTAGACATAAAATGCACAGGTGTTCCCTCAGGAGCATCACCAATTAAAAACGAATTTTCCACTTTACCTCCCAACAATTTCTTAAAACCTTCAAACAATTTCATTTCTGCAATATTTTAATGCAATTTATTTTCTCCAATCCTGTCACAGTTGACAATTTCAGTCAGTTTAACTCTTACTACTGACCTAGGGAGCTCCTCCCGCTCCTGACCAAGGGATCTCCAAGGGAGGGTCAGTTTTACTTATAAAATTCACTGCAAATTTCTAAGTCCTTTTTCTTTACAATAACTTGTTAGTTACAACATAAAACAATGCTACTTTGTCTGCTCCACTAAATAAAGAGATAGTTTTCACCCTTTAAAGGATTTTTCTTTCCCTGCAAGCAAAAATAACGACCAGCGCTATCTCACTCTTCAAACAAGCTCTGGGAGGACCTGATACTCCTCCAGGGATAACGCCAGAGTTTCGCAAGAGGCTTTTGGCGTTAAAGGGAGTCTTGGTACTCCTCTGGGGATAAGGCCAAAGTTTCACAGGTGGACCCTTCGCTATTTCAATCACTCTACTCACATACAAAATAGTCCCTAATGTAACACCTACAGCCTCCCATAGCCTTCGGTATTACTTCCAACAGACAAAGTACTTCTGCAGTGTGATTTCACTTACCACACTCTTCTTCTGCCCTATTTCAGGCTAAATTCCATTCCTGGGATTCCCAGGTAACCACTGTACCTGTACTTCCAAGACTACATAAAAACGTGACACTGACTCACTTTACATGAAGAGTTAAAAACATGAAATCAATAATCAATAAAACCATCAAGTCAAAATGAGCAAAATTTCACCAACATTCATAGCCCTTACTAATTTTTTCAACACTACAAAAAACATACCTTCTAGCACATTAACAACATTTCACAACCCTATTTATACTCACACCACTCCAGCAATCGCCTTCTTGCATCACCTTCCAGTACTGCTTTGCCAGTCTTCAAGTTTTGAGCATTGGAATCAGGAATCAGGACTTTTTGAGAATCTGGACATTTATCTAACTTGGGCAATTATTTTCTAGCGCTATTTAGGCTTTAAACTAAACTATGCTCCTTTTGGTGATAGTGTTAACTTTACCTCTGCTACCAGAAACTGATCCAGCGGTAATTTCACGGTAATTTCTCAATGCAAAACCTCATTACCTCTAGTTTACCGTTTAAAGGCGATGGACCTTTGCCACCGTGTATCATCATCAGGAGACTTTACATAAACATGAAAAATCAATTGCAAATAATATTTAAGGCAATAATGAGAGTTGTGAGTAGTTTTAAAGGGTTTTATATTCTAATCAAAAGTTAAGTTTCTCTGACTTTTTATTCATTAGTCAAATATCAATCAGGTTACAGAATTGAAAAATAGGTCAAATAGAATTAATACAGAACATATTAGGGATTGCATACAAAGCACTTCATAAAGGAAAAGGGAATGAGGCATAAAATGTCAGTCAGAACTCTTTAAAGAGTTTCAGGAAAATATAATTCAAGAGTGAGTTTTGCAAGGCTAATCAATAATTAATAATTGGCAAATATCTCCCATAAAGAGAAATAAATGCATAAGACAAATAAATCTTTTCAAAGCCAGTTAGTGAATGCATGAAATTTAAAGTTTTAGCATCTAAATCTAAACCTGTTCTGATCTACTCAGTTGCTCTCTCTGTGTCTGACACAGAAGCTGGGCATAGCCCGCCCCCACTCTCTCTCTGTCTCCTCGGACGCAATCTCCACCCAGTCTGCACCCGCGACGTTCACGTACCTAACCCGAATGATGTCTGGTCAGATCTGCTCTGACACGCCCCCAAGGGGTCATTAATTATACCCTAATTCTTGGCTGACTACACTAACAATGTTGCAGTTTCAGTAGAAACTCGCACTGTGATTGGTTGGCACAGGTGACATAGGGGTCTCATCATCCTGTTCTCATCGCAAGTCCACCCCATACCGGTTCTAACAATAGGGGCTTAATGCTAAGAACAATATACATAACATGTATCAATGAGAACATCTCTTGCAACATCTTAAGCGACAAAATGTATCAATCTAATTCTTTTTCTTGTTCACTTTCACATCGCACACAGGAATGACACTCTCCCACAAACACTGGTACGTTGGCACGGTGACAGGAGTGTGGCCTTGACCTATGTGTCTTCACTTGAGGCACTTGGCAGTTCATGCAGCTGGCATATTCCTTTGCGCATGCGTCTCCCATTCAGCACACTGCTAACAATTCTCAGCCATGCTGGATTCCTAGGCAGCCATATTATTGTGGGCCCAAATGTATACTAAAGCAAAACAAACACAAAAGAATATTAATTTATGAAGTTAAGCCCATTATGTTCACCTCCCACCATTCTAATACCCTGTATAAATTATTACCTAGCGAAAGCTATTAATTTAAAGCAGCTTTTCTATTATTCATGCACACCATGCAAAATGTGCAATGTACAACATAGCATAAACATGCACTAGTGCAAATTTTCAAAGCGCAAACAGTTAATACATGCCCATGGCAACCTGCTCTAATGTTTTAGATAGCTTTTCATGCAAAATGCGTTTGCCCCACGTGTAGTGTTGGTGCATGGTTGATTAATTAATACATATAATAAGAAAAATGTGTGCTTTGCACTTTTCACTCCACGTTTTAAAGTGAAGTAAGCTTTGTTTAAACAAATTACATAGAGATAAAAGTTTGCAACATGCCTTCATGGACGGAAACAGAGGCGTAAATTTTAACAAAGGTCTTTCATTGAAGACGTGTCTTCTCATGGGAGACGGGAGGAAACAGAGCAAACATTCCTCTGTTATCTCAAGGCTAAAGGCCGCAGTGGGCTGAGTCTGCCAAAGAATTTTCAGCCTTTTCTACACCGTAAAAGGTGTGTTAATTCAGCACAATTATATGCTCTTTGAAAGTTCAAAACACATTTTTTTAAAATTAAAGGTACATTCTATAGTGAGGTTAAATCAAAAATAAACACAATTAAACATGGCTGTTTAATTAATTGAGCATGTTTTTACATGAAAGCACTTTAGACTGAAAGCATCTTGACCAGGCCTTATTCATGTGTCATGTGTTTTCACTTGCACCAAAATTCTGCGTGCCATTTTAAATGCAGTTTGTGTCTGAAACTTAAAACAGAGCAATGCCTAATCTAGGTGAAATTGGCGATGGCCGGGGATCAGAGTCGAATTGCAAACTTAATGGATGCATTTTATCTGTTAATACAGGTCCCATGTTGTTATGAGGCACAGTAGTACCCAACCTGGTTATACAGCTCCGTCTGACTTGTAACTGGGCCCTTTGAAATGTGCGCGCTCCTTCCAGAATTATAACTTCTTTGTGTGTTTTGCCATTCACCTGTCTCTTATAGTTAGTAGGACTCCGGCGCCTCATACCCTTTTCACACATAAGCTTTGACTCCATCATCAAAGAGTTTATTACCCAGTGAGTGCCGTAAAACTGCAGAAAGGCAGCATTAGGTGTAGCACAGCACAGGAAGTGAAGGAGATGAGCTGACAGAGAAATTTGCACACAGACAAACATCTCTCTGATGATTATTCCAGTTACCCCACGCCTGTACGACAATTAGGGCCTCATTTCAAGTTTGACACAGTGGAATCTCTGCCATAAACTAGTGGAGCTGCTGGCCCCTAAAAAAATGGGTCCCCTTGCCTCCTTTAGACTTAGGTTAACCAACCACCTCTGAAAAACTGGTCACAGTGGGGGTCTGCTGTCATTATTTATGGCAGGGTGAAAGTCACTAATTATTGTATTCCTGTTACTACCATGTCAGGTATGGAGGTGTTGGGAAGGAAAATGTGAAAATGTCCCTTAAGTGCTGAGAGGAAACATCACCCGCAGCATATGCTGAGTGTTTCTTTCAATGTCCCTTCATTCTCCAGTGCCAGGTCTGGCTCACAGCACACTGCTGGCAAAAGTAGAACTGAATGACGAGAGACCACCCCTGAAGTCCCGACTGCCATAGAAACGGACTATGCAGGGGCGGTGTGCCATGCATCACAACAGCCTGCTCAGCTCTGGGGCTTGTGCAGAGGGGTCAAGGGCAAAGGGACGTCTGGTGGCCCAGAGAGACTGCTGACGGGGAGCCCACTGCACCACTCATATGAAGAGTCAGGAGCACAGCAGCAATGTTCCCTCTAATTTAATTTATCTGTGTCCAGAAAGAAACCCTCGATGTGCACACTTCACATGGCCTTGTGCAAAAAACCCTCTGGGTAAGGTAGCTGTGGGGTTGAGAGCAAGCTAGGAGTGGTCCATTTTTATTCTACATTCAAAACGGTACCATTATAAGGTACTTTCAGCCAAATGTTTGCCAAACAGATTTTACAGTACACAAATAACACAACACATCATAAAAGAAGTACAATTCCTTCTAAATGGCAAACTGTTTTGAGCTTCCTACCAAAATAAACACTTACCCACATAGCTCTGTTACCTACAAGATCATTTTCCCAATATGTCTTGCTCCAAGTTACAGAAATACAATAAATGCTGAAAAAAAAACACAGTAAAAATAACAGAGCATATTTTTTATAGCCCACACAGTGAACTGAACTCTAGGCTGTTTTGCTCTGGGTCTCATAATGGTGTTGGATTAAAGGGGTTTGAGCATCGTGATGTGGCTAGAGATTAACTCAGCAAATTAGGAGGTTGTAATCTTAGGCTGACCCTTTTACATTAAGGCTAATGTTTGGCACATCAATCTAAGGCTATACAGTTGGCAATACAGTTCTAAGTATGTCTCTTTTACAATAACATGACATAACAGAAAGAAGCATTGCCTTGTGGAAGAGGGATTAAGAGGGAAGTTTCAGACATTGACAAATGGGTGCTTAAATCCCAAGTCTCTCTGACTACAACAGTTTACCTTGTTATAAACATTTAATCTCCATGCAAACGAACACTGTGTTCCTAAATATCCTTTAAATAACTACAATTTAAGTACCAGAAAACTATAAACATTATCATCAGTTTGTCAGAAATGCCCATCGTTTGTGGGGTCCTTAAAATTAATGATATTGGCACTTTAAATGAGTGAAAGAATGTACTCTTGATAAATAAATTGTAAAGAATCTCTAAACTCTTCTCTGCAAGTGTTAACTTGCAATCTGTTGGTCTGTCAGTACTAACTTACTACAACACATCTATAAAATGAGTAGGGACATGAAGAGACATGCTCAAGAGTTTGCAGGAGTAACCCCTTGTGACATGTAACACTGCTCGAGGAGGAACACCCCCATAAAAATACATAATTTGTTTTACATGAGCAATGCCACAGTATTTATAATTTTGGGGAATTCGTATCTACCCTGACAGAGGTTCATTACGAGTTGCCTATTATTTTATGAAGTAATACTTCAGATGGTAAATGCAGATACCACCGGCTGCATATTTACTAGGAGCAGTATTACCTCTCTATTACTGAGTTCAGTACTGCAGACCTGGGGATACTGCTGTACTATTCCATGTTTCCCCGTTTATGAGCTACAAAACTAGGAATGTGCAGCATTTTCCCTGCACAAATTATGTCACACTTTACCCAGCAAAATTTGAGAGGGGAACGCTCAGAATTTCTTCACCGATTTGTGCACTAATTCCTGTTTGCTCCCAAATCTGGAAACATTGCCTCCCTGTCATTAGGACCAGGAATCTGGTTACATTAGACAGCAAATGTTTCTCTGTTGGGAAATGTAAATCTTACATTTTTCATTTGTTACCAAAGGCACAGCAACATTTAGATTATGAGTTAGGTACATTATGACGAATTATCAGTCCCAGACTTGCAGCAGCCTACATTCACACAGCTCTGTCAATGCTCCTCAGTCCTAGGACTTCTAGCTGTTTGTGTTTACACAGCTTTGACAATGTACCTCAGTCATAATGCTCAATTCAGGCAGCATTCACACTGTCTAATTGCTCGCTTCATACTGCATTCTCACACCTCTGACATGCATCTCAGTCACGGGGCTCATTTCAGTTTGCACTCACAAAGCTCCACTGATGCATCATTGTCAGGGGCTGCCTTTATTCACAATTAAAAAACATTTGATGCACTGCTACACTAACACAGCTTTGACAGTGCACTGCTTTCACAGAGTTGTCAGTCCATGTGCACACAACTTTGACATTGCACCTTAGTTATACAACTGCCTTCAATCAGAATTCATGCAGCGCTAAGAAAACCGTTGCAATACATATTGCAGACTACCATATTTCTCTGTGCTGCAACTAGGGCAGAAGGAAGCACAGATTCCCACATATGCCAAGTTGACTGAGCAAGGCTGGTTCACTAATGGTACACTATTAATGTTTTTTTACATAGTATTTCATACCACTACTTCTGTCATTTCTAAGCACTGTAAATATGGGTGTTAACTATTAACCAAAGTATAGTTCTCAGTATATTGGCCTTAGAAGAATGAAATGCTGAGTGATCTCCAAAACATTGCATATGTCTGCAACAATTGTTTAGCTCACTGAGCAAGACACCTTCTGTGCTGTAACACCTTCTCATAATGCACCTTGTAAACAATGCTGCCTGCTCTGAGACCTTTTGGCACAGATCATCTTCACACTGTGAAAGGTGAAGAAAGGGAATTCCACCAGGCCGCTCAATTAGCCCTATTCAGTCCCTCCATTCAACACCATTGTTGAAGCCTCGCCTGCTGACCCCTCCAATCCTTCACAAGTTAGATGTGTCAGTGGTGAAGGGAGGAAAAGAGCCGCCTTTCAGGCGGTACCATGGCATGGTACCATGGCTAGGACGGAAAGCACACAGTGCATGTGTTTCGTTTGCCTTTCATGCAGGCCTGATAGTATTTTAGGAGTGTGCTCGTTCCTCATATTGAAGTGTGCAGTGAGTGACCGTGGTGCTGCGCGGCCGCACACGCACACACCTTAAAGGGAACATAGCACAGTAGTGTTTGAAGACTCAGTGACGGTCCCAAGAGACTTGAAGGAGCGGTGGTGGACTCATCATGCAGGCAGAGACACATCAGCTTATGAGCCAGCAATGACTGGGGGGGTGTTCTGGAGAGCATCAGCAGGCCATGCACACTTTGGAGAAGAGAGCTGCAACTACATCGTGCACATTGCTGTGCACTATGCATTCCATCCTAGTGTGTTAGTATGCACAGAGGCCCAGCTGATCTCACATACCGTCCTGGAGTATTCATTACTCTTTAGGTGTGCTTGATTGTCGTGGTTTAACATGAGGCCCCACACAAAGTTTTGAAAAAGAACCCTCATTGGGGTGCTATGTGGTGGCAGACTCCTCCGCCAAAACCCACGCAGTCAACCACTGATCACCTTTAATGCGGACTGATGGAGAAGACACACAGGTATGTGCGCATCACCTATTTTCTAGAACAATGGGTAATGAGTAAAGAGTCTGTGCCCAAGCTGACACAAGCGCACTGAGAATATGTGCTTTGGGAGCAATTTGCCACTGCCAAATCAATAGCACCCTCTCATGAGTGTTATCATACTGTCATCTAGCCTTGTAAAGTACCTACTGGTGAAATACATTGAAGGACCTCAGCTAGACCTATACAGTAGAGTAGTGCTAAGCTGTGCATAACTAACATTATTACTGCATGCCTGCCCCTTGCTGTGCCCCTGCACCAGTAATGTCAATACCTGGCCCTTCCAGTAGCTTGCCTGTGCTGCTCCATTTGCTCAAATGGCAAATAGTCAACTGTCAAGGGTATTTATTGTCAAGGAAGTGGCAACAGGGAGCAAACCTCCCACCTCCTCAGATGCATCAAAAAAGGCAGATGTAACTCTGGAAACTACTTCAAGGAAGTAAGTTCTGTGGGGATGACACAGAACACACTGGAACAGAAAATAGAACACATCTCAGGGGATGTGAAATCTCTATGAACAGACCTTGCAAACTTTCATATCCTTATTGATCACACGGATAAGCGGATAACCACTCTGGATCTTACTCTCAACAATACCCCAGACTGGGGACAAGAAGTGTTGCACCTTCAACAAAAATGAATGGACCTGGAAGACAGATCCAGAAGGAACAATGTACGTTTTCATGGCCTCCCAGAAGGGCTTAAAAAAGGCCAGGTGGAAGATTTCTTGGCTTCCTTTCTACCCCACATTTGGTAGATGTTTCATCCAGTCTGGAACAGCAGGGCGCCTGTTGCATAAGAGCATGCAAATTGAATAATGACAACCAGCAAGACCTTTCAAAGCATGCTTCTTCAACAAGTGGGAGAGACCTTGCAGGCTGCAAAAAAGACTGGTGCCTGCACATTTTAGGGCCATAAGATCTATGTGTCAGACGACTTTTCCACTGACAACAATATTAAAAGGAAGACATTTATTTCATTAAGACCACAGTTGAGGAAAAGAGAGCTGAAATGTGGTTTACTAGAGCCAGCCCTGATGATTGTCACTGCAGGTGGGAAGACTATGGAGTTTACTGAACCGGATGACCTTGTTGATGCGAATTATATTCACATTCAAAATGCTTTTGCAAATAATGTGCAAAGCTTATGGTTAAATGAAACATATGCTATATGTAAAATTTGTAGTGGGTAATCATACTTAAATTTTATGGACCTGTAAATGAATAAAGTACTGATTTAAATTAGCCTAACTGTCAATGCCATGATAACTGAAAAATAATGAATTTACACTAAAAGGCCTGTTTTTCCACATTGAATAGTTGTTTGCGCACAATGTTTTTATTTCAAATGTTGTATTTTTCCAGAGGCCTTTTGTTAGCTATTGAATAGGTATTTGTTATATATTAGACAACTGATAGTGAGTTCTCACTGAGATAAGAGGAGGTGACCAAAAGAATGATTCGTGGGAAGAACTGTCTGGACCGCAAAACATCAGTGATATAATTTTTCAAGGTTCAGTGTCTGAAAGCCTGTTGTGCACCTCTGAGAAAATGGGGAGTTTGTTGATACTCTATTGGAGGATGAAGAAGAAGAAAGAAAATAATGTTGCAACATAGAATGTTAGTGTTTATATTGGTGCATGTTCCTAGAGCAGAGGCAGATTCTTTCCCCGGCTCACTGACTGAAGACTCGACTTTGAGTTTCTGATGCCTTTTCTTCATAAGAGGCTGCATTACTTAGATTTTACAGATTTGCCTGCTGATATCTTTCAGCGGAGAATATTTTCCAGCTTATAATGCAAAAGCTTCATGCTTGAGCATAGAATTCTCTCTTTTGCCAGAATTCTTTATTGGGTATCTGAACTGACACTGTTTTCTCTCATTATTCCAGCTTATTGAGAATAGGGAGTTTTCTTTATGAAGCATGCTTGTTGCATTATGTTGCATTATTACTATTTTAAGTGTGATTCTAACGAATATTTTGTTTTATTTTATAATCAAATATTGACTGGTGGATTATATTAACTTTGAATGATGAAATCTAAAGTTTGAAACCTAATTAATAAACTGATGAAAATCTAAAAGATTCAAAAATAAAATCTTTTTAACTCACACTAATTTTTCTTTATTGATTGAACTGAATGCCTTTAATGTTTTATTGTTATATAGATGATCGCTCCTTATTTCTCCTTGTTGAAGAGCAAAGGTCTATATGACCAATGGCTGGGGTTATTTAATGATAATACTCGAAGATTGAGATTCAGAAAAACCCGCTCCCTCAACCCTAAAAGTTCTTTGGACACGACTGAACCAGTGGACTTGGATGTTAAAGACATTCCTAAGCACCATCAGCATAGGAAGCAGAATTGGCAAATGGCAAGTCCCTCAGACAAAGAAAGCCTACAAAGAGTGGTAGATGCCTTGAAAAGAGACCAGGATAAATGAAGATTATCTCTAAATCACCAACTGAGTTTGATAAACATGACCCACCCAAGTCAGCTACTAACTACAACATATGTGTACACTCATGGTAACTTTATTTTTCCTATTTTTCTCACTTCTCATCTGCAAGCCCCCTTTTGTTCTCTTAAAATTGGTATAAATAACATGCCTTTCAAGATTACACACACACGCGTTCTGCTGCAATGGAGCATGAATTGACTTTGAAAATACTGATACTAGAAATGAGAGGTGACTTCAGTTGGGACAACATCATTCTATGATACACAGATGCCTCCACCACATGTTTGCACACAATATAAAAACACAATCCTGCTAAATATAGGTCGACTCCATGTACTACACAACCCCATTAAAAACCCCCTTAACCCTGGCTAATCACCAAACATCCTTTACTTTTTGTTACTTGTTGCTATTTGTTACTTGTCATACTGCCTTACACTTCCCTTACCAAATGACTCTATATGCAGAGGATGCTCCTGAACCACCTGTGACAATTGTAAAAGCTGCTGACGAGGTGCCACTAAGGAAGTGAAGTAGGATATGCTAGTGTAAGTGGCTACAGGTTAGTTTAAGATTGCCTCCTTCTGCCTAATGTACGACCACCACCACATTATACACCCATTGAATTCATTCAGTGAAAATACAGATTATTTCCCTTGTTGGCACTCTGAATATGGATGAACGTTGAATCATTCCCACATACTACTCTGAATGGCGGTTGCATGCTTCCCACCCCTCCTCTCACTCCCTCCCAAGGTAACAGCCAATCTTTTACCTGTCTCTCTCCCCTGGACAATGCATGTTGCAGGCCCCCCTCCTCATATACAGCAAGATAGATCCCACCACTCATAGCTGACAACAAACCATTACTCATTTATACTATCATCCTCAATATTCACTAGACGACTTAGACTCAATATCACCATAACAAATTAAACCTTTGCTTTAAATGTTAGGGGGTATCATATTATATAAAGAGAAAAACTATACTATAATATATAGCCATTAAACATGCGGCTATCACCTTCTGCAGTACTTACAAGGATCAGGAAGAACAACTCAACCATCCACTTCCGACATGTCAAAATCCAAAGGCGTTAAGATTCTGTTAATCAAATGCCTAGTGCTTAAATATTAAGCATGGTCGCTATGCTTTGGTCAAAGTGAGAATCACAATAAATTATTGATCATTAGATCAGTATAGGCATACAACATCTTACAACCCACTCTTACAACCACTGACCACCTACTTATGGAGTTCGGTAAATCCAGGGTTCTCATCGGAGGTGCCTAGGACCTATTAGCTCTGGACCTTATTCTGTACAGAACAGGTCACCTGACCGAAATAATTATTTGCACAGGACATTGATAACTGATGTTAGACCTGTCAGCCTTAGGACAGTCTTCCCCCCAAACTTTTTGTCTTACTCCTCCATTCTTGCTGATCTCATTTTTGTTGGCCTTAAGACTCCGTGCACTTCTTGACGGTTGTGACGTGTCGTGCTACCCGGTCTGAGCTTACAGAGACTAATGGGGTGTGGATATTAAGCTGCATTATTAATATATGGCCTTCCTTTATTGTACTACAATAATATAGGAGCAATACGAGTGTTCCAAGAATCTCTGGGAGAACTGATTCCCTCACACTTAGACTTCGGTGTGATATTGCTGCAAAGAAATGCATAGTCCCTGATGAAGTCCTTACAGAGGACGAAACGCATTGGCCGGGCTGTTTCATTAATGTTTTGAAAAATAATAAAGAGAATTGTTTTAAGACTTCATACTATGGCTCCCATGTTATTTTGGTCTTGGAGAAGAGTACATTGGGATCGGCACCATAGAAAAATGTGTTCTTCGTGAAAGGAGGAGTAAAAAAGAGAACAAGCTCTATAATACATTTGTTGGACACTTGAGGCACTCCCTTTTGTGTGTTTTTGACCACAAGATACATGGTACCACAAAAGAAAAAACAAGTATTTGATCTTATAAAACAATACATAGATGATAATGAGGCCTTGGTAACCTCAGCTCAGTCCCTATGGGTCGAGAAAAGTCATGATGATAGGTTCCCTGATGAGGGAAGTCGCTTTAGCTCAAACTAGAACTAGAATTGTAAATTAAAATTAATTGCAGCAGTTACAGCAACCACCACGCCGAAGAACAACTACTCCACATAGAAAAAGATAAATTGCCATTGAGCTCCCTCTTCACAGACAGAGTGGAACAAGTGTTGCATTGACTATAGTATCGTCATTATGAGCATAGTAAAAAGCAGGGAGGCTCCTAGCTTTTTAATTGAAACAAAGAGAGTCGCAAGTACCAGTTCACTCATTGTGAAATGATGACGGGAAGGTACACACCCATCTACAGGATATTGTTCACGTCTTTGCTAAATTTCTAGCAAGACTATATAAAGCAGACAGGGAAACTGAAGCTACAACAAGCGAAGAGCTATTTTTCACCACATACCCACTGGCCAAGCTCTCAGATGCAGGAAAAGACTTGCTCGATTGTGATATACATGTGGAAGAAATTAAAGATGCCTTATCTGTTCTTCCCAACAAGTCATCAAGGGAAGACATCAAGGTGAATTCTATAAAATAGGGAGCAGTCATATAATTAAAATGTTGCATGCCACCTTGGAGAAGCTGAGAACACTGGTTCACTTTGCTTTCTCTTCAACAAAGTGTTCATGACAATGATCCCTAAGCCACACAAAGACCTCTTGAGCTATGCTAATTACCATCCTATTCCATAGATCAACATGGATATGACAATCTTAACAAAACACTGGCAAAAAGACTGTGCAAAGCCATTCCCTTGTTGGTCCATGAATCACAAATTGGCTTCCTACATGTAGGCATTCCAGACAGCACCTCAGAACTCTTGTGCACCTAAGAACTCTCCAGATCCAAATATAGCCACCTCCCTCGATGCTGAGAAAGCCTTTGATCCTTTGGAGTACGGTTAAATGTTTAGAACTATAGGAGACAATTTCATCTCAAAGGTTAGATAGCTCTCCAATAACCCCTCAGCACAAGTAACATGTGTCTGGTTTTTGTCAGTACCATTTCCCATATTGAAAGGAACTACTAGGCAGGGCTGCCTCCTGTCACCCCTACGTGCCCTTAAACTGCTAGGGCTCACATTAGGAAAACACAATCTATTGCATGGATTCACACATCAGCATAGGAAATAAAAGCACTACTCTATGCTGACAATACCATGCTCACCCTGGCTAAATCCGAAGCTGCTCTACCATCTCTTGTGGCCCTAATAGAGATGTTCTCATTATTTTTGGGGTACAAGATCAATTGGTTGATGTGTAAATCACTTCCCATGTTCCATTACACCACCATGGCAGTGATAAAGACCTATAATTTGAAATGGGTTGCACAGAACCTCAAATATTTGGAGATACTTGTAAATACAGGACTCATAGATATAGTCACTAATAGTCTCCAACCCCACCCCGACCTGTCAAATTAACGTAGACTTCCAATGATGGAAAGCACAGAACCTCTCATTTTTGGGCTGGGTACAAGTGATTAAAATGATGATTGCCCCTTCCTATAATTATGTCCTGAGCTTGCTTCCTCCCATAGTCTGCTCACTTTTTTACTTCTGCCTAAATTTGTCCATAGCAGAGATCTAGCACCGTAGCACATATCTCCCTGTGGTAAAGTATAGGAGGAATTTTAAAAGTTGATCAAACTTTAACGAAATAGTAAAAACAAATTACGTTAAATTCCAATATAAACTAATTTTATTGATTTATTTTAAATGTCAAAAATTCTGCAGCACTATTACATTAATTTTGAATTAAGTATTTAGTTAATCTAAATATATTAAATTAAATGAAAAATATTTTTTAATGATTTTGTTAAAAAAAACTAAAGTGAAATGTTTGTATTTATTTATAATGTATTTAAAATTACAAAAAGTTTTTTATAGGATTAATTGTAATCAATTTCATTTTTTATTTAAATAAAATGATATTAAAATATGTTATCATTAATGTTTTTGTTATTAAAATTAATATATTTTATTCAACATTCAATTTTGATTATATATATACACATTTAAAAGAAAATCTAATTACATTATTTTAATTTCACTTTGTTTCTGATGGCGTTCTATGTTATGTCCCTGCCTCCATTTTTAGGTCTCGCATAGGGCAGCGCATGCGCTGCCTCTACGAGACATCAAGTAATCAGCATTAGTAGTTAAACTCCACCCATTGCATTTCTCTTTGCTTCGTCACTTACCATTGGTGAAATCTGTCATTGCTCTTCTTAACGTGCTCTTTGTTGGCTGGTGGTCCGTCACGTCATTTCCGTTTTTTTCCGTTTCTGGCGGAAGCAGCATCGATCAACTACTGTTAACTTGCGCTGCAGGGCGGCATCTTTTAATGTAGGCACTACTTTGGTTTTTTTTCCCATGGCGCCTGGTTCGCGCCCCTCGCTCCTTGTTGTTCTCTGTAGGCTGAGGTCTTCCAGCCTGTACAGGGAGCCGCGCCGGCTCTGCTGCTCCAGCTGCCTACTCCTGCACTTCTTGTTTTAAACACGCGCCTTTTGATGTCTTTTATTTATTTAATATTTACAAGCACGGCGCGCTTTAACTTTAGCGGCCGAACCATTTCCATTCTTTAATTAGGCAGCCCGGCAGCTTGCTCCTCCCTGCCGTCCCGCCCCTGGGCGTGAGCTAATCTTCCATCATTACAACAACACGGCGTGGCCGTGGGGCGCCATGATCAGAACGGACGACGGAGGAGCTACATTCTGCAGCCCTATTACACAGGCTCCACTTGGCGCCGTTAAGGTTAGATATGCTTGCCTGACATGAACTTCTCCAAATGAGGCAACTTTTATTCCATAGGCCAAGGTCCCATTCGCCAGTGTTGTTTCAAATCTCATGTACGGTTATAGAAAACTCAAACAACAGGCTCACTGCTGATAAGATTGCTCAGGATTGTTTACACACTCGCATATATTCCATATCTCCATCCTGCCGCGAAGCAGGTCTGAGATTCACACTCACTAGATTATCAAGGCGGCCTGTGGTGTAATTTTTAATTCTTTTGAAGGAACATAGGGGACATTTGCACGCAGATGCTCCAGGTCTGTACGCGCCTGTGTCCTTGAAACGGTAGAACCTAATCGTTTGTTTTTATGGGAATCCGGCAGTAGTGTCCGTCATCTAAGTTCTCTTTAGTTAATTAAAACTGACCCGGAAGCTAATTTGAAATATTTTGCCCTAGTGTTTCGGTTTACTTCCAGTCACAGGCTTGCCACTTGAGTACAAATGAACTGCAAAGCCGTGTATTTGGTAGGCACGCCCCCCCCCCCTTTAACTGGTTAACATTTAACCAAATCCAGCATTTGACATTTACTCGTTCGTTCTGTATTTACTCTTTAAAGAAAGCCTGCATCTGTTACATAAAATGCCACAAGGATCCTTGCTTTTGCGCACAAGCCCGGGCTACTTTTATTTTAGTGCCTAAGAAATTAATTCCTATGGCCACAGCTACTTTAAGTACACTTCATATTCTCGCCCAAAACGATGTTCTCAGCACGCCTGGTCATTTTTTGTTTTTCCTACCATTCTTTGTGGTGCGAACTGTTTATTCTCATTTATTTTTGTTTTTATTATAGATTACCGGGCACAATCATTTTTGCTGTGGTTTGTTTTACTTGTGTGAGCTGGTCTGACTAGCACTTGTTCTTATCATTGCCTGGTACATGCAGCACTTCAACTAACCAAACACCGGCCAACCTCCACGCCAACTGCAGATGTCCAAGGAAACTCCCGAGCACAATAGTTTGGAGGTGTTTTGAGCTCCGGCAAGTTGCTTTGAAGCGGGGCTTACTACTGTCTAATCTAAACAAAGACAGTGTGGCCTGCTGTTTTGTTAACCCTCTCCATTGCTGAATCACAGCTGGCAAATCTTATCAGCTCGGCCTTTTGGAGGAAGAGGTTGGGGCTGTCATTTGAGTGTGGTGTGACACTGCATTGTTATAGCTGATGGGCTTACATCGTGTACTCAGAACGCCCCTCCCCCAACTTTTTTCCTTGATTTTATCTTCTGCAGTCTGCTTTGTCATCATTCAGAACATGCTGTAGAGCTGGGCCCTTGTGTTTTTTTTTTTTTTTTTTAATTATTAAATTCCTACAATTTGACAGAGTGGTGCTGTGATTCTCTGATTAACTCTTGGCCATATTTGATATGAAGGCCTTATTCGGTGGTGCCTTCAGTTTCTAGTACACACACGCAAGAAGCATAGTAAATATGATGCTATTACTTTTGTAATAGAGGTCTTCTACAGATGTTATTTTAAAGAGCACGCATCCACTTTTTGCTTTGTTGTCTGGGTAGCATTGATAATTTATTTAATATCTTTCGGCATTCAAAGCTGCATTTACACAAAACACCACCAAAGAAGAAAGATTACATAAAATATCAGAATGATAAAATAAAATATTTGGCTTGAATAGTTTGAGCCCCAAACGGCCCAGTGGGAACTCCAGCATCTCTTTTTACGGAGGGCGTCATGAAATCCAATGTCTTAATATTTCGGCAGCTATTCCGTTTTTTAAATTTATTTTAGGTATTAAAGCAGGGAGACTTCCAAACCATATGGAGTTACAGACTTTTGTAGTGGAGAAAAAACACTTGACACTTAAGTGTGGGGCCATGCTCCTTCACTGTAAAGAAGCCAATGGGTTTTTGGGAAGTCCTAGTTTTAATTTGAATATACTCTGAAAGAGAAGCTTCTGGTCCTCTGCCACTTTAGAACATATAGGCCACATATGGAACTCTAATTGAAACAAAATGGAAATTATGCTAATCTATGAGCTCCTGGCACATGTTTTTGACTTTATGTTATCTAGTTTTTAAAAACGTTCCAACTTTTCTTATCTGACTGAACTCTCCAAATATGTGCATTGCTTTTTCACAAAGGGAGTGAATGAAAACATAATCTCTGCAGCAAAAGGATGAGAAGGAGATACAACAGCAAACAAAACTCACGACACAGTGAGCAGGAAGCAGCATAGAGAGTAGCAATATGGCGGGTGGCCATGTACAATTTGTTGCAGAGTTAATATTGGGAGAGTACAGCGAGTGTCCTTGGCTGAATGCCATTGCCAGGTCATCACATTTTAAGTTATTCTGTGCTGAACAGTGAAAGTTGAGTTTTTTTAAATTTATTACTTTGGATTGTTTTTGAAATGTTGTTAAACGCTGTGGTTCCCCATCGGGGATCATGTTTCTATATATTTTACAAGTGCACAGGAAGGCAGTGTCCTTGTATCTATAAAGGTAGACACCCAAATTGCAAAACAGTATCTGTGAGCAGGATCAGAATTGGCACAGGTGTTTATTTTTTCCCCTCTCATTCATATTAATTTCCTGATTAGTTGCTTCTCCAAACTAGCTGAAACATGTCCATTTGTTTGTTATTGATTTTCTTAATTCAGAATTTCTACTTGCCTTTTATCCCAGGCTGTGTTTTTCTATGGCTTTGCTAATGCGTGTTGTGTTTGGCTTGGGGCATCTGGAAATGTTTCTTTTCAGTTTTCTTATACAGGATGCCCAGCTACCCACTTCAGTTGTTTCACAGAGGCTGTACATGATGGAGCATTTCTGGTATTATGAATGATATCATTTATACCTGGGCAGTGTCCTTAAAACGGTGCCTACTGTTTTTGTGCTCCTTTCATCTGATATTACCTTCAAGGTGAGTGCACATAAATCCACCTTCACTGTATTTGGCTATCCAAAGTACCCCAGTTATTCGTGCTGTGCCACTCAGTTACTGAAATAGCCTGAATATTGATGTTTTGAAGAAACTGGTCAACACTGACTTCAGAGCAGGGCACAATTATTAAAGTGTTGGGAGGGGCTTACGAAAGTGATGGGGCAGATGCCATCCTGAAAGAAAAGAAAAGCAGTGGTTCCATATGAACTTACATCATACACAAGCATTGGCATAGCCAATAGGTCTCGTTTTGGGACCTTATACGTTTTTAGCCATGCAACAGTTAATGTTGTTGCAGTAAGGATATTGTGCTGCATAACTAAATACTTATAAGGTCCCAAAGGCGAGACCTATTGGCTATGCCAATGCTTGTTTTCTGTGGGAGTGTGTGCCATGTGTGTTGCTGGATTTACTACTGGTTCTTTTTGGCTGTAGTGACTTAGACTCATAAATTTGGCCCCACCGCTGTTTCAAGGGGTGGAAATGTGCAAGTCAATACTTTTGAGTACCTTTACACTAGAAAATAGTGAATAGTCCAAAGTAGTAAAGTTACTGAAAGTGCAAGAGTAAACATACATGTACAAATCACTCCTAAGAGTAAGTTAGCTTTGCAACAGTTTGCAAAGAATTTATCATACTCATAAAAGTGCCACCCATTAGGAACCCAATAATAAGCATCTAGGAGATCCTAGGAATCAAATTTTTAGCTCTCACTGCATTCAGGCCCACAGTACTCTTTACATTAACTCTAAACAACATGTGTCCTATCTTAAGCCCTGCACACTAAGGTGGAAGATATTTTCTTGCTGATGTTTTTTTGTTAGGAAACTAACCCACTCCTCTGCCCTAGTGCATACAAACAAAAACACCATCCCCTGCAGACATGACTCCTCAACGTGGGAACAAACCATTTGCTACTTCCCTTCTGATTCACGAAGATCTAATCCCCAACAATGCATTCCTTCACGGGACAAGACTACCTTCTTCCGCACTCCTCTGCTGTCACATGGAGAATCACTTCACTGCAGGCACATCATCTTCTCGATGTGAGACTTATGTAGTCCATGCCCTGAGACTTATGTTTCCCTGTCCATTTGTAGGTATACAGAGGCACGTGCGCCTGCAGATAGGCATTAAGCAAAGTAATTACTTTAAATACAATATGTATTGCCAGTATAACGCCTATTACAATTTATGGTATGGTATTCCAAGTTGAATAATTAATTCTGGTGTTTTAGGGCATCTCCTGATATGAGGCTACGAGAACTGAGACAGCGACTGGGAGAGTTCCTTTGGGAAGATGTCTTGTCAGATACCTTTCTCTTTCTAAAATGTGTGGGAAGAAGTCTTGCTGTGGTAAGTGAAATTTTATATTGTCTGTGAGATCTCATAAGAGACGATCGGAAGCCTTTGGACCTCTCAATAATGAATATGTTGCCAAATGTATCTTCATATGTAGGAAGACTTGTAATATATTTACCTGTGTGATGACATGCAATGTAGGTAGTCCTATAGATCAACAGCTTTATAGCTTGAGGAAATCCAGAGCAGGAAAGCAGGTGATTTGATTAGTTTCTGGATTCGAGGATACTTGTTTCACATATTTTGCTTGGTAGCATGTTGAATCAAACATAGGGACAACACATGAAAACCACAAACTCAATCTCTTTAGCTCTTGTACAACAGAACAAATATACTTCTTATCATATCTTTTCTGAGACCACAACTCAGTCAGTTGTCCAGTGTTTTGAAATGATTGACTTAATCAGTTGCCAGCCCTAAAAACTGCATATTTGCTTTTGCAATTATAGCAGATCAGCTGTGTCTCACAGCAGATTGGATGTGGATTAGTTCTGTTGAAGAAAGATGATCTTTGCACTTAAAATATTGATCATAGAATATGAAATGAAAGAAGGTGATCTTACCCTCCATCCATTACTTATGCATTCAGCCATATTTTATTTTATCTGATACCTCATAAAGACAGGGTTTCACAACCCTGCATCTGAACTCTTTAAAATTATGGATACAAGACTATGGGGCTTATTATGACTTACAAGGAGTCGGAGGTCCCACCCACCGTATTATGATAGGACCGCCAGCACAGCTGTTGGAATGTGCTCAATATTACTGCTACTTGTGCTGTTGCCCTGGAAAAGGGCCACAGCACAAGACGCAGTGTTCTTGAGCACTTTAGCACATTCATGCACCGTGTGCCAGGCACCATATGTTTCCCTGACTAGCAGCCACCAATCGCTGATACAGGGAGGTTTTGGAGAAATCCAAACCCGGGCTATTGTCAGCCTAGCAGAAACCAGCAATATGGAAAATAAGCGATTAAGTCTATGATTCCTGTTCCTAAAGCCCATCATAATTTCCATAACCGTGATAGGCAACTCTAACCCAAACTTCTGAGAAAATACTTGGCCCACCTTCTGCCAAAATAGCTCCAATTCCGGGCAGGTTGCAAACATATGCGTTATGCTAGCTGCATACGCATCGCATCTTGGACATTTTGTCCGATCACTACCCGTACTATTAGAAGCCCATTTAGCGATTTTTTTCTGGCGTATAATACTGTAAACATATAGTGCGGAACTGCTGTAGTCGTGGATTAGTAGAGTGAACTGACTTGTCTACAATATCTAACGCCTGCTCAATAATAGTAGGCGTGACAGCTGTCCCCAGAGCCTTACTCCAACGCTCTGCTAGTCTATCACAGTCACCTTGCCTATAACTGGAAAAACATTTATACATATTACTAATCAGAGATTTTGTCTTCCCACTATGCAGGCAATCCCAAATTTCAGAACGAGATGCACTCTTTAAATTTAAATACCGTAAAAAATAATCCAGAATCTGAAAGTATTTGAAAAGCATATAATCTGGTAATTTATACAGTAACTGTAGATTCTCAAAAGAAACGAAGCCATTATGATCATAAAGATCACCGAGGCATATAACCCCATAGCTAGCCCAACGTTTGCTAGCTGCATCTTGAAACACCTCCGGGAAGATCGGGTTTATCATGATAAAGTAGTACATTACATCTAGAAGATATAGCACGCCAAATATATGTACTATCTCGTATAGTCTTAAACTTGACTCTCTTGAAGTAATTCGGGTCATTGATTCTATAAATATACATACTGCTCTCCTCACCCAACATAAACTGATGGTAAAAAATAGTATATGCAGGGTTGAGGAGGCTGCGGAAACGCCCAGCGAAAGCTGACCAAAAATACATTTTAAAATCAGGAAAATCTAATCCACCCTGCTTAGAAGAAAGTTTTAGCAAGTCTATTGCACGACAAGCTTTTCTATAGCCCCATATAAAACTACTAAACACACCCTCTAATCTCTTAAAAAATAAATTAGGAACCCACAAAGGAATCGACAGGAACAAATACAAATATTTGGGTAAAATCTTCATTTTTATAATGTTAATTCGCCCAATAATTCCTATAGGCAATTTATGCCAATTTTTTAATGATTTAGCGGTCTCTTTCAGTAAAGATTCATAGTTCAAGGAGAATATCCTATCAATCTGTGCAGAGAGCTTAACCCCCAAATAAGTAACTACGGAACAAACCCCATAAATTAATGCCGCCGGTTTGAAGTTAAGAAGTATTTGTGTTTTTTTAACGTTTAACATATACCCCGATATAGAACCACACTTGGCTGCTTCATCCTCTATGGCTTTTATCGCGCCGATGGGTTCAGTTGTAAAAAACTGCGATATCATCCGCATAAGCGATAGCCTTAAGTGAATTTGCCCCTGAAATTAAAGGCTAAATTTGAAGATTACATTGCAGAGCACAAATGAATGGCTCAATATACAGAGCAAAAAGCAAAGGTGAAAGGGGACAGCCCTGACGGGTACCACACAAAATCGGAAAAGTTAGTGACTGTAAACCTAAATATACTAATTTAGCTTGAAGTTTATCATATAAAGCTTGTATCCATTGTTTAAATTGCCCCTTAATCCCAAATATTGCAAGTATGGCCCAAAGAAAATCCCACCCCACCCTATCGAATGCCTTTTCGGCATCCAAAAGGATCATACCAAGAGGGGTTGACCTCTTGCTTGTCATATCAAAGGCCCCAACCGCCGTATTAACATGGGCAGTAGTGACCCTGCCTTGGATAAACCTGTGCTGGTGAGGGGATACAAGACCAGGCATAACTGGAGCAAAACGGTTCGCCAATATTTTGGCAACATTTTTTGCATCCGCATTAATAAGCGATATTGGCCTATACGAGCCACATTCATCCAGAGGTTTGCCCTTTTTCAGAAAAAAAACAATCTGCGTCATGTTCCATGACTCGGGTACCTTACCATTTGAGCCGATAAACCCTATGACCAGGGCAGCACATTTAAATGAAATTCAGAGCAGCTGCTTTAAAGCTGCTCCATGTTTCACTGCGTTGGCGGCAACCCAACTGCACTTTATGGAGGGGAGAGAGATTCCCTTGCAGGCAGGTGCAGTGAGTGACTGCAACCACCTGCAAGAGGATGTCTGGGGGGGGTCCATGTGCGCCGGAGCATAAAAAAAAGTGACGCTTCGGTGGCGCAAGCCTCTCATAAATAAGCCCCGTAGAGTGGACTTTGGCTTCTTCCAGAGGAGTATTTTACTTGCTTTGATATGTATGCAGGACTATGTTACATCTCAGTTTTTACAGTACCAGACTTTAAAAAAAAAAAAATTGTGTGACCTCAAAATAACTAGCGAGACCCATAGCATTGGCATTGCTTGTATCCCTCGCTACCGGCAATTCCACTTAACATTTTGCGCTTGTTAAATGCACTGTTGATTTCATTGTATATGTATGTCGAGGAGTTCCCGTCGCCTTTTTTAGTGCCATGCCTCCATCACCTGTTGATCAATGGCCTAAGACATATGTGCTTGTGGAAGGCTTCCCCACCCTCATTAGAAATTAAGGGCTTATTTACAAGCCCATTGCGCTGCCGATGCATCACTTTTTTTGATGCAGAGTGCAGACCCACATCTACGAGGCCACACAACACCACTTTGTTTGGCTTTTCATGGCCTCGTAGTTAGGAAGTAAGGCAAAGGAGCGCACGTCACTGCGTTGCCTTATACTGTGTCATGGGCGTTGCAGTGGGTGTTCCCACGCAACACCCATGAATTTTGCCGCATTCCCAGATTTATAAGGACTTAGAAACCTGGGAATGTGTCAAAAGCATACACCTCCCCAGGGGAGGGATAATGAGGAGAAATAACTTTATTTCTCCTTGTTTTTTCCTCTGTATTTGTGTGCTGCAAGCCTTTGTCTTTGTGTGCTGCATTCTGCATCACACATAGAAGGAGGAAAACACCTACATTGATTGTTTTTGTGCAGGAAGGAGTCCCTTCCGGACTAAAAACAATCATTCCTACAACGCACCATGGTGCAAGGGTTTCTGCGTTGGTACAAGGCAGCCAAAACAGCGCCAGAGCAGTGGGAAAGGGCAGGAATGCGCTGTATATCATAAATAAAATGCATTCCTGCCCTTTCCTTTTGACACAGAGCCTGAAGCAAATGCCACCGCAATGCAGCGCCTCTTGCACGTCGGACGCACTGTTGCCATGCACCATGTCATGCGGTGGTCTGACGGTGGTCTCAGTGCTCACAACTTGATCCGGCGGTCGGATCGCCAGGTATGTGTGCGGTCGGACCGCCAGAATGCGACAGCAGTCCCACGGCCGCCAAAGTCGCAATGAGGCCCTTACTGCGCTGCCTTGCATCAAAAACTTGTAAATATGGCCCCAAATCCTCTTATTGCGCACTAACATCACTGACCATTTAAAACACTTTTCTACTAGCACAGGTGAACTGTAAGCACCTTCCTAGTAAGGAGGGAACCTCAAAGAACGGGAAATGTAAAGAGGCATAAGGATATAGAGTAAGTAACATTTCAGAAAATAAGGATTAGACCTCCACTAAATCGGCAAATTTATGATCTTAACCTGCAAAATCCTGCTTTATTATTGCGCTATGACGCTGACAATCTCTTTCATGCATTTAATGTATAGTGTTAATTATCTTCACTTTATCACCCCTCATGAAATGAAATTCAGTAACATGTACCTGGAGAAGCATATTTTGTTTTCCACAAAGATACATCGTTTAAGAAATGTGTTAGCATTCTGTTTGGGGCATTGTCAAATGGGGATACAGTAAGACTTGTGTAAGTGACATTTTTAGGTAATTAACATGTTCATTCTTAAAGTACAAGCATACAAATGCAAATGTTTAATTTGTTCTTAAGTCTTTACAGCGTAATCGTACAAGAATGTTTTGATGCTGAGCGCCATTGTATTCAGACAGTACAAACACATGGTCCAATGAGAGACCACAGGGACACATCAGCCAGGCATGCTCGGGCCCGTCCAGCTCTCTTTCAGGAGAGATAACAGGGCTAATGGCAGCAGTCAGCAGAGTAGATCCTATATAATACTATTGAATACAATTCAAACAAAAAAGGGTAACGCCTGCCAAGGTTTAAAGAGTCATTTCAGTAATGGGGCAGGCTTACTTTCATCACCGGCGAAGTGTGACTGCAGGACATCTATACCACTTAGGATGGCGGGTAACTTGCTTCAGAACTTGTTTGAGTGTCCCGGTAATCCTTCTGGTAACTCCTCTCCACTGGAGTTATCGATAACAGGAGTACTGGTAACTCCAGGGTTTGAGGGATTACAAGTGGGACCCTGAGGGTTCCCTTAAAAAAAGAATGATTGAGCAATCAGTACTTTCCAGCCCATTTTCGCCGTAGTTAATTCCTCATATTGCCACAGAGTTTCACCTGGATATTTGAAAGCTTCCAGCAGCCAGAGCTTCGAGGTGAAACAAGTCAGATCTGCGGTGTTCACGTGGATCTCAGAATTCCGGTGGGGCCACGAGGCCCTTAATACGCCTCGTGCAGTGTGCGACCGCGTGCCTCATTTCAGCACATTACCATTACAAGCATCTTTCCTTGATGGTGCACAGTTTATTATTTTACTTTTTTTTTAAAACTTGTTTTACTTTATCTATTACTTTATTTTATTTTACCCACGCGGAGTAAGCGCGTGCTGCTTTTTAGAAATCTGATCAATAAAGTTTGCAAAAGTGTATTAGTCAGAGACGCTTTGACTAGGTGCTTCTTCTATTTTTAAATGCTTTGTTTTTCATTCTGCCATCTGCACCTTTGACTCCTTTAATGTTAAGAGTTTAAATCACTCACAGTAACTGTCATACTCATGAAACCTGCTTGTGCTCTTACAACGGCAAATCCCTCTGAGGCGCACTCGCATTTTGGAATACTAACAGTATTTCTATACTCCTCTATTATGTACTCTTACATGCCTTTGTGAATTGACCCCTAAACATCTATAAGCATTGCAAAGCCTATAGGTCTGGCCAAGGGAGTAGAATAATACAAAAGACCCCAGTTTCCCACACCTCTAAAGACATTTTTCTTTTCACAAGTGAATGAAAGCCCCAGCCATAGAACTTCACTGTATGGGGACTAACAAGTGTAATCATCTGGTTCGAGAAAGACTGAGGCCGTTAGGACCAAAAAAATTGATGTCAAAGTAGGTGCGTACTTTCTCACCTGTATGAAATAAAATAAAATAGGAGTCGCCTCACGTAAGCTTCCACCAGGAGCCATTGGGTAACAATCCCGCTAGCTCCTGCTTCTCATCATTGACGGAGCGCCTTATTGCAGGGAAGGCACTCACAAATCATACCAAAAACAACAATGACTCTCAGTATCTTCTTCATCTGACCTTGGGGAAAGGTAATAAATCACCTACAATATCCCTGCAAAAAACATCCTGCTAGTGGTGTATAAGACAGGCCCTCTGATAAACATACATAGAGTGTACACCTTACACTCAACATCCAGTGCTTAATTTATGCCGGTGGTTTCCGGTGCTCAGCACCGGCACTTATCCCACAGGGCCGGGTCTATTTGATTTTTCTCCCCTTGGCAGTAGGCCCGGTAATTATTAAGGATAAATCTGCCTGTCCTTTGGTATCTGCCTGGTGGGCTTTCACGGGCTGACCCGCCCTGGTCCAGGCATGTTGAATGTGCATCATCATCTTCACGTTGGTGATGTCAATGGAGCATGCATGCCTGTCACAAAGGAACATATGGTTTTCATTGGATGGTCGTGGCTGAGGGCGGGCTTGTGGCTGAGCTGGATTGAGGCAGATTGGGAGAGTTCGATATAGGCATTTCGAGACTCAGGGAGGCTCAGATTAAAGGTGCGTAGCATGCTTTTTTTAATCAGCTCGCACAGAAGTGAGATCAGTTGGAGATGTCTGTAGTTCTGCATTTGACGTGCTTGGGGCCCAGTCTTTTCACATGTTGCTCGAGAATGATGCTTGCACCCACTTCCTGCTCACCTCTCCCATCAACGCTGATTGTTGACCTATTTTAGATTAAACTTATTTCATCGACCGGTCCCTTTTATTCGGGGTTGTTTCAAATACTCAGACCTGCCCCCATGCAACTGCGATAACATCTCGATTAATGACACATTACATTTGGTTATGTTTTGCCCAAAATATAGTTACCTGCGCCATCATTTTATACGCCCGATTTTATCACTGCTTAATTTTAACCAAGTTAGGCCAGCCTTACTTTTTTTACAGCTGTTGAATTCACCTTTTACCTGCTTTTTTCTTGTGCGCTTTCTGGTGGGAGATTTAAAATATGAATGACTATGATAATGATATTCTATATGTTGTTTTTAAATGAAATGTTTTGTCTTTTGTGATTTTATCTATAAATATTATTATTATTACCTCTCCCATTGCTAACCTTTTGAACTTTCCATGTTTTGCCCCCCACACCTGATCATGGAAGTAGAGGTCTTTTTGTTTACACTGACTGAACCCGTTCGGACTGCCAGGTGCAGTGTGGAAGCATTTTGGAAGCATGAACTGAAAATAAAGTTTTATATCTTAAACTGATTGACAGGTGCTGACCAGAAGGTTTAGGGATCACTGCTGGCTTGTTTCCCAATTGTTTTTCCAGGTTTTGGACATGTTGTAATCTCTGCAGCCCTGGTCTAGTGTGTCTCATCGACTGCCATGAGAGAGAATACAATCACCATTCCTGTTAGGCCACTGCGTAGAGTACACAAAGGCAGATGCAGCACTTAGCAGTCGCTTGTAGCTGCAAATTCCTGGACACTTTTCCAATACTCTGTCCACTGGTGGCCTTTCCATGGCTCAATGTATGGGATAAAACACTAGACAACGATAGGTATTGTAACTTCTACTTCAATGAGGAATAACAACTGTAAATCATGTGTGTTGTTTCACTGGTGCAACAGGTACTGTGGCGCCACTGCCAGGGGTGTAAGGGCAGTATTTTATTTGAGCCAGTGGTTAACCAGCACTTATTTGTGGGGACCTGCGCTTATTTTTTTCCCATCTGATATTTACCGACCACAAGACAGAGAAAAACACAGAGATTGGAAAGACGAAAAAAGAAAAAGACGACAGAGGAAGACCGCAAAACCTTCACAAATGGAGAGAGAAGGGCCCTTCAAGAATGAGATAAAGGGGCAGGGAGTGTCTGATAGTGGATTAAAAAAGACATGAGGTGGATTTAGACTACCAGCCTTTTAATTTGGCACGCCTACGTTTATTTACACTAGCCTGGGGCTTCTGAGCTGAGTTTTGGGCACCAGCACCTTTTCTTTTACAAATGAAGCACTGTCAACATCAAACTAAAAATGTTTACAGGGAACTCTGCCATTCATTTATATAATTGCCCAGACTCTGGCACATAGTTAAAAACACAAACTCATTTTTCTGACCGATAATTATGAAAGGCCAACATGTTTCATTGGCACTATATCTTAAGGCAACTTCATCAGGACCAGAGGGCCAGGCAAACACCTATTTTTCACCGCATCTAGAAACAAAAAATAGAGAGAGAAGAAAAACGAACAAAAGGCCAGGTAGGGTGGTCAAAAATAGTACACACAATATATGGAACATGGTGTCAACAAAAAGATTTTTGGACAAAATTAATAGTTACCAAACATTTCCCAGGAGTGTACTACCAGAGGATACATTGGATTTATTGTATTGTATTGTATTGTAATTGCATTTACATAGCGCTTACTACCACTGACGAGGCGTCGAAGCGCTTTTTCAGCGAGGAGCACGCTACTCCGGAACCCATAAAGGATCAGTGTTGAATTAGTGTAGTGAAATATGAAAGTAATTTTAGTGGTGGATAGGTTAGTCAGTTATTTGGATTCAGAAGGATAGCGGAGGGATAGAAGAGGAAAAAAGGTTTGCATTTATATAGCGCTTTTTACCCCTGATGGGGTGTTGAAGCGCTTTTTTGGCGAGTAGCACACTACTCCAGAACCCATAAAGGATTAGTGGTGATTAGTATAGTGAAATATGAAAGTAATTTGAGTGGTGGATATTAGTCAGTTATTTGGATTGAGAATGATAGCGGAGGGATAGAAGAGGGAAAAAGGTTTACATTTATATATTGCTGCCACCTGCAACACATTTCATTAAAAAGGAAACGTTTTTTGTAATTAAAAGCATGCTAGGAGGACAGATTATCCACCTCAAACTTGTTGGTTAGCTCAACCTGCAGGCAACACACAACAGACATCACAGCGTGCACAGATACCCAGCATCTCATTTCACATGATAAAAGAGGCCCTCACTTCACCAAGGTACCTATGAAATGCTATTCCAAAACTGTTATCTACCAGGGGACATTATGTGGAGTTAATGTCCTGTTTCAAAAACGGGCAAAAGAGGGAAACTCCTTCTTGCTGTGTTCCCAACACACTTGTTAGACCTGTCAGCCTTAGGGTGGTCTTCCCACAAACCAATGCCAAGTCGAAGTGGCAGTAAAACCGCACCCACAGGCTCTGCAGTGGCAGGCGTGAGACATGTTTAAAGAGCTACTTGTGCGGGTAGAACAATCAGTGCTGCAGGCCTAGTAGCATATCATTTACAGGCCCTGGGTATAAGGTATACACCTTTACAAAGTACTTACAAGTAAATTAAAAATGCCTTATTGTGTATACACCAATGTTACCATGTTTAGGGGAGAATCATGAGCACTTTACCACTGGTTAGCAGGAAGGGAGGAAGTGGCTGACACTTACACCTGAAGAGGCAATTCCCTGTCCCCACACAAAGGGCTGATTACACCCTACTGATAATCTGGAGTCAGGGCTGGGAGGAAAGGGCCTTTGTGCACTTCAAAGACCCTTCTTTGAAGTCACCACCACTTCAAAGGCACAGCTGGGTATAAGTACTGGGTCTCTGACCTCACCAAATCAGACACTTCTGGATCTACAACTGGAGTCTTTCAGAAGAACAGCTGTGCTGCATCAAGGACTGACACTCTGCTGGACTACTGACCTGGAATACTTGCTTTTCTGCTTAGCTGCCCTGCTGCCTGCTGCTCTCTGAGCCTGCTGAGGAGAGCTAGACTTTGCCTTGCAACTGAAGTGATCTCCAAGAACTTGTTGTATTGTCTCCTGTTGCTTGAGACTCAGGGATATCAAAGTCTATACCCCTGCTTCTGTGCCTGGTTCACTGGAAGTGGACCCAGATACTTGCAGCACAGAAATCAATGCATCTCCAGTCTGCTTGGAGCAGAACCGGCGCATCAACCCTGCTGTGGAAGTAAAATTGATGCATTGCACTCTGAATCACCGCATTGCAACGGGAACCACCGGATCGGATTCAGTGCATTGTCGCCACTGCATGGAGAAGATCGACACATCATCCCTCCAGCGTGGACTAACCCGGTGCATCGCATTCAGAACTGCTGCACTCGGAACCGGCGCTTCACTCAATGGACCCTATGCATCACCGCGTCTGTGTGGAGAAACCCTGCGCAACACCCCTTCTATGTGGCGATCATCAACCCATCTTGTGCTGTGACAAGGATTAAGGTACTTTGCTCAGCGGGCCCTGCGTGGGTCCTGTGGCCAGCCTGTGCTCGATTGTGGGCAGCCTGAACTCTTGCCTTTATCCCGGTCTAGCGCAACCAGATATTCCCTATAGGCGGTCATTGCTTCGAAGCGCTAGAACTCTTTTTATTCTTTAAAAATTAATATCTTGAGTTCTACTCATTGGATTTTTGTCGTTTGGTCTTAATTTATTTATGAAAGTATTCTCTATTTTTCTAAACCTCTGTAGAGTCCTTTTGTGGAGTTTTCATTATGTTGCTGTGTGTGTTGCACAAATACTTTACACATTGCCTCTTTAGATAAGTCTGACTGCTCTGTGCCAAGCTACCAGAGGGTGATCACAGGTACACCTTTAGTGAGTATCTTACTTACCCTGACTAGGATTGCTGTTGCTGCTTGAGCAGGGTGCATATCTCTGCCAACCAGAAACCCAATTTCTAACAACGCTTCTAATCACAATGACGCATAGTTTCATTTAAAAGCAAAAAATCATTTCCAACTTCAAAGAAAGGTATAAACAAAGGGCAATGGTCCAGAAAGCCCCAAAGAGCTACCTATTCACCCTAATTAATTTTGCAATTCTGTTTCGACTGATCAATAAACTGCAATTCAGAATAACTCCCTCTTCCCACGTATCTTACCTTGCGGTGCCGGCAACTTCGCTGTAAAGATGAATCCCTGCTGCTGCCCAGGAACGCCACTTCTTAAATGGAAGCGACACGCTTCCTGCAACCCAAGATTCTGCACAGGCAACTAGAGCAGCTCCGGCAGGGCGTCATCTTGGAATGAAGAACTTCTTAATTATCGGGCACCATTATGGCAAACCGTCATCATAGTTATAAGAAGAGGGGAACACGCAATGCCTGAAAATGGTTAAATCAAATTGTATATAGTGATCATCCACATTCAAATGTTGTATTAGATTTGAGTCAGTCCCTATTATGATGTGCAGGGAAACCAGCCCCCAGAGCAAATCCTTCTAAACTGTAACCAGTTAAAAAAAAAAAATAGTAATAGTCCTAAGGCAAAAAGTGAAACAGGAATGTAGATTGAGGTAAAAAAATAAGGGAGGAGTGAAGGGACAATGGGCCGCAACTTAATAAATCATGCCCTCAATAGCAAAAAAAAACATTAACAAACCAGGAGCCCCTATAAAATCTAACAATAGCTGTACTCCCCAATGTATTAAATGGTCCCCTAATCACTGTCTGATCCTATGCCACTCAATAAGGTAATTCAGACCATATTTATCAGTATTTTCAGAAACAATCCAATGAGCCTCTCTTTTTGCCAGAGCCGCTCCACTCCGCTATGCCCCTGGTCTAATTTTTCCAAAATTGTCCTTTCAAAATCCATTGGTCCATGCTCCATATCTCTGAAACTTTTGAGCCAATTTGGTGATGAGTGGGTGGGGGTGAAGGTGCCGATATGTTCCTGCATTCGCCCATTGACCTTCCTTGTGACCGTCCTCATGGTCAGACCAATGTAGACGAGGGTGCATAAGCATTTCAACCTGTAAATGACAAATGAGGAGGTACAATTAGTCATTTTATTCTGATACCAAATTTTGCCGTCATGTAGAGTTATTTCTTCCGTTTGCTTGGTAAGTTTACAAACATTGCATCCTTCACAAGGGAAATGCCTTCTCACTGGAACCAAATGCCGATCAGGCTTCCTGGTTGAGACCCATTACCCAGTATGGACCAGCTTATCCTTCAAATCAGCTAACTGCCGGAAGGCAAAACGTGGTCTCAGAATAGGGTTAGAGCCCACATTTGCCAGTGTTTCTGAATTATATTCCTTTTTTGGAGTAGACAATCCTACGTCAACACCACTGTGAGAAGCTGGCCTGGTATATGATGTCCACTAAAGTAAGTGGGCACCTGGCACCAGTCCAGACAACCCTTATGGTGATTTAAGAGGTCTTAGACAACCTTAGAAAGCTATCCAAGTGGTAGCTGTGGAGAGCAGCCTTCAGGCTTAGTCTTGAAGGAGTGTAAACCAGCTTGTTTTACCAGAATGCAATCTTATAGTATAGATTAAATGAAAAGGAAGCACACACAGTATTTATAAAAATATGTATTTATTATATAATACTATCTAGTATGTTGCAGTATCTCCTACACGGAGATAGACACAAAGCACACATCCTTTAGCAAAGAAATCATAGTAAATAGCACTAATACACAGTGGGCCCAGGGGGGGGACCAAACCATATACTAAGAAAGTGCTATAAGAACAACGACTCGCGTCAGGACAATGTTGAGAGGACATAGAATTGCTGGGGACCCACAGAACCACCCAAGGTAAGTAGATAGGGACCCCACGGAGAGCGTGTGCAGTGTGTGAACATGACCGCGTGCTCCGTACAAGTCTTTGTGCAAGTCGCGGTTGGAATTTTAAAGATTAGGGACCCTTCCCAGTGGACCCTGAAGAAACCCCTTGGAAGACAGAAGGTTAGAGAGCCACCCCTTCATGAAAGTGCTGCTGCTGGAAGAGGAGAAAGTGTCTGGAGGAATCCAAACATGGATTCTGGAAGAGGAGTACCTGAAAGCAGAGGGGACAGTGTGTATGTCACTTAGGGGTGACCAGGAGACTTGGAAGACGGATGCCCTCCGATGTCAGGTGCTTCAGGTAAGATGACGGTGATCTTGACTCTGCAGCTGCGAGGACCAGGCGATGCTGAGGATGACCAGGACCCGGATACGAGCTGTCCCATGAATGATGTCGAGTGCTGAGGGTTCGGTGTCTCGCGGGAGCACCAACAAGCTGTGGCAAATGCAACCCATGCAGAAAATCAAGAAGGTGCACGGTTGGGACCAGCAAGGTCCAGGAGACTCACCACAAGCAGGGGAGTCAGGGCAGGCCCCGAGCAATCAGGGGAGCCCAAGAAGAACAAAGGTGACCCTCAAATGGACCCACAGGCCAAAGGCACAGGAGTCACGAGAGGACCTCAAGCAGCTCACCAAAAGATACAGGCATGATGCACACAGTGCAGTGTGGCCAAAGATTCTGGTCACTGGAGGTGCTCACGGTTGGAGCCCCAAGATCTTCTTGCAAAGATGTCAGCAAGCCTTTGCAACTGCAAAGGGTACGCAGTACCCAAGGGTTCGGTTATTGCAACCCCCACAAGGACTACTGGCCTCTAACTTGGTAAGAAGGGAGAGCAGGCCTCGGGAGCTGTGGAAAATCACCACCTGTGTTGGAGAGTCCAAGGAGTCCGGAGGAGTTCGGGATCTGCAGACCAGTCGTCTTCGTTGCGGTGCCTGCGCATGCAGGGGAGTGACTCCTTCACTCCAAGGGCGATAACTTCAGCTGTCCTTGATGCTTCACAGGCCTTGGAAGGTTCCTGTATGATGTACAGGCACAGACAATGCAGCAGACTGGAAGGGAGACGAAGTCAGGCCCAAACGAAGTCCAGCGAAGTCCAGAGTGCCCAGACGGTAGAAGAGCAGTGATGTCAGTTGTGAATCTTATCCCACGACGAATCTAGGGACCTACACTCAGGTAAGCCCTTATGTACCTTAGGGAAAGGGTTGGGAAGATTCAGGGGACCCTCCCAGGGGAGGGTCTGGACAGGGGGGAGGTTACTCTCATGTCCTATGTCCAGTTTCATGCCAGAGCGGGAGCCAGCGGCTCCCAGGACTGGTTTGAACTGGACTATGCACAGGAACACCAAATGTGCCCCTCATGCAGACTTTCAGGCGCTGGCAAGGGCACCCATCCAGCCCTAATACACTAAATCCTGTCTGGGAGGTGGTCACACCTCCCTGTGACAGGATGCCTATTGTTCTGCCTTCCCCTGCTCGAGCTTGGCTCAGCAGCAGGAGGGCAGAAATGTGTCTCTGGTCGGCAGCAACCATTTTGTGCTGTCCGGGACTAGAAGGCTGGTATCAGGAACACTGAGAGCCTAATGGATGGCTCTTCCAGTGATTGGAATCATACCTCCCACACCATTTACGGTGTGGGGGCATGATTCCAACATGTTTGATACCAAACATGATAGGATTCGTTGCAGCCGTTTTCGAGATGGTCATCGCGCGATTACGCCAAGGCCCTCTATATAGTATTTGGCTGCTTCACTGACAACCCGGGAGAATGGACTCCGTAGGCTGCAGGGGTGTCCTGCTCATGCAGGGGCACCCTCTCCCTGAAAACCAAGCACACTGCCCTCAGGATTGCAAAGGCCTGCTATGGGGTGACTTATAGGTTTTAAGTGCAGTGACTCTTAGAAATAGTAAGCCTATATCTTTCGTAAGTGGTGCATGCACCAACTTACACAGGCTGCAATGGCAGGCCTGTAGTTCCACTTTGAATGGTCTCTCATGGGTGGAATAATACATGCTGCAGCCCATGGGAGACCTCTGGGGTACCTATGCCCTGGGTACCTAGGTACCTTATACTAGGGACTGAAAGGGTACCCCAGTATCCAATCTGGGGTGTACCTAAGTACATAACATAACAGTTTAGGGAGAAAGCAGATAGACTGGGGTCCTGTTTAGCAGGATCCCAGTCAGACTAGTCAAAAACAGCATCACATCTAGCAAAAAGTGGGGGTAACCATAAGGAGCAGATCCTACTTTCCTACAACCACTGTGACACATTTTTTGGTTTTGACACTTTCTCCATCAAGGCAGCTCTCGAGGTATTCAATGCCCCTTTCTTTGCCTTGTTCACAACCTTCCTAGGATAAGCTTGTCGAGCCAAACGTTCTTGTGTGGCCTGAGACTGTTCCATGAAAGTACTTACCTCTGTACAGTTACAACAGTAATGAAATAATTGGCCCACTGGGAGATTATCCCTTAGTGCTTGTTAATGAAATTAAGTATAGTGCAACAGCAAATTTCTATCCGTGGGCTTATAATAGACAGATGTAACAAGACGGGAGTATTGTTACATCCATACATCAGAAAAATTAAAATACCCCCCACTTTGAACCAAAGTTCTTATGGCACCAAGCAAGCGAAGCAAGTCATTATGACCCTCCCCAGAAGAGTTTGCTTGTCTCTTCCATCCAAGCATCTATCCATTCATCCTTTCATCCTTCCATCCGCCCGCTGTTATTCACCATTTCACCTTTACATTCTGTCATCCATTCAGTCTTTCATCCAACATTCAGTCTGTCACCATTTCATCCTTCCGCCAACCATATCCAAACCTATCCATCCATCTTCAAACCTATCCATCAAACCTATCCATCCATCTATCCAACCATCCACCCTTTCACTTATCCTTCTCCCTTTCATTCATCCATCCATCCATCCTTTCACTCATCCATCCACCCTTTCACTCCATCCATCCTCCCTTTCACTTATCCATCCATTCACCCATCCAAAATTTCACTCAGCAATCCACCCATTCACTCATCCATCCATCCTCTCATCAATCCATTTACCTTTTCACTCATCCATTCTCCATCTCAATCATCCATCCATCCACCCATCCATCCATCCATTCATTCATCCATCCATCCACCCATCCATCCTTTTGCTCATCCATCCACCCACCCTTTCACTCTGTTCATCCATCCTTTTTTACATCACCCATAATTTCAACCTTTCACTCCATCCATCCATCCATTCACTCATCCATCCATCCACTCACTCATCCATCCACCCATCCATCCATCCTTTCTTTCATCACCTATCAATCCACCCTGTCACTCATCTATCCATTCACCTTTTTTTATCTCATCCATCCATTCTTCCTCTCTTTCACTCACTCATCCATCCACCCTTTAACTCATTCACCCTCCCACCCTTTCACATTAACTATGAACCTTTGTCTGCTGAGCTGCAGAGACAAGAGGCCCATCAATAACCCCACCCCCACTGTAGCTTTTAAAGCAGGGTGTTGACAATGCCTCTGGTTAGGTCGAGCCTGGGCAGCGCATGCGCTGCTCTTCGAGGCATGCTGTATTCAGGTATGGACTTGAAGCTCCCCCTACTCTCTGCCCATATTTTTCATTGCCTTGTGCCATTGTCCTTTGCAAACTGTGGCTTTTCATTGGTCAATAGGCTCAGTAGACCCTCCTTAGTACCGCCTGGCCTCATTTTGTAACCTCCCATCAGGGCATCCACTGTTACATGTGTTGTTATTCTGTAGGCTTTAATTACAGCCTCCGAGCACTATTTGGTTAAATGGTTTTCTCCTGCAGGACACGGTCTCTTGCAATGCTTTTTTTTTCATAGCATGGCACGCCACACTGATACAGTGGCGGCCGTGCCTTTAGTTTGTTGTTTGCAAGGCCGAACGCGGGTGCATGGTTTTTTTTCTTACTATTTGTTCACTTTTTTTGTTGACAAGCTCCCCGTGCCGCGGCTTTTATGTTAATGGTGGGCGCACCCCTTTTTTTTAGATGCAGCCGCTATTAAAGTGAAACCACGGGATGGGGCGCTTTAACAAAAAAAAGCATTTGTTTGTCAACTTGACAAACAGATGCTTTTTTGGTAAAAGCGCCCCATACTGTGCTTTCACTTTAATGGCGCCGGCACCTCTTTCTTTAGACGAGCCCCATCTAAAGAAAGGGGTGCGGCCGCCATTAAAGTGAAAGCGTGGCATGGGGAGCTTTTACATAAAAAAGCATTTGCCATGCAATAGGTCTCGCATTTGCGAAAGTTTAAGCTATTGGCATTGTCAATGACAATGCCTTTTATTGATCTGTTTTAAAAACAACACATAAATAAAAGGCATTATCATTTACAATGCCAATAGCTCAAACTTTCGTAAACGCGAGACCTATTGCATTGCAAATGCTTGGTTTGGCTTGCATTTTGAGTCCTGAATAAAACATTTGAAAATCCTGCTCCAGTGAAAAAAAAAAAAATCTGTATACAATGCATCTATGTAGTAAAGAATGTAATGCTTGATGATTCAGTGTACTTTTGAGATGTAAAATATTTTCTCAATCATCGCTATGCATTCACCCCATAGAAGGCAGAATTATTCTCTAAACTGCCTATAACATGAGGTGAGAGAGAAATACTTCTGTGGGTAGAGGTAAAGCCTAGTTGGGGTAAATTTTAACGAATTGGTGACAATAGCGCAGGCAACCAAAATAATGAGCATAATTGGAAAGGACGGTGCTATCTACATACATTCACTACTAAGGAGAAAGTCGTTTCAGAGCTGACTAACAAAGGCATGTAATTGTACATAGAGAGTTCCCCTGTAGTGTTACTCTTAAATCCTTTCGAGAATTGGCCCCTTTATTTTTTAATCAGTTAACCATTGTACACTATAACCTCTGATTTCATATGACTTTGTGTCACCTCTATATTTTTAGTTTCTAATTATTTCCAAGAACTCCTTACATCAATGAGAATTATACGTCCTCCTTTTTTTAGTGCATGATAGTGCCACATTCCCACACCACCTTACACATCAAATGCTGAGCTATAGGAATAAAGCTGATGCACACTTAGGCACCTTGTTAGCCTGTCAGTCTTAGGGTGGTCTTCCCCCAAATCTGTTGCCTTCACCCCTCCTGTTTTGCTGAGTTAGCTTTTTTTGGCCTTAAGACTCCTAAGTGCGCAATGACTGTTTGGTCGGCACACTCGGGCTGCCCATATCAGTCATGCGCACTTTCCCCATTCTCCATGCAGGCTGCATTACAGCCTGCATGTAGAACAAGCCCAGGCTCCCATTCCCTGGTTGAGCGTCCAACCAGGATGCTTAAAACCAATCACAACGCTGCATTGCAGCGTTGTGATTGGTCAGGGGAGCCTGGGTGCCTACCATTCACAACGCTGCATTGCAGCGTTGTGATTGGTTAGTGGGGTTAGCGGGGCCTGGCTGTGCTTCCGTCCCATGAAGAGCAGCAGCGAAGACGCGGGACCCTGCACAACGGTAAATTGATTATATTTTTAAACTTTTCTTTTAAATATGCACGACCTGCCACCCGCTAGCAATGCCAGCTGCGACTGCATGGTACAGTTGGCTTACACCCAACTTGTACATTTAATTTATTTGTAAGTCACTAGTAAAGTGGTACAACCTGTACCCAAGGCCTGTATATTAAATTGTACTAGTGAGCCTGCAGCACTTATTGTGCCACCTACTTAAGTAACCCTTTAAACATGTCTCAGGCCTGCCTTTGAAGCTTGTGAGTGCAGTTTTAAACTGCCATTGACGTATTGATGACATAAAGAATACATATTTTTCTGCACGAGGATTCCATGGAAAATGAAATGACAATGACATTTAATGATTATGAGCTTAATTCACAGAGCTACCTTTAAAAAAAGTGCGTTTGTTCAGTCACTTATTCTCAAACATAATTTACCTGTGAGGAAATTGACATTCACACACACATATCTTGCCCCCACAACGAAGTTGCACTTCCGGCGTTTCAGCAGATTATATTAAATTTCTTATTCAGAGATGGAATCTAGTAAGGAGCCCTGGTACCAGTTCCATGTGGAAATGACTTCATAGCACAAGGCACCTGGAGAGGAAGGATCAGTGATGGCAGGGACATAAGTATCGCCTCAGCATTGCAGAACTTGTACTTCACTCTTCATGAAATGCGATAGCTCTGGAGTGCAGGTTTGCCCGAGGTGTGACCTGTTGACATTCACCAGGAAGAAATTGTTGGGGTGCAGTAATAGTCGGAAATCGCAGAATTCCGATCCCTGAACAAACAAGGTTTGCTCAAGGACCAGAATTTAATAATCCACTTGAAATCAGGGCCCACGAGGGGGAAGCTGTTTACCTGTGACAGCGCCTTACAACATTTTTTTCCCATTCAAACACAGTATGGAATGGTCCAAAACAAAAGAAAACAAAGCAGTAGTTTATGACTTTCACTTTATTGCCTGGTTACCATGAGCTGAATGGCAAATGGTCACGTTCTTAAATTACACGTCCTTTAGCTTTAGTGAGCAGACTTTATCCGTGTGTTATTACCTCTAATAGCCGGCATCAAGTTACTAGAGAAACACTTTGCTAAGCCCAGTTTACTTAATGATAGCCTACTGACCACAGCCAGCTATAACAGTTCCTGCTATGGAGTTCTGAACCCTTTTAAAATGTGTATATTTGTGCACCGAAGTCTATGAGTATATTATTTAATACTGCCCCTGTCATTGCTTTCCTTAGGTGAAAAGAAAGCAAGAGAAAGAATTGAAACTGAAGTCATTTGCTCCTCCATATGTAAGTATTATATGTGTAATGCATAAAAATGTTACTGTCATACCAAACAAATCTGGAGGGTTCAAACACAGTTCTGGACAATTTAAGGGAAAATAGCATAAAAATATGATGGGGACCATGATTTAACTACAGCAAAATAGCATCGGAAAAAAGTTTGTTTTGAAAATGATTAAATTACTTTATAAAGTCTTTCAATTGATGTCCTTTTAAAAGGCGTGCGGCACGTTTAGCTTTGCATTATGCTCCCTGTGATGTGTATTCATTAAAACCACCACACAACTCCACTTTCTTTCAATGCAATCGGTCTCGCCTTTGGGACCTTATATGTATTTAGCTATGCAGCACATTAGCCTGGGTGCTGAAACATCCACTGTTCTTTAATATGAAGGGAAAGTAAGTACCAAACTGCGTGACACGACAGGTATGGGAACACATGGAGAGAAATATTGCCTTTCAGCGGGAAATGGCTTAGTCCAAAGCTCTGTTTCTAATATAAAACCAGGGCCTTCTGTGGTCATATCACTGAAAATACAAGATTTGAAAAAATATTATTGTCTACAGGTGCTCGTGGAAGACAATTTCTATGGACTGGAATCTAGAGAATGCTAAAGTGATTCTGTTATTTTACTGACCTCTGCTGGTCGTTGTCTATCAAGAAAGTTAAATAGAGGCAGTTGCCAGAAAAAGAAAAAAAAGAAAGTCCGTCAGCAGAAAGCAATTCTGGTATTTTACTGACCTCTACTGGTCGTTTTCTATCAAGACAGTTAAATAGAGGCAGTTGAACAAAAAAAGAAGTACCTAGGCGGAGGCAGAGAAGTCCTAGGGCTGATCTCCAGAGCCCACAAAGTACATACACATATTAGTATATACTAAAGTATATACAAGAAGTCTCGAATGCTCGACCTGAAAAAGAAATGCATTTTAGAGAGGGGCTATGGAGAGATGTGGGCACTGGTGGAGCGTGGTAGTGAGGGAATTCGCGGGAAAGGAGGTTTGTGGGGGGAGGGGGGGGCACCAACAAAGGCACCATTGCTAAAGCGGCCCTAATGATAGGGGATGAATGTCCGATCTCCACTGATGTGCAACAGCGGACGCTGCGTTACGCAGACTCACTACAGATGCAACGGATTGTAATTAAATCGAGATGAACAAATCATGCGCTAATGAAGCATTTTTTCAGCCTACATCTGTGTTACGGCGTTTGATACCGGCTCGTGGCTGGCAGTCAAGTTACTCAAGGCTTTGATGAGATTCAAGATTCTAGGCAGAGTGTGTGAAAAACAACAGATGGAGAAAGGGATTGTGGGACATAATGACAGGAAGGGCCTGGATCAGCACGTAGCCTCATGCCTGGCTGCTGGCGCCACGCCTACGGCACAGAAACACCTACGTCTGCTACCACCCAGTCCTACTATTGCAAGGGAAATGACATTTGTACAGAGGAAAAACCAGAAATTATAACCTGGTTAGAAACTGTGACGTAATGGGGCAATGCGATAGCTGCCTTGCCATTGGTCAGCCGGTGCACCAAGCATGGAGGCAAGGCAGTCACGTGACCTTTGATCCATTGATAAATGCAGTTCTCTGAATTCACTTCTGTGGTTTGCTTGGGTGTAGCACCGAAATGTGCCCAGGGCTAGTGCAGGACAGTCCTTGTGGTTAAAGCACCGAGGGTGAGATGTTCTCGCTGTCCGGTGGTGGCGACAGCATCAGGGGGTGCTGGGGGTCTGTGGTGAGGCGTGAAGGTCGGAAGCAGACGAATCACTTCAGCACTGAACCTTGTGTCACGGTTGTGTGCACACACAAATGGCATTGCTCAGTCTGACTCATGACGCCCCAAACAAAAACCAAGCCAACCGCTCAAAACCGTCTTCTGGCGAGCAATGAAAGGATTCGGGGACACATGCCAACATTTGCGCTCAGATAAGAGAAAGATTGAGAACAAACACAGCGTGCATTTAATTTACAGATTAACTTGCATTGAAGTAGAAGAAATGTTAAGTCGAAGGAAGACAAAGCAATGTTCGCTTACAGAAATCTGGAATCCCCCGCCTAAATCGGGAGTGCTGGAATGTGTTCGTTCATGAGATGCAGTGTCACCCTCCTCATTTGACTGGCCCTTTGAATATTCATGAAGCATCGCAACCCTCGCCCAGCTCTGGCTTGTAAGCCCACCCAGCTTTAATGTCTAGTATCCGGGCGCCTTCTGACAGACCGCGTGATCTCCTGCAGCCATGTGGCTTTCAGTGGGGGGATTGCTTAATCCTGTAGAAGGGGAGGCCGTGCGACAGGAGCAGTGATTAAAACCGGTTTGGTGTAGGTGCAGTGTTGTAGAGGCGGGGCTCTGAAGTGCTCGCAGTGGAAGAGTGTATTGCGAAGAGAGAGCCCCTGAAAGTCAGGTGTCTCCTTTCTCTGCTCCCTATCAGGCCAGGTGTAGGCGCTAGCGAGCAGCTGCACTCAGCTACAGTGCATAAGAAGATGGCTGCATGGAGAACCACCCACGACCTCTGACCCTGTAAAAAATGTACACAGAATGCTTAAATCCAGGCCATCATTCAGTCCTCGGGATCACGTGACCTCCCTGTGCTAGCCACGGAGCGCCCTACTGTGCACCTCCCGTGCTGTGTGTTTATTTAGGGAGGGGAGGGGGGCTTGTATAGCGCCCTAGACATGTCACCTCAGGGCCACATCAGAGCAGTCAGCGGTGGAAGGTGCTTGGAAGTGCACAGGTGTTCACACAGCACATGCACACACCGGGCAAGCACAGCACAGGCCCAGCGTGGGAAAGGGACGCTGCAGCAGACGAATGCCCTTGAAAGGGGGTCTAGAGGTCAGGGTTGTCTCTTCTCTTCTCCCCTCCTCATGCACACCCCTCGTTGGAAGTGACGCTCTACACTCAGCCTCACCGGTGTCTGGTGCAGGGTGTGCCATTTATTCCAACATATGGAGGCCTCTAACAGACCCTACAGAGAGCGCTTCGGGCCGCAGCAATGGCATGAAGAGCTATACAATGTCTACAACAGACAGGACCGAGAGGGAAAAGGGAAATGCTGGCTCCGCACGAGTCGCGGGCAGTGAGAGGTGCAGCTGAAGGGGCACCTCCTGGAGTCAGTGCTGCCACTTTCCTGCCCCCTAAATCAGGCCGGGGATTGTTAAAAAACAAAAATAATAGGCATTGTCATTTACAATGCCAATGGCTTAAACTTGCGTAAATGCGAGACCTATTGCATTGCAAATGCTTGTTTTATTTGCAAGCATTTAACACTGCTGTTCCATAACCTGGTCAATGAAAGTAATTTTATAAAAGACACATACATATACGTGTGCTCTGATGTCCTTCTTGCACAGATAGGCACTTGCCCTGACCACTTCGACTGACTAAGAAAAAAGCTTACATCAGCACATCATTTAATCAGAGAGTTTTATTTACTGACTTCATCTATGTCAGTTCTGGTGGGAATTGTGCATTTTTATGTATATTATGTTATATGCTCCTTAGCATAAAATGCATTCCTCTGGCAAAGCGCATTTAAAGCAGATTTCAGCAGCATGTAGGCGCTATAGAAACACTCAACTAAAAGTTGTAGTAGCAGGAATAATTACAGGATGGTGGGCCGGTGCGGATACTCAAACCTGGTTAACAAAGAACAAAATTTGTCAGAGTTACTCTTAACCCCACATCCACTTACATTCACTTCCCATGTGCCTCGATAGCCGGCAGTGCAGTGCTGCTCTTACTGTTTTAAGGCAATTAAGTTGCCGCCCTTGGTTTGGCCAAAGTTTAATTTACATACACATAAGCTACACCACCACCAAACAAAAATAGCTCAGTGAGTTGAATGCATTGGGTTGGCGTCCTTTGTTCAGCAAGAGTTTTATTTACTGACTTTATCTATGTCAGTTCTGGTGGGTATTGCAGCCTAAAAATAGTCCCCTTAGGAGGCAGAAAGGGACTAGATGTGATAATCAAGAGATGTGGTCTAACGCTAAATGTCCAGAGCTTGAGTTCGAATCCCAGCTTGCCCTACCCGACCAAAGATTGATCTTGGGCAAATTGGTAAACATCCACCATCTGTACAAAACTAACGGTTGCACTTTTGGCAGAATGTTCTATACAGACTAAAGGAATCATCTATTTAAGCCACCCAAATATTCAATAGTGCTGACCGGTGGAGGGGGACATATGGTTGTGAAACTGTTTGAAATGCATATCACAGGAGCAGGGGGGTCAGTCACAGATGCAGTGCAATTCACATCTCTGGCAGCATTCAAGCTTCAGGGGGGAGGGGGCAGGTGGTAAAGCATGCAGATCCGGAACATATTAAGCAGCAGAGACTTAAGCCCTTTGCGTTTCGGATCTGCGAGTATGTAGGTCGTGGCTTGTGATAGTGCACACCACAGATCCCCCAAAAGCGTGCATAGTGTGCTGCATTATGAACATTTTACAACAAAACATGCAAATACTACTTTTCAACTAAGATGATTTACGGTAGTGAAAGCCGGCAGGCAAGATGGCACGGAAGAAGCAGGCATGGACAGCCGGCTGGGCATTGCTGTCGAGCCCCAAGCTCCTTGAGGCGCGCTACAGATCTAAGTAGCCGCAATAAAGCTACCAGCCCCATGCACAGCCCCCCGCCCCCCAGTCACAAGTTCCAACAACGCTAAATGACGTAGTAGGGGTGGATGGTAATAGAAAGGAAGGGGGAGGGGACTTTGGCTTTCTCGCGATAATGAATGTTGAAGTGGGAGCAACACAGCTAAAATTTCTTGGGCCAAAAATCCCACAACATATATTGTAGAGACTAAACAAAATCCCTCACATGTGACGCCTAGAGGGAGGTCTTTCCGGGAGGGGTAGTAACAATTCCAACACCCAGCGGTCATGAAAGGCAGAAAGGGGGCGACACTTTGGAATCTGTTGTTTAAGGACAGCCCCTCACTGAAGCAAGAAAAAGCTTTTCTATGGAGGTGAACAGGGGCGTGTCAACAGTGAATACAGCGTGAGAATACATTTTTTTTAAAACAGCCATTTACTAAAAATTAAGGTCAAATCGAGCACAAAGACCGAGGTTGCACTAAATTTGTAGTTAATGGAGTCTCTAAGGATAATAAACGGAGCCTGAGGCGCTTCTGGGCCCTATTATCTTTGCAATCTTTGATATACTAATGCCAAGAAGTAGAAACAGAGCTGCACGTAGCCTCATGTCACACAAGTCTCTTTCAGACAGCCCTGGGACTTTGTATACCATGGTTCTCTGAATTCATGGAACTACATGACCATACTCCCACATGCAAAAACAAAACTACATGTCCCAGAAAGCAAAGCGCTTCTGGCTTAAAACCGGGAATGGCTGCACAAGCGTGTCACACATGGCACGAGGATACCTGGCAGCTGCGTGGGAGGAGCCAGTGGTAAACATGAATTAGCTCATTTGTTCAGCATGTAAAACAGGACCTTGTCCGTAACTGTTTGAGACACGTAGATAAACCTTATGGGTAAATCTGGGTTTCTTTAGTGCTAACAAGAAGTTAGACTAGAGCTGGTGTGGGGCCAGGGAGGGGCAGAGAGCTGACCCATCTTACCAGTAATGGAGCACTGTTCACGTGTGGCAGAAAACATCAGTGACGCGTCTTTTGCGGCGCTGCAGAATTTTCTCCTGTTCGTGCAACACAGGGATGTGCATTTTCACACAGTACTGCGCAGCTGAGGCGTGGAAGGTGCCCTCGACACAACACATGTCTAAAAAACACAGATTTGCCACAGCGCCACGCACATTATTGGAGCAACCACATTATTGGAGCAACACACATTATTGGAGCAACACACATTATCTCCCTCGATATGATAAAATTAATCTGATTTTAATGTCGTGTTTTCACCCATCTTGGATCACAAAGCCTTCCAGGAAAAACCAGGCTGGCTCGTGCGCGGCTCCCGTAGCCTTTCAGCCAACAGACCAAAAACAAGCATTTGCAATGCAATAGGACTCGCATTTACGCGAGACCTATTGCATTGCAAACGATAGTCATCACGGACAACGGGAGGGAGGGGGGGTAGTCACGGACAACGTGAGGGAGAGCGGGGGGCATGGACAACGGGAGTGTGGGCGGGGGGAGTAGAGAAGGCAGTAGGAGAACCTCATTAAAGCAATTAGTGCTCACTGTCTAAATAACACGTACTGTACTGTAAGGGGCCAGTAGCCATGGGAGGATACCAATGACATCATGGCTGTACTAAGGCGGGACTAACAAGCCTGTTATGGAATCACACACCAGCATTTATGAAGGACAAAGACAGAAGCCAATGAAAAATATGGGAGGAGAGTGGGGGCAGCTTGTCTCCCATACTCTATGTAGGAAAGTAGGATCTGCGTCTTATGGTTACCCCCACTTTTTGCTTGATGTTACACTGTTTTTGACTAGTCTGACTGGGATCCTGCTAATCAGGACCCCAGTCTATCTGCTTTCTCCCTAAAATGTATTGACATGTACTTAGGTACACTCCAGATTGAATACTGGGGTACCCTTATAAGTCCCTAGTATATGGTACACATGTACCCAGGGCGTAGGTACCCCAGAGGCCTCCCATGGGCTGAAGCATGTATTATACCACCCATGAGAGGCCATGCAAAATGGAACTACAGGTCTGCCATTGCAGCCTGTGTAAGCTGGTGCCTGCACCACTTACGATAGATATAGGTTTACTATATCTATAGGTCACTACACTTAAAACCTATAAGTCACCCCTATAGCAGGCCTTAACAATCCTGAAGGCAGGGTGCTGGGTTTTACGTGAGAGGGTGCCCTTCATGAGCAGAGCCCCTCTGCAGCCTTCGGAGACCATTCTCCTGGGTTGTCTGTGACACAGCCAGACATATAGGTAGAGGTGAATTATATCCTCGCGGTAAATGCTATCTCGAAAACGGCTGAAACAAAACATGTTGTGTTTGGTATCAAACACCTTGGCATCATACCTCCACACCGGTAACCGGTGTGGGAGGTATGATTCCACCCTTCTGAAGCAAGCTTCGTGGGGAGAACACCCACTACAGCGCATGCGTTATGTCGCATGCGTTTACGTCGCAAGCGTTACAACGCAAGCGACGCTACGACGCGGCCCATTACGCCGCGTACCATTACATCGCATGCGCATTTAAAACGCATACGCTTTTAAATCGTATGTGGTGTAATGGACGCGAGGCGGGCGGCACGGACGAGCACCGGGACAAAGGCGGAGGAGCACCGGGACAATGCGAGGAGAAAGAGGTAAGGGGGATTATGCTTAGAGTGTAGTGTTTAGGGTTTAGGGCAGTGTCTGGAGATTGTGCTTACAGTGTAGTGTTTAGGGCAGTGTCTGGTGGTCGTAGTGTAGGGCAGTGTGTTAGGGTTTAGGGCAGTGTCTGGAGATTGTGCTTACAGTGTAGTGTTTAGGGTTTAGGGCAGTGTCTGGTGGTCGTAGTATAGGGCAGTGTGTTAGGCGTAGTGTATTAGGGTTTAGGGAAGTTTAGGGTACTTTTTTAGGCTTTAGGGTAGTGTGTGTTATGTAGGGCAATGTGTTAAGCGTAACGTATTAGGGCTTAGGGCTCAGGGGAGTGTGGGGTACTTTTTTAGGCTTTAGGGTAGTGTGTTATGTAGGGGGGTATTTGGGGGAAAATCGCGATGTTAAAGCATGCGGAGTGTTTGTGTGCGTTGTAAATGGGTTTTGCATGCATTTCAATACGCAAGCGAAGTAATGGTTTGCGTGGTGAAAACTTGCGTTGCAAATGTGCATGCGATGTAAAGGCGCCGATGTAAAGGTATGCGATGTTATCGTTTGCGATGTAGCATCATACATCCGCTTCGTGGGTCCCTGGTCTTCCCGGTACCAGCCTTCTCGACCCGGACAGCACAAAATGGTTGTTGCCGACCAGAGACACATTTCTGCCCTCCTGCTGCTGAGCCAAGCTCGAGCAGAGGAAGGCAGTACAATAGGCATCCTGTCACAGGTAGGTGTGACCACCTCCCAGACAAGATTTAGTGTATTGGAGCTGGGTCGGTGCACTTCCAAAGTGCCTGAAAGTCTGCACGAGGGGCACATTTGGTGTCCCTGGGCATAGTTCAGCTCAAACCAGTTCTGGGAGCCGTTGGCTCCTGCTCTGGCGTGAAACTGGACAAAGGACATGGGTGTAACCAAGCCCCTGTCCTGACCCTCCCCTGGGAGGGTCCCCTGAATCTGTCCAACCCTCTCCCGTGGGTACAAAAGGGCTTACCTGGCTGTAGGACCCTAGATTCGACTTGGACAAGATTCTGAACAAGAAACCACTGACCTTCGACCGTCTGGACACTCTGGACTTCGCTGGACTTTGACTGGGCCTGACTTCGTCTCCCTCTCCGTCCAAAGCATCGTCTGAGCCCGTGCACCATACAGGCTCCGTGCAGGACCTGTGGAGCATCAAGGACAACTGAAGTATCTCCCTTGGGGTGAAGGAGTCACTCCCCTGCATTCGCAGGCACCATAACGCAACTAACCAGTCTGCTGATCCTGAGCTCCTGCAGACTCTGAAGGCTCCAGCAACACAGGAGGTGGGTTCCTATGTTCCTTGAGGTCGAGCTGCCGTCTCACCAAGTTTGAGGCCAGTATCCCTCGTGGGGAGCGCATAACTCGAACCCCTGTGCACTGTGTACATTTGCAAGTGCATATGCTTGTTGGTGTTCCCCAACTTTGTGCATTGGGCTGTCGATAGCCCCAATCTCTGCCCGCATTTCATACCAAGGACTTTGGCCTCCTCACACTCTGTGCTCTGCAATCTGTTGTTTGGTGAAACTGCTAGAGGTCCCCTCACGACTCCTGTGCCTTCGGCCTGTGGGTCCATTTGAGGGACAATCCTGATTTTCTTGGGCTCCCCTGGTTATTCCAGGCCTGCCCTGACTCCCCTTGCTGTGGTGAGTCCTCTGGTCCTTGCTGGGCCAGACCGTAACCTTTCTTGACCTTCTTCGTGGGTTGCTGTTGCCAAGGTTTGTTGGTGCTCCTGCTGGACACCGACCCCTTAGCACTCGACATCCTTCGTGGGACAGCTCGTATCCGGCTCCTGGTTGTCCTCGACGTCTCCTGGTCCCTGCAGCTGTAGAGTCAAGGTCTCCTCTTTCGCACCTGAAGCACCCGACATCGGTGGGCATTCGTCTACTGAGCCCCTGGTCACTCTTGAGTGACCCAGACTCTGTCCCCTCTGCTTTCAGGTTCCTTCCATCAATAATCCACCTGCAGAGACACTTTTCCAGCAGTGGCATTTCTTTGAAGACTACAATTGAGAACGATGGCAGTTTCCGACCCCACTTCAGCCCTATGCACCTGGCTCCTCTGGGATAGGTAACTCTGGTACTTTGGTATCCACGGGTGGGGTGGCTCTCCAACCTTCTATGTTCCAAAGGGTTTCCTCGTAATCCACTGGGAAGGGTCCTTAAACTTTAAAATTGCAACCGCGACTCTCCCATTGAATTGTACGTAGCACGCGGTCGTGTTCTCACACTGCACCCGTCCTCTGTGGGGTCCCTACTTACTCACCTTGGGTGGTTCCTTGGGGTCCCAGCGATTCTACACATTCTAGACATTGTCTTGACTCGAGTCGTGGTTCTTATACCACTATTTTAGTATATGGTTTGGTCTCCCCCGGGAGCCCACTGTGTATTAGTGCTACTTACGATTGTTTCTGTGCTACAGTATTGTGTGCTTTGTGTTTATCTGCGTGTAGCAGATACTGTGAGGTATTTTTTTTTTTTTTTAAGTTTTGAAAACCTTTATTATAAGTTTAAGAAGTAAAATGTCTACATCCCTGAATGGGCCGGCATAACGAGGCAATGTGCAAAGATTTGCCACAGATGGTTGGAGGATAACACAGCATGCCGCCTACAACCACATCGGGCCGGCCGCGTCAGATGGTATAAGGAGCGACAAAGGATCATATATTTCACTGTGGGCATTTGATTCTGAACAACATTTTTACCAAAAATAGAAAAAACCATTCCGCTCTCGTGTTGCATGCATTGTAAAAAGAGTTTGTTTGGTATGACGCAGTCTGTACAGGGGACAAAGGAGGTGCGTGCCTGGGTGGCCCAGTGTCTGTTATGTAGAGTGTGTGTCGCTCTGCGTGGGGGATCGCTCCTCTTCAATTCGCCTCACGTTGTAAAGGTGGGAGGGGGAGGGGCAGTGGAGTTTGTGCTATTGGTGCGCTCTAACAAGTATGTCTGCAGAGGTGCCCAGATATCCCGTGGTCGGGAGGAGGGGGGTAGAAGTTCCGCATATAGGTGCAGTTGCTCTTGGCAGTAGATGAGGTCTCGGAGCCAGACCTTAAATTTCGGTGCTCTCCCTCTACCCCACCTGCAAGCTACCCTTCTCTTAGCGAGTAGGAGTGCAAGGGATGTGTATTTTCGGATTTTGGCGGCTAGGGGTGCAGTGTAGCCTAGGAGTGCAGTCAGGGGGTCGTCTGGAATGTGTAGGCCCGTCATTTGGTCTAGTGCTGCAAATACCTCCGTCCAGAACCGACGGACAGGGGGGCAGTCCCAGGCTATGTGCGGAAAGTCGGCTCCCTCACCGCACATCTATCACATCTGTCATTTTCTCGGAGTCGCAGGCGGTGTAAGCGCGCTGGTGTGTAATAGAGACGATGGATAAATTTGTAATGGAGGATGCGGAATTTGCTATTGGCCGAGATTTCTCCCGTTTGTCTGCAACAAAAGGTCCATTGGTCCTCAGTCAGTGGATGTCCCATTTCTATTTCCCATCTGGTCTTGGCTAAAGGAGGTTCATATTCTCTATCTTTCTGCACTGTGCGGTATAATAGTGATATGACATGGGAAGGGGCGGCTTGTTGTAGAAGGGCGTGTAGGGGGGACATAAGGGGGGGCTCCAGAGGGAAGCTAGGAGTGAGGGCTCTCACATCTTGGCGCAGTCTGACATAGTAAAATCTCTCCAGGGGGGAGGGGGATGTGGGTCCAAAGAATTCCTCGCTCGTGCGAAATTTGTTCTTTTCGTATAGCTGCCCCCAGGTTTGTATGGACAATTTGCGAAGGAGTCTGCGGCATCCGCCCTCTTGTGTGACCGGGATGTCTTGCCTGCTGGCGAGGGGTAGAAGGGGGGAATAGAGCAAGGCGTTGCGTGTAAGATTTGCTAAATCGCGCCATGCGCTGGTGGTGCATTGGACGGTGGTGGAAGCAAGGCACCGCGGGACTGCAGGGGTGCTTAAATACGCAGTGCTGGGAATAGGGTTCATATATCCATCTTCAATAGCCAGATGTGGCATATAGGGGGGGGTGTATCCAGTAGGTGGCGAAGTGGGCTTGGGCGCAGTTAAAGTATAGTTCTAGGTCTGGTATTTCAAATCCACCCTCACTGAAGGGACGAGTAAGGATATCCCAACGTAGCCTAGCTTGTCTGCCTCCCCAAGTAAGCCTAATGAGTTGGCTCTTGATAGTCGAGAAGAAGTGGCGGCCAGGGGCATAGGGAATATTTACGAACAAATATAATAGCTTGGGCAGTATTACCATTTTGATAAGGGCGGCCCTACCTGCCATGGACAGTGGCAGTGCTATCCACCGTGTGATTTTATCCGTCAGTGAGCTCAATGCGCAGCCATAGTTGGCTCTTATTAGTTCTTCTCGGTTGTGGGAGATTACTATGCCTAGGTAAGTGAGTGTGTCTTCGCACCATTTTAGTGGGTAGTCTGGTGCAAATCTGGGAGTGGAGTCAGTGAGGGGGTAAATTTGAGATTTTCCCCAGTTAATATTAACATTGGAAAGACGTCCAAAGAGGGTGATCAGTCTGAGGATGGGATTCAGGCTCTCTTCTGGATTTCGCAGGTAGAGGGTAATGTCATCTGCATATAAAGAGATTAAAATTTGTCTCTGTGGGTAAATGATAGCATAGTCCCGGAAATGTTGGCGTATTTTGGCGGCCAATGGTTCGACTGCTAGGGCGAATAAAGGGGAGACAGAGGGCACCCCTGTCTAGTGCCTCTGGCTATAGTGAAAGCAGTTGATCGCTTGCCGTTAATCGATACTGTAGCTTGCAGGTCTGTGTATAGTAGGTTTATCCAGGCTAGGAATGGGAGAGGGAAACCCATGCACTGCAATACAAAGGCGAGGTAGTCCCATTCCAGGGAATCAAATGCCTTAGTGGCGTCTAGAAAGATAGCAGCGGCGTTGGTATCGGGGTCTATATCGAGGAGGATAGCGAAGAGGGTGCGCAAATTGTGGGAAGTGCTTCTGGTCGGCACAAACCCCGACTGATCGGGGAGAACCAGGGCAGGCATGAGGGGACTGATGCGGTTGGCGATTAACTTGGCTAAGATCTTGGCGTCCACGTTAATGAGGGATAAGGGCCTATACGAATCTACTTGCGACGTCGGTTTTCCCGGTTTGGGCAGGGAGATGATTAGCGCTTCACGCATTGATTTAGGGAGAATGCCCGTCTCTCGCGCTTCCTCGAGCACATGACGCAGAACAGGAATAAGGATATGTCGGAATATTTTATAAAATTCGGCCGGGAGGCCATCAGGCCCCGGGGTCTTGCCTGATTGCAATTGCATTATTGCAGAAATTATTTCCTCATCCTCGTGATGTGCAAGGAGGGATTCCCTCTGCCCAGCCAAGTGATAGCGGTGTCTTCAAAGAATGGGGCGAAGTCTACTGTTTGTTTTCTATGCGTTTTATACAGTTGCTTGTAAAATTTTTGGAAAACGTCTACTATCTCAGAGTTGCTTCTGTGTATCTGACCATCCTCGTCCTCTATCTCTAGTACAGTATTGGCAAATCGGGGGGGGGCGGACCACCGAGGCCAGTGCCTTTCCTGGCCTCTCGCCCTCCCCGTAGCGCCGCGCTTGATGGTATTTCCCTCTAAATTTACACTCCCTCTCCGCTGTTTCTTGGTATTCAGTGAGGAGGTCGTGGAGATGCGCTTTCTGTTCAGGTGTGGGTGAGGGTCCTAGGGCCAGTTCCGCCTGCTTAATGCTTTGTTCTAATTTCTGCAGCGTATTTCGAATATCCTTTAAAAACCCCACCACTTTTGGCTATGCAGATGCCCCGTATGGTGACCTTGAAGGCCTCCCACACCGTAGAGTATTGTGGAACCGAGTTGTCATTCCGAGGGAAAAATCCGTTATTTCTTGCTCGATTTCATTCTTGAAGACAGGATCTAGTAATGATTGGGGTTAAGCCGCCAAGAGATATAGGGTGGGTCATCATGAGGTGGCGCAAGAGAAAGGAGGACGGGCGAATGATCCGAATATGTACGGGGGAGGTGAGATGCATGTGTCAGCCAAGTTGCTAACCCCTTATCAATGAGCCAGTTATCTATACGGGACCAGGAGGAGTGGGCAGTGGAGTAGCAAGTCCCTTCTCGGGTTTGTGGGTGAAGCGTTCTCCAGGCGTCTGTGAGATCATTTTCTTCCATGATATGTCGGAGGGTCGCCTGCGCGTTAGAATAGTGGCGGGTCTGTGGGTGTGATCTGTCTAGGGTCGGGTTTATGGTCACGTTGAAATCCCCTCCCCATAACAGGTGTGTAGAGCCGATATCCATGATTTTGCCCCAGAGGATGCGGAAAAATTCCGGGACGTCAGTGTTGGGCCCATAGCATGAGACAAGCATAATGGATTGCGTGGACAGTCTCCCCCAGAGGATGCTATATCTGCCTTGTGGATCCCCATAGGAGCCAATTGGGGTGTAGGGGAGTGAGCGTTTCACCAAGATGAGGGTGCCTCGGGCGTATGATGAGTAGGACGAAAAGCATTTGCTGGTTGCCCACCTGGCTGCAAATGTAGGGGGTGGGGTGGGAGCAAGGTGTGTTTCTTGAAGGATGGCACAGTGGATATTGTGACGCTCCAGATAAGAAAGGATGTGACAGCGTTTTCTAGGGTCCCTCAACCCTCTGATATTCCAGGTTAAGAAGTTATATTGTAGAGATCCGGGATGTGACCCCATTTGTTTTGTGCTTACTACGTGGAGGAGGAGTGTCTAGTGTATACTCTGGGTTTACATTGTGAGCAGAACCGTGCGAGGCAGAACAATGGAACTTTGCATAAAAACTTTTCCCATACCCTCCCCCCTCCCACACCAGCGACCCTATCTCGCCGTGTCCCGACCCTCCCCCCTCCCAGAATAGAAAACCCATTGCCATCGCCCCAACAGGGGGCGTAGTGTTGAACAATTTAACCATTTGCTGTGTGAAGTACTTAGGGTTCACCTGTCGGGCGGTCTCTAGAGGGCGGTCAAGTCCTCCTCGTCAAAGCGAGGGTGCTCGGGCGGCAGTGTATAGTGTCATCCCGCCGTTGTTTAAAGAGCAGTTCCGTAATTATGGAAATAGCCCGGCTGAGCACTGCACCTCCTATGCGCCGAAGCGTTCAAAGAGTTCAGTGTCTGGATACTTGATTTGAAGAGCGTCTCTATAGTTCCAGCATTAGTCCCCCTCTGCCGGCAAGAATAGCTAAGAGGTATCGAGAATGACCTGTAGGCAGGTAGTTGTGACACTAGTCCAGTAGGTGTGCTAGCCTTTCCTTAGTGCACCTGCGCAACAGTGATCCCCTAGGTCTCTCCGCGAAGGGCATGCAACTACCGCATCGTGTCTGGTATTCCACGGACCGTAAGCAGAGCGCTGTGAGCCAGTCTTTCGCCCACCGCATATCTAGGGGGAATGTGCCCGTGTAAAATGATCTGAGTGTGCTGCGCAAGTGGGTTGGGATTATTTTCCTTGCGTCTTATTCGATATCCGACGTGTTTTCACTGTCTGCGGGACGGCGTGTCGGGGACAGGTGCCCCGCAGGTGCTTTGGGCAGAGTTTTGAGAAAGTCCTGGGCGTGCTGCAGGTTCGTGAAAAAGTGATGTTTTCCCTGGTGTGTTACCTTGAGGCGGGCCGGGAACAACATGGCATAGGGCTTATTGAGCTGTTACAGTTTTTTCTTCACCTGTAGGAATTTACGCCTTTGGTCTTGGACAGCCATGGTGAAGTCAGGATATATTGATATTCCCATGCCTTCATATTGCAGTTGTCCTTTTTCTCTAGAGAGGCGGAGGGCAGCATCTCTATCACGATAATTGAGCATCCTGGCGATTATGGGCCTGGGAGGAGTTCCAGGGGCTGGTCGGTTTGCTAATGAGCGGTGCGCTCGTTCAACAACTAGGACTTGTGAAAAAGCGTCTCTTCCGAAGAGTGCAATGAGGAGTCTTTCAACGTATTCCTCCATCTTTCCGGTGGCTGTTGATTCCGGTATTCCGAGGATCCTGAGGTTGTTTCTCCTCGAGCGAGATTCTAAATCCTCGTTTTTGGCGGCTATCACCTTCAAGATCCTTTCCATCTCAAGGGTGCGGCTGGTGGTGGCGTTGGTTGTATCTTCCAAGTCCGAAATCCGTCGTTCCGCCTCTAGGAGGCGGTCATCGTGTTTCTCAACTCTATGGGTGAGCCCCTCCAGCCTGGTATTCATGGAATCCATTTTGGATTCGATGGAGGTTAAGCTTGATTGCATCACCAGCAGCAGCTCCTTGAGATCCGCGGTCGAGGGGGTCGGCGCATCTTGTTGGTCCTCATCAGGTTCCGTCTGGGACCGGGACGATTTGCGGGCTTCCCCATGTCTGCAGAGTAGAGGAGCAGAGGATAGCCGTTTCCCGGGAGGCGATATGGAGTATCGCCCCTGATCCACAGCGCGGGACGTCGTCTGGGTGCGTATGGCGCCGGCGGCAGCAAGGGTTAACAGTACTTGAGGAGGTATCCTCTTCCGTGGGTGTGTGGAGTACACAGAATTGAAGGGCTAGTGTCAGGGGCCAGCCGTTTCTCCCGGAGGTTCCATCACCGCTCCCTCCCTCTCCAATCCAGGGTGGAGGCAATGAAGGGTGTTGGGCGCGTGGGCAAGGCAGCCGTGTCTGGTGCTTCTCTCGGATATCGCAGCGTCTATAGTGTAGGCCTCCGTGTCAGTGTAAGGCCCGGGACGTGCACGCCGCGCCACCCAGACCGCCCGCGCGGTCAGGCCACAGGGCTATGGGCTTCTTAACGTATAAGGCACTGGGCGCTAAACCGACCTATCCCATCATGGACTTTATGGCTGCTGTGAAAGTCTCCCTGGTTCGGTGGGCCCATGGGGAGTTCACCTCTACCTCCCCGTCCGGTCCCAGCGTTCAGGGGGGACCAAGTCCCAGCCCAGGGTCTCCTGGGCGGGTGTTTAGTGGTGAGGGGTGAGGAGGCCAGAGCGCGGTCCACGGTCCAGGAGCGCAGCGTTTGCCCGGGAAGTGTTTAGAGGGCGATCCTTCTTTTAGTAATGACAAGTGGGGGAGGTCGCGGGGAGCAGTCCCATCCCGGCGTCCGCGGTCATGGCCTTCGCATGGTGGGCTCATCCCACTCCTACCTCAGGGGTGGCGGCAGGGACGCCGCAGTCGCCGCTCGCTCTGGCCTTCCGACGACGTAGCCGGGCCTTCGGTGGCGCTCCGGGGGGGGGCAGCCGCTCCCCGCACTCTCCGCTGTGCCGGAGCAGGTATGTCGGATCCCTCAAGCCTCCCAGCGGTCCCGTGACGGCGGGCCGAGGCCGGCAGCTCTCTTTCGCTCCATCCCCCACCTGGAGTCGTCTCAGCCGCACAGGTGGTTCTCCGGCTCTTCGTGCCGCGTCGCTCCAGTCAAACGCGGCAGGGCATCAGACCGCGTCGGAGGCCGCCGGTCCCCTTTCCCACCAGGGGCGGCGGCGGCTCCCGCAGCCGGCAGCAGAGCAGGGTCAGCAAGGGCAGCGACAGCGCCCGTCTGGCTATTGGAGGCCAGCGGTCGCTCCGGTTGTGGAATCGGCGTCTTCTTGCGCTGGGATCCGGCGTTCAGTCCGGTCCCCGGTAGCGCCAGGCCGCCATTTTGTCCGTTCCGTCGGGAAGAGGGTAAGCTCTTTTTACTTCTCTTCCAGGTCGATATGCGTTTCTCTGAGCAGTGCAGCCGGCGCTCTGATGGGTCAGCACTCAGATTCTGCCATTTATGCGCAAGTTTTGCAGGAGATGACAAGGATGTTGTGTGGATATCGGCCCGAGCCGCAAGAGCCTCACGGAGGTGCGGCCATCTTGCTTTGCGCCCTCTAGCGCCCCCTACTGTGAGGTATTTAAGGTGTTATAATAATAAATATATATTCTTATAACTACTGTGTGGTTCTCCTTTCATTTAACGAATACAATAAGATTGCATTCTGGTAAAACAAGCTGCTTAACATTCCTTTAAGACTAAGCCTGAAGGCTGCTCTCCACAGCTACCACTTGGATAGCTTTCTAAGGTTATCTTTGACCTCTTAAATCACCATAAGGGTTGTTTGGACTGGTGCAGGTGCCCACTTTAGTTAGTGCAAAAACAACAGTTGATGGACAGAATGCAGAACAATGTCATACATTCACCCCAGTACAGAGATCTGGGCCTAAATCCATCGTTTTTTTGCTCACCATGCCATTCCAGTTTGAACCCAGCCATATGCAAATCAGTCTTGACCCTGTGCCTCATGGGAACAGTCCAGCCCGAACTGCCAAGCCAGGTCCTCCCTGGACTGGAAACAAGCATCCTAGGACCGGTTTCGGGGTTTCACCCCTCTTCAGCCAGGATAGCTTGATTCCAGAGGCATGGAGAGCACGGGACCCACGTCTGGGCATACCCGTCCCACTCGGGGTGACAAATGCAAAAATAACAGTTGATGGACAGAATGCAGAACAATGTCATACATTCACCCCAGTACAGAGATCTGGGCCTAAATCCATCGTTTTTGCTCACCATGCCATTCCAGTTTGAACCCAGCCATATGCAAATCAGTCTTGACCCTGTGCCTCATGGGAACAGTCCAGCCCGAACTGCCAAGCCAGGTCCTCCTGGACTGGAAACAAGCATCCTAGGACCGGTTTCGGGGTTTCACCCCTCTTCAGCCAGGATAGCTTGATTCCAGTGGCATGGAGAGCACGGGACCCACGTCTGGGCATACCTGTCCCACTCGGGGTGACAAATGCAAAAACAACAGTTGATGGACAGAATGCAGAACAATGTCATACATTCACCCCAGTACAGAGATCTGGGCCTAAATCCATCGTTTTTTTGCTCACCATGCCATTCCAGTTTGAACCCAGCCATATGCAAATCAGTCTTGACCCTGTGCCTCATGGGAACAGTCCAGCCCGAACTGCCAAGCCAGGTCCTCCCTGGACTGGAAACAAGCATCCTAGGACCGGTTTGGGGTTTCACCCCTCTTCAGCCAGGATAGCTTGATTCCAGTGGCATGGAGAGCACGGGACCCACGTCTGGGCATACCTGTCCCACTCGGGGTGACAAATGCAAAAACAACAGTTGATGGACAGAATGCAGAACAATGTCATACATTCACCCCAGTACAGAGATCTGGGCCTAAATCCATCGTTTTTGCTCACCATGCCATTCCAGTTTGAACCCAGCCATATGCAAATCAGTCTTGACCCTGTGCCTCATGGGAACAGTCCAGCCCGAACTGCCAAGCCAGGTCCTCCCTGGACTGGAAACAAGCATCCTAGGACCGGTTTCGGGGTTTCACCCTCTTCATCCAGGATAGCTTGATTCCAGTGGCATGGAGAGCACGGGACCCACGTCTGGGCATACCCGTCCCACTCGGGTGACAAATGCAAAAACAACAGTTGATGGACAGAATGCAGAACAATGTCATACATTCACCCCAGTACAGAGATCTGGGCCTAAATCCATCGTTTTTTGCTCACCATGCCATTCCAGTTTGAACCCAGCCATATGCAAATCAGTCTTGACCCTGTGCCTCATGGGAACAGTCCAGCCCGAACTGCCAAGCCAGGTCCTCCCTGGACTGGAAACAAGCATCCTAGGACCGGTTTCAGGTTTCACCCCTCTTCAGCCAGGATAGCTTGATTCCAGTGGCATGGAGAGCACGGGACCCACGTCTGGGCATACCCGTCCCACTCGGGGTGACAAATGCAAAAACAACAGTTGATGGTCAGAATGCAGAACAATGTCATACATTCACCCCAGTACAGAGATCTGGGCCTAAATCCATCGTTTTTTTGCTCACCATGCCATTCCAGTTTGAACCCAGCCATATGCAAATCAGTCTTGACCCTGGTGCCTCATGGGAACAGTCCAGCCCGAACTGCCAAGCCAGGTCCTCCCTGGACTGGAAACAAGCATCCTAGGACCGGCTTCAGGGTTTCACCCTCTTCAGCCAGGATAGCTTGATTCCAGTGGCATGGAGAGCACGGGACCCACGTCTGGGCATACCCGTCCCACTCGGGGTGACAAATGCAAAAACAACAGTTGATGGACAGAATGCAGAACAATGTCATACATTCACCCCAGTACAGAGATCTGGGCCTAAATCCATCGTTTTTTGGCTCACCATGCCATTCCAGTTTGAACCCAGCCATATGCAAATCAGTCTTGACCCTGTGCCTCATGGGAACAGTCCAGCCCGAACTGCCAAGCCAGGTCCTCCCTGGACTGGAAACAAGCATCCTAGGACTGGGGTGGCATGGTGAGCAATAGAATGATGGATTTAACCCAGATCTTTTGACTGGGGGTGAATGTTTTGATTTGTTCTGCATTCCGTCCATCAATTGTGTGTCTTTGCTTCCTCGCCCTAAGTGCGCCGGGTATGCCCAGACGTGGGTCCCGGGCTCACTGTGCCACTGGATTCAAGCTATCCTGGCTGAAGAGGGGTGAAACCCCGAAACCGGTCCTAGGATGCTTGTTTCCGGTCCAGGAGGACCTGGCTTGGCAGTTCGGGCTGGACTGTTCCCATGAGGCACAGGGTCAAGACTGATTTGCATATGGCCAGGTCTAAACTGGGGTGGCATGGTGAGCAAAGATTGATGGATTTAACCCAGATCTTTTGACTGGGGGTGAATGTTTTGATTTGTTCTGCATTCCGTCCATCAATTGTGTGTCTTTGCTTCCTCGCCCTAAGTGCGCCGGGTATGCCCAGACGTGGGTCCCGGGCTCACTGTGCCACTGGATTCAAGCTATCCTGGCTGAAGAGAGGTGAAACCCGAAACCGGTCCTAGGATGCTTGTTTCCGGTCCAGGAGGACCTGGCTTGGCAGTTCGGGCTGGACTGTTCCCATGAGGCACAGGGTCAAGACTGATTTGCATATGGCCAGGTCTAAACTGGGGTGGCATGGTGAGCAAAAGAATGATGGATTTAACCCATATCTTTTGACTGGGGGTGAATGTTTTGATTTGTTCTGCATTCCGTCCATCAATTGTGTGTCTTTGCTTCCTCGCCCTAAGTGCGCCGGGTATGCCCAGACGTGGTCCCGGGCTCACTGTGCCACTGGATTCAAGCTATCCTGGCTGAAGAGGGGTGAAACCCCGAACCGGTCCTAGAGATGCTTGTTTCCGGTCCAGGAGGACCTGGCTTGGCAGTTCGGGCTGGACTGTTCCCATGAGGCACAGGGTCAAGACTGATTTGCATATGGCCAGGTCTAAACTGGGGTGGCATGGTGAGGAAAAGAATGATGGATTTAACCCAGATCTTTTGACTGGGGGTGAATGTTTTGATTTGTTCTGCATTCCGTCCATCAATTGTGTGTCTTTTGCTTCCTCGCCCTAAGTGCGCCGGGTATGCCCAGACGTGGGTCCCGGGCTCACTGTGCCACTGGATTCAAGCTATCCTGGCTGAAGAGGGTAAAACCCCGAAACCGGTCCTAGGATGCTTGTTTCCGGTCCAGGGAGGACCTGGCTTGGCAGTTCGGGCTGGACTGTTCCCATGAGGCACAGGGTCAAGACTGATTTGCATATGGCCAGGTCTAAACTGGGGTGGCATGGTGAGCAAAAGAATGATGGATTTAACCCAGATCTTTTGACTGGGGGTGAATGTTTTGATTTGTTCTGCATTCCGTCCATCAATTGTGTGTCTTTTGCTTCCTCGCCCTAAGTGCGCCGGGTATGCCCAGACGTGGGTCCCGGGCTCACTGTGCCACTGGATTCAAGCTATCCTGGCTGAAGAGGGTGAAACCCCGAAACCGGTCCTAGGATGCTTGTTTCCGGTCCAGGGAGGACCTGGCTTGGCAGTTCGGGCTGGACTGTTCCCATGAGGCACAGGGTCAAGACTGATTTGCATATGGCCAGGTCTAAACTGGGGTGGCATGGTGAGCAAAAGAATGATGGATTTAACCCAGATCTTTTGACTGGGGGTGAATGTTTTGATTTGTTCTGCATTCCGTCCATCAATTGTGTGTCTTTGCTTCCTCGCCCTAAGTGCGCCGGGTATGCCCAGACGTGGGTCCCGGGCTCACTGTGCCACTGGATTCAAGCTATCCTGGCTGAAGAGGGTGAAACCCCGAAACCGGTCCTAGGATGCTTGTTTCCGGTCCAGGGAGGACCTGGCTTGGCAGTTCGGGCTGGACTGTTCCCATGAGGCACAGGGTCAAGACTAATTTGCATATGGCCAGGTCTAAACTGGGGTGGCATGGTGAGCAAAAGAATGATGGATTTAACCCAGATCTTTTGACTGGGGGTGAATGTTTTGATTTGTTCTGCATTCCGTCCAGCAATTGTGTGTCTTTCACTTTAGTTAGTGGACATCATATACCAGGCCAACTTCTCACACTCTACTACTGCAGTCTCGCAGAGCAAGCAGCACATGCGGGCTGCCCATAAAGCTCTTCCTAAAAAAGACAGGAAAAAAAGTATGCAGGGTGGAGGGGGGAAATAAAGGGCCGCCATCCTGGGTGTGGGAATCCTGTGAGAAATGCTACTGTCATATGTCTCTGCAGAGTGTGAGCAACAGTGGACTTGACTGCAGGAAAGCCACCTAAAATTCTTGTGAAAGAGCACTGAAGAATAATGAACTAATAAAATATAAGACAGGAATTTCATCTTCACTTAACTGCTGGATTCATTTTTAGTGCCCTAGCAGAGATATAGGGTACAGTGCACTTAATCAGATTTGACAGAATGTAGAGTTAGCCATCAAGAGCACTTTCAGTCAACTAGTTACTTGTCAGTAATCTTCATTTCTTTGAATTATACTCTTACTCATCACAGTCCTTGCCCATTGAGGTGTGTCTGCAACCTAGAGGCAAGCACCCTACTTGGCTAAACACCCCCCCCCACACACACACATACCACATACACACACATACATACTATGTGAAAAAAGAGGCCATTTGTATCACTAGGGAATGTTCTTGTCGAGTGAATTGTGCCCTTATTTTATGAGGCAGAGTGTACATATGAGGCATAGTAAACAAATAAAGCAGTAATATATAATCGACGAGCAAGTTTGTTCCGTGACACGCTTTAATGGGAACAAGGACTTGCTGAGCCTGTCGTGGCTGTATTAGCAAACTATCATGAACAAGCTTCAAAAAGAAATCATTACCTAGTGCTGTCCCAGTTTATTGTACGGTGAAAGAAAAATCTGATGAAAGCTGTGACATGGAGTAGATGTTCCTCTAAATCTACAATAAAAGAAGAACTTTTACAGATTCAAATGCAAACTAAAAACTATACTGTTCGGAGTCTCTCCTGGTAAGACAGGTACTTAGAATTTATTAGCATTGAGTGCTTTAGAAGAAATTAGGAACAAGGATAATAATAATAATAATAATAACAATAATAATAATCATAGTAATAAAAATAATAATACTGATAATAATCATAAATTCCCTCTCAGAGATAGTAATGGTAATATGTACCGGATTCTTTCAAAAGTAACCTGTCCCTCAGCAAGTGCCATTGTGTCCCCCCGAACTGTCAGTATCATCCAATCGTCACCTTGGCTTGTGGTGCTTATGCAGACTAATGATGCACGTGTGCCAAATACAACATTGTGATGATGCGGAAACCACTGCAGGACAGGCCTACAAATCATAGCATCTAAAATATTCACATAATAGAGAAGGAGTGAGAAACGGGGACAGGCTTGCTGCAAGGCCCATGGTCATGACAGGATGCAACTGACCCCCCACTGGGGGGGGGGGAGGGTTGGGGGGGGCTAGAGAAAGCCAAAAGCAGGGCAACAAAACTCATTTGAATTCCTGCACAGCACAAGTATTATTCTTCTGGATACCCAGAGCAGAAAATCCTTCTATCTTCAAATAGATAAGTATTTCCAAAATGACACTGAACCCCAGCCTCACAACATAACAATTAAGACTCTCTGTGTGAGAAGGGAAAGAAATACAGAATTAGAGTTGAAATACACAGCAGAAAACTGACCACTAATATGCAGAAGAGTGGATATGTTTATGCTGAAAGTTGGGTAAAACAATATCTTAGTTTATATCGTGCCCTTTGCCACAGCCCTGGTCGCACTTAGGGGCATATTAACAAGGCCCGGCGATAAATATCGCAAAGCGCGCTTAGCGCTTGCATATTTATCGCCGGCTATCTCTGTAATTTATCGCCCGGTTAGCGCGTTATCAACAACGCGCATCACCGAGGCAATAAAATTCCAGAGATAGCGTGGATATCGCCGTTTTCCATGGTGGGAAACGGCGATATCCAAGATGATAGGGCCTGTGGTCTTAGCCACAGAATCCACCCCCCATGTTAAGTATGCCTTAGTCAGGAATTTAACAGACGTTAAATTCCTGCGTTAAGGCATACTTAACGCGATTTAAAAGATCGCTAACCCTCCTTGATAATATCGCGAAGCTGCCTTCGCGATATTATCCCTGTTTGGTTTCACAGCCACGCCTACTTTGCATCTCATTAGCGATGCAAAGTTAGGCGATGCTGAGAACGGGCGCTAAGTCAGCAAAACACGCGATAGCGTGTCTTTGCTGATAAGGCGATGAAATTATCGCCGCTTTTCGCCCGAAAACGGACGCAAAAGCGGCGATAATTTCATATCGCCCTCTTGTTAATATGCCCCTTAGTTATTATATTGTGGTGCACATGTTTTAGTTTTATTTTGAATCATTTGAGCTACAGAAATATGTGGCAAATGTGTTTAATCCATTATCATGCAGTATTGGCTGTGGACAGAGAACAGCATAATTCCATTGGCTCTGACCATTCAACAGTCTTTCCATTGACAAAATCTAAACATTATAATTGCAGTCAGTGCCCATTGTTAGCTGAACCATGAAGAGAACAACTTGAACAATCTTTTCCGAGTCGGCTTTTTTCTAAAATTCCACTTGCTAAACTTTATAATTGTTCTCTTCTTTGTTCTGAAGACAAGCAGACAGGTACAGTTCAGTATTTCAGTTACTATTTTCAACATTTTCCCCAAAATTAAAATGATAAAGAATTCCTACAGAGAGAGAGTTAGAGAGGGAGACAGAAAGAGAATATACATAAAAGGTAACTTTATTTGGTCCAGTATTGCCATCACGGTGTTCTGGTGCCATCATAAACCTAAAGGCCAATGGCCGAGTGTTTTATGAATGTTGCTAGTCTCTCAAGATGGCTGCATCAGACCATTTTTAAGTTCCCCTTTGTTCTTACTATTACATATTTAGTTTGTGGAATTTAGCTTGAAATAGCTTTTTTATTCAAAATGGACCTAGCAGGGACACTGATTGGAATTAGAATGCTTAAGTTCTGTTTACCTTTCATGAATAAACTGTTGATAAGGAAATGGACAATGGTGAATGTCAGTAGCACTTCTGTGACTGCGGAGTTTACGACATAAATATGGATTTACAGCACTTTCTATATAATTTGCCCTATAATGTGCCTACTTTACAGATAGATAAAAAAGAACCATTCCTAGCACAACTGAATGAAAATGCTGTCAGAGAATATGCCACAAAAAGTGGATTTTATGTAGCATAATTTAAATAAACTGTTGCATAATTTCGATAACCTTGCCACCTAACCCTAGTAGTCCTGACAATGTGAAAGCTCTACAGTGGTTTGGGGCCTGTCATTATGACATTGAAAACTATATTCCTCAGAGAACTGTAACATATTTTCCATTTATAATTGTCTGTGTATGTGTATGAGTGTGCATGAGTATGTGTGATGTGACTACCCCTGGTGTAATTTTAGCTCTGGTATAACATAATTGATTCTTGACATATTAAGTGAGTCCATGTCCTGACATTATTAGTGGCATTGCACTAGTACAAGTGAGTACTTGATAAAAATGACAAACCAAGATTGAGACTCCAAACATACATTTGCTAAAAGTGAAACATTTATTAACACTGATAAGCTTTTGTCTCAGGGGATTGAGGATATTCTCATAAAATGAAAAGCATGAATTCAATAACAAAAGAGTACATATTCCTTAGAAACTGTAAAACTGAGGATTTGGGACAAACGTTTTACATTTTTGACGATCTTTTTAAAGCTGATATTTAAAGGACAATCACTACTGTAATCTGAGAACGTAGGTTGAATGATTGGTGTAAACTCTATGTATGTATGTTTGTACATTGTACTTCTATAGCACAAACCGAGACAAAAAGCAGCAGAGCGCTGGCCTGGATCAAAGATATTCATAAAGTCAACAAATAATAGTAGAGGTCGAGGGTTTGTGGATGGGTAATGCATTGTGATGCTGTGTTCTTTTAAGAGGCGAGTCTTCTACTCTTTCCTAAATTGGATCAGAGTTGGTGATGTCCTGTGTGATGCAGGGATGCTATTCCAGATCCTTGGTTCATAGAGGGGAAAGGCATTCTGCCTTGTTTTTACTTTTTTACACTTCCTAGTCTGCATTCTGATGGTGTCATGGCTGGGTCTCAACACACCCATCAGAGATTATGAACTGGTCTGCAAGATAAGTGGAGCGCTGGTCGTGATGACTTTGTACATGATGCTGCTAGTTTTAGAGATGAGGCCAGATTCAAGAGGAGACAATGAAGTGCCTTCAGGATCGGGGTGATGTGACCTTTTTTCTTCAGGCCGTGGGTGAGACAGGCTGTGGCATGTAGGATGCCTTAAGGAGTGCCAGTATGGAGTCTGATTGGCGAGGAAACAGGGAGTTTCCACCATTGAGGTGCAACAGTGCAAGTGCTTGAAAAGCAGTTCTAAAGTCACTTTCTGAAAGAAACGGTTTCCCTTTCTTTAGGAGCAAGAGCTGGTACCATTCGATTTCTCTTTTGTTGGAAGTGCTTTCTTCAAACTTGTAAGAGCACTGTGACCCAAGGAATAACGCTGTGCAAAATACGTGGCTTAGCTGTGCATACATAATATTGTGAGATTCCTGACATTATTATCTTCCTACTATCCAAAAAGTCTATCTGGTATAACCACTCAGCCCTCCAAATAGTATGGAGGAAGTGAGGTTTACAAACTGTGCTCAATTGCTCAGTGCAGTTTGGGGCAGGCATATATGCCCCAGCACTATAAAACATCACAGCCACCACTGCTCCGACATTCTGGGTTCACACAATTGCTATTTTCACTGCTCTCCAAAGACTCCCTCGCTCTTTTGAACCTTTATGCCATCCTGCATTGATGTTTGCTATATCCTGAGCACATAGGGTGTGTGTTTGGGAGGCAGTACATTTTGTTGTCCTTCAAATCCTCAAGGAGATAGCTGAGTTAAAATTAGGGACATAATGCTCTGAACGCATAGAAATAATCCTTCTACAAAGAGTGTCAATTTAAGTACAGACTTGTGTGTGTTTATGTACACTCAAAGTTGTCATTTTTGTAAGGGACAGGCTTATAAATTTGGTCATTTGAACATTTTGGCAAAGATTTGTAGAGCTGAGCCAGAACTGGAAATAATTGGTCAGCGTCTGATTTTCGCTGCATTATTATCGGGCTCCAAGTGGGTACAAGCATATGACAAGCATATGTTCTGGGTCCCACAGTGGTGAGCTGACACCTATATGTTTATTGAGCTCATTTGTTTTATTGTATTCACATTAAAATTCAATTACAGTGCACTGTTGCTTTTGAGCAGATGTGCTTTAAAATGTACTAGTGACATATATTTGCCCTACCATTGCTTAGTGAACCAACAGCCACCCCACCTATGAAGTCATCTTTAATAAAATCCTGTTTTTACCTGTATTGTTGAACCATGTGTTATTTGCCACCATTTTGCCGAAAAGGTTTGGGCAAGGAACCCCAAATCCACTGTAAAGACATATTTAAATTATATCTAATTTTGATCATGTAATTGCTACAGTATGTTTTATTATGCAATATGCACACAAGCTATCATAAAGAGCCCTTAGGACCCCCAATCCTCCTGGACAGCTGGCTTTAACACTTTAACTCTTTTTCAGTTTTGTGTAAGGCAATTGGCATAATATGTTCAAGTTGCAACACTGGGTACAAATGTTTCAAGAAATCATTTGTAATAGCCTCAACCCACTGAAGAGTCTTTATTTAACTCCAGTTTTGACTAGCGTGTTTTAAAATTAACTATTTGTCTCTCGTTTCCTCCATAAAACTCAACAATCGTACCATACCCAAAAATAAGCAATAATATATATTGCCTATTTTAAAATATCATCAAAATTTAAATATTTTTTTCAAACAAATTTTGTAGATAGAAAACCATTACCTTACCACCCCAAACCACCTCTTGTCGTTATATGGGGCCATGCCCCCCCAAACATATACTTCTGGCTACGGCCCTAATTATAATTGCAACCTGGGCCAGTTCTAGGCTTTTTGCGGCTCTGGACAGCAAGGGAAAATTGAGAGTCCCCACTAATTTGGGGACCTTTGCTTCCGGTGCACGGCACGCTGGCCGTCTTAACACAGAGGAATGTAATACTATCTCTTACTCTGCGGAAGCATTATTAAAGATTGGAAAAGCTGAGAGTTATTGTTATTGTGCACGTGTTATCTTCCCCTTTGAGAGTGGGCATGAACACCCACTCCATACCTGTACCTCATGCGGCTACTCCATGCCCCTCTGTTTAAGTCCATCTATTACTCATAGAGCTGGTAAATCTAAAAGCTTATCGGCCACCACCACATTAGGAAAAACAGAGAGGTACAAGGGGCTACTGCTAAATGTTCACTCCCTTATTAAACACAGAGTGGAGTTCGCGACGTTACTAGAGGAGTTGGAACCTGATTGGGTCTTTATTACTGAAACTTGGGCTAATATAGCCTCAGGCCCCGACCTAATTGATGCTATCCCGGATAACTACGCTATCCAAAGGGTAGATAGGGTGGGACGCAGGGGGGAAAGGCTGGCGATTGTTTTTAAGTCACAATTTAAATGCCTCATTGAGTCAGGAGTGAATCCCCACACCTGTGAAGCCACTCACTTCAAACTCATTCTCTCAGCCACTTGCGCATTCGGAGGGCTGCTGATTTACAGACCCCCAGGACCTAGACCGCCGTTCCTTCAAGAACTAAAACAGCTTCTAGAACCATTTATAGCAGAGAACTGGCTGACTATCATGGGAGACTTTAATTTTCACCTAGAGGAGAGGGACAACCAAGACTCTAATGCTCTTTTAGAGATGCTCTCTAGCATCAGCTTGCAGCAACTAGTAACAGCTCCAACTCACAAAGCGGGACACACACTGGACGGAATTTTTTCCAATGATCTAAGAATCACCTATCAAAATACCATACCTATTTGTTGGTCCGATCATTTGTTGGTCCTTTGATTGCTCCAACCCGTCTATAGCTGTTGACCATAGAACCCCTCACCCCCCGAACAGATCTAGAAGCTAGAAAGGGGTCTCGGCTGAGGCCCTAACCAACACTCTGAATAATATTCCCTGCATAATCCAAGAGGATCCTAATCTCGGGGCTGAGGCCTTTGCGACATGGCTGGAATCCGCAGCTAATATACTGGCCCCTTTGAAGTTACATGCCCGTAAAAAATGTTGTCCTTCAGCCCCCTGGTATAATGACAGACTCAGACTGTTAAAACAAGCCTGCCGCCGTTCTGAGCGTGCAGGGAGAAAAACCCTAGAGGAACAAGAAAGAACGTTATACAAATCAAGTATTAAGGAATAAAACTTGTATTGGCGGAAGAAAAATCCAAATACCTTACATATAAAATTGAAAATTCTTCTTCCACTAAAGAATTATTCAAGTTAGTACAACAGCTCTCGACCTCTCAACTCACAGCAGAACCAGAGATCTCCCAAGAGTTCTGTGATCAACTGGCCACTTTCTTTCAATCTAAAGTCATGGATATTTATACAGGCTTTGATCCGAACTCTGGACCGTCCACTAAAAGATCGGTATCCAGCAGGCATACCTATGGGGCACCTTTGGATCCCTGTATCGAGAACAGAGGTCTCTCAAAATTCTCTGATCTCTCGCCCCTACTTGTTGCACAATATCTCCTGAGAACGCATGCAGGATCACCCATGGAGGCTTGTCCACCAGCAGTTCTCCATTTGGCAGCAAACACCATAGCAGAGCCCCTCCCCTCTGTAAGCTCATGAATAATGTGATTCTATCCGGAATTTATCCGCATAGTTGGAAATAAGCCATTATTAGGCCTCTCCTAAAAAACCTAACTTAGATCTAGGGGACTGTAAGAATTATCGTCCCATATCCTTGCTTCCAGTTCCTGCAAAAATCCTGGAGCTGCATCTCAATAATCAGCTGATGGAGACTGCAGTACAACAATTATGGCTCAATGATTCTCAGTTCGTATTTAGGAAACACCATGGGACTGAAACGGCTTTAATATCTGCCACTGATCACATCAGGCGCACCATGGATGAAGGACTGGGGGTGGTGCTCATTCTCTTGGCTCTGTCAGCAGCATTCAATACCATCTCACCTATATTGCTGCAGGACAGACTCCAGAGTCTTGGTGTTTCTCATCAAGCACTAGCCCTCCTGTCCTCATTCTTGTCAGGTAGATCTCAAAGGGTGAAATTACAGTATTTTCACTCGGATTCCTTTGTCCTACCCTGTGGAGTGCCGCAGGGATCTTCTCTGAGCCCCACACTTTTTAATCTATATGTAGCACCTCTAGCAACCGTGATTCACTCATTTGGATTAGAGGTAGTGTCATATGCAGATGACACACAGATCATGGTCACTATCCCCAAAGGCTCATGCTCAACGTCAGAAAAAATTCTCGGGTGCATGACTAAACTGGCAGAGTGGATGTCTGTTAACTTCTTGAAGCTTAATGGGGAGAAAACAGAAGTGATGATATTCGGATCAGGGACATCAAAGTGGAACACAAGTCACTTTATCTTCCCTACCCGTCAAGATTAAAAACAATGTTCAGCTGGCACTTCCCCAGTAGGCCCCTTCGATCTTCGCTTCAAATGTGACTGGTGATACCAAGGACCAAAAAGAGGAAATGGGGGGACAGAGCATTCTCGGTGGCAGCTAGCAAACTTTGGAACTCCCTTCCTCTCGCCCTTAGGGCCATTCCACTTCTTTCACCATTCAGAAAGGCTCTTAAGACCTGGCTTTTCTCGGCCTAGCATCAATCCTCTTCTGGACGGCCGGTGTTCAGCGCCTTGATGCCTTAGGGTGATTGTTGCGCTTTACAAATTGCAAATCAAATCAAATCAAAATAGTCAGGGCAAGGGGGATACACTTCTAAAATAACCCCTGCTCACCCCCTTGGTAGCTTGGCACGAGCAGACAGGCTTATCTCAGGCAGTGTGTAAAGCATTTGTGAACACATACAGTAATAGAGTGAAAACACTACAAATGGACACCACACCAGTTTAGAAAAATAGTAAATCTTTATCTAAACCAACAAGACCAAATACGATAAAAATCCAACATACAATACTCTTGAACAAAATAGTACTTGTGCAAAATAACCTTTAAATGGCAGAAAAATTAATAAAACACAGTTCTTCTTACCCGGTAGCTCTTCCTGGGGCTACCGCAATACTGAATACGACAGAGTCTAACAATTCCAGCCGACCGCGTCGATACGGGCCAGCTAAAGCGTCGCCAGGCTCGGACACAGTACCTTTCTTGTTGCGACCAACACCTCGGTGCAAGTCGGTCGGGGCAAACATCGCGGTCGCGTTGTGAAGCGGAGCGTTGCGGCGGACGATGTCCTCACGATTCGGTGCAGGTAGCGGCTCGTTGGTGGAGTCTGTGAGACCAGGGCTTGTGCTGAAGGGTGAGACGGTGCACGCTGCGGTGCTGGCAGGTCACGGTGCGGCGACGGAGCCGGTCGGTGTTCCGGTCGGGCAGCGACGGGTCGGTGACGTCCTTGCAGTGTGTAGCGAAGCGTTGCGGAGTGCGGTGCACACAGGACGTGGTGCAAGCAGCGACTCGTTGACGGAGTCGGCGAGACCAGGGTTGCGTTGCGAAGCGAGGCGTTGCTCTCAGCTGTGCTTTCCGGACACGGAATCCTGCGACGGACTCGATGACAGAGTCGGTTACCCTTTTCTTCTGCGGCGACGATCGGAGACGGTGCACACAGACATGGTGAGGTCTTTCCTGTTCCTGAGACCTCTAGAACAGGGGGCAAGCTCAGTTCAAGCCCTTGGAGATCTTTTCTTCAAGCTGGGGGACAAAGCAAGCGTAAAGTCCCTTTCTCCTTTCCTTGGCAGCAAGTAGCCACTGCAGGCCAACCCCAGACAGCAAACAGCACAGGGGCAGTATTCCTCTTCAGCTTATCCGGCTCTTCTCCTTGGCAAAGGTTCCTCTTGATTTCCCAGAAGTGATCTAAAAGTCTGGGGTCTGGGCCCCTCTTTTTATACACCAAAATCCTTTGTTCTCTGAAGGCAGAGGGTGTCTGTACCCAGCCAAAACCAGTTCTGTCCTCACTGGTGCAGCTTCCTGCAGGAAGTGGGGAAAGCATTGTTGAAGGCAGACCAGGCCCATTCAGGTGAAAGGAACTCTCCTCCCCATACTCTAAATGCAGCCCAGGTCTATTCAGCCCAGCCCTGACTCATCAGACTTCTGGAGCCGCTGCCCCTCTCCAGCCCCTGGCATCCAAAAGCCAGACATGCAATATACAAACCTAGCAGAGGCACACTGGATGGTTAGGCAAGAAAATACCTACTTTCTAAAAGTGGTATTTTCAAACACAGAATGTAAATATCACCCTCACTAAAAAATGCATTTTAACATTCTGAGGTCAGGCATACTAAACTTTAATTTTCTACCTTGTTTCCAGGGCCAGTTATGTTTATAAGATGTTATAAACAAACTCCCCATTCTGTCCTATGGGAACAGGTAGCCTTGCAATATTGAAAAACGAAATTGGCAGTATTTCACTATCAGGACATGCCACACACATCAGGGCATGTCCTACCTTTCACATACATTGCACCCTGCCCACAGGGGTACCTTGGGCCTACCTTAGGGGTGCCTTACATGTAAGAAAAGGGAAGGTTAGGGACTGGCAAGTGTGTGCACTTTCCAAGTCGACATGACAGTCCCAGACTGCACACAAGCTCTGCAATGGCAGGCCAGAGTTACATTTTACAGGCTGCTTCTGTGGGTGGCACAATCAGTGCTGCAGCCCACTAGCAGCATTTGATTTACAGGCCCTGGGCACACACAGTGCACTATACTAGGGTCTGACAAGTAAATCAAATATGCCAATCATGGAATCACTAATCCATAACAACAATTTACAAAGGGAGCACTTGCACTTTGGCACTGAACATCAGTGGCTAAGTGCCCAAAGCATCTAGTACAGCAAAACGAAGTCCAACACACAGCAAAAACACAGGAGGCAACAGCAAAAAATGGAAGGGAGACCCACGCCAATGGTGCCAGGTCTAACAATCACTATGTGCATACTGGAGGGAGGCCAAGGATTGGATGACCAGGTAATCCGAACACCGTTATGGGCCGCTGACTCACATTGCTTCAGCCGCAGCTTCAGAGATCTCAATCATGCCCCATTATGAACACCCACTCGCAACCAGAACTCACCTGGATACCTAAATGCAACCCGGCTCACATGTATTATACAGGCATTAGCAAATCCAATAACTCAGCCTTTTAGTGCCAAACATTTTGTTTTGCCAATACTTAGTAAAGTAAATTCCAATTACAATGCCAAATTGCACTAAAGCAAAGAGAGTTTACAAATGTTAACAAATTCAAAGTCTTCACGTATGTGGAATATGCAATGCAAATACAGTAACCTATTGATAAAACTAGCAGAAACACCTGTAGGCCCCAAGGGTGAGTCATATTGGCTTTGCCAATGCTTGTTTATATTATGCATTGGTGTCCTTGTTTGTCATTTTGGTGTAAACCTCATAAAATATCAAATGAAGCTTAGTGCCTAGAAGTGGTTTGTGAGTTATCTTTATTGATAATGGGCAAAGGGGAACACTCTTAAACCTAAGACGTTTGTTTTTTTGCCTAATAACTCAGAGGAGAGACCCTGCTTAGACCCTGATTGGGTGGACATGCTCCTCTTTAAGGTAACCGTCAAGTGACAGCACAGGGAGCTCTAAATTGTGAAAAGTTCTGCTAATAGGACTGGGATCTTTGCATTTATTCCTAATAGGCTCTTGGTTTAAGGACTTTGGGGCAGATTTACAAGCCCCTTGCGCCACTTTTGCCTCACTTTTCCCATGTTAAAAAATGGCTCAAAGTGGCGCAAGGGGCTTGTAAATAAGCCCCTTTGTTTTTCAGCTAGAACCTAAAATGTTTTTGATTTGTTTCAAAAGGTATGTGCTGTACTTAAGAGGCAATTTACCTCCACGAGACATGTAAGAAACACAAATATAAGAATGTTCATGTTTTCCAGATTGTTAAGTTTCCTTTCTTCATTTTTCAGGCTCCACAACCAGAGTTATATCTACTCCCTGGAGTTGACCACGTGGACAGTATCCCTGCATTGTCTCCACACCCAGAACTCGATAATGTTCTTACGCCAGATTCCCAGACCTATCTCCCTGTTGTTACAGACACACGGCGCTACCCTTCAGATAGTCAGCGCTCCCATGCAGGTGCTACAGACACACGGCTCTACCCTTCAGATAGTCAGCGCTCCCATGCAGGTGCTACAGACACACGGCTCTACCCTTCAGATAGCCAGCGCTCCCACGCAGTGGTTCCGGAGATCCAGTTCTACAATGTAGTTCCATCAGAGGCACAGGTCTATGAGACTCCTGTGCGGGATAAAGTTGTTCCAGACATACAACTCTTGGGTGCAGTTGCATCTAATGCAAAACGCCACGAGGCCCCTGTGCGGGATAAACACAAGCATTCTGTGTTTCCAGAGCTACAGCTACAAAAGGAAGATTCCATAAACTCTTCCCACACACTATTAGGTTTTAATGGTGCGATGAAGGAGAAAGTGCACTCCCCAATACCAGATGAAAATCATAAGAAAACATTAATTCTCCCAGATGTGAGAGACGAAAAAGCCTGTAACTGGACTGGCAACGAAGTAGCAAGCGTTCCAGTCGGAACCAAAACCATCCATGAAGAAGAAAAGCTCATGAAGAAGAAAGAGAGAAAGGACTTTCTCCACGCAAGAAAAGGTACCATTTACATTACTTTTCTTCTGTGTTAAATAGTGTAATGCAAATGTTTGACAAATGCTGCTGAAAAAAATAAATCTGTGAGGCATTTTTATGCGCCATTGCTTCGATGAGTGGTGGCTGGTTATATGTTCCATAGGCGAGCTTTTGCAAGGGCCTTGAAATATATGAATTATTGGAATACAATGACGTCGAAGAGAGTGTTGGCGTGGAAAGTGTAATTTGATCCTCTAAGCTTTCTGTTGCATTTATCTCTGCCCCACCTATTGAATGCATCTCTGCAGGACTAACCTCTGCAGCTATTTGAGAAATATCTCTTCAGCTCCCAACTGCATGAATCTCTCCAGCTGTCTAATTGATGAAATTCTATAGCTAATGGATGACTCCATGACGTCGTCTACTGGTTCGATTTCTGCAGATGCCTATTAAATGAAACTCTGCAGCTGTCTATTGGATGAATCTCCCTATCTGTCTATTGGATGAATCTCTGCAGCTGCCTATTGGTTGAATCACTGGAGCTGTCTATTGGAGGAATCTATGCAGCTGTCTATTGAATGAATCTCTGCAGCTGTCTATTGGATGAATCTATGCTGCTGTCTATTGAATGAATCTTTGCAGCTGTCTATTGGATGAATCTAGGCAGCTGTCTATTGGATGAATTTTTGCAACTGTCTATTGGATGAATCTATTCAGCTGTTTATCGGAAAAATCTATGCAGCTGCTTATTGGGTGAATCTATGCAGCTGTCTATTGGATGAATCTCTGCAGCCATCTACTAGATGAAAGTCTGAAGCTGAATATCTGCAGCCATATATTGAATGAACCTCTGCAGCTGTCTGTTGGGTAAATCAATGCATCTGTCTACTGGATTAATCTCCACCTCTTCATCACTCGTTTTGGATGAATCTCTGCAGCTGTATACTACATGAATATTTGCAGCCCTTTATGGAATGGGTCTCTGCAGCTGTCTGTTGGAGGAATTGCTGCAGCTGTCTACTGGGCAAATCTCTACAGCTGTCTATTGGTGGAATCTCTGCAATTGTCCATTAGATGAATCTCTGGAATCATCTACAAGATGAATCTCTGCAGCCGTCTGATGGATGAAGTTCTGTAGCCATCTATTGGATGAATCTCTTCAGCCTTTTGTTGAAGGGATCTCTGCAGCTGTCTACTGGACTCATCTAGGCCATTGTCTATTGACTTCACCTCTGTCCTATGGAGAGTTCCTGTCCTTTTGCACCCCTAAAAAAAGATGTGTGCGATGTTTGTGTGATTGTACAGGACTCATCCTTTTAACTTCTTCAAGTTCAATCCTTAGATGGGCACATATAATGGATGTTTTTTATTCATATTGTCTTTCCTAAACAGTCACTTTGTGCACAGTTCTCAGCTCTAGTGCCACTGTCCTAATTTTGAGTTGTAAACTTCGCAAGCCAGCCAGAGTACACAGTAAGTAATGAGGATATGCACCTACCCCAGAAAGTACCAGATGGCACCTCCGCTGTTACGAGAAGAGAGTTTGAGCATTAGCTTCCTAGGACTGGAATTGAGTTGTTGGGTAGTAAAACATCGGGTTTAGGAGATGCCAAAGGTATAATATGGTTGCAAGGACATGAAGGTTGTGTAGTGATTCAGGGAAAAACGTTCATTCCAAAGCAGTGGCGTAGCATGGTCGGTCCCATAGGGGTGGCTGCCCCGGGTGCAAAATTCTCAGGGGCGCAAAAGTTTAAAAGAAAACTGTGAGAGAGGGGCTGGAGAGTGATCACTCTTGCCCCCTCCCACCAGCCTCATGCTTCCTGCTGCGGTTGTAACGCTGGGGACGCCGGTAGGAAGCGGGAAGGGGTTGGGAAGCAGTGACAGCCATGACACAGTCAATAGGTCGGGCCGACGCCTTCATAGAGACCATGGGGAGGGGCCATGAACGAGGTGGTAGAAATAAATAAACATCTGTCTACTGCAGCCAATGGACAAGTCTGGGACCCCTCCTCCCCCTAGTCGTTCACTGGCGTCCCTGGGCACGTGCACCCAGTCGCTCCTCGGTGTGGCCCGTCTGTGCGGCGCGTGCCCCCAACCGCTGGCACCCGTCGCTATCCTGGAGAGTGGCTGGGGGGCAGAGACTGGAGCAGCACATCCCTGACCCACTCGGGTTTCCAGCAGCTGGGACCCCAACCTGTTGTGGAGAGACGAGGAAGGAGACGCAAGCAGAGAAACCAGAGGACACCCCTGTGCCCTATGGTGTGACCGCTCCCCAGTGTCCTCAGCCCAGGTGTGTAACTATGACATCCTTTCGGAAAAGAGCCCTCCCCCATTATAGGATAGAAGGGCCCCTATGTACATGCTAACAGACCCTCCCGATTTTTAAATCAAAAAAGGGTTTTATTTTGGATGTTTACTGCCTAAAGTTGACTCGTTTTAATGTTAGCAAATGGGGAAAATAATTTCCCCCGTTTTGTTTTTCACTTTCTTCCACTTCCCTCTTTCAAAATGTTGGGTGTATGAGAGCGCTCCATGTGCTGATAAAATATGGCCAGCTAAGCGAAAGCTGGAAGAGCCGAAATAATCATTTTGTATTTGTTTGTTTGTAGCACTGCCTGTTATCCCTATGTCCTCCCAATCATATACTTGTCGAGTGGATTCCGCCTCGTGACAGGAAAAAATAAGAAAGTAAAAGTAATTAGGCTGTAAGCCCTTCATAACGGGCTTCAAAAAGCATCACCTACCTATAATTCTCCTTTGGTTCTTTCCTTTCTCATGAGCGACAAAGAGGTAAGCATATGGGTTTGGGCCTCTGATGTTACACCACTGAACCAGTGGCGTAGCTTGGGCAGGGCCACAGGGGCGCAAAACTTTTAAAGAAAAAAAATTCGGGCTACTAATTTTTTTGCGCCGGGAAGTGCTAACGGTCCACGAGTTAGGGGGCGGAATACTTGCCTTGTCCTGGGTGCTGGCAACCCACGCTATGCAGCTGATCCAAAGTAATGAACATAAGAAAGATACAGGAGCGGTTGCCTCTTCTTTTTTTCCAATTCTTGCCATCTACAGCACTAGCACTAACTAACTTAGAGAAATTATGACTTAAGTGTATAAACTGTAGAAAGTGCAAAGCAGTTTTCCCGGGGCGTGACCAAGCTAGTGGCTTGCTTCCTGCTGGAGCTCCCAATCTGGCCATATAATCTTTGCCGTTCCTCTGCCTGGAGTCCCTGGAGGTCCTATGCTTCCAGTTGGCGTGAGTGAGCGACCCTGGAACGGCCTTGAATGGCCTATGGACCTAACATGGGACAGCATGCTTGGAGCTGGAGCCACCCAAGAGATAGCGCCAGGACCTGGGTGAATCTAGGGTATCAAGAACAACTCCAGCTAGAGACAAGCTGGCTTGATGGAATAGATAAGCTTGGCTACTCCAATTGTTGGATTTCAGCTTTGCCTTGACTTACAGCCACCAGGTCTTGCTGCTGATGGTGGATGCTCATTGGTCGGGCTGTGGACCCCATTTGTAGGAAGCAAGGAGCCCTTCCTTGAAGCAACATTGACTCTGGAGCGGGGGCTGATATTTTCTTTTAGTCTATACATTTTATCTCTCACAGCTGGGTCAGGGGTATGGAAGAACCTTTGGTGACATTCCAGGTTTTTCGAGATGAGCCCGGAGCCAGGACCCACCGCCGTATGGTAGAGGCAGATGGTGGAAGGGGGATTCCCCGCCCTTCCATGGACACAGCACACAATAGTGATTTTGTCCTGTACGCTGTTACTGAGGGGGGGAGGTTCATCACCCCCTCCCTTTTGTTGGACTTTTACTTGTCAGCATTCTGTGTTATTCTTGTTTTTTGGGGGGGGGGGGGGGTTTGCCACCGGACACTCATCATGCTTTACTGCCCACTATATGTAAGCTCACAGCCTTTCATGTTGACTTACGGTTAGTTTCATCACCCTTAATGTCAGAGACCTGAATCTGAATTCATCACACAAGCAAGTGCCCATTTGAAAGAGTCTTCGATCAGCCACACCGGATGTGATATGTCTGCAGGAAACGCATCTCCTACAGAAAGACCAAGGGAAATCGAGTCATCGAAATTAACCCATGATTTACCGCTCCTATGCAGCCACTAAACAGCGCTGTGTTGCAATTCTTATTACAAAAACTTTCCCTTTAATGTTGCAGATATTTAAACAGTATCTTAATAGGTACATTTCAGGGATGGAGATAGTAGATACAGATAGTATCTTAGTAGGTACATCCTGGGACTGATCTCTTACTACAGCTATGGTCTATGATCCTAATACTGCACAAGACACTTTACTTATCCAGTTCTTGGAAATTCTAGGGGAGACAGCTCAGGGGGAAATTGTGCTTACTGGGGATTTAATGCAGTGCAGTGTCTGCAGAAGTATAGAAAAGGTCCTCGGAGAGGATACGCCAGCGCTTTTTCCAAATGCTAAAAAAGATCCCTGTGGTAATTAGACCTTTGAGATGCTTGTAGGGAGCTTAGCCAAACAACATGGAGTATAACTTTTACAATATTGTCCAATAGACACACTTTCGTATAGACTAGGCCTTGGCAGTCACAGCTGCTACCTGGAAGCAGCAGCGGGGCAGGTGGGGGGAAGGGGAGAGGGGGTCTGTTTAAAAAAAAAACACTTACCTCCCGGCCGGCTGGCTGGCCGGCCGCCACCGCCTCTCCTGTGTCCTCTTCCTGGCTTCTTGGGAGAAACAGGAAGCAGGACGCACCAGGGCTCCCACGCTCCCCGCAGCCGTGACACAGCGCTCAGCCAGGGGCTGGAGGGGTGGGCATGTTCTCCACGCAGGCTGTAATGCAGCCTGCATGGAGAACAGGGAAAGTGCGCATGACTGTTTTGGGGGGCCCAAGAGGGCCGGCCAAACAGTCATTGAGTACTTAGGAGTTTTCTACCACTCCTCCCCTGCTCTGCAGCCCCGCCCCCTCATGCAAGCTGCCGCAGCAGGAGGACAGAATAGAATGATAATAACATTACTTTATTATCATTTTATTTTTTATTTTATTTTGCTGCTTCATGGCAGTGGGGCGATGCTCCTCCGCCTTAGCGGAGGAGCCGCCACTGGTTAGCAACACTCTTATGGCGGCGGTGCACTCGTTGGGTATTCATGCCATTTTGGGTTCAGACCACACACCAATGTTCCTTGAACTAGGGCCAGTGTTACGTTCTAAAGGATGGTGCCTTCACTCCTCCCTGCTGCAAGAACCAGTGATTCACATTGGTGAATATTTTGACTTCAACGAGGGAGGGGAGGTTTTGGTCAGTGGAGTTTGGGACACCTTTAAGGCAGTGATACAAGATAGGTTTATTACTGTTGCTGCCGAACGGCATCGCCAGCACAAACGAGAAATTCAGAAACCAGAACAGGATATCAGGGACTTGGAACGAGAACGGGCCACCAAACCCATCCGACAACTTGCAAGTAAATTGATCTCAGCTAGAGGGAATATCTATGCCAACCTTCATGCTAAAAATCCCAGCCCGCAGGCTAGGCAAAAGGAATTTCTTGATAATGTCCACCTTTCTAAACTTACAAGCTTCACAAATAGATCAGTTGGAACTGCTGATCCAAGTGGAAGAGGTTAAGCATGCTGTTAAGGCCCTGAAAGCCAATATAGCCCAAGGCCCAGACGGTTACACAACACAGTTTTATAACACTTTTACCTCTAAACTTGCCCCCAAACGTGCATCCTTATTTAACACATGCGCAAGCAATGGAGCCATATCAGCTTTGATAGGTTAGGCGATCATCACGTTCCTTCCAAAACCTGGCAAAGACCCCCTATTTTGCACATGATATCGGACTATAGCCTTACTAAATATTAATGCAAAGCTCTACTCTAAGATATTAGCTAGCTGAAAAATGTGGTTCTTTCCTCCCTAGTCCATCCAGAGTGGATTTATACAGAGACACCAGATGCACAATAACATTAGATCTACTATCCACCTAGTCGAGAAGGTCACACTTAAGAGGGTTCCTGTGGTCTTTCTGTCCCTAGACGTAGAAAATGCCTTTGACCATGTGGATTAGTCCTTCTTATGACTCATCCTCCATAGGATGAGACTGGGCCTAGGCTTGCTCTATATGGTCTTTTTCAACGACTCCTGTGAAACTGCTAGAGCAGCCCTGAATGGCCAAATTTCTCAGACCTTCGAGTTGGGCAGGGGCAGGAGGCAGGGATGTTCGTTGTTGCCCCTTTTCAGCCCAGAGAGACTAGAGGAATAGCGATGCCTAGTATTCCACACTACTATGCTGCAGCACATTCGGAATAGTGGTGGAATGGTCCATGTTAAATTCAGAAAAGAATTGGTGTCAGATGGCTCACACCATAATCCATAGGCCGCTTTAGGACTTAATTGGGTTGGACAAAAAATGCAGACTCCCAACGTGTACCTGAGCACCCTGGTGGGCACAGCATTGAGGGTTTGGGACTCATTTATGGCAGGCAGGGGACTGGTGATTTTTCCCTCACTGCACACATCCATGCACTATAATGATACCTTCATTCCAGCACATGACAGGTTAGCTTTTGGGGCTTAGAGAAAGGAGAGAGGGGGCTGCCGGAAGATGTTGGATATGTGTAACTCCTCCTCTCCTAAGTCCTTTCTGCATTGCAAAACAGAGTTCCATCTTTTGGAGAGGGAACGCCTGCACTATGCTCTGCTCTGTTTCTGGGTTTTGCATCCCAGGTTCGTCAAGCAGTCACAAGGAATAAAACCCCTTTTGAGACATTTTTTCTCAGGCTTATTGGCTCAACAGGCACAATTTCTAACCTGTACAGCATTCTACTTTCTCAAAAAGCCCCGCTGGATTGGAAGCATGATCAGACATGGCAGCATGTGCTGGGAGTGCAGACAACCCAGAAGCAGTTGGAACGCTTGGGAAGGAACATTCATTCTACTTCCATGTCTATCCAGGGCATAGAGATACATTACAAAGTGTGGTGTGGGTGGCATCATACTCCTACAAGTCTACATCACTTATATCCCAGAGCAAGTACCAGCTGTTGGAAAGGTTGTGGGGCACTTAGAGATGCACTCCATATCTAGTGGGCACTGGGGATTTTGGGGTTCCCACTGCCATTCTTTCCCCAGGTATTTCTATTAGGATTAAAGCCCTCGATTCAGTGTCGAAAAGTGAATGGCATATGGTAATACAGTGTTTAGGACAGGATAAACTAACTGTAACCCACAACTGGAAAAAAACACAAACCCCTCCACTCTCTCAGTGGCTCCATAGACTTTGGCCCCTCCAAGCCATGGAGCAACTTTCCAGTAATGTGAATGGCGTTCATTTGCGGTTTGCAGCTAAGTGGCAGCCTATGTATACTATAGACTAACGTGTTGGCCTTTCCAGCACTGTTTGTCTGCCACAGAGGCGCTCCTTGAAGGCAAGTTTGATTGAACCTAACACCTCTTTTTTTCTTTTTATTGAACTTTGAAATATCTTATTGAACATCTATAGGTTGAGTGGTCTGATTTAGAATTTTCAAATATTCTGGGTCCAGCAGTAGGTAGATTGGGGAGGGATTGCATTTTTACCTCTTTAGTCGGGCTGGGGGCCCTAGTTGGTGTAAGGCGTATTTAGTTATATTGGGTCACAGCCTTTATCTGCTTCTTGATTTCACTCTCAAGGGAAACGGTTGATTCTGACTGAATCCTGGAGTGTCTTAAGCTATATTTAGCTGCCCAAGATGAAATGATGTATGATGGTGGCAAATATGCTTTTTTGTTTGTTGTTATAAAAACTCAATACACAAAGTTACATAAAAAAGCTGGTGCCCAGTGGTGCACTGCTCACTGATGTTATGGGTCTAATCTTCCATTCTGTGCTTTTATTGTTGTGAGTCTGGCCCGCTGGACGTTCTGTGAGATGTGCATGATAGGTGTAAGAAATCTGGGCCAGAAGGTCCCAGAGCAGTGAGAAGGTACTGGGACCCCATTTTAACAACCAGGGTTTTTTTATCATTGGTGTCCTTGGGCCCCTGTACTGTGGACCTCCAAACATTTTTTTAGCACTTGACTCTCAGGGTAGCAAAGCAGAGCTGTCTTATGAGAAGGGAAAGTACTTTATTAAACACACTACAAAATACTACACACAAATTAACAAATGCTTTGAAAATGGCAGGTGGTGGAACCCTCTAAAAGGGTCTCACAACCAAAAGAGTCGGACACTAATGAAAGTTCACACAGGTCTCATAATCCCCTAAATGTACCTTGGATCCCATGTGCAGGAGAGCACAATTAATAGTCTGTGTACCACCAAGACATAATTCATTGAAATGCAATGCCTCCTCATAAGTGTTCAACACAGCATGAGAGGAGCATTAAATAAAGGTCAGGCTCACTGGCTTTGTCAGGATGTCACCAACTAGTTAAATGCAGAACAAACTCTTAAACATTCAAAACTTTTCAGGTCAGCACCACCTTTCATTAGAAAAGGCATGTTAATGATGTTTTCAACAGAGACTTTTTTCTACTTTTAAAAGGATTACCAACCAATTGCAGGATCTGTTAACAAACATCCATGCACCCCAGTCCCTCTTGATAACATTCCCATCTCCAGGATTGCTTGATCTGAATGGAAAAAATTCTCATGAGGTCATTTTTTTAAGACCCCAGGAGACTCAGGGTAACCAAACCAAAATATGCTGGACTTCCTTATGGATTTTTGGTGCTCGCTCCCACTGCTGCTGCTGGGTGGACACCTAACACAACTGCTGGGCTCCTATGGTGTCCCTGGGCACCGCAAGCCAAATATAAAGATTTTACTTGGTGTCCTTGTAGATTTAGTGACGCGACTACGTGTAGTGGTTTCTTTTGCTGTCTTATATTTGATTAACTTTTTACATTTTTGGAGAAATAAAATAGAGTGACAAAGTGAATTGAGTGGGCCTTACATCTCTTGTCCTGTAACAGTGGTGTCAGAATTGGGATTTTGGATCCTCCTCAGGACAAGAAGATGGCCCAACCAGTGACTATGGATGATATGATTAAGTAACTGGCTGAGGGCCAGCATCATTTACAATTGGTGGTGGAGGGACAAGCTACTACTGCGCAGAAGGATTGCGAGAATTTGCAAGAAGCCCTTCAGTCACAGGCAGGTGTCATGACTACTAATCAGGTGGTGCAGGATACAGTCATTCAGAGATTAACAGATACCATTGCTAACACTAGGGTTCATCCTAATGTCCGTAGTTCAGTTTTACAAAACCTTCAGCCTGTAGAGGACCCAGATTTCTTTTTCACTAGCTTTGAATGTGTGGCTAGTACAGCGTCGGGGCCTCCAGAGCGTTGGGGACAATATATTGCCCCATTGTTGTCGGTAGAGTTACAAATCACCTATCAAGCTGTGAATCCAGCTGGTATAACTCCATACCCAGAGATAAAGAGAATAATTCTGGAATGTTTGGGTTATGATAGCGAATATTATAGGTCAAAGTTCTGTAAGGAAAAGTGGAATTCCCAGGACAATCTTAGGGCCTTGTTCTATCGGGTGCAAGACTTGGTTAACCGTTGGCTGCAGCCTACTATTTCATCAATGGAGGATGTTCTGGATAAAGTTTATCTGGAACAATATTTGGATGTTCTTCCAAATCCCACTAGGGCATGGATTTAACAGCATCTGAATGTTACGGTGAGCACAGCTATTGATTTGGCATGTGCTTATCATAGAGACACTGATTTTAGGGCTACTCAAACCCGAGCCCGTGATGTGAGGTATCTCAACTAAGGATGCTGACTCCTGTTTCACTACGTTGGAGATTATCCTCACCTCTGTCTGTTCCTAGATCTACTTCAGATGTTAGACCACCATCTTGTTTCTCTAGTATAGAGACAGGCCAAGGATCCCAGTGTTATCAATGTGGGGAGAGGGGCATATTGCAAGAAATTATCCTCAGAAGACCTCAAAGTCGGAACCAATGGAAGTACGATATTCCCGGGGTCGGGTGTTATGGGCAGGAGCTAGTTTTGAGAAATATCATATGTGGATACAGGTCAATCAGGTTCCCACAAAAGTCTTGATCGATTCTGGTTGTCGTCATTAGGTGATTAGTTCTGAAAGAGTGAAAATGTCAGTGGTTGACCAGGGAGACGGTTGTAATAACGTGTTCATGGAGACAGCAAGCCCTACCCGGTGGCTGTGGTGGAATTTGAATGGGATGGATGCAAGGAGACTATACGAGTGGGGGGATTCCACAGCTAGTGGAGGAAATGATCTTGGGGACTGACCACAAGGACTTCTCTCTTCTGTTTAATAGAGCCATAAAAGAGAGACAGGAAAAGATTTGGTTTGAGGAGGCCCCTTTTGTGAATGGAGAGTTGACAGGTGGTAGGTAGAAACCTAGCTTATCCCGCAGTGAGAGATGTCTACATAATAGACCGTTTGTTCTTAATGGTTTGGCTAATGTTCCTTCTACTTCTTCTTCTACAGTTGGGGAGTGGGCTGAACCTCGCAGTTTCAGGGCAGCCCAAAAAGACGATACCAATTTAGTGCGTGCATGGGTCCAAACCACTGAGGATGAGGATGGGCAGGTAGGACCATATTTTTATGTTTCAAAGGGCTTGTTATATCGAAAGATAAAGAAAGCAAATCAAACAGTCTCGCAATTGTTGGTGCCTTTGCCCTTTGGGGAACAAGTGCTACATTTGGGTCATTGACATTGTGGGGGGCATTGTGGAAGGAAAAAAAATTAGGAATACCTCCTGAGATGATTTTATTGGCCTGGGGTTTTTTCTGATGTCAGACGGTGTGGCATGTGAGAAATGCCAACGAGTAAACCCACCACAAGTGCCAAAAGCTCCTTTGCAACCCTTATCTATCATTGAGGTTCCTTTTTCTAGAGTGGGTATGGATTTGGTGGGACCATTGGTCACATCAACATAAGGGTGCCAGTATATTCTTGTATTGGTTGATTATGCAACTCGATACCCTGAAGTCATACCCTTGACTAGTATGAAAACAAATGTGGTGGCCCAAGCAATGATAGGATTTTCTAGTAGGGTTGGGTTTCCTAGAGAACTTTTGATGACTAAGGTCCCCCTTTTATGCCACGTCTAATGGCCCAAGTTTGTAAAGTATTGGGTGTCAAGCCAATTCGGACTTCAGTGTATCATCCACAAACAGATGGTGTTGTGGAAAGGTATAATCAAACTATTAAGACTATGTTAAAGAAAGTGGTGATGCAGACAAGCAGGGACTGGGATAGACAGCTGCCTTTAGTCCTATTTGCTATTCGAACATATGCACAGTCCTCTACTGGGTACAGTCCTTTTAAGTTGGTATTTGGTAGGAGACTCTGTACCCGATTGGATATGGCTGCAGAACGGTGGGAAGATGAGGGGAATGAAGGGGTGGATCTCCTCGAATATGCAGCTCATTTAAGGCAACAGGTTACCATTTTGTGGGCGGATGTTTGACAGAACTTAGAAAAGGCTCAAGATAAACAGAAAAGCAGTTATGATGACAACACCAAACTAAGGGAGTTAGATGTTGGGGAGCAAGTTCTGCTACTCCTTCCTTCCTCCAATAATAAACTGTAAGCCAAATGGCAAGGTCCCTATACAGTGTTAGCCAAGGTTACCCCAGTGATGTATAGGGTAGCGGTACCTCGTGTGGGACGACTTGGACAGATTTATCACATAAATCTAATTAAGAAGTGGGTGGATAAGCCAACTGTTGGAGTTAATGAATATACTACCTTATTAGTGACTGATTCACAACACCTTGAGATCTCCTTTCCCATTAAAGAGATACCTGGGGATGAGGATATGGTTCCATTGGGGTATACTCTTTGTTCCTCACAACAACAGTATCTTATTGACATAGTAAGGAGATATGGTGATGTGCTTTTCAGATTGACAGGAAAGACTCGGTTGATACAACATGACATCAAGATTGAGGGAGCGAAGCCGATTTGGCTTCATCCCTAATGGATACCTGAAGCTAGAAGGCAAGCAGTTGAAAGAGAAGTGGAGGAGGTGCTAAGAGAGGAAGTTATTGAACCCTCTCATAGTGCTTGGTGTTCTCCGGTGGTTTTGGTTCCTAAGCCTAATCGGTCTATTAGTTTTTGTATTGATTTTAGACAGTTGAATGGGGTATCTCAGTTTGATACTTATCCAATGCCTAGAGTGGCGGAAGAGATTGAAAATCTAGGTACAGCATGATATATGAACACATTGGACCTTACTAAAGTCTATTGGCAGATTCAGTTGACGCTTCTGCGAGGTAAGAGACAGCATTTTCTACTTCCTCTGGGTTGTATCAGTTCAGGGCTTTACCCCTTGGTTTGCATGGGGCACCAGCTACGTTCCAGCGTCTGATGGATTTGATCTTGAGGGAACATCATGGCTATGCAGCTGCATATCTGGACGGCATAGCTGTGTATAGTCAGACATGGGAACAACATGTATGCCATTTGGAGGCTGTTTTCAACAGTCTAAGGAGTGCTGGCTTAATAGCTAACCCAGAGAAATGTACTTTGGCCACAAATTCAATACGCTATTTGGGTTATCATATACAAGAGGGCATGATTCGTCCTCCAGTTGATAAAGTTCAAGTGATCAAGGTTGCCCTGTCATCAAAGGAGTTTTGATCAGATGAAGAATCTTTTATGTGGGGAGCCGGTGTTGACCTTCCCGGATTTTGTAAGACAATTCGTCCTACGAACGGACACTTGTGATGTGGTTTTGGGTGCTGTTTTTTCTCAACCGGACAATTAAGGTTTATTGCATCCTGTGGTATTTCTTAGCAGAAAACTGTTACCTCGTTAAGTCTCATTACCCTGCTATTGAGAAAGAATGTTTAGCAATCAAATGGGCCATGGAATCTTGTCAATAATATTTGTTGGGTCACTCTATTTTATTATTGACTGATCATGCACCATTCTTTTGGCTAGCAAGACAAAAGGATTCTAATGTCCGTGTTTTACGGTGGTTCTTAGCAATGCAACCCTTCTCCTTCCAGATTCAGCATTTGCCGGGGAAATTGAAGGGTACTGCTGATTTTCTTTCCCGTTCGGTTGTGTCTTCATGGCCGGATCATCCATGCCGGTATGGGAAGTACTGTGGCACTACAGGCGTGTTGACTAATGGCGGGAACACTGGAGGCACTGGGAATGCACACACAAGTGTTTTAGTTGTGCGTGACCCAGTTGTCCCTGAATCTCCTTCCTTGGATTGGCTGGATTCAGCGGTGTGGCCAATGTGTGGCATTGAAGGAGGACTGAAGGAAGTGATGACGGCGGCGGGCACGGCGTACGAGGTCAGAGGTTTGGTGGTATTGGAGAATGGAGGACCGGAGAACAGAGGACTGGAGAATGGAGGACTGGAGAATGGAGGACTGGAGAATGGAGGACTGGAGAATGGAGGACTGGAGAATGGAGGACTGGAGAACGGAGGACTGGAGAACGGAGGACTGGAGAACGGAGGACCGGAGGACGGAGAGATTGCAGATTTCATCGGTCGAGGCCAAGAACACCCGAGGGAGGACGTGCTGGACGAGGGGGCCATGACTCTTGTTTGGAGTCACGGCCTCAGGCAAGTGTGGCAAGGAAGAATGGGCATTTTGGGATTGTGGCTTGCAGTGTATGTGGACCTGGGTCTGTGGGACTTGGAATATTCATTGGGACATTACTGACCTTAAATTGAGGCCACTGTTGCTTGGCATACATTCACGGAGGTGTGGTATTGACATCTACTTGAGGAGTATTGTGGCTTGGCATGCGTTTAATGCTGAACGATAATGAGGGGCTAGCCTATTCTTATAGCCCTATTGTCGTGTAGTTCCTATAAATCTATATACGATCTGTGCGTTTAGACAACATAAACTGTGGAATCGGTGTCCAGACTGATTCCAGACACCCCCACCGGGGTAAACAGCCCTTACAACGAATCCTTCACTCCACATGCAATTACAACGTGGTCGTTACAACGACCGCGTTGTAACAACGCATACCATTACCCCGCAAGTCGTAACAACAACTCGCAGAGGGGGGAGAAGGTGTTGGATTTAAAATCCAACACCTTCCCTACTGTTGCACAGACTGGAGTTGGAATAGTAAATTGTACTATTCCAACATCCAGCGCCCCCTAGAGCAAGTCATTGTAACGACTTGCGGGGTAATGGTATGCGTTGTTACAACGTGGGCGTTGTAACGACCACGTTGTAATTGCATGCGGAGTGAAGGCCTGCGTTATAAGGAGGCATATTCCCCCACCGGATATGTTCGCCTGTGTACCAGCTAGCTCACAGTGCCACTGTGAGCTCCTCCTACCAAGAAGCAAATAGTTTCTGGCAACTATCGAACATGACAACCCTGACCCCTCAGGGATCGTGGAAACAGTACAGTACTTTTCGCTCAGTCACTCTTGCTCACTTTGTCTCAGAGAGATACACAGAATAAACGATGGGGACATTTTCAATAAGCATTTATTGAACTAGCGTCATTCTAGTGTAAAATACGTGTGCTGCAACAACCATAAGACAGAAACAGATATAAACGGTTATAAGCACCAATAGAGTAAATAGATGGTAGAATTCTATCATAGTGCTATAACAATGAAGATATGCAGGCATATAAATACATGACAGTAATAATGCGTACTCCTACGATGCTAACCCTAACTAGATGTACCTAAATGTACCTAGCATGTATGTAGGTGTATATCAAAGAATCCCCCTAGGATAGAGCCAACCCCATTACCTGAAGTGAGAGAACGAAGGACCCCGTCTTGGTCTCGAGGTGGACACCCCGCGAGTGATGTGAGAGCACTGCGTGCTGGAGTGTCTGCGTGCAGGAACCTCAGCATCTCGTGTCAGTGTGGAAGTCTTTCTCCTCTGCCTGCCCCAGCAAAGATATGGTCCTTATATACCCAAAGGGTACCCTCAGGGGTTCTACCTTGCTGTGTCATGTCGGCCGAGGATGACGATAGTGATGAACCTTATACACAGTTATTATGCAGAAGATGGTAATTCTGCTGTGATTCTGAGAATCCTCATGCATAATAAATTAGGCTAGTTTTCGGGGAAAACCCCACGACATTTATGCAGCACCTAACTAGGTAAAAGGTCAGCACCAAAAACCGTTATGTAGTACAATGGCAGGGTAAATGTAGGTAAAAGGTTAAGAGACTACCCAGGCTTATATTGGGGTACATTGCGAATCATAACACTATACAACCTAGAGGATTGTTTAACTCTGTCACGTCACTTCACTTCGCTACACGTAGGTGTTTAATTGGTGAAGGGTGCAAAGAGCTAAAGCTAGAACGCTAATGGCCTTGTGTTTGTGTTTTCCCGAGGGTGCTAGACCGAAGGAGTGAGTATTGGGATTAAACCCTAAAGGAGACAAACTACAGATCCAGAACCTACGTGAAGTGGTTTTCTTTTGCTGTCTTATATTTAGTTAACTTTTTACATTTTTGGAGAAATAAATTTGAGTGACAAAGTGAATTGGGTGGGCCTTACATCTCTTGTCCTGTAACAATATCAATGGACCATACTACAATTTCAAACTAATGCAATTGGATGTGTTTTAAATGAACTGATGATATTTCTCACTAAAGAAAACTGAATAAACATGGTGCAAATAATAAGGTTAAGGAAAGGTTTTACATGCTAATTTTGTATGCACTAATGTTGATGTGCAGTTTGCTACATGCAAATTTGGAATACAAGGTTTCACAGCTGTGTAGCTAAACAAGAATAACTGAACTGTAATAGTTTTAAGTATAGAATAAAAAAGGTAGGAGGGTCACATTTTGAGAAGTAATGCACCATTACACAATGAAATGTTTTCGAATGAAACAATTGTTCTCTGTCAAACAATATAAGCTAGTTCTTTTGAAAGTTAAAATCCAAAATAAAATTTCTTTTTTCACCTAATTTACTGATATTTTTCAAATTATGTTTTGTATGGTACGTCCATAGATGAAGACCCCATTGATCATATTTCAGAAAATCGAAGTGGAAGGAAACATGCCAGGAAGCCCGTGGGACGCAACAGTACCAGGGATTCTGGAATTCCAGAGTCATTAGCCGATAGGGATACGGACTATGCACAGAACAGGAAGCGGTAAATGTACATTTTATTTGTATCAATGTAATCAGAATTTCATTGATAATTTACTGATATTTTTCAAATATCTCTCCGTGCCCAGGAAGGCTATCAGTACCCAGCCCTTCCTGTGTTGTGGCTGTTTTGAGCATATGCACAAAGTGTAGCTGTCACCCAGGCCAAACGTGGATTGGAGGCAGGCTGCAGGCACACAGAGCGAAGTTAAGAGCAGAGAAATGTCTACTTTCTAAAAGCGGCATTTCTAAAATAGTAGTGTTAAATCCAACTTTTCCATTAAAGAGGATTTATCATTACTATTCCAACCATACCAAACATGATAAAACTACTCCGCTCTGATTAGGAATAACCACTTAAAAGTATATAAGGGAATTCCAAATGCTAGCCTATGAGGGGTGTAGGCCTCACAGCAGTGCAAAGCGAATTTAGCTGTTTGTCACTTCCAGAACTTGTAAAGCATAAAACTACATGTCCTACCTTTTAACTGCACAGCACCCTGCCCTTAGGGTCACTTAGGGCCTACCTTAAGGGTGACTGATGTGTACCAAAAGTGGGGGTTGAGGCTTGGCAAGTGTTTTTAAATGGTAAGCCTCAGTGGCAGTAAACTGCGCGCACCGGCTCTGCAATGGCAGAGGCTTGAGACAGATTTGAAAGGCTACTTGTGCGGGTGGCACAACCAGTGCTGTAGGCCCACTAGTAGCATTTTGATTACAGGCCCTGGTTATGTGGTATACTACTTTAGAAGGGACTTACAAGTAAACTAAATATGCCAATCAGATATCAGGTATACACAAATGTCAACATGTTTAGGATAGAAGCACGTGCAATTTAACACTGGTTAGTAGTGGTAAAGTGCTCAGAGACCTGAAGCCTACAAAAAGATTTCAGCAAAAAGAGAAGGAGGAAGGCAAAATGTTTTGGGGCGACCCTGCAAAAAGGGCCATTTCCAACATACCCTAAATCTTCAACCCCCTCTTAGTTCACTGCCATAAATTGTCCACCCAGTTACTATAGTCCTGAACCAAAGACATGGGCTACCATTGAGAGCAAAATGCAACTAGCACTGCTCGCTGCTTTTTCGCAGTCAATCAACACTTAAGCACAATGCTTATATTGGTAGCTGCTTTCAGGGACGTGCTGAGGGGAGGCTAATCATCAGGTGAGTAACATTAAACGTACCATTTACACAGGCCTGCTGTGTCCAGCATTTATTGGCTCAGCTTGTTGGTCATGAATTACATCAGATGATTGTTAATATAACTTGCTTATTTTTCAAAGTCACGTTCTATTTTGTGTTTCTTTGTTCAGCATGAAAAACATTCTATTTAAAACTTGTTTGCGTCATGCCAGTGAAAAACTTAATTCATATTACTACTTTCACGACCTTGAAGATAACCATTTGCATACAGTGTATTTGTTTAGTTAACAAATCGTACTTACAGGGCGATTTGCAGCATATCATTGGCACAGTACAACAAAAAACAGCATCCATTTCAAAAGTGCCTTTTATTTAAAGGTATGCAGACTGGAATAAGTGCAGGGTACATACTGGACAAATGAAAGTAAGTTGCATGGAAACCCATTTTAAACACGATTGCTGTTCTGACCTTTGAGAAACTCTGTTGGATCGTCTTTCGATCCTCTCGCTGGAACCTTATCATGGGCTTCCTTGTGAACTAGTTTCATTGTCCCGATACCTACTCTGCTCTTGTTCCAGTTTGCATATCTTTGTTATTTTTTGTTTGCTACTTGCCAATGCTTCATAAACATAATTACTGATTCAGTATTTGTGAATCATTATTGCAAGTCCCAATTGGCCGTTTCTGGTTTCCATGTTTACTAACCTGTGCTGATTTTGAGGAATACCATATTCTGGTGTTTCATACCTTGCTATGTGTTTTTTATGCGATCTCAAATCAGTTAATGACTGCTTTTCGATTCACAACTTGATTCGGCTGAAATACATTTTAAAATGTGAAAAACATAAAACATTTTATTTAAAACTTTATTGGGACATTTACCTTCTGCCAAGTCCCAACATTGACGTTTTCTCACATATTGTGCCACTAAAACTTTTCACCTCTGCTTCCTCACCCCATTTTTACCTACACGTATCTCTGATCCCCTTCATAGCCTTCCTACACCATAATCTTCCTGCTAGAATATCTTTTATTTTTAGCTTCTCAACTGATCTGATTAACCACTTCCTCTTTCTTCCTGCTGGCCTCTAGTCTTTTGCTGCTAATCTCGATATTGTTTTCTTCAGTGTTCAAAAATTTAAAACTCAATTAGAAAGGAAATAAATGATAGGTGTACTTGACTTTGAATCTAAAGTTTTGAGGTATTAAATTCTGCAAGGCTAATTCTTATATATTTATAAGTTAGTCCTTTTTTAAATGTTTTCTTTCAACTGCATGGGGAATGTCGATTGTGATAGGTTTCACTGCATAGAGAATCGTGATTTTATTAAAGACAAGGAGGCTAGCATTATGCATTAACCTTTTATTCACCACTTCTGAGCAACAACTCTTTAAAGAATCTTAAATAGAACACTAAACCACAAACAATTGAAAATGGAACTCCACAGTCCAATATAAGCCTCCTGTCCACCATCTTCATCCTCTTTTGTTGCGTTTCTTTCAAAAACATCCTCCTCCTTACATTTTTGACCAAATTCGGTTATTAATTCTCTGGAAAATTAAAACAAATATTGTTAATACATCTACTTCTTTGGGTTTTCAGAAACCTCTTTAGCATATGTTATTATTTGTTTACATTAATATAAAACCACTATCTTAAGAAATAAATGTTTCTTTGCTACTTTTTCCTGTCCCCTGGGAGTTGGGGTGGGTGGGAGGGACAATGCTAGCCTCTTTGTCTATAGTAAAATCACGATTCTCTATGCAGTGAAACCTATGAGAATCAAAATATTATGGAAGGGCAGGAGGTTAGAATTATGCATGTTTAATGCCTTTCAGCAACTTGTTTCAAACATGTTCTCCTGGTTTGAAATAAAACTTCCTAAACACCTCTGCATTACTCAAGTCTGCTGTCTCTAAATTTTCTTCCAGTCTTCCTCCATGAAAGTATGTCTTACTAGCCAATCCAATCTTGTGTAAAAGCATCCACTGCCATGACCCCTGAATCTCGTCTCCAACTGATGTAATCCTGTAACTGATGACTCAACCTGGAAGCAAACAGAGCTACATTCAACGGTTTAAAAAAATTCTGAATCTACTGAAAAATTCCATCTTCTAACTTCCGGTCGCTGAAATTTATCATATTCCTCTGATTCCAGTCTGCCACAAAATTTTGCTTCCCTGGTAAGTACTGAACCCTCAAAGCAATATTTTGTTCCAAGCAAAACTCCCAAATTTCCTTCGCTAGATCTGCCAACTTCTTTGATCTTCTGGCTCCTAACTTGTTTATGTAAATGGCATCTGTGACATTGCCCATCTTCAACAGGACCGAAGTTCCCTGGAACTGTGATGTGAAACTGCGCAATGCAAATATTCCTTCTCTCATCTCTAAACAATTTACATGTTCTCCCGGCTCCATCAAACTCCAAGCACCACCTGTCTCTTGAACCAAACACATTGCTTCCCATCCATAATTCCTTGCATTTTTCTCCAAAACAAACTACCGCTTTGTTCCAAAAATAGCTCAACCATTCAATGCCTTCAAATGCTCCAAACACCATTCCAATTCCTCCATTGCCTCCTTTGACATAATCACATTGTCTCTATATCACAGTCCATTTGCAAGTCCTGAAGTTTTCATACATTGCAATGCCCTGTAATGTAATGGACCTGGGAACACTGTTTGAATTAAGGACGATAAAACACCTATAAAAGGGGCTAAGTCCCTCAACTTTACCTCTCTCTTCAGAGCTTAATTCACCTCTTGTCTTAATTCATTTAGCTTCTTCTCTGGAAGCAAAAACTGTACCTTTATGGTGTCAACAACAAATCTCAAAAACCCTAAGATCTGTTTGGGAACCAAAACTGACTTCCCTCGATTTCAGACAAAACCTAAGGACTCTCAAAGGTCCTTCACCATAAACATCTGAGTTTCTAGTAAGGCTGCACACTGATTCATAATCAGAATATCGTCTAGATAAATTATCAGTCGAATTCCCATCTCTCTCAAATATCCTACCACTGGTCTCATCACCTGTGTAAAACACCATGGGGCTGATGATAATCCGAACTAAAGGTACAGAAATTGATATAACTGACCCTTCCATCTGAACTGAAAATACTGCTGACTTCCTACTGCAATTGAAATTGTGAAATATGCTTCTTTTAGATCCATCTTTATCATCCAATTCTTCTCCAGTAATACAGCTCTGAGAAGACATATTCCCTCCTTTTTTAAATGTCTGTAAACTACAGAGTAGTTCAAATCTCGTAAATTTATCACTGGGCGCCAACCCTTGTCTTTCTTATTTATAAGAAAAAGAGTGCTTACATAACCAACTTGATTGTTGTTAACATTTACCACTGCACCCTTTTCTATCATTGACTCTATTTCTTTCAGTGCTTCTTTTTCCAATGCTTTGTTGAAGAAAAGTTCCCTCGGCTCTTCAGACTTTGAGGGTTTGAATTGAACTCCATTTGGTAACCTGTTACAGAGCCAGCACCCAAGGATTGTCTGTGATCTGATTCCATTGCTCTAGATGAAATTTCAACTTTCCTTCCACCTTTCTGTGGATAGAACAAGAAGTAATCCTCACACTCAGCTGTTCCTGAGTTTGTAGTTTGTCCTCGACCCCTAAATGGTCTCGCTCTGGAGCCTTTTCCTCTGTGTGGGTAAAAAAATGAAATTCCCCGGGTCCCTCTGTATGTACCTCTTCCTGATCCTTGGGACTTAAAGAAACTGCGGCTGAGAGGTTGCCCTCTCCTCCCAGACTTTCCAGAAAAACTAATTGCACCTGCAAATACTTCACTCATTGAAAACTGCGCTTTATCCAAAGCTGTGAAGGTTTGAGCATATTTTCCTTATTGATTTAATCATTCCTTTATTATGTAGCAAACCTTTAGCCTCCTCACTTGGTTCCTTTTTGGCTAATTCCCCCAACTTTGGAGTGATACGCAAGAGGACTGCCAAAAAACATATTACCGTTGACACCAAACTCTCAACAAATGTATGTCTAAATCTGCACCTTTCAAATATGCCTCCTTTATCACGTCAACCATCCTCTCTAGAGGACCCAAAGTATCTAAAAGTCTGTCTTCACATTGCTTTAAATACCTTTCCAAACCTTTTCTAGGATACCTTCCTAATTTGAAGAGCTATGTAATCAACTCTGGATCTAAATTAGGGGTCAATGTTTCTTTTTCATTAATCACTGGGCGGAAACATTCTGCCCTCATATGCTCCTTTCCTCTTTCTCTGAAGGTCTTCTAATCCAATTATTAATATACTCTGCTACGTGAGTTAAGGGCCACCAATCTGATCCTTGTGGATGCCTTATATCCTTAGGATCAAATAATTTTTGCCCTAATGGGTCAACTACCGATCTCCTGCCAACATCTCTATTGGCTATACTTCCTCCAAACTCATTATCCTTGTAATTTAAATCTAATATGTATTCATCCATATCATTATCATATACAGGGATATCCTGCCCACCCATTGTGCCAATGTGGACTCCAACTCTTTCTGAGGCGCTTGGGACTCATCTCTCTTCAGAAACACCATCCAAATGCTTTCTCTTATGCTTATAGTGCTCTCTGCCGCCCGCGGGATCCTTTACAACTAAAAATGGGCTTCTGTGGCCCCTATAGACCCTCTGCATGACAAAGGCCTTCCTTTTTTGATGCTTCCTGTTCCAGGAGGTGCATCTGCAGTGAGTTACAGAAAGGGGGCACGGACAGCCACATCGTGCCTACAGTGCTCTTTGCAGCCCCGCAGCGGGGAATATCTTACAACTAAGAAATCTCAGCCTCAACCTCAGACTGTTACTTTACATATACAAAAGTCTGCAGTGGGCTCCAGCCATTATCTCCTCGTCCGCTATCCCCACTGCAGTCCTCACATGTGAGATATGATTCAATCTGCAGACCTGTTCCCTTGCTGACTCAAATTACTTCCACCAATATGGTGGCTGATTACCCAGGCAGGAAAGGGAGGAAATATTACATCTATTCCTGTTCTTTTCTTTTTTGACCTGAGTGACCGTAGAAGGCGCAAGTAAGTGTTATTTTAATTTGTGTTTTTATTGAATTGTGTGTCAAAGTATTTGCTTTTTTAGCATTTCTTTCATCCTTACACTTTGCCTTAGCAAGTGGGATGAATAGGGCACATTTATGACTTGGTGCAGCAGTCATGCAAGTAGCCTCTATTAGAAGGAGGTTTTGTTTACTTGGAGCAGTGGTGCTAAGTGCTCAGTCGGTTCAAAGTCTTGTACTTGCCATTTCCTCCCAAATTAAAATGGCACGCAGCAACTACATTCTTGCGAGAGTTCCTTCAAGATGTATGTCGCTTAGAAACCGGACAATACAGGAACAATCGGCCTATTTCTTGGCTTTTCATTTGTGCAAGGTAAGTGATTTTGGCATATTTGCTTTTCTGCAAAGGAGGAGGCAGCTGAAAATATGCCTGGTCCTTCTTTTGACCCTCCTCCCTCATTGGCCACAAATCAACAATTAATTAAGGTGGCAATAGAGTCTGCCTTTAAAGCCAGAGATAGGCCAGTTTCATCCAAGGTCTCTAGATTGGAGGATGATGCTGCTGATCCTGCCCTGGATATGGATGATGAAAGCAGGGAAGAACGATTTATTCAAGGCCTTGAACTTTCTGAAATTATTCAAGATTTCTCTGGAAAATTTAAACCTTCCTGCTCCTGATACCACTCCTGTGGACAATGATGTTTGGTCACAATATTATAAAACAGAGCCTGAAACAGTCCCTTTGAATGGTGCTATGAAGAAAGTGTTAGAGCATGAGTGAACCGATATTGATAAGACAGTTTTTCCCATGTTCCTTGCACAATGGTGGTGAACAAGTTCTCTGAGGAATTTCCTGCTGAAGTGAAGTTAGACACTCTATGGCCAGTCTGTCTTCCCAGGGAAATGTAATTCTAGAAGATGCCTCCCAACAAGATCCAGTGGAATAGAAAGTGGATGGGTGAAGTGGTCTTGTGCTGCTTCTAATTTCTCGATTAGAACTAACACATACACCACTTATACAGTGCAATCACTCTTGAAAGACTTTCACACTTTGGCTGAACTCATGTCAGAAGGTTTGGACTGTTCCTCACATCTCAGTCTTATGGAGTAACAGGTCTGCTTCCTCTCTGATCTTTCCTTTGATAATTTATGCCCCTCAGTGGTGGCTTAAGAAGTTGCTATTTCTGCTCGCCGACATCTATGGATGAGGTCGTGGAAGGCAGATGCAGGGAAAAAGTCAGTTCTTCTGAAATTGCCTTTTGACAGTTCCTCCCTTTTTGATCCACAATTGGAGGATATGGTCAAGAAGATGGCAGAGAGCAAAAAGCTTTTGGTCCTGGTGAAACACAAAGGTAGAGCTTTTGATTTTAGGGATAGTTTTCCAACAGGGAATGCGGAAGGGTCATCTCAGGCCTTTCGAGGAAGTGGTCATGGCCAGGGACCCCGAGTTTAGAGAAGCCCCGGTCCAAGTCTGATGTTGCCAACCCTCTACATTCATAAGCATGACTATCATCAGAATGTTTGGAAACAATTTGTTCCAGGTCAATGGGTGGTCAAAGTAGTCTCAGAGCTGGGCCCCGCCTTCATGTTTCAGACCAACTGCTCTTCCAAAGCATCCCCAGTGGCGACGACCACTTCTGTACGGAGTCCAAAATCTCCTGCTCAAAGCAGCAATTGTGCCAGTTCGTCCTCACGCACATGGTCTTGGATACTATTCAATACTATTTCTAGTAGAAATGGCCTCAGGTGATTTTTCGCCCAGTACTGGATCTCAAGGGTCTCAACCATTTCTTGATGCATCAGACTTTCAAAATAACGACTCTGCAAAGCATTTTTCCACTGTTGCAGCAAGAGGCCTACCTTGCATCTCTAGATATGCAAGATGCACATCTTGATGTTCTGATTCTTCAGATACCTTAGCAGTTACTATGATTTTCAGTGGAAAATCAGCACTACCAGTTTTTAATCCCCCCTGTTGGCATGACTTCTGTCCCACAAGTCTTTACAAAGCTCTTGACTCTGCAAGTGGTTATTCTGCATAATTAAGGTATTCGTTTGTTCCCTTATCTCGATGATTGGTTCATTGCTGCCCCTTCTTTTCTTAAGTTAGAGGAAGAAGTCAGAGAAGTTTGTGAAGAAATCTAAACTCCACTTCAGGAGTTTAGATTTCTCCTAAATAGTCAGAAGTCACATCTGCATCTGACCCAGAGACTGCAGTTCATGGGAGCACTTTTTTGGATGGACATACAGGGGGTATTCTTTTCTCAAGAAAGGAAGGACAGATTGAGACTCCACCTGACACAGCAATTGCAGAGATCTCAAGCCATCAGCACATTTATGGTTGGGGAGTCAGGGGGAGATGGCTTCTGCTTTAGTGGTTTCCTCTTTTTCATCCTCTCCTGTCTGATTGAACCCTCTATCTTAGGGTTGCGAGGTTCAGGTTCCAGTACCCCAGAACATTTTAGATGATTTTCAGTGGTGGCTTTCTCTGCCAGCTCTGGGGCGAGGTTACCAGATCAATCAACCCGAACCTCTGATTGTTTGTACAGATGATGCCAGTGAGAGGGGCTGTGGGGGGGGGGCAGTGCTAGGATCAGCCACAGCTTAGGGGAGATGGAACCCACATGAAGCCTGTTCTTCTTTCAATTGTAAGTGTTTGGTGGCAGAAGGGTAACCCCTGAAAGTCTTTCTTCCTATTCTCACGACTCATGCTCTGTGTATTCAACCCAACAACCAGGTAATGAGAACATACTTGAATTGACAGGGGGCAAGTGTCACTCTCTCCTTTCCTGCCTGGTTGGAACATTGCCTTCACTCTCTGAAGGCAGGTTGACTTCCGAGGAATGAAAGTGGGCATGTCGACTAACTCAGCAGAAGCTTTCCCTCCTCAATTCCTCTATGTTTAGCTCCTAGGGTGTTTCAGGATATGTGTCAGAGGTTTGGTCAGTCATGGCTCAACCTCTTTGCCATGGAGGACAATGCCCATCTTCCTCACTTCTGCTTCCTAACTCCTTCCCCGGCAGCTTGAGCGACTGATGCATTTTCAGTCACTTCTCACAGCCTTCTGTATTGCTTTCCACCGTTTCCCCTAATTCCTCGAGTCCTGTCGAAGATTCAAGTAGATCATGCCAGGTGTTCTACTGGTGGTTCCATTGTAGTCTCAGAGAGCATGGTTTCCCCTCCTTTTTCATTTGGCTGTGTCCCAGCCCTGTAGTTTTTCATCTTCATCCCTCTTCTCTGAGTCAGCCAATTCCCTCACGGGAATTCCTCAGCCAAATGAATCTGGGGGTCTGGCTGTTGAAAGGGTGATTCTCCTAGAACAGGGATGTTCGGAGGCAGATTCCATTCAGATCTGAGACGCCGAGCTACTTGAAAAGTGTATTCTCGCCGTTGGTTTAATTTTGAACATTTGAACATAGAAATTTACAACCTACAGTGTATGAACCAGTTAAGATTCTTGATTTCTTATGCGATGGCTTTGTTTTGGGTTTGGCTGGTTCTACCATCATATCTCAGTGGGCTGCTATTCAGGCTTTCAGGGGTGAAGAGGTGCCTAGGCCCCAACTCCCAACATACCTTGGACTTGTCCCTGAACCAGTCTAAAGCCGTTTCAGACCCAGTCTTGCTGCCGCCGCTCTCCGTGCCTCAGTACACTGTTCTCTCTTTTCTCTCTCACACTTCTTTCCTCTTTCTCTTTACCCTTGCTTTGCCTCTCTCTCTGTCACTCTCTGACTCTACTTGCCTTTTTCTTTCACTGGTTTCCTTACTTTGCCTCTCTCTCTCACTAGTTTGCACTACTTTGCCTCTTTCTCACACCCCTTTTACATTGCTTTGCCTCATTTTTCTCACTTGTTCCCATTGCTTTGCCTCTGTTTTGTTTCCACTGCTTTGCCTCTTTTCCATCACACGTTTCCATTACTGTACCTTTTTTCTCACTCACACTCTTCCTGTGTGCTTCTTTTCTTTGTGTCTCTTTTCTCTGTGCCTCTTTCTGTTGTCCCTCCAGCTTCCCCCAGCCTCCCTTTCCCTTCCCAACTTCCTCCTGTGCTTTTCCTCCTCCCGCCTCCTCCTGCTCCCTACCTGCTCTCGGCGTCTTCCTCCCGTGTCTTCTTCTCGCATCTTCTCCTTAGCCCTTCCCTCCTCCACCCTCCCAGGACCTACTTAAGTGTAGCTGATGCCCAACCGTGAATCGGGCATTCACAGTGGGAGCCTCACAACCCCTGGTCCGACCGAACGCCTCAGGTACAACCTAGCTGCTACAACCGCTGCTCCTGCACCACAACCCACACAACGGTAGGACCTTTCACCTGCTCGCACTGTCACTTCACCTGTGACAACACTCCTCCACACACCACCCCACACAGGCTTCTACACGCACTACACTCCCACCACCTACCTGCCTCGCTTGCATGCTCCTCAACACACGCTCACTTGGTAAACACGCCACCAAGATCTGGGACCTCATCAAAACACACACCCTAGACATTCTCTTCCTCACTAAAATCTGGCTCAACCTAGCGGTGTCACCTGTCGTTGCCACAGCCATCCCGACCTACTACAAGATAGCGCACCATGACAGACCCCTCAAGCCAGGAGGAGGCCTCGCCATCATCCATAAGGACACAATTCACTGTACCTCATCCACAGACAAGAATATGCCATTCATGAAACACATGCACTTCAAACAAACGGAAAAGCCACCTTTAGAGGAACCCTCACATACAGACCCACCCAGACCACGCACCACTTTCTGCAACCTCATCACAGACATTGTGCCCCCCCCTCACAATCAGCTCAAATGACTTCCTCGTCCTCAGTGACCTCAAATTCCACTTCGACGACCCCACGGGCCCCGACTCTGCAGCCCTGCTCAAAAGCCTCGACAACATAGGACTCACCAAGCTTATCCAGGGCCCAACGCACAATGCAGGACGCACCCTGGATCCCATATTCACCTCCATTGACAAGATCAAATTCAGACTCAGTATCCCGCTCACCTGTACAGACCATTAAATCGTTCACCTCCTCATTAACACACCACCAGCTACACTCCAACTGTACCCAGCACCACCAGACGAAGCTGGAATAAAATAAACGAAGCAGACTGGACCAACATCATTAGGATCAACCAAACTATCCCCACCAAGGATGTAGGCAACAACATAACAACTTTCAAAACATGGACATCAGACTGCACCAGTGCCCTAGCATTTCTCCAGCCCCCCAGAGGAGAACCAACCAGCAAGCCAGCTGGTACACTGGCGACCTCAGAGAGTCCAAACGTTACTGCAATCAACCGTAAAGGAAATGGAGAACCAGCTCATGCTACCACCACCAAATCAGAGAAACAAAAAAAGAAGCCCTGGCACTGAGGACAGAAACCAGCTTAAACAACTGGAAAGAGATTTTCACCATCGTCAAAGAATTCTCCCACCTTGCAGCCGCTACCAACACCATCAGACTCTGCAGCAGCCTCTCCATCTTCTTCTACAACAAAATCACAAAGTTCTACAGCAACTTCAATCCCCAGCCCAACCCAGAAGACCTCATCAACCAACTACCCACCACTACAAGTGATGACAATCACCTAACTGACTGGACACTGCCCACCAGCGAGGACACTGCCACAGTTACGAAATGCATCCACTCAGGAGCCCCCAGAGCCATGCCCTCACCATATTTACAACTTAGAAGGATCCACAATCACCTCCGCGCTCGCATCAATCATCAACACATCCATCAAATAACCTTTCTGGTCAACTGGAAGCACACAGGAGTCAATGCCCTCCTAAAGAAATCATCAGCCGACCCAAGCAAACTCAGCAATTACAGACCCATCTCACTACTACCTTTCCCCACCAAAGTCATGGAGAAGGCGATCAACAAACAACTCACCAGGGACCTGGAACATCACCAACTAATCAACAGCACACAATCAGGTTTCCGCAGCAACCACAGCACAGAAACCACCCTCAATGCGGCCACCACCAACATCTGGATCATCCTCGACCGTGAAGACACCGTAGGGGAAGGTGGGGAATGTAGTCCCCCAGTGGTGCTTGTTTCCTCAGGCACGGGTTCCTCCTCCTCGCAGTCAACAGCAGGTATGATGGCTACACAGTCCTCAGGACCATGTTGTGCTTTTGAGCGCGTGGGCTCAGAGCAGGGGTAGGTGGGGAATGTAGTCCCCCAGCAATGCTTGTCTCTTCCAACACAGCTTCCCCCTCCTTGCAGTCAACAGATGGTATGGCTACCCAGGATGGAAAAGTATGGAATGTGCTTAGAGTGGTGAAATCTGCTCCTGTGAATCAAATTGGTTCAATTGGTGACTTCCTGGTGAGGGTGTGGAGCACAGAAATTGAAGAGTACAATGGGAATCACCCTGACTCTTCTGTTGGAGTGGAGGTGGAACCAGTGGCGGTTAGTAATGATGTGGTCCAAAGAACTGAGAAGCAGAGCCCTTGTGATTTTGTTGCAGAATGTGTCATATTGATAGCTTAAACTGGCATGCCATCTGTAAAGCTCAAGGATTTTTAGGTGATGTGCATACATGCAGTTATTTTGCTTGCATTTTCAAGTATTTGTGATTAGAATATGTGCATACCTTAATTGTTATTTTTGTTCCGTATTCAAACTTTTCTTATCTTTTATTTATTACTAGTTTATGCATATCAGTTTGTAATTTTTGAAAATTACTTATGGGCAAAATATGTGTTATATTCTCTTATCATGTATTCAGTATGAGTGATCATGACATTTCTTACATGTCAATGTAGATTCTTCAGTGCGTGATGCCTTTATGTATAGTCTTTGAATAGAATCATTGGTGACAGTCAGACTGAGCACCATGCTGAATAAACCTACTCGATCTCTTCGCTGATTGTGGCTCCGCGTTCTTAAAAAAACAATTGCAAAATAATATGCAGGTTCATGTGCTAATCTAGCCTTAAAAAATAAGGAGCTCTTTTAATGGCTTGCTGTTGGAAGTGGGAGATAGAGGGGTGCGTTTAGTGGAGTGCATTGGTGGCAGTTCAATCAAAATAGCTTTATTTCAGCACAGAGCCATAAAAGCAGAATAAAACAATTGATAAAAATAGTGCAATAAAACATCTTAAGAAAGACATAGTATAAAGGAGGCAGTCCATTAGTCTAAGGGGTCTCCAACCTTTTCTGTACTGAGAGCTACTTATGCTCAATTAAACGCATTGAGAGCTACTAATATTATTAGTGTTGTATAATTTCAATTTTTTAATATGTATAATAATTCAACCAAGCAAAAGCTTTCTAATTTAATAAGCTGGGCTGCACACAGGTGAGCTACTCAGAGGTAGCTGGAGAGCTACAGTAGCTCACGAGCTACTGGTTGGAGATCACTAAAATGCGGTCTCTCTCTCATATAAAGACACTTTACTTAAATAGTAAAACAATTTTAAATACACATCACCACTTAAAATGGCTAGTGCAAAATCAACTATTACTACCCGTCTCTAGCGTATAGAATTTAACAAGGATACGTAATTGAATATAATGATGGTAAAATACCCGCATCACTAGTACATATATACAGAACTGAAAATGCACTTGATGATTTACATGCCCCATTCTACCAAATCGGAACGCATCTTTTGTCTTAGTCTCCACATTCCAAACAGGAACCTACTAACACCAAAACAAATTAAATGAATATCATCATATTTGAACATCCTAATGGCCTCTGTGTATTTTCTTACTCCCAGTCTTTGACACAGTGAAATAATCCATCTTTTCCTGCAGGTACTATAAAGGGGACAAAAAAAAAAAACAAGACATGTTCAACAGTTTTTGGGGAAACACCACTCATTGAGCACTGGGGGACGTTAGTTTATTTGTATTTGGCCTAACTAGCTATGAACGAGCTGATAGCAAAGATCCATGCTGAAGGTGCAGATGCAGACGCCTAGCTAGTGGCGGATGTATGTCGTCCAGAAAGTTCTCTTTCCTGAAGAAGTTTTTAACAGAGAGGAAAGGTTCCGTCAAAACATCTTGGCTCCTCCTAGAGAGCTGCGGTAAATCTTTGGCCTGCCAATTTCACTGATTCAAGCAATTCCTTAGGTGTAGCCCTAACTGCACCATGGGGACTCCGCAAGCTCTCAAGAGGTCTTAATGTACCATATCCATGGAATATCTAAGGAACCAGGAATAGTAAAAATGTCTTTGGTGGCAGTTGTTAGAGTAAGGAGACAGGAGAGGAGGGTTGTGTTTCAAAATATGTTGGTAGAGTTTTGGAAGAAAAGGTGATTCTGATGTTTTGTGTAGGCTGTGCTAGGAGGCAAGGTGAGTGGAGTAGCACGCTCTGTGCAAGGGGTCATGACACCAGCTGTCTAGCAACTCTCATGGTGGGTGTGTTCTACGTGGGTCCTTGTGGTACAATAACGTGAGCAGTTTTAATTTTAGCTGTTTATTTGGCATCAGCAGTAGAAAACTGTGCACGTTTGACACATTATAGATGAAGGTACATTAAACATGCATCGCTGGGTGTGCATGGGATTCTTAGGGATTTGTGCATCTTTCATGAATTTATGAAGGGAATAACAGCATGTAACATTTGAGATGCTTTGAAATTGCTGTATGTTTGGATTTCTCCTGATAGGCCTCCTTGCTGTGCCTATGTTCATCATGGTTGTGATGAAGTTGGCTGCAGCTGAATTTTCATCACAAGTGACAGCACAATGGGACTGAGGAGGAGGCATGTCAGTGTCATGCCCTGTCTTGTTTTACAGACTTCCATTGTGTGTGATGTGGCCTCTGTGAAGATTTGTTAAGTGGATTTCATTTCTGGCATGCTTCCAAATTTAAATCCCATAGGAGATGAGTCAACGTCTTTATTTGTTCTTCATGTTCAGTAACAGAGAAGACAGATGAGCAGAACACTTTCCTCTGTGCATATTTCAAATATTAGGCATGATTTCGTGCCTTCATTGGGATTCCATAAAGCAAGCTGGTCACCACTATTAGTCTGAAGTAGTTGGTATGAATTCAGGCTCTGCCGAGGGGATAGCAGGTTATGTTTGGAAGTGCTTGTCAGAGGTTGTGAGTGGTGGGTATCTGGCATCTGTTTCTGTTAGTTTCTGCGTGAACTTCTCAAAAAGGGATTATTGGAGGCTTGGAGGAGCTTTAAGGTGAATCGGAAGTGATGGACCGAATTTCTTCATTTTTTAATAGAAACGCACTTAACTAAAAAGTGTTAAAGGTTGAGCAACACATGCATAATAAGCTCAAACTTTTGTAGTAGATAATCACATTTAGGCATTGAATGCTCACAAATGAAATAACATAATGTAGTGACTTAAGTTAGCCAACTACTGATGCCATATTAAATATTGGCTTTACCCATTTGGGAGATGAGGCCTGTTTTTGTATTAAACTGTTATTTTGCACGAGATGTTTTTCTCTCTCTACTCCAGATGCCGTAATTTTCCAAAAGCCTTCTGTTTTCTACTGAATAGACATTTGGTATTAATTAGACAACTGATAGTGAAGTTCTCAACGGGAGGAGTAGAGAGATGGCAGGAAATGTGACTCGTGGGAAGGACTGACTGAACCACAGATGTGATCAATGTAACAATTCAAGGACTTTCTTCTATACTTGATTGTACAGATGTGAGAAATTAAGGAGTATATCTTCTCCCAGAGTTTGCTGAAAAATGATTGGTTGATGTGAACGGTGAATGCAAGTTATGTTGCTAACGAAGTTTTGGTAGAATTATATTAGTGTGTGTTCCTTAGATTAATCAGGAAGACCCTTTAGAGCCCTTTGTCAGCGAGCTACCCTTTTTCACTCAGAGACTAGGTACGGAGAGCTTCCTGCAGGAATTAGAATACAGACCTTAGGGATGTCTGGTAACTTTTGAGCTGAGAATACTTTTCAGCTTTGCAAATTTTCCTTTGCCTGAGGGCTAAGGCTTCATGGCTATGCATTTTTTATTCTCTCATCAGGACCTCCATTATGGGTTTATGAAACTGACAGCTTACCTTGCTTATTGAAACAATTGTCTTTTATGCCAGAAAGCCCTATTAATTTAGATTAGGGATTTCCTTTATGGAACACACTTGCTGTATCTTCTCTATTTTATTTGTAATTCTTACTAATGTGGTATCTTGTTTTGAAATATTGACTAATGGATTATTTAAATCTGTAATAATAATGACTACAATTGTTATTTACTAAATGAATAAAACAATTTAAATTAATTTGTTAATAAACTCCTTTAACTCACACCAGCTCTCTTGATTGATTCTTGTGAAGCCCCAATTGGACTTCATTGTTCATGGTGTTTGATGTAAATGATTGCTCCTTATCATCTCTCGTTGTCGACTAACAAAGATCCATACGACCACTGCCTGGGGTTATTTAATGATTATACTCGAAGACTGAGGTACAGGAATCCCTGTTTCGGTAGAAGTAAGAAAAATATATCACCTGTTACAGGAATGCTCTTTATTTTCAATTTAAGGGGCTTCTTAGCTTGTTAGATTCCAGGGGTACATTAATGAGATCATTTGTGCTCAATTTACTACTCTAGAAGTAGCTGAGCTAATGTAGTCTGCTTGTGGTGAGAACCAAAGAATGCTAGAAAGACTTTATTCTGAGAACAGCAACAGCGTGGCTATCACTGTTGCCATTGGGGGGTACTTTAGAGTATACCACCTCCAATTGTACCATCAAAGATCTTGTTTAGTGATGGAGCATGAATGTGCACATCTGGTTCTTATGTATGTTTGATGTGTGGTCCTGCCTTTGTGATGGCAGAGCCTGCTATCGGCTTTGGGCCAGCGTCAGTACTCTAGTTCTCCATGCAATACATTTCCTTCTCTTAAAAATAACTGCTCAACTGCTTTTTCATATATTCTAGAAGTTACCATCCACCTGGTTATTTGCTTTATATTGGACACCATCTACCTGCCTTTGATTAACTGTGTTGCTGGTAGATGAATAATGTGATCTTGTTCTCTTAGGCATATGTATATGTTTATCCCCCCCACATTACCTAGCACTAAAATTAGCCTAAACCCTCATGTCTTACCAAAATGAACACATTTCGACAATTTGTTAAATGGGTGTGAATGTTACAGTGTGGTGTTGAAAATATCTTAAAGTGATAGTGAAATTTAGATTTGTTGAATTTCAGTCACAGAGAAAGTTGCATTTTGCCTTGTGGACCAAGGTACACATTTATCAATCTTTCATGCAATGCAGCGCAGCAAGACAACCTGCTGTGTGAAAGGGAGAGGGCAATAATGCACCATATTTACCAATATATGGCGCCTTCCTGCTCTCTGCCTGCGCTGGTGCACAGTCTGCTGCTCAGCGCCAATGCAGGCACCCTTGCATCATGGTGCAAGGGTGCCTGCGTAGCAGGCAGGAATGATTTTGTGCAGGAAAGAATACCTTCCTGCACAAAAACAATGCTCTGAGGCTTTTTCCTCTTTCTAAGTGTGCTGCAGAATGCATCACACCTTGAAAGAGGAAACAACGAGAAATAAAGATATCCTTGTTGCAACTTCCCTTGGAAGGCATAGCGTTTAACAATAACCATCATCCTAAGTGGTTCAATAGTGTATGCTCCCGGGCTAATAGAGATCTTCGTGCTGCCTTGTCGGCAACACCTAGGAATGCAATTTTAATCAGATCACTAAGGAACCAATATAACAAAGTGGTTAAGCAAAGGAAAGAGGAGATTTTGAGAGATCAATGGGATAATTTGGCTTGCGCTGCAAGATTCAATAATACAAATGGCTTTTGGGCGGTGGTTAAAAATATGAGAAACACTGGTCAGCACTTAAGTCCCATAAGCTGTAATATAACCAGTGATGCCTGGGTCTCTCATTTCTCTAAAATATATTCTGCAACATCGCTGGACGAGGTTCACATAGATCTTTACGTCGCGTCACGAGTCCAGATATCGCTCTCAGAAGTGGTTGATGCAATTGACCAGAGCTTAGGCAACAAGGCCCCCGGCCCCGATGGGTTTCCCATCGACCTCATTAAATACTAACCAGATTTCTGGGCCCCGATTTTACTTAATGTTTTTAACAATTTAACAAACTCCCAAATTCCTAGCACATGGTCGTCCAGCACCATAGTACCGATTTTTAAAAAGGGGGACAGGGCTAACCCCAGTTGTTATAGACCAATTTCTTTGATCGATAACACTTTAAAGATACTTGGGAGGGTGCTATTTAATAAAATTAGGAGTTGGGCTGAGGATACGCATATTTTAAATAAATGTCAGTTAGGTTCTAGAAGCAAATTAGGAATTGTAGAGCAATGTCTCAATTTAAATTTGATTGTTGACAAATATACAATAGCTCGGCAGTCTCCTATTTACCTAGCTTTCATGGACCTCACCTCAGCCTTCGATTATGTGAATAGATCGCGCCTATGGTCATGTCTCCTAAATTATGGGCTAGACGAGGCCTTAGTACACTTTCTGGCCATCTTACACAAGGATTTGGGGGCAAGGGTGAGGATTAGTAGGGATGGGGCCGTATCAGAGAATATTGTCATCGGCCGAGGGGTCAGGCAGGGGTGTGTGCTGGCCCCCCTGCTTTTATTTGATATATTAATGAGTTGCATGACGAGCTGTCAAATTTGACTATGGATGTCCCGGTGATTAATGGCAACAAAATACCTGCTTTATTATACGCGGATGATGCGGTCCTAATGGGTCGCACACCCAATGCACTACGCACTTTAGTCGGGGGCTTTGTTGATTTTATGTCTAAATTGGACTTGTGTACAAATTTAAAAAAATCTTTTTTAATGAATTGTGGTCCAAATAAACATCGGGTTAATGTAATCAGCTCCGGTTCCGAAAAACTGTTTTGCACGCGCACTTTCCCATACCTGGGGCTGGTATTTGCTGACAATGGTTCCTGGACTGCCCATTTGACACACAGCCGGAACAAACTCTTAAAGGCCTCCAACTCAATTTTATGCCTCCCTCAACCCAGAAGAACTGAGGTAGTGCTATCCCTACTGAAGATATATAGAACTCAATGCAGACCAACCGCAACTTATGGAGCTGAAGTGTGGGGCTACGCGAATTGTAATAATATTCAAATAGAGGAAAATAGATTTTGTCGGAGAGTTCTGGGGGTTCCGATTAGCTCCTCTTCCTTTGTTTGTCATCGGGAGCTAAAACTGTCCTATATTGAAGATTATATCAGGGCTCGTCCAACTATTTTTTGGATAAAAGTATGGCAAAACCCGGCAACCACTCTAACTAGAGAAATCATAGCTGATTGTCTTAAATGTGATAAGGGCGGTAGCATACCTTGGCTGGCAGCTGTTAAGGACAGCTTGTCCGCTGTAAATTTGCCACACATTTTCTCAAATCCAAGTGATATATCAGGCATTAATAAAAAGATTATACAGGAGACCCTGTATGGGTATTATGCCAGTTTGAGACTTAGGCATGAAACTTCGAAAAGCTCAGTCGCCGTTTACATAACGATGTCGGACGCTGAGGGTCCACCGACAATATTGCCAGCCCGTTATCTTTTAATGGCGACCAACCGTTGGGAAAGAAGTTTGCTTTTTCGCCTTAGGGCTGGTACTTTATAATATTTATTATGTTTTCCCCTTGGGCATAACAGTAACCTTGAGCAAATGTCTTGTACCTGTGGTAATCGTGGTAATCAATCTATGTTACATTTTTTATTCTTCTGTAACTTTTATCAGTTATATAGTAAAAAGTTGCTGATTCCGTTTTTTAAGGTAGCAGCTATCAGCAACTATAAGGTGGCATTTAGAGAAATTGTTGAGCTCAAGGACGAAAATTTAATTTTCCGCGTTAGCACTTTCTTGCGTCTGGCTGTCCGCTCACGCGCTTCCATGAGTTTGGTATAATTGGCTTGGATTGCCCATTTTTAATCTCTCACTTATATGCAGGTTGCATAATTTTATTGTGTGTATTTCATTGTTACATAATTTTTGATAACCTGCTCGCACTTTATAATATTATGCTGCTAGATTTAATGAATTTGTTCGATTTTAATGTTGGTTTAATGTGATAAACTGTTCGCATTTTACATCATTATGCTGCTATATTTAATGAACTTTTTATCTTCATCTCAATATGTGCTATTATCTTAGTCTGATATTATTTATCAAATCAGTGGATATTGGTTGCCTGTATCAGATGATTCCAGGAACAATTATACTATTGCCCCTAACAAATTATAAGTGTAAGACAAACCCCTGAGCATTGCGTACGTATATGTTTTGTGTATTTACTGTTTTTTAGCCTCGTGTTGGCTGTCTTAAATTTTTTATTCATGTATGTATTGTCTGTTTGCTTTTAAAATTTTGCTGCTATTTTAATTTTGTTCTTTTATGGATATTTTCTTATCCGAATAAAGATGAATTGAATTGAATTGAATTGACTACAATTGTTATTTACTAAATGAATAAAACAATTTAAATTAATTTGTTAATAAACTCCTTTAACTCACACCAGCTCTCTTGATTGATTCTTGTGAAGCCCCAATTGGACTTCATTGTTCATGGTGTTTGATGTAAATGATTGCTCCTTATCATCTCTCGTTGTCGACTAACAAAGATCCATACGACCACTGCCGGGGGTTATTTAATGATTATACTCGAAGACTGAGGTACAGGAATCCCTGTTTCGGTAGAAGTAAGAAAAATATATCACCTGTTACAGGAATGCTCTTTATTTTCAATTTAAGGGGCTTCTTAGCTTGTTAGATTCCAGGGGTACATTAATGAGATCATTTGTGCTCAATTTACTACTCTAGAAGTAGCTGAGCTAATGTAGTCTGCTTGTGGTGAGAACCAAAGAATGCTAGAAAGACTTTATTCTGAGAACAGCAACAGCGTGGCTATCACTGTTGCCATTGGGGGGTACTTTAGAGTATACCACCTCCAATTGTACCATCAAAGATCTTGTTTAGTGATGGAGCATGAATGTGCACATCTGGTTCTTATGTATGTTTGATGTGTGGTCCTGCCTTTGTGATGGCAGAGCCTGCTATCGGCTTTGGGCCAGCGTCAGTACTCTAGTTCTCCATGCAATACACATTTCCTTCTCTTAAAAATAACTGCTCAACTGCTTTTTCATATATTCTAGAAGTTACCATCCACCTGGTTATTTGCTTTATATTGGACACCATCTACCTGCCTTTGATTAACTGTGTTGCTGGTAGATGAATAATGTGATCTTGTTCTCTTAGGCATATGTATATGTTTATCCCCCCCACATTACCTAGCACTAAAATTAGCCTAAACCCTCATGTCTTACCAAAATGAACACATTTTGACAATTCGTTAAATGGGTGTGAATGTTACAGTGTGGTGTTGAAAATATCTTAAAGTGATAGTGAAATTTAGATTTGTTGAATTTCAATCACAGAGGAAGTTGCATTTTGCCTTGTGGACCAAGGTACACATTTATCAATCTTTCACGCAATGCAGCGCAGCAAGACAACCTGCTGTGTGAAAGGGAGAGGGCAGGAGTGCGCCATATTTACCAATATATGGCGCCTTCCTGCTCTCTGCCTGCGCTGGTGCACAGTCTGCTGCTCAGCGCCAATGCAGGCACCCTTGCATCATGGTGCAAGGGTGCCTGCGTAGCAGGCAGGAATGATTTTGTGCAGGAAAGAATACCTTCCTGCACAAAAACTATGCTCTGAGGCTTTTTCCTCTTTCTAAGTGTGCTGCAGAATGCATCACACCTTGAAAGAGGAAACAACGAGAAATAAAGATATCCTTGTTGCAACTTCCCTTAGAAGGCATAGCATTTTGACGCATTCCCATGTTTACCAGTCGTGGTAAATCTGGGAATGTGCCAAAATCCATGGGTGGATGTATGGGAACACCCAACCTCCACCCATGGAATGCCTTCCGAAGGCAGAGTAAAGCAATGCAGTGACTTGCACTGCCTTGTGTCACTCCAAATTTACAAAGCAACACAGGGCCACGCAAGGTGGCCTTGTGTTGCTTGGTAAATCTGACTTTAGTATTCCGTTGGCCTTCCAACACCATGTGTGACACATGGGCAATGCAATGCTATGATACATCTGGCCCCAAGTATCTTTTACCTTGTCTTGTTAAATATGATTTCTCTTAAAGACTGTATCTTTGGTGTCAGTGGAGAGATTGCACCAAAAACGTTGTTTATAGACAACACTCATAATCCTTTTAAATAATCTATTTTGTTTTTAACAACAAACTGTTTTGTTTTTCTCATTAGTCAAGAGAAGGAAGGACAAACACAGCCTGTACCAAGCGATCACTCTAAAATACAAGATGATCAGGTATGGGTCCAAAGGATAGCAAGTGCTAAAAATAATGACTTGGGACAATTTGATATCTCTTTTATGAATTATAATTAATACATCAGAACACAGGACTATGGTGTATTTTAAGTTATTCCATCTTCCAGATTGTAAGGAGACCTTTTATCATTTATTCTGAAACTTTCCATTTCTGTGTATTTCTGAAAATGATATTAGTTTGCTTCTGCAAGGTCTTTCCTATTACAGGATCAACAAATTGCTTTCTAAAGTTTCCTACAGGTTCTTTTTATCCATGCTGCTGTCTAGTGTGGTATATAGGCCTGTTGAACTGGATTAAAATTCAGAATTTGACTTTTTATTGAGTTTGCATGCATGCTCTAATTACAATTATTTCACACAGGGAAGCTTGCTGACTCCTCAAATTCTAGGCATGGAGATCTGCTCTGCATGGGGAAATTGACCTACATGAAACCCTTTAGAAATCTTGATGCCAGATGTTCCAGCTATCAAGGCCATGCCACAGTTGCCTAATGAGCAGGATTGCTGCTCATTGAAGGTTCAAAGTGGCTAATGCCTTCTGAAAACTAACAGACAATCCAAGGTTCTAGGACGAAATCCTTTGTGGAATATTAAGCTTAAAAGGATATCAGTGATGCATTTTAACCCTTCTCAGTATTTTGGAATGCTGAATTGCCAAAACACATCTTCTGACATTTGCAGCCCTGTCTTCTGCACATCCAAATAACCACTGGAACAACAACTGAAACTCAGTAGACTTCAGCACCATCATATTGTAGCATAGGTATCAGGTTTGAAGGCTCCTTATGTGTAAAACTTCATATTGTCAGTGTGCTTATGAGTGATAATTTACTACCTTGAGAGCAACACTGTGAATGTCACGTTATCTCAGGTAAAATAAAGCACAATGTGCGTGTTAGAAATGGGGGTCTCTAGTTGGCAGAGGTAGGTACCTTTGTCCAAGTAGAGACCCTTCTTCCTAGTCAGGGTAAGGGGGATACACTTCTAAAATAACCCCTGCTCACCCCCTTGGTAGCTTGGCACGAGCAGACAGGCTTATCTCAGAGGCAGTGTGTAAAGCATTTGTGATCACATACAGTAATACAGTGAAACACTACAAATGGACACCACACCAGTTTAGAAAAATTTGTAATCTTTATCTCAACCAACACAAGACCAAACGACAAAAATCCAACATACAATACTCTTAAAAATAGTTACTGTGCAAAATAACCTTTAAATTGTAGGGAAAATGTGAAAATACAGTTCCTCCGACTCAGTAGCTCCGCCCGGGGCTACTGCGATACTGAATACGACAGAGTCTAACAATTCCAGCCAACCGCGTCTATACGGGTTAGCTAAAGCGCCAACAGACTCGGAGACAGTACCTTTTGTTGTTGCGGCTGACACGATAGTACAAGCCGGTCCAGGGCAACTGTCGCAGTTGCGATGTGAGATGGAAGCGTTGCAGCGTGCAGTGTCCTCAGGGCTCGGTGCAGGCAGCGGCTCGTTGACAGAGTCGGTGAGACCAAGGCTTGCGTTGCAGGGTGGGGCGGTGCTGGCAGGTCATGATGCGGCGACGGAGCCGGTCGATGTTCGAGTTGAGCAGCGACGGAGTTGATGACTTCCGGACAGCGTGTAGCAAAGCGTTGCGGAGTGCGATGCCCACAGGACGCGGTGCAAGCAGCAGCTCGTTGACGGAGTCGGTGAGACCACGGTTACGTTGCGAAATGAGGCGGTGCCCTCTACGGTGCCTTCAGGACACGGAATCCTGCGACGTACTCGATGACAGAGTCGGTTACCCTTTTCTTCTCCAAGCAGCTGAAACCAGCGGTTCCAGCGTCGGTGCCCCGAAGTTTGGTGAGGTCTTTGATGTTCCTGAGACCTTGTGAACAGGGGGCAAGCTCAGTTCAAGCCCTTGGAGATCTTCCTCAAGCAGGGGACACAGCAAAGTCCTTTTCTCCTTTCCTTGGCAGCAAGCAGCCACTGCAGGCCAACCCCAGACAGCAAACAGCACAAGGGCAGTATTCCTCCTCCGTTTCTCCAGCTCTTCTCCTTGGCAAAGGTTCCTCTTGATTCCCAGAAGTGATCTAAAAGTCTGGGGTCTGGGCTCCTCTTTTTATACACAGAAATCCATTGTTCTCTGGTGGCAGAGACGTCCTGTGCTTGGTCAAGATCGGTTCTGTCCTCTCTGGTGCAGCTTCCTGGCAGGAGGTAGAAACAGCATTGTCCTTGGCAGACCAGACCCATTCAGGTGAAAGGAAGTCTCCTCCCCCCTACTCTGAATGCAACCCAGGTCTATTCAGCCCCAGCCCTGACTCATCAGGCTCTCTGGAGCCACTGCTCCTCCCCAGCCCCTGTCATCCAAAAGCCAGACATGCAATACACAAACCAGGCAGAGGCATACTGGATGGCTAAGCAAGAAAATACCTACTTTCTAAAAGTGGTATTTTCAAACCCAGAATGTAAAAATCACCCTCGCTAAAAGATGCATTTTAACATTCTGAGTTCAGGCATACTAAACTTTATTTTCCTACCTTGTTCCCAGGGGTAGTTATGTTTATAAGATGTTATAAGCAAACTCCTCATTCTGTCCTATGGGAACAGGTAACCTTGCAATAGTGAAAAACGAAATTGGCAGTAATTCACTATCAGGACATGCCACACACATCAGTGCAAGTCCTACCTTTCACATACACTGACCCTGCCCACAAAGGTACCTTGGGCCTACCTGAGGGGTGACTGACATATAAGAAAAAGGGAAGGTTAGGGCCTGGCAAGTGAGTGCACTTGCCAAGTCGACATGGCAGTACCAGACTGCACACAGGCTCTGCAATGGCAGGCTAGAGTTACATTTTCAGGCTGCTTCTGTGGGTGGCACAATCAGTGCTGCAGCCCACTAGCAGCATTTGTTGTACAGGCCCTGGGCACACACAGTGCACTGTACAAGGGACTGACTAGTAAATCAAATACCAATGGACAACAAGAGAGAGAGGGACTCTAAGGAGCACTCTTGGTCCCCCAATTTGAATAGTCAAAGAGTAATGGGCTGGAACCCGGCCTACATGCAAGCTCCGCCATTCCATCAGAACTCCTATCGCCCTCCTTTTTTAGAGAGAGGCCGCAGAGGCAGAGGCAGAAGGAGGGGGCAAAATCAAGTCTGGTGGGAGCAAGAGGACCCAGTGGGCAACCACACACGCAAATCCCAGGACCAACAGGCAGGCACGAGTGCCAGGAGAGTTTAATCACCAATCTCTCCGATGTAACCCTGTCCTCTGTTGAGAAACAGGTCTTAGAAAAGGACCTTGGGTTTGTTCCCACTGCGCGTTTAGACAAGTTTAAACTACATTGTGAGCTAGCAGAATTTTTTAGAAAGCTCAAATTGAAAGCTTACTTTGAGGATAAAGAAGCCAGCGAACCACATCAGAACCCAGTGAACACAGGGCTTAGGTTGAAATCATCTTTCACCCCTCCCCCATATGGGGTACCCGCTGAAATCTTAGCCTTTGAACAGGCAGTCTTTCACGAAATTGAGACATTTGAAGAGCGCAATACATTCAAAAATCTGAGTACAATTGAGTACCAAGCTCTCCAGGGCTTACAATCAAACACTGCGATTACTATCAAACCAGCAGAGAAGGGTGGAGGGGCAGTAATTCAGAATACAGTGGATTACGAGTGAGAATGCCAACGCCTCCTGGATGACAGGAAAAATTACACCCCCCTCACTACCGACCCCTCTCCCGAATTGAAGACACAAATCAAGAACATGGTCAAAGAGGCAGAAAAAAACGGCCACATTACTAAAAACGAGGCTGCCTTCCTGACAGAGGGAGATAGCGTTATACCATACTTTTACACGTTGCCAAAAACTCATAAAAACAGGACACCCCCTTCTGGACGCCCCATCGTCTCGGGGATCGGCACTCTACTCGAGCTGCTGTCACGTTTCTGTGACTTTTTTCTCAAACCACTCATACAAGAGACGTCAACGTACCTTAAAGACACCAAGAGTCTTCTACACCTTCTGAAGGAAGTGACCATAGATGAGGCATCAACCACACTAGTGACCCTCGACATAGAGAGTCTATACACTAGCATTCCCCAGGACGATACCATCAGGGTCCTGGGTGAGGCACTGGATGAGATGACTTAGGAATATCAGACTCCAAAAGAGTTCATTTTGGAGTGTGCCTCTTTGGCACTCAAACGCAACTTCTTTGAATACAAAGGCAACCTGTTCCTCCAATCAACTGGAACTTCGATGGGCAGTACTTTTGCCCCCAGCGTGGCAGGTTTGTACGTCCATGATTTCGAACGCAGATTCATCCTACCTGCCGACAACCCATATACCTCTTCCATAGTATTTTGGAAGAGGTATATTGATGACGTCCTTATGATATGGAAAGGACCTGGAAACGTTCTCAATGATTTTCTTCTCTGGATCAATACCCTTGACCAGAACATTAAATTTACCCACACTTGCAACCAACAGGAGGTGGTATTCCTGGATGTGGTCATCACGAAATCAGAGGGGGCCTCATTACCAAGACGCATTATAAACCAACGGCGAAAAACAATCTGCTTGAATTTTCAAACTTCCAGCCCAGGCCCCTACGGGAAAATCTGCCATACGGACAATATCTTCGGTTAAGAAGAAATTTCAGTAAATTGGATGACTTTCGCAACCAATCAGCTGATCTTACATCCAGACTGAAAAATCGAGGCTACCCTGAAAGAATCCTCAACAAGAGCTACAAAAGAGCCCGCAACCAACCGAGGGAGGCTCTCTTGGAAGATAACCCCAGAGAGACCAAGGAAATCCCTCTTACCTGTGTCACAACATACAGCACTGCATCCACCACAGTTAAGAAAGCAATAAACAAACACTGGAGAATAATCACAAGCAGTAATAGGACATGGGAGAAACCCCTCTTTTCATTTAGAAAGGGACGTAGCCTTAGAGACTCCCTGATTCACACACGACCGAGAAGTCGCGAACCCACGGACGCTCCTACCATAACTGAAGAATGGGGTCTGCCAAGAGTAGTGGGTCACTTTCCCTGCGCAAACTGCAGCATTTGCCACCTAACCACACACATGAAGGTTCTTAACCTAGAACCAGGTAAAACATGGACACAACGCACCCACACTAACTGCAACTCCATGAATGTGGTCTACCTGATCACCTGCCCTTGTGGGTTGCGTTATGTGGGAATGACGACACGGAAAGTGAAGCAACGCGTTTGCGAACACAGAAGCAATATCCGGTGTAGGAGAATCACGACAAAATTAAGTGAGCACTACATACAACAGAATCACACCACAAATGACTTAAAGTGGACTATCATAGAACAGGTGAACACAGGTAGAAACATACAGCAGTCCCTGTTCGTGAAAGAACAGAGGTGGGTCTACCGTTTGGGCACACACAAACAAGGGCTCAATGATAACATCCCTTGGAGCACTGTACTATGAGGCTAATTTCTCTACACCCTTGCACCAAAAGATGCATCTCGTTCAGGTACATTGACTGCCTCTTCTATTAAGTTCCCGTTAGGAGTTGTTTCTACTATTGGCCCATGAGGAACTCATAATACTTGATCTATCATGCAAATTGCACACTTACAATGACAGACTTTCTATAATCACAAGATGTGGCATACCATTCATGCACATATGACTATTATCATCGCGCCCGCACTAATGACAGTATTGGACTGCCTAGAAATTAAGATATATCATGTAACTTATGTACACAAGACCGTGTATATAACAAATGACCCGACAGCTTTTCCCCATTTTTTAATACTCTCCCCTTTTCAATTATAAAAGCCATGTCATGCTTGGCAAATGTCTTTGAACTAATCAACATCACGCTCCCTCGTTTGTCGATAAAGTTGGTTGAATACATCAAAGGCAAGACCGGGGTTAGCGGTCTAGTAGTACTTATGACGCCGCGGGGCGCATGACTAAACATCCACTGCCCTGATTGGCCCAATTTACTACATCCACGTAATGACGAAAGCACAATGGCGCTTTCAGCGACGCCGACGCCCAAACCGGGTGGCTCTGACGGGTTTCTATAGCCCCATATAAGATCGTGTGAAACACCGGACCACCCATCGACGGGGTCCGGTACTTTGAGGGCTACATCAGGTACCAAGCGGGTGCCTGGCTTTGCCGGCGTGAGTGAAACTCTGCAACAGCACTGTCGACCAGATAAGTAACTTGCTTGCCGCTTGGGGTCAGGATCTAACTTCCCCGCATTCCCTTTCTCTTCCCGACAGGGTGTGCCTACTAGCCACCACCCCCCTTCCGAGACCCATGGTGTGATTAATGGTCACTCCACATGTAAGATGTTTTCCTATTTTGTTGTTTATCCCACCCGCCAAACCGCACCGGCGTGTTCCTTAGAGTAATGATAGCGTTTTTTACACTGACGCACTGATACCGTTAACGCCCAAGTAGGCGTGCAGGTGAAATAGCGCTATAAACGAGGGACCTTCACATTACGAGTGGACCTAGCCACCACAACTAGTGATAATGTGAGAAAAAATATGTGCACATCCTTATCTCACAATAGTACACCGTAGCTCCTATAGGTAAAGTTACAGTGCACTTCGAGAAGAGCACGAGTGCATGATGAAACTGGAACAACAAACGCACTGTTACTACATTCTTAACAATCGCTTCTTTCTTTGTGTGTTTGTCTGTGTCTGTTCTTCATTTCAGATAAATGTTGGGTTCCTACAATTAAGAAGGATCCCTCGGTAACAGCAGGTTACAAAAAAAAAAATTCCTGTTTTTTTCACACTTTGGACCTCTTGGTTAGGGTGAGCCTTAGCGCGCTCATACCGCCGGGGTCCACACTTTGGTCCTGAAGGATGCCTAGCCACTAGCATCATATAGGCAGAAACATGTTGACCACACACAGTGAGATATAGCTGACCAGTCTATCCAGCACATACATCGCTCACCTTGTTTTTACCCGTGCCTGGTTGGCCGACGAATAAAATTATTTTTGGACACAACCTAGACACTTTTAAACTCACTTCACAATCACTTGCACTTGTCACTCAGACAACGCTAACCTGCTCCGCAGTAATCCTGGCGTTGAAGCACACCGGGGAGGTACTCGACCTTCCTGGTGGGGCCCGATGATGAAGCATGTCACCAACCAGGTTGGTGAGTGAGGGCTTTCTAAAGAATCAAGTTTGATTCTTCATGCTTGCTCTTCTCCTAAGAAGGCACACTCTTTTGTTGTTTTGACTAGTAAATCAAATAGCCAATCATGAAAACAGCAATCCATAACAGTAATTTACAAAGGGAGCACTTGCACTTTGGCACTGAACAGCAGTGGCAAAGTGCCCAAAGCATCTAGACCAGCAAAATGGAGTCCAACACACAGCAAATACACAGGAGGCAAAAGCAAAAAATGCAGGGGAGCCCCACGCCATTGGTGCCAGGTCTAACAGTGCGGAAGAGAGCAAGTTTACCATCTGCCTCTTACAGCTCTGCAGCGGCCGCTCCTCCAATAAGGCAGAGGAGCGTTGTTGGACTTGGCCCTTTTTGGCAGGTTCACCCCTAAACTTTTTGCCTTGTATGTTAGTAGTTTTAAGTCTCTGGGCACTTTAGCACTGTGGTCCAATGTAAAGTGCGTGCGCGCTGTGTGCGTGTGTGGTGAGACTGGCCTGCCCTCCCATAGGAATGCATTGAGGATGAGTGTGTCAGTGGTAATTCCTGTTATGAGAGGAGCAGCGTGGTCAAGTTTAGTATGTCTGAATTCTTGAGAATAAATGCTGCGCAATGGTGTGTGCAGATTTATGGTGACTGGTAGAGAAATGCCACTTCTAGAAGTTGGCATTTCTGTGTGCTCTGTGTCTGCCTGCCTGATGTGAATTGCATGTCTGGCTTGTGAGTGACAGGGGCTGGGAGGTGTGTGTGGCTCCAGGAGGGGCAGGGTGAGTCAGCGCAGGGCTGAATGGAGAGATCTCCATGTAGATGGGTGGGAGGAGTTGCACCTGGGACCTGAATAGGGCTGTGCCTTCCCTCTACAATGCTGGCTCCACCTCCTGTGGTGCGTCTGATGTCCCTAGCCTGTCCTGTGAAAGGAAAGAAGGAGTCATCATAACAAAGTGCTCCTGAACCAGTTGCATCTGGTTCCCCCATGCCCTGCACTTTGTAGAGAAAGGAAAATGGTGTATAAAAGAAGGGGCTGTGACCCCATGAAAGTTGTTCAGTGTTCCTGTTCTGTTCCTGACGGAGGGGGCTTGCTGCTGCTGGGGCCCAGGAGGGACCGCCATGGGGGCTGCCTCCCTGCTGGAGGGCCCTGTGTGCTGGCCCCTGGGCCCAGCTATGCCCCTTCCTCTCTAAGGACTTATCCTTCTTTACTCCAGGACTTTTGCTTCATCTAGCGCCTGGGAGCGCTTTATCTTAATTTGCCCCAAAAGAAAGAGCGCGAGGGCTCTGCAGCGCTGAGCTGCTCGTCCTGTGAGGGGGAATCCCCATCTAGGATTCCCCGTGATGCCATTCCGAGCGGGTGCCCACCCCGCAATTGCGTGTTTTTGAGCGGGAGCCCACCCCGCTTTATGGTTCTTAAAAATGGCAGGTGCCATCCTGCCTTAGGGTGCCACGTTGAGCGGGTGCCCACCCCGCTGTATATTCTCTGATGAAGAGGAGCCTACCCTCATTGCAGCCGAGAAGGAAAACGTTGCCGGGCCGCTGCCCAATGCGACCCGGAAGCCAGGCGCCCGATGCCTGACCGGGGGCGGGGCCACGAGAAGGAAGCAGTCCGGAGCCTCGCGGGCTCCATACTGAAGTCCCGGTCCCGAGAAGGGGGACCGGGTGAAGCGTGGCGCAGGGTGAAGTGGGGCTCCCGTGAGTGGAGAGAGCCCCGCGAGCGCAGCAGCATGTTGGTATTTCTAGCGGAGGGGGCCCGAGGCACATTGCCGCAGCCAGCCGCCTTTGAAGGTGACGCCCTGCGAGGAGGAGTTCCCCCGTAGACCCGGTGAGTGGGGGGGATCCTCCATTGCCCAGGGTGGTGCCGATCGAGGCACAGTGTCAATGGCCAGTTTCTGAGCCGCCCCGCATGACAGAGGGCGGCTCCTACGATTGGGGCATTTTGTTCGTAGAGTCCCTGACGGGAGGGTTGCGTCGGGGCACATTGTCGGTGCCCGCCCTCCAACGTGGCCACATTTAATTTTAGGGCCCCCGGGGGGTCCAGAGGGCCCATGCCTCTGTTTATTTCCAGCTGCGCCGCACCAGCGCGGGCAGCTGCAATGTTTTGGGCTACATGTGCTTCCAGCGGCCCAGTAGGACATGTGAATTCCACAGCTGCCCCGCAAGTAGGGGGAAGCTGCAACGTTTAGGCCACAGTACTTTGGGGGGGCAGGTTCTAAGGAGACAGGAGTGAGATGCACTCCTCTGCCCCAGCGCAATGGCGCGCTTTCTGTTCCGCTGCCTTGGCAGCGCGCCCTGACTCTTGGGACATAGGGCATTTGAGCCCCTTTTAGAGATGGCCAGTTGGCCCAAGGGGAATGTGAGGTTTATAGGGCGCCAGGCCCTAATGTGATTTATGGGTTAGTGAGCTTCTCTCCTATGAGTTATAGGTTAATGTGATTTATGTGGTGCTAGGAAATGTGATGCATTTACTTTGATTTACGCACCCTGTTTTATGCCTCTAATGTACTTTCATGATTATGAGGTTTTGCATAATGTGTTTATGCTTGTGATTTTATTATTACCTAATGCATTTAGGTTGTGAGTTATTCTCTACTGTGAGTTATGCCCCTAATGTGAGTTATGCTTAGGAGGTTCTGGTCTAATGTGTTTAGGCTTATGAGGTTGGCGTATAAGGTATTTTGCGCCTAATGTGATACTGTGCATAATGTGGTTTATGTTACAGGCTGATGCTGAGTACAGTGGTTACCAGTGATTACTGGTTGTACGTTTATGATCTGTTTTACATTTACTAAGTTCGCTTTGTGCTGGTCCTGACAGTGGTCCAGTTGGCCCTGTCAGGTGTAAATAATCCCTTGTAAATAGGACCTAGTGCCAGGTGGCACCATGTATATTATGTGAGTACTAATCTAATGTGTTATGATAATACAAAGGCTATTTTTGATATAACCTTGTGTGGAGTTCTTTTTGTAGTGTGCCTGGTATGTTGTTGCTGTGCGCGTGCGCAAATGCTTTACACATTGCCTCCGGGATAAGCCTGACTGCTCGTGCCAAGCTACCAAGGGGGTGAGCAGGGGTTATCTTTGGCGTGCAACTCCCTCGCCCTGACTAGAGTGGTGGTCTCTGCCTGGCTTTGGCGCAAGCCTTAGCCAACCAGAGATCCCATTTCTAACATGTGTCACCCCACTGCTCTTTGAGAAGTGCAAATAGGAAAAATAAAATAATAATAACACAATGTTATTATAATTTTATTTTTCCGTACTGAGCCAGTTTTGGCGGCGGGCAGGGCTGGCCTGTCATCACAGCCAGCAGGGGGAGGAGTGTTTGGTGCACTTAAATGCGCATGACGGTTTGGCCGGCCATCTTGGGCCGGGCAAACAGTCATGCGCACTTAGCATGTATTGCACAGCCTGGGTGGAGAACATGCACAGGCTCTCAGTCCCTGTCTGAGCACCGAACCAGGCCACTTAGACCTATCATGATGCTGCTGTCATGCTGGTGACAGCAGCATAGTGATTGGCTAGGGGAGCCTGTGTGCTTCCAGGATTCTAAAAAGACGGAGGAGAGGTGGTGGCCGTACAGAGGTAAGTGTTTTAAGGATTAATAATAATGGTAGGATAACTCTGGAGGATAACGTCTTTGCTGGAGAGATCTGTTTTTGCCTAGTCCTAGTTTTGAATCAAGGTAGCGTAGAGGGCTATTGTGAGAGGCTGGCTCAGTATATGATGTACACTTATGTAAGTGGACACCTTGCACTGATCCAGACAACCCTTATGGTGATTTTAGTGGTCTTAGACAACCTTAGAAAGCTCTCTAAGTGGTAGCTGTGGAGAGCACCCTTCAGGCTTAGTCCAGAAGGAGTGTGAAGCAGCTTATTTTACCAGAACATAATCTTATAGGCATAGATTAAATGAAAAAGAACCACACAAGGTATTTATTAAAATATGTATTTATTATAAGACACTCATACAGATATCTCCTACCCAGAGATATACAAAATGCACACAATAGTTTGCAATAGAAACAAGCAAGTAGAACAGAATACACAGTGGGCCCCAGGGGGAGACCAAATCATATACTAAAATAGTGGTATGCGAACCACGACTCGAGTCAAAGGTATACCCAGTAGATGTAGAAGTGTCAGGGACCCAAGGAACCACCCAAGGTGAGTATCTAGGAGCCCCACGGAGGTCGTGTGCAGTGTGGGAACACAACCGCGTTCTCCGTACAAATCAACGTGTAAGTCGCTGTTGCAATTTTAAAGAAAGAGGACCCTTCACAGTAGACCCTGAAGAAACCCCGTGGAAGAGAGAAGGTTGGAGAGCCACCCCACCCGTGGATACCCTAGTACCCACGTTACCTACACCAGGGAAGCCGGATACATAGTGAAGTGGTGTCAGAAACCGCCGCCGAACCCAATGGAGGACTTCAGGAAAATGCTGCTGCTGGGGAAGGTGAAAGTGTCCGGTGGAATACAAAGGTGGATTCAAGGTGAAGAGTACCTACAAGCAGAGGGGACAGAGTCTATGTCACTCAGGAGTGACCAGGAGGTCTGGAAGACGAATGCATACCAATGTCAGATGTTGCAGGAGAGATGACGGTGCCCTTGGAGCTGCAGTTGTGAGGACCAGGTGACGCTGTGGAAGACCAGGAGCCATTCATGAGCTGTCCCACGTCGAATGTCGAAAGTTGAGTCGTGTGTCCGTCGGGAGCCCCAACAAGCCTTGGCAACTGCAAACAACGTGGAAAGCGAAGAAGGTGCAGTGTTGGGACCAGCAAGATCCAGATGACTCACAACTAGCAGGGGAGTCAGGGAGGCCCCTAGCAATCAGGAGAGCCCAAAGAATTCAAAGGTGACCCTCAACAAGACTCATAGGCCGGAGGCACTGGAGTCACAAGAGGACCTCGAGCAGCTCCCCAAAAGATGCAGGCCATGGTGCAAGCGATGTGGTGTGGTAGAAGATTCTGGTCACTGGAGATGCTTGAGGTTGGGGCTACTTGGAGCCCGAAAATCTTGATGGAAGGAAGCCAACAAGCCTTTGAAACGGCAAGTCGACGCGGTGCACAGGAGTTCAGTTCCTGCGGCTCCGACGAGGTATACAGGCCTCAAACTTGGTGAGAGGACAGGGCAGGCCTCGAGGGATGTGAAGAACCACCACCCGTGTTGCTGAGCCTTTCAGAGTCCGTGGGAGCCCAGGATTAGCAGACCAGTCAGCTTAGTTGCGGTGCCTGCAGATGCAGGGAAGTGACTCCTTCACTTTAAGGGAGATTCCTTCAGGTGTCTTGGATGCCCACAGGCCTTGGAAGGTTTCCTGTATGGAGCACAGGCACGGACGTTGCAGCAGACAAGCTGGGCGAAGAGATCAGGAGCAGCAGGAGTCTTCCCGGTTGCAGCTTTGATGCCCAGAGCGAAGTCCAGCGAATTCCAGAGTGCCCAGACGGTCGAAGTTGAAGTGGTGTCTGAAATAAATTGTGTCCCACGACGAATCTAGGAACCCCCCCTCAGGTAAGCCCTTAAGTACTCTAAGGAAAGGGTTGGGACGATTCATGGTTCCCTGCCAGGGGAGGGGTTGGACAGTGGGGAGGATACTCCCATGTCCTTTGTCCAGTTTCACGCCAGAGCGGGAGCCAATGGTTCCCTGAGCTGGTTTGAACTGGACTATGCAAGGAGTGCACCAAATGTGCCCCTCAAGCAGACTGAATGGCGCTGGCAAGTGCTCTCACCTGGCCCCAATATAACCCTGGGCGTAGTTTGCGTAGTAGCACTTCACGTAGCTACGTGAAGTACATTTTGAACTACACGTAGCTATGCAAATTGCGTAGTGCGTAGCTGTGTGCTTAACTGCACTGTACAATAATTGCCAAAGGCATCTTGCACAGTGCAAGTTAAGATAAAATAAGTATCTCTGTCTTTATATGCTAAAATGCATATAGCATTTCACAAAAGTGAAATCAATAAAATAACAAGCAGTGAGAGAGGTGATGATTTTGGTATCCTCCCTAACCTAGGGAGAGAACCAAGCAGATGCCTTGAAAACAAAAAGCACATCTTTTGAACGATTCAGTGGTGGTCCCATCCTCTTAGGACCACCCCAAGCACAGTTATTGGCAAAAATACAATCCCAACCAAAGGCCCTGCAAAGCATTATGGGACGAGATTAGCAGTGGGCAGTGAATATTATAGTATCCAATATCAAAATAATTCTACAAAGAGCTGCAGTTCCACTAGTCGTTACTAGATGTCTCTCACGAGTCAAATGCAAAAGCTTCATGAAAGGGTTTCAATGCTTTTGCATTTGACTCGTGAGGGACATCTAGTAACGACTAGTGGAACTGCAGCTTGATGTATTAATAATTTCAATGCTTTTGCATTTGACTCGTGAGGGACATCTAGTAACGACTAGTTGAACTGCAGCTCTTTGTAGAATTAAGTCCCTAGTACCATATACTAGGGACTTATAAGGGTACCCCAGTATCCAATCCAACATAACAATTTAGGGAAGAAAGCAGAGAGACTGGGGTCCTGATTAGGAGGATCCCAGTCAGACTAGTCAGAAACAGCATAGCACCAGGCAAAAATTGGAGGTAACCTTCGAAGCAGATCCTACTTTGCTACAGTTATTTCTCCTGCAAAGCACATTATGTAAGGCAGATGACAGATTTTTATTTTATGTTAATTGGTAAGTGGGTTACTGCTTTTAAGACAGTGATTCTTTTGTTACTCGCAGTTCATAAATTGTAATCCTTCTAATATAGCACAGTGAGGTATGAAGGATGTGACTCCTACACCTTGTAACTCTTACTGTCTTATGTAACACATCGTTATATTGATGCACACACATATGATTTACTGTCAATGTATAATCTGTACGTGGGATGTAAAGTGCTCTGACACCCTGCATTGGAATGAGTAGTGCTAAAGCGCTATAACAGAAATAAAACAAAATTGTGGTATTTAAATTTTCATTTGTGTAAATAATGGGTGAACCAACACATCTGACATTCTTCCAGTGGATGCATATCTCTTATATACAGGGACTGAACAGTCAAAAGCCTTTCTCTCTTTAGTGCCTGTGAAGTGATAAGATGTGAGCCTTTGATTTCCCTCCATTGCATCTAGGTGTGAGGCTCGCCATAGCCCCCACCCAGGATACTACAACAAAAAGAGGCCTAATGGCCCCTTACCTTTGGCTTTTATTATGGGCGAAGCTGGAATCTAATAAGACCCTTCCCCGCCTGTATATTGCTGCTCGGAACAAAAGCAGACAACGTGTAGGCATGGCTGAAAATTACACCGGGAAGAGTCTAGCATATTTCTGTGAAATCCAGGAGAAGTAGGAAAGGAACGTGCCACTCCGCTGAAAGTGCCAGCTTTGCAGCAGGTTAGACGGTGTCTACCCTCTGAAAATAGTGGGTAGACGGCATCTACCCGCGTCTATGCTCGACTCGAGCCCTGGGAACACACTTAAAAGATACATAGAGAAACAATATCTTTTTAAAATTCTTTTAGTAATAATCAAAAAGTAGGCTTCACATATCGTTTTGAGTGGCATAGTCAGGTGATTACACATGTGCTTACGTCTTTATCATCACAGTTCCCCATAACCTACATGTTCCCCACGGATTATCGAGGCGCTTTTAAGGCTGTTCCCTTCCCCCATCTCTAACCCCTGTAAGTTCTCCAATCCCCACACTTTTTCCCACTTTCCCACTTCTTGGGGCACCCTCTAGCTGTATAGACCACTTGTTCCGCCCTCTGGCACCAGTCCAGATCTGCCATCCAATAATCGACTGCCAGGGGGACCGTAGCTCCCCATGTCCTTGCAATATTGCGTTTTGCAAACCCTGCTGCTAATCTGAGCCACATTTCCTTTGCCCTAGGCCAATCCTGGTTCCCTTTTATCCCCAGAAGGAGCCAGCCGGACTCTACCGGGATCATGAAACAATATCTTAATTTGTTTAAACACTAGAAAGCATGAAACCCATGCATTTTTGGACCCGCTATAGACTGCAAGACAGCCCAACACGCAACAGGAGGAGAAGGGATCCTCTTAGACACCCATTGGGCTACTTTAGCCATCATGATATTTACTTCATTGATGCTAAGTGAACCTATAGCACATGTGACATTCTCAGCCAGTTGTGTAGTTTTAGATAATTACACAAGGTTCTCTACAGATAGAAGACGTGGGCTGGGAGAGGCAGTCAGTCACTGTCACGGTATGTCCAAAATAGACATAAAGAGAGTCAGCTTGCACACACAGGCCCCTTCATGTGGCCTGGCTCGATAACTCTGCTGTATGGGGCAATGCTGTATCTACTGCTCAGCTTGGGCACAGAGACAGAGAAGGATAAAGAGAGGGAAAGTGAGAGAGAGAGCGAGAGAGGGAAGGAAAGAGATGGAAAAGCAGAGATGGAGGGAGGATAGCAAAAGAAAGTGTGAGAATGACAGATAAACAGAACAATAGAGGGAGAGAAAGAGCAAAAGCTAGCAGGCCGTTTCCATCTATTCATCCAGGATTTGGAACAACATCCCTGTATGCATCAGGACTTCCCCAGTGCTGCACCAGTGTAGGAAAGAGCCTATTTAAAGAACACTACATCACAATACATTAACAATCCTGCTCAGACAGAGGGAGGGAGAGGGGAAAAATAGACAGAGAGAGAATGGAGTAATGATTTCTTAATTACTGATGTCTAAGTCAAATGCCATTTTGTCCTTGTTCTATCTTTTAGGGATCTACACAGTTTTGATAGGAGCTAAAATTATTAGCTGAATTGAGGTGACATCTCAATGTGAAAATGTTAGAAAGTAGGGACTTAGGCTAAGGGAAATGTGGAAATGGGCAGGCTGAGGAGTGGGTGATATGCAGAATAACGCAGCTTTTTGGAAGGAGAGAGGTGACTGTACACCAGATAGGCCTCCTCAAGCGAGGTCAGAACAGAAAGTGTTTAGATTTAGAGGCTGAGTGAGCAGCAGCGAAACTGAAAGATCCTACCTCCTTGCGAGCACAAAAATAAATAAATAATTAGAAGAAACCGTACACACTGTGCTGTAACATGTGGAGAAATTGCCTTAGTGTGAATATAATGAAAAGGAAGCCGATGGCATAGAAGCTAATTTTCTTCAGGGTACCAGGCACAACCTGTTCACTGATCCAGCCCATTATCGATGCTCTGATTAATAAATCAAGAGAGTCATTAGGCAGTAACAGGACTTTTTGGGTCTCTCATACACTTAGACCAAGGCTATGAGAGTAGGGGTAGTGATGCTAGGTGTCTCCGTCTCCTGGACAGGGCTATATGTGATCTCTAAAGGACTGAACCTATGGGCCCACAAAATAATTTTGAGAAATGAATAAGGGTATAGGTTTAATCCAAGGCAATGTGTATTTTCTCATCTAAGTAATATTAGGTTTGTTATGCTAAGTTGGGGCAAAGAACCAGATAGCTTTCTTATTATAGGTAGCAAGTTATTCTTATTGTTGACATCCACAATAATTTGTGAAACTGAGCCAACCATTATGTGTTTCACACCCTGTGGCGCCCAGACCTGGGGTTTTTTCAAGACCTGAGTCTTACTATTGGTAAGTCTGGTTGAGGAAATGCGGGGAGCATAGCTCAAGGTGGTCTCTGTGGTTGTCTGAATTAAGCTGTGATTGTTATTCTTGTCAACAACCACTTGTTCACTGTGCCACTGGAAGCAAGTTATACCTGACGGATGCGCCCTAATCAGGGGGAAAGCAGTCAAGGGAGGACCTGGCATGGCAGTTCGGACTAGATTGTTCCCATTGGAACAGGGTCAAGTGTGACTTATATGGCTGGGTCCAAACTAAGATGGCACAGTGAGCAAAAGAATGATGGGTTGGGATGCTACCCCAAGCAATTGCAGGTGGTTAGGCAAATTGCAAGCATTCTTCCTATCCCCTTTTGTGTATTTTATCCCTGCAGCAAGCAGAGCTGCACAGGAGGTGGTGCAGAGTGAGGATGGATGCGTTCCTTGTTGGAACCTGTAGATGTAGTCATGGGGAGTTATGGCAAGGCAGGTCTTGCCTGCAGCTTGCAAGGCAGCATAACAGGTATGTGTGGAGCTGTTGTGGACCAATATGTAGCAAAAGAACAAAGAGAATGAGACATGTAATGTAAGCGGGTCAAGCCCGGATTCAGTATTAATCCAGAACAGTATGGACAAAGGGGGAAGGAACAGATACAGCATGTGCAGTTATAGAAGATCCTAAGGGGACCTCCAGGGGCGTCCATCAGTGTTTGCTGGCTTAAGAGATTGTTGGCTATATTACACTTTTGCAATGGGAGATCACTTTAGGAGGGTCGCTTTCTTTACATTTGCACAAAGATTGGAACGTAAACAAGGGGAAAAGTGAGGGGCTAGTTTTGAAGTGGAATATGTATCCCCCATTAATGTTTTCCTGTGGTCTGGGACATCCCAGGGGCACAGTCTGCTGAATGGTGTCATTTGCAGCTGTATTTCAGTTCTTTGGTGAATTGAAGTGACATGTTAGAGGTGTAATTTGCCTCTAGTCCAGTTTATTATCTGTCTATCTAAGAGGGATGTATTTGTTCAATTCTTCTCTGCCTGTGTAACGCAGATGAGCACATTATTCCCCTTTCTCGAGGTACAACAATAAGTCAAATGTTCTGCAATCTGAAAAATTGGTTTTGCTCTTTTGCACCTAAGATATATAATTTGATACATTTTGTTCAATTTCAAGAAGATCACGAATATCCTCATTTCTCAGCAACTAAAAACCTATAAAAAAGCTTTATTAACTGATGTGTAGAGACGGGAGTATGGTTAAAAAGATTGCAGCTAGCATTCTCTGAAACAAATGCTGCGGACCATATCCCATGAATAGGGGTCTTGGTCTATGTTTTTAGGCAATATATTTATAAATTAATCTGGTATGTTAATCACATTTGATGTGATGCGATAATCAGTCTAATTTAAATAGAGAAATTAAATCAGGTCAAACTACCAAAATATTTCAGAAACTATTGCTTGAAAGAGTTTGCATTCCTTAAGACAGGTTTCCAACTCCCCAATAAAGAAAGAGCTTCTGTGTCCCCAGTGCAGCATACCCTGTTAGACCAGCATCATTTTTAGGGTCAAACTTGTGAGAGCATGCACTAGCACATGCGTCTCACTTGCGAGACACTCTTGTATCCAAAAAGGGCTTGGAGCCCGCTCATTGCTTACCATTTCCTGGCTGGCGTGGTGCATCGTAATTCATCAAGGCAGGCCTACCATAATTTCTGATCCTCTCTGTGGAGCAGGGACCAAGCACTGATTGATTCAACTTAATCAGTGCCCGTCTGCTGCTCCAGATGTGACTTAGGTGCTATTTTGTTCTGTTTAACTTTTAGTGCTCCTGCAAACAGAAGGTGTGTGAGTGGCAAAATCGTGCCCAGCAGGACAAACAAAATTGTAAAGATTTTTTTCTATAGTTAACTTTCTTTTATTTTGCCAAGTCTTCTTTTATCACTTTGCACTTATGTTTTCTTTTGTTTTTGCTCATGGGGGCTGTTCTCAAAAGATGAGGATTATTTTATTGCAAAGCGACATTGTTTCATTCTTCTATGTAATTTCTGAAAACTCTAATCGGCCCCACTCCAATCAGCCCCCCTCCAATCCAAAACAATCTGCTCTACTCCAATGAGCCCACTCCAATCCAAAACAATCTTCCCCACTCCAATCTGCCCAACTTCAGTCTTTTCCACTCTAATCCAATACACCCCACTGCAATCCAAAACAATCTTCCCCACTTCAATCTGCCCCACACCAATCTGCCCCACTCCAATCCAAAACAATCTGACCCAGTCAATCAAAAACAATCTGCCCCACTCAATCCAAAACAATCCGCCCCACTCCAATCCAAAACAATCTGCCCCACTCCATATCAAAACAATCTGCCCCACTCCAATCCAAAACAATCCGCCCCACTCCAATTAGCCCCACTCCTATCCAAAACAATCTGCCCCACTCCAATCCAAAACAATCTACCCCAGTCCAATCCGAAACAATGAACCCCACTCCAATCAGCCCCACTCCAATTCAAAACCATCTGCCTCATTCCAATCAGTCCCACTACAATTCAAAACAATCTGCCCCACTCCAAACCATAACAATCTGTCCCACTCCAATCCAAAACAATCTGCCCCACTCCAATCCACTCCAAACCTGTCCACCTCACCCCAATCTAATCCACCTCACCCCAATCCAATCCACCCCACTCTCATCCAGCCACCCAACACCAATCCAATCCACCCCAATCCAGCCGAATCCAAACAACCCCTCTCCAATTCACCCCACCCCACTTCAATCCACCCCACTCCGATCCAATCCACCTCAATCCAATTCACCCCACCCCATTCCAGTTCACCCCACCTCAATCCAAAACACTTCAATCCAATTCACCCCAATCCAAAACAATCTGCCCCACTCCAATCTGCTCCACTCCAATCCAAAACAATCTGCCCCACTCTAATCCAAAACAATCTGCCCTACTCCAATCTGCCCCACCCCACTCAATCAAATCCACCTCTCTCCAGCCCAATCCACCCCACTACAATCAAATCTACTTTACTCCAGTACACCCCAACCCACGCCAGTACAATTCACCCCACTCCATTCCACCCCACTCCATCCCATCCCCTCCCACCCCATCCCCTCCCATTTCATTCCACCCCACTCAATCCATTCCACTCTACCCCAATCCAATCCACCACAATCTACTCCAATCCAATGCACCCGCCACCTCAGTCCACTCCAGCCCACTCCACCCTATTCTACCCCACTCCACTCTTCACCACTCCACTCTACGACACTGCTCTGTATGACAGTGCACTCTATGACTCTCTGCCACTGAACCACTGAACTCTACTCCCCTCTACTCAGCTCTACAACACTCTACTCTCCTAACTCCACTCTAGTCCAACAAATCCAGTTTACAACACTCTCCTTCCATCACTCCACTCTAGGTTACTCCATGCCACTAACTTTTAGCCATGCTTAACAGCAGCCACACTGGTGTACAACATGGCAAAAACACATTGCCAAAGCCAATAGCTCTGGTACAGGTGAAATCCATTCGCTTTGCTAATGGTTGTTAAATATTTGCTGTGTCCTCCTTGGCTACGGCTGTATTTGACACTTGATCGTCTTTGTCAGCGTGCCCTGTATGTACAGTACATCAGAAAGGGCTATCAGAGCACAATCTAGGGTACTAAACTCCCTTTGAAGGCTCTTTTAACCAGGTGGAACAAGCAAACCTCATACTGGAAAGCTGACAAAAGACATCCATATACATATGGACACATGCGCGGCTTCACTGTGTTACCCATAAACAGGTTCAATAGTGTTTCGGTCTTCTCTGTTTCTGTTATCGAATCCATGTCTCTTGATCCTGAGCCTCAGTTTCATGTATCCCCACAATCTGAATCAGAACATATCACTTCCATTACCTACATTAAGTGAAGATTAGAAACAGTGAACAGAGTGAGAACTTGTGTACTCTATGAAACTAACTCTCTTTGGACGATTCGCTCCCACCTCTGGGAGATATTATCTATGGAAGAAGGTTGAAGTGGTTTTCTGTGGTTAATGCCATTTTAGAGTAAAATCTGAGGTTAGTGGAAAGTGCAAATATTGAAGTTTATTAGTCTTCAGGAGCCGTGGCAGCTAAGTAGAGAATACCTGATGTCCATGCATTTGGGGTGCCAGAACCGTAGGGGATTCGATACATTAGCACTGGAGCATGAAAGGGGATGACCATCAGATTTAAACAAGGCAATCAGGTATACATTCTGTAGACTGCGGTCCTGGAGTGGAAATGTGAGCTTGAGTGTTTTAAAAGGTTCATAGAATTGTAATTCCCGAGAGATACATATTCCAGTTTTCTTTATAAGAAAAAGCCACAAACTACACCAACTTCAAGAATTTTGGACTTGCAGATTATGTACTAAAGAGGAGGATTCATTTCACTGTTGTTTCAATCTTTAAAATTTGTGATTATTTTTCCTGTTTTAAAGCGTTTGTCCCATACCATTTAACAAAGAAAAGCAGAACGCAGGTATCTCTAGGGTCTGGCAAGTAGCCAACCACTTACACTATACTGTGTGCTATAGGGTATTGTCAAAAAGAAAGGACAAACAGGGATGCTCTTTAATTACTTTACTTTATGTGTGCGATCTCTTAAGATTGTTCGCCTCTTTCGTGTTTCTTATTCATTTCACAAGACTTTAAAACAGAAACTTCTATTTTAACAGGTATGCATTGATTTTGTTTAATTATTGAATGTAACTTAGGTACATTATTGAAGTATAAAAAGCATGTACATGTGGTGTCATTAGTTTTCTCCTGAAGGAATAAATGTTTACAAAGGGTTTTTTTGTAATTAATTTGCAGTTGTATGGAAAAGACACAAACATTTTACCACGTCCAGATCAATATGTCAGACCCCCAACTCCACCGTTGTTGGCACTTTCTACAACTAAAATTCAAGTTCCTACTTTTCAGACAGAGAGTAAGTATCCGTTGATTAAAATATGCCAATTTCCACTTTGAATAGGAAATGCTTTAAACAATAGTATTATACATTATATAATATTGGCTGTTGTATGATGACTTTTTCAGATTTTCTTGTCGATGTTAAATTTTTGTATTCTCTAAAAATGCATTGAAGAACCACAGGGACACGGTCCCCAAGGTATTAAAAAAATTACATAAATCACTAAAACATGAACATGACAGGGCCAACCAAAGGGGTCTAAAACGGATACACATACATGCCTTAGCACACATTGACAAAGTCCATTAAACTTGCGTTTTTTTTTATTGGATGTTCTCCTTTATTAACGGCGTGTTGGAAAGAGTGTGTGTGTGTGTGTATGTATAACCCATGCTGTGAGGACCGTATCGGTCCTCATAGCATGGGGAAATCCTGACAGACCCAGAGAAACACTATCTTTGTGAAGTCCGGGGCGCTAGGAGGACCGGTCCCGGTAGTGTGTTTAGGTACTTTCAAGTGAGTGTATCAAAAAACTAAAAGTGCAGTTATATTTGCCTCAGTCCACTTTATAACCTAATCTACTATCAAAGCATGCATGGAGTTACAATAGTGAATACACACTTCTTTACGGTCAACTGTGTGTGTGTGCGTGTGTGTGTGTGTGTGTGTGTGTGTGGAGAGCGGGTGGATTCAATAATGAGTGAAAGGTGCATGGATGATGGAATGATTAAAGAGTGCATGGATTGATAATAGAATGCGTTCTTAGGTGGGTGAATGGGTGAGTGAAGGATTGCATGGATCAGGGACCTAGATTCTATTAGTGCAGCACATGCAGTGGCACTGGGGCCAGAGTCCTGAGGGGCCCACTGCACCCTGAAAAGTGCTGTATTTCGTAGTTCATTTCTTTCCTTGCACTAGGGCCATTGACACATTTGCTGCGCAACTGACATGGATGGGTAAATGGGTGGGTGCATGACTTGAGTGAGTGCATGAATTGACTGATAAATGGATGATGAGTGCATCTGTGAATGGATGAATGTATAATGAGTTAATGCGGGCACTGATGGGGACATGGGTGAGTGAGTGAAAGGGTGGGTGACTGAGATGATGAGTGAGTGAGTTCAAGGAAATGCCAAGGTAGCAACCGCTAGACAAAAACAAATATGCCACGCAAAGGGCACTAGCCAACTTTAAAAAGTCCTGCATCAGAGTGTCTCCATTTCTGTGTTAGGCATTCATAATTAGTATGTGCATGTATAATTAAAGGAGCTGATGGCTGAAAATGCTGCTAGGACCCTTCAGCCCATCTGCTGTTGAGTGTTCTGTACCCCTCTGACTCTTAGTGTCCATTTTATCACAGTTCGCCTTTTGTGAATAATAGGCGACAAAGTTTCTTTTTTACAGTCCAACACTTGAGTAGATTCTGCTCAAAGCACCCTGACTAAGCACAGATAAGACTTTCATAATTATATAATTGATTCTCTTGTTTCAGAGGCATCTGCGCCTGACTGGCTTACAACATGAAGCAGAGCCTGTGGGGAACATTAATCTTGAATAGTAGGTGAACTGCCTGGTTAATCAGCAGTTCAGCAAATGCAGGTGTATGTGGATATTTGGTATATGCTTTTAGTACAGTCAATAAAGAGAATTTGTGTGAGTTAAAGGGTTTTATTAATCAATTCTTTAGTTTCATTCTTTATGCAATAAGCATCAATTTTAAGCATCATCGTTAGAAATAAATATAATCCAGTAATCAATATTTCAAAATAAGGAAAAATGCTAAATTATTACAAATAACAGTTAAAATTGAATTAATACAGCAAGCAGGTTCCACAAAGGAATTTCGCTAATCTAAATTTAATTAGACTGGAGTAGAATAAGGTGTCAGATAAGAATTCCAAAAAGAGTTCTAATCAGAGAATAAATGCATAAGCATAACGCCTTTGCAGTTCAAATAAAAGAAAGGGTCAAGCTGGACAACATAGGCAGCTTTAAATCAACAGACATCTAATTAAAAAAAAATAGACTCAAAAGTAATCTCTCAGGAAGAGAAATATGGTCTCAAGATGCCATGGAATGTTTCTCTGGAAAATGTGATTGAGAGAAACCCTCCTTACTCTAGAAACACGCACGAATAAAAACACACAATATTGTAGATGGAAACAAGTATCACTTTCTTCATCTACAGCATCCAATAGGATTTCAGTAAGCCCTTGGGAATAGATAAACTCCCCAGTTTCTCACATTTTCACAATGGGTCGTCGACAAAAGTCCTTGAAAAGATACTTTGTCCACATTTTGCGGTTCAGGCAGTTCTTCCCATGAATCATCCTTCCTGTTGCCTTCTCGCCTCCTGTTCAGAACCTCACTATCAGTTGTCTAATACAAAACAAATGACTACTCACTAACTAACAGACGACTTCTGGGAAGTTAAAGCATCTGCAGTGAAACAAAAAGCATCTTTTCTCCATCTTCGTTGCTGCCCATCACTCCTTTTTAGCATTTCTGCCTATTCTTTAGTTTCACCCATGTCAAATGCATTTATATCCTGCACTTCCTTACCTATCCGTTCTTATATCTGTTTGAATTCCGGGGTGCAACCTATTTTCAGCCTCTATGGAAACTAAAGCTACCATTAGAGGAAAAATCCTCTGTGTTCCTAGCAACCATGTGTCACTGCACCCAGCAGCATCAAAATCAGGTTGGATGCAGCAGGGATGTCATTCTGTGGAAGGAAGGGAAGCAGTAGCAGAGCAGCATGAGGGGGAGGAGCCTGTCTCATCAACCAATGTCCAACTGCAAGAACTAGTTTATGCCCTAAAACTAAATCCTTAATGGAAACTCGGTGGGACAATGCAAACATCAGTGGAAAGCCGTGGGCTTGATGGACAGCTGGTCAAAGCAATGGCAAGCCAGAAAAATACAGGAAAGGCAATGGCCTTATGTGGTGTGGTGGACACAAAGTCTCTCTCTCTCTCTCTCTCTGTAATTCTTTTTGTTTTTTTATGTGTGCTGCATGTAAAGACCTTTTATTTTCTTTAAAAAACGATACTTAAAATACATACATATACATACAGGGTGATAGGTTATCCCAGTTCAAACATTGAGTCCCATGCACAAGCAGAAAGTTATCATGTTAGACCTGAAATCCTTAGTGTGGTATTCCCCCAGACCTTCTGCCTTCACTCACCTGTTTTTGTCGAACTTGATTTTGTTGGCATTATGACTCTGGTAAATAGCACTACATGTGCCTAGGGGCTGTAAACTAAATGTAATGCTACTAATGGGTTTTAGCTCTCATTGCGCTACCACTAAAGTAGCACTCTAAAACAATTCTCAGGCCTACCACTACAGCTTGTAGTGCTGTTTTAAACTGCAATTTAAACTGGCAAAATAAACCTTTTTCCAGGCCTAAACCTTCCTTTTTAATACTCATGAGTCACCCCTAAGGTAGGCCCTAAAGGCTCCTAGGGCAGGATACAAAGAATTTAAAAGGAAGGACATGTCTACTTATGATGTTTTATATGTTCTGACAGTAAAAACCTACTAAAGAAAGTTTTACTGTTGTAAGACTACATCGCCTATAACCGAACAGTGGGTTATCTTATTAGCCTTAACAAGTGAAAACTTTAGTTTGGGAACATATAGAGAAATGCTTCTTCCACTAAAATTATTGTAATTTAAAATCCGTTTTAATAGCAATGTCAGATTTTAAGTAGCTATTCTGAAAATGCCACTTTTAGAAAGTGGGCATTTTCCTGCCTAAATCAAATGTGCCTTTCTGCCAGCATCCAGGGTCACATGACTGTGAATGGCTCTTGTGTGGGTTTTATTTGTGTTCCCTCCATACATCAGAACAAAAGGACCTAGCCTGCGGGGCAGGGTTTTTCCCTCCTGAGTAGGATGTCCTGGGGTTGTACTCGGACTTCCTGAGCTTCTCATTTTAGCCTCAGGGCTATGCTCACCCCATTCTGGAAGTCTGAGGGCTGCCTGCCCTACCACGGATAAATGCAGCTTACACCTATGCCTGCCTGCCCTTTGTTACCCCAGACAGTTTAGAGCCAAACCCAGGAAAGGGGCATCCCCCATCCAAGGACTGGCACTGGGGATAAAAGTGGCACTTTCACAATCTCTCATCAGAACACTCATGGACCTGTGGAAGAGTCATAAGAAGGACTGCTTCTGTCTGAAGAAGGACGTCTGGATGTGCTTGCCTTGAACCCGGGATCCCCATAAGTGGCTCCATGGGTCAGTTGGCTGATCTCCTGTTTGAGCTACAGGGACACAGCAAGCTTTCAGGGGCCTCCCTGCAACTGCCCAGCTAACCAGCACCTACTGGACCTCCCTGGGCCTGCAAGAGCCCTGATGCTGGCCTCTGGTGGAGTGAGTCCTGATGTGCAAGAGGTGCCCCCCAGGCCCTTGACAGGCATCAGAGTGAGCTCCTCCTAAATAAAAGGTGAAAATCCAGAAGTTTTGTGCTCCTCTTGACCGCGAAACAGACTCTTTACGCTGATGAATGACAATCCACGATGCATGCCATAGCGAATCTCCAGTGTTAACTGGTCTTCATGTCAGCCATGACAGTCCGTGTCAGCAGCAACAGTCTGTGTCGACCGCCATTGCGAAGCTCCAGCAACAACGGGCTCTTCGTGCCACAATAGCAACCATCCGTGTTCATATATGTATTCACATGAATTAAAATGTCTTATAAATTTAAGTGAAGGTGCAACAATAATGATATATTAATTCTTTCATCTGACATTATTTGATGTGAGGTGTGCCTTATTCAACATAATGAGAAAAGATTTTAAGCTGGGTTCAGACAAGCAGAAGGCAGAAAGGAAATCTTCAACTTCTTATGAGATCAGATCGGGCAAGCAGAAGCTGTTAATACCCTTTGTGATAACCATAGGCTGGTATCTTGGGGTCAGCCCTGCCTTATCAGTTTGCTAGAACACCATGGCTTTCGAGCAGAAATAGACATTTAACTTTTTTGACACAGACAACACTTTCTATTGTTCATGTGACATATGCAGGTGAGACACCATCTTAGAAACTCGCATAAGCCCATTTTGGTACTAAGACAGCTTTGGTAGAGGCAAGAAGGGAGGGGTTAGAGAATAGAGATAGATCCAATCTTTTCATGCAAGAGTATTTTGAATTCTGAACTACCATTACTGTGTATCAGTTCTTTTGATATTCTATTTATTAATACTTTTCTTTGCCACTGTTTTGTTCTTTTTTATAGTTGCAACTATACACATTTTATTCACAAGGATAGAATGTTGATTTTAATAAAATCATAAAACATACACTTAGTCTGCACCCTTTTGTGTGTCAAATCTTGGTGAAAAAGATTCAAAACTCACTAACAGCAAATAATCCTGTGAAGTCTCACATAACGGATCATTACCCACCAGAACGCAGCATCCTCGATGTTAGAAATTGGGTTTCTGGTTGGCAGAGGTATGCACCCTGTCCAAGCAGGAACCCCATACCTAGTTACGGTAAGTCAGATACACACCCTAAATTAACCTGTGCTCACCCTCTGGCAGCTTGGCACAGAGCAGTCAGGCTTAACTTAAAAGGCAATGTGTAAAGTATTAATGCAACACTTCAAACAGTAACACAGTGAAAACACCACAAAAAGACTCCACACCAAGTTAGACAAATAGAGTACATTTTTATCAATAAAACAAAACCAAAACGACAAAAATATAATAAGTATAACCAGAGTTATGATTATTTAAAAACAAAAAATGAAAATGTAGTACTTAAAAGCTTAAAGCCCCAACCAGGGATACCTGGTCACTCTAGACCGGGGTAAATGCAAATGTTAAGGCTGACCGCGATCGAGTGTGGGCCAGATACAGGGACCAGCCTTGCCAGCTGAAAAGTACCTTAGATACGATGTCGACAGAGCCAAGATGTGGGAAGCAAAGAGGTGATGGGTCGTCATTGAATCGCAGGATTGAAGGTGATGTGTCGGGGCCAAGCCTCACAAAGTCGGAAATGTATCGGAACTGGAGTCGAGGCACGGGAAGCAAGGAGGTGAAGCGTCGTTGTCGAACTGCTGAGTTGAAGGCGATGCGTCGGCGCAAAGTCGGAGATGCATCGGAAACTGGAGACGATGCGACGTGCAATCGCTATGTAATGCCTGCTGTCCGTGCAGCAGCAGCGGTGCGTCGTCGTCGAGGGAGATGTGACAGTTCTGATCGGTGCAATGTCTTTGATGTGTGGATTCTTGCAGTTACAGCACTTATTACCCACTTTGTAGGGCCCAGGACTGGATTGGCACAACTTGGCAGGGCAAGACTTGCAGCAAACAAAGTCCAGATGCTGTTGCAGGTTGTTGAAAAGTCTTTGATGTCCCTGAGAATTAGAACAGGGGGCAAGCCAGCTTGCCCTTGGAGTCACTCTAGGTTCAAGTGAGATGGGTCCAGTCTTTTCTTACCAGGGCAGAGGGTAGCAGGTGGGCAGGGCAGCATAGCAGAGCAGCAGTTCTTCTGGAGCAGCAGTCCAGCAGAGTGGCAGTCCTTCCTCCTGGCAGGGTTCTTCACAGGTCCTGTAGTGTACTGAAGTGGTAGGGTCAGAGACCCAGTACTTATACCCAGTTGTGTCTTTGAAGTGGTGGTGTTAGACCTGGCATCCTTGGTGTGGTTTCCCCTGACTTTTTCCCTCTGACCTCATGGTTTTGATGGCTTTAGAAATCTGGGCACTTAACTACTGCTAACTAGTGCTAAAGTGCATGTGCATTTTACTTGAAACATGGTAATATTGGTTTATCCACCATTGGCATATTTGATTTACTTATAAGTCCCTAGTAAAGTGCACTACATGTGCCCAGGTCCTGTAAACCAAATGCCCCTAGTGGACCTGCAGCACTGAATGTGCCACCCACTTAAGTAGCTCTTTGAACATGTCTCAGGCCTACCACTGCAGAGCCTGTATGTGCAGTTTTAAAGTGCCATGTCGACCTGGCAAGTTAACCAACTTGCCAGGTCCAAACCTTCCTTTTTATTACATATAGGCCAGGGTGCAGTGTATTTAAAGAGTAAAAACAATTTATGGACAGAATGCAGAACAATGTCATACATTCACCCCAGTACAGAGATCTGGGCCTAAATCCATAGTTTTTTTGCTCACCATGCCATTCCACTTTGAACCCAGCCATATGCAAATCAGCCTTGACCCTGTGCCCAATGGGAACAGTCCAGCCTGAACTGCCAGGCCAGGTCCTCCCTGGACTGGAAACAAGCATCCTAGGACCGGTTTCGGGGTTTCACCCCTCATCAGCCAGGATAGCTTGACTCCAGTGGCATGGAGAGCACGGGACCCACATCTGGGCATACCCGTCCCACTCGGGGCGACAAATGCAAAAACAACAATTGATGGACAGAATGCAGAACAATGTCATACATTCACCCCAGTACAGAGATCTGGGCATAAATCCATCGTTTTTTTGCTCACTATGCCATTCCAGTTTGAACCCAGCCATATGCAAATCAGTCTTGACCCTGTGCCCAAAGGAAGCAGTCCAGACTGAACTGCCAGGCCAGGTCCTCCCTGGACTGGAAACAAGCATCCTAGGACCGGTTTCGGTGATGCCCTGAAACCGGTCCCAGGATGCTTGTTTCCGGTCCAGGGAGGACCTGGCTTGGCAGTTCAGGCTGGACTGTTCCCACAAGGAACAGGGTCAAGACTGATTTGCATATGGCTGGGTCCAAACTGGGGTGGTGTGGTGAGCAAAAGAATGATGGATTAAACCCAGATCCTTGTGACTGGGGGTGAATGTTTGCATTGTCCAGCATTCCGTCCATCAATTGTTTCTTTTGCATATGTTGCCCTAAGTGGGAAGGGTTTGCCCAGACGTGGGTCCCGTGCTCACTACACCACTGGATTCAAGCTAGCCTGGCTGATGAAGGGTGATGCCCTGAAACCGGTCCCAGGATGCTTGTTTCCGGTCCAGGGAGTACCTGGCTTGGCAGTTCGGGCTGGACTGTTCCCACAAGGAACAGGGTCAAGACTGATTTGCATATGGCTGGGTCCAAACTGGGGTGGTGTGGTGAGCAAAAGAATGATGGATTAAACCCAGATCCTTGTGACTGGGGGTGAATGTTTGCATTGTACAGCATTCCATCCATCAATTGTTTCTTTTGCATATGTTGCCCTAAGTGGGAAGGGTATGCCCAGACGTGGGTCCCGTGCTCACTACACCACTGAATTCAAGCGAGCCTGGCTGATGAAGGGTGATGCCCTGAAACCAGTCCCAGGATGCTTGTTTCCGGTTCAGGGAGGACCTGGCTTGGCAGTTCGGGCTGGACTGTTCCCACAAGGAACAGGGTCAAGACTGATTTGCTTATGGCTGGGTCCAAACTGTGGTGGTGTGGTGAGCAAATGAATGATGGATTAAACCCAGATCCTTGTGACTTGGGGTGAATGTTTGCATTTTCCAGCATTCCGTCCATCAATTGTTTCTTTTGCATATGTTGCCCTAAGTGGGTAGGGTATGCCCAGACGTGGGTCCCGTGCTCACTACACCACTAAATTCAAGTTAGCCTGGCTGATGAAGGGTGATGCCGTGAAACCGTACCCAGGATGTTTGTTTCCGGTCCAGGGAGGACCTGGCTTGGCAGTTGGGGCTGGACTGTTCCCACAAGGAACAGGGTCAAGACTGATTCGCATATGGCTGGGTCCAAACTGGGGTGGTGTGGTGAGCTAAAGAGAGATGGATTAAACCCAGATCCTTGTGACTGGGGGTGAATGTTTTCATTGTCCAGCATTCCGTCCATCAATTGTTTCTTTTGCATATTTAAAAAGTAGGGCATGTACTTTTAAGTTTTACATGTCCTGGTAGTGAAATACTCTAATAGGATAACATTGGCATTGCCTTATTTCATTTTATAAGTCTAATGTCCAATTGGGAAAATATGGGACTCCCATATTTGGTGTCTCTGAATCCCAATTAAAAAACACAACTTATAGTGAAGTTGGTTTTTAAATTGCAATTCTGAAAATTCTGCTTTTAGAAAGGTAAAAGACAAATGATGGATGGAATGCTGAACAATGCAAACATTCACCCCCAGTCACTAGGATCTGGACTTAATTCATCCTTTTTTTGCTCACCACCACCCCCCCATTAGGACCCAGTCATATGCAAATCAGTCTTCACCCTGCTCCTCATGGGAACAGCCCAGCCTGAACTGCCAAGCCAGGTCCTCCATGGACCGGAAATAAGCATCCTGGGACGGGATTTGGGGTATCACCCCTCATCAGTAAGGCTAGCTTGAATCCAGTGGCACAGTGAGCATGGGACCCACATCTGGGCATACCCTTCCCAATGGCTGTTATGTGTGTTATGAGGTTGTCCGTGTAATACATAGCTTCCGGGATCAGCGAGAGCAGCGAGAGCAGCGGACGAGCGGGCAAGCGGACCAACGAACTAGCGAAGCGGGAGCAGAGTCCGTGGAGCCTGCGGCACTTCTACTTGCGGGGCTCGTGCTTCTGCCACCGCAGCTGTTACCCCCTCCACAGATCTGAGATAGACCTGAAACAGGACCCAAAACAGGAGATCTGCAACGGGAGGATTGTGCTTACTTCGCGTGGGGCCAAACGGTCCAAGCAGACTGCATCGGCTCTGTTCTTCCTCACGTGCTGAGAGGAGGTAGGAGGCGGGGGGCGATAGGGAGAGGTCCTGAGAGCGGCAGCGTAGCAGCCGGCTGCGAAAAGTGAGAGCTGGGCGCCGCAGAAGCAGCCCAACTAGGACTGGGTGCAGCTTGCAGTGGCCTGTGAAAAACTCCTGCTCAGGCCTCCCGTCCTTTCCTCTGCCTCTCTCTTTGCCTCGTCGCAGGACTCCGGGATCCCTTTGAGGAGTCTTCTTGGCGTGGTGCCTTCTCTTTTTGTAGCCTCCTGCAGGGGTTGGGGTTCTCTACGAGGGAGCTCTCCTGGGCTAGGGGTCCCCCCTCCTTCAGGCCCTCCCTCCTCAGGAAGCTCCCACAAACTCTGTGTGATGTGCTGGGGGGTCGAGTTAAGTTAACGTAACCACCGAGGGTCCAGCAGCATAGCAGCACAGCCATTGCTACATTTCAGGGGGGTCAACTGGCCAACACTTCTCCCACATACAGGCAGACAGGCAGGCCGGAGGACCGCTGGATCAGTGGTTCCCCTCGTCATTTGGGATGTGGCAGCTTATGGTCATCGCTTTTTGGGAAGAGGAGTAGGATAGAGGAGATCTTGTTTCTCCCTCCAATACTTAAGACGGAGTATGAGGTCAGGGAGAGAAAGGCAGTCAGTAACAACTGTAATTAAAACAAGGAAAAGGAAGGCCAAAATGCTGGGTGAACCTAACAACGGCCAGGCCAAGACAGGAGCTTGTGACACAGCGGACCATACTATGCTGGTAGAGATAGATGGGGCTTCATCAGAGAAGTTAACAAAAACTGGCTTTCAACCTAAGATTTACTCAAAATTCTCATTTGCGAAAGATGCAGGAGCAGTATTAAATTCCAGTAATATCGAATACAGGGGGCTTCCTTCCCCACTGCACCCAGAGGACATGATTCAACCAGAAGCAGTAGTAGGAGCAGTGCAGACAACATTACCTACATCAACAGATGATATGGGACAAGACTTGAAACAAGATGAGGCCAGGGCAGTACGAGATACAGTCAAGAATCCCCAAAGACCCAAGATCCCAAGGACTCCAGGGCACTGATTATTCCGCTGGAGCCAAAAATCACACTCCTTTCTATTATGCACTCAAAGCCTAATCTGCCTCAGGATTTAAAATCCAACATGCAATGCGTTAGTAGTGTAGATAATGCTTTGACCAACAAATTGACAAGTAACAGGGAAGGATCATGTCTGCCTACTTGCGCTGACCCTCCTGATTTTCCAGTCCATGCGCACAACATCAAAGAGAAACAATAAGAGAAACAACAAGAGGGTTGGAAAAAAGATATGGTAGTAAAGAAACACCATGGCTCCGGACTCAATTGATATACAGCCGGTATATGCACGGGACGAAACGGAGTCCGGCTCAGAGACGACAGACACCAACCAAGCAGAAAATATAAAAGCTGAAACAAGCAATATATCCTACCTCACTACAGAAGAGTGGGAAAAGCTGGTAGCTTCATACTCACCTGAGGCACCCTTGGACAAAGACAAAGATAACAAAGATAATAAAGACAAGAAAACTGAGTGAGACACGGAAACGGAGGACTCGTCGACAGAACAAAAAAACCTGTGGTCATCCCTCTTAAACACGATGCAGCTCTCAATAAAGGCTATGCAGTACCATTCGGATAAAATGGATATTCAATTATCTCTTCTCAACTTTCTGGCGAAACACGTCTCAAATATTGATAGTAAATTGACAGAGATGAGCAATCTCATCATGAGAGCCCAAGCTGAAACTCAAATAATCCAACCGAGTTGCACCTGTTTTGCTGTCATCGATAAACTCTCAATATTACCATCACTGATGGGGGAGCTTCTCACCGATTTAAAAAAAGACGAGAAACATTGCAAGAACGGAAAACTCCACCAAGCCAGATAAAAATATTGAAAGATTAAACCTGAGCAGCTCAGCAGCAATGATACAGCAACATCTGGAGCAAGATCCCTTTGACGTGTTCCCTAATAGGAAAGGGACCCTGGCTCAATCCACTATTGGAGAGGCTGGACCCACCGGTGCAGAAACACACCAGGTAAGAGGGGAACGAACCACTCCTGAGGAGACCTCAGGCATGGGACATGGCTTTTCAGACCCGGCAGAGCCTACAGAGATCTTACAACAACAAGAAAGTGAGCAAGTAGCCAGCAATGGTCATGGCCCGAAAGAGCAGCTTCAAGAAGAAGAAGCACCTGGCAAAAAACGGCAAGGGGCAAAGCATCGCCGGAAACAGAAGAGAAAAGGGAGGAATAAGAATGCTACCATAATGTCATACTTCCAAGCGGAGGTCAAGTCTCCAACAGAAGAAAGGACAGCGCAGAGGGCAAGTAGGGCATCGATAACCGCGCTGACCTCGCTGACCATGCAGACATCGCCCAGCCAACTGAGCCACACGGGGGATGATCACACAGGAAGGACAGACCTGAATGACTGTGAGGAAAACCAAGTTAATTATACTAGAGAAGTGGCCAAGAACAGAAGCACAGCTAGCACATCAATTACAGCAGAGATTGAAGCACGTCTAACCCCTGGGGTAATAAAACTCCGAAACTACGAAGATCCACAAGTCATAGGAACAAATCACAGCAGTTACCGGCAGGAGGAATCTAAAATAATCCTGTTCGTCCCGGAATATAATTAGAAAGGTAGAGGAGACATCCTGAACAGAGGAAACATCCTGCGACTCCTAACCTCCATTAGTAATCTGGCTGAGGTAGGCTCACACGATTTGGAGACTATAGAATTCAAAGATCTTAAGCATCTATCAGAACAAGAGGTAACAAAGACAACCTGGGCCACAGAGGAAATAGTTGAGAAAATTATGAAGGAGAAAAACCAACTAAATGCCTGGGAGATCCGGTTAAAACCTTATCAAAAAATGGGCTATCCAGAGCCGCTTTTACGAGACCGACAACCGCAAGAAAGCTGTAGGCCCAGAAATATGGATAACACAGCAAAAATCAAATTGGTGCTCAAAAGGGCGTGCAGTACCTCAGTCCTGGCAACAGAGTACAACAACTGGAGCCACTGGCAAGCTGGCGAAAGTTACAGATCGAATAATTGGTCATGAATAGCAAGAACTATAAATACTCAGCCCAAAAACACCTGACAGGACATGAAGCAACTTGAAAAGGGCACACAGATAAGACTCTGCTCCTGGAACATAAACAGACTAGGAACCAAAATCATGGACAAGGAACTTCTGCTATATTTTTAAAAATTTGATCTCATTTTACTTCAAAAAACCTGGCTAGACTAACCATTCCAAGTACAAGGTTACAAATCATACCATCTACCGGCATGCAGAAGGAGGCCTTACAACTTACGCTTCAATTAAGAGCATAAATACAGTAAAGGAACTGGCCATCAATACGACAGTAATAAAGGGCATAAAAGCAATTAAGATGAACTTAGCAGGCCTCAACAATAAACAACAATTAATACTTGTAAACATCTATCTCCACCCATGCAATAAAAAAGCGGGTGCAAAAATCTTGGCAGCTGAGTTGACAAGGCTACTCACAGAAGAGGGAACTCCTAACATAGTCTCAGGCGATTTCAATATGCACCTTTCAGGACCTCTGGACAGGGACCAACTGGTGGAAGAACAATTTTTGGCATGGGGGATTCCGCACCAGGAAGTCAGCAAGTGGGGCAAACAAACCAGGCCAGCTAAAGAAGTTATTTATTTATTTGACGAGTTTTATATAGCGCTGGATAGACCCGGAGGTATCAGAGCGCTTTACATGAGGATCGTTACGTTAACAGTTACAAATTACATCAGGTACAAGAGCAAGTAAACACACAGGACAAAGAAAAACAATGTTACGGTAGTTCGTCGGAGGGAGGGGGAGAAAGGAGGCCTAGCGGGGAGATGAGGAGAACTGTGCCCAATGTCCGGCTGGGTAGGTGAAGGCCGAGGGGGTGAACCAGGGCCGATCTCCTCTATAGCTGACAAGCAGCTCCACCGGGCATCAGCCATGTTGCTCATGTTTCCGCGGTCAGGAATAAAAAGAATAACCTTTTTGCATAATTAAGTTAGTTACAGTTGCATAATTAAACATAGAGGAACAAATCCCCAATAGAGGAAAGAGGGAATGTGGGAGGGGAGTAGAAACAGGGGGCTGGGAAGCAGATCAGTTCTGGTAGACCGGCAGTGGAAGAAAAGTACTTCATGGGGGCCCAATAGGTTAGTGTAATCGGGACCATAACCCAGGTGGGATTATATAGTCACTTCGTCCAGTGCCAACACCGCGCTGGGTCATCTCGGCGTCTTATTGAGATTGATTGAAATGGGTCCCAAGGGGGGGAAAATCTTAAAATGAGGAGGCCAGGCGACACACTTTAGGGTTATTGGGGGGTAGAGTACGGCCACTTATGAATCTTGCAGCAACTCCAGAGCATCGGGCCCCCCGCATCGGACTTAGAAACTCTGAGCCTGGTAGCACTAAACGGACGCTTCCCAGGTGACCGCCCATCAGCGGCAACTTTTCATAACGCTTTAACAAACACAACAATAGATTACACCTCCAGCTTTGATTCAACATCACTGTTCAATAATATCGGAGACTTCAGGATAGGAATATCAGATTACAGTGACCACTTACCACAAGAGCTTATATTGGATGCACACAGGACAGCTCCCACACAGCCAGTGGGGGGTCCTGGCATGGTGTTCACAGGCAACTGGAAAAGAATCAAGTGCAATACATGTAATCTGGACAAATTTCTGGTAGAGGCAAAAACCCTGTGGGAGGAAAATAAGCTGCCGAACACAAACATTATAATATGTTGGGCAAAATTCATTAAGATTCTCGGAGCTGCACATTCTAAAAAAGAAGGGACAAATGCAACAACAGGAGCAAAAACCCAACAGCGGACACACAACAGGTTACCGAGGATGCAAGGAAATCTACTCCCAACAATACAATTGACCCAATTAAAGCAAATAAAGAGAGAAATAAATAGGGTAGTACGAATTCTTCATCAAACGGGTCCAGATAAGAACACTCAAAAGGAACTAAGTCTGCTAAAAAGGAGCAAGAAGAAACTCATCTGGTCAGCAAACCGTGAAAATGCAGATAAGGCATGGGCCAAACTGCTACATGACGCGAAAGCCAATAACAGCGCCAGGTTCTGGCGCACAGTAAATAACTTACAGAACCCAAGGGCCCAGGTAATCAACTCTCATTTGACCAAGGATGCCTGGGCCAACTACCTTTGGTATCATTTTAACTACGAACAAGACGATATTGCACCTGAGGCACAAGGGAGCAGAAAGCACTGGTTGGGTCAAGAAAAGCAAGCCTGGGAGACTAACCATTCTTTCTCGACTAGAAGGATCGTGAATAGAATCATGAAAGGTAGAGCTGAGGGGGCGCTGGGCCCTAACGGCATCCCACCAATCTTATATAAGCAAGACCAAGGTTACTGGGCGGCAGCATTACTGCCACTCTTCACCCATATCCTGGAAGCAGAAAGACTACCAGATTGCTGGAAGGGCTCAATTATTTCACCCATTCATAAAAAAGGCAGCAAAAATTAAGCGAAAAACTATAGGCTTGTCGCCTTAATAGATAATGATGCCAAATATTTCGCGGGCCTCTTATTGGAAGAACTTATAGATTGGGCATCCGAATCGGCATCAATCCCGATCAATCAAACGGGATTCCAAAAACTTATGGGGACATCGACAAATTTACTTGCCTTATCGCTTCTAATCGACACCGTCAAAAACATCAACAAACCGCTTTTTGTTTGCTTCATAGATCATACATCTGCCTTCGACAACATTGACAGGAAGAAACTTTGGTCACAACTCTCTAAAATGGAAATTCCACCAAAACTCTTGTCTCTGTTGATTTCGCTCCATACTGATACATGGGTACAAATAAAGTTGAGCGCCGGTGACTGTCTATCCAGGAGAATACCATTAACCAGGGGCTGAAGCAGGGTTGCATCCTGGCGCCGACGCTGTTCAATTTATTCATGTCAGATCTTTCGCCAGAACTAGATAACTGCAATCACCATGCCCCGAATCTGGGAGGATTTACCCTCTCAAATTTACTCTATGTCGACGACCTTGTATTTATCAGCCGTACGCCGATAGGCCTGCAGCACTTGATAAATTCTACTAGCAACTTCTCTGCCAGGAATGGAATAAGTATAAACTTAGACAAAACCAAAGTGATGGTAATAAACCAGAAAAACTTCACACACTGGTTTTGCTGGTTTTTGAAGGGGACTCAGACTCGACATAGTAGAAGAATTTAAATACCTGGGGATTATATTGGACAGTAAAGGCATGTTCCGCCAGCAAAAAGCAGCCATAACAGGAAGAGGGACTGCATTGGCGGTTGCATTAAAGAACCTCAAACATAAAATAACTGGTCCAAGCCTCACCCCTCTACTCAGGTGATCCAAGCGAGGCTCCTCCCCACCATCACCTATGGAAGTGAGTGCCTAAGCGGAAGAGATGCATGTATTCTGGACAGGACGGTGTCCATGGCAATGAGAATAATATTTAATCTCCTGCAGTACACCTCGCCAGCACAAATAAGATTAGAGTTTGGTCTGCAAAAACAACAAATAGCAAGCAAGGGTGCCTATGTTAAATGCTGGCATAAAATAAAGGGAGCGGACTCAGGTTCACTGAACGCGTACTTATGGAATGAGGTAAATCAGAAAAAAGACATGACCTATTTACAAGCTTCAATTTACTGCTTGGCCTTACGGGACCCTTGGGCTGCCGTTGGGTCACACAAAAGCTTCAAAGAGCTGGTAAATAAAACGGTAAAAATAATGTCACTTATGGAGGACAAAGCTGCATTAAAGGAGAGGGCTCATGGCTGGTTTGTTATGCAGAGCTATTCCAGATGCTCCCCCCAACCTTATTTAGGTACAGGTTTTACTAGAGCAAAAAAGGAAAAATACCTGAAGCTGAGGATGGGCATTTTGCCTTCAATGCTGCATCTGCCCCCATGGAAACGAACACAGTCAACAGCATTGTGCAGATTATGCGGGGAGGCAAAAGAAGATGTGCTACACTTATTATGCATATGTAAGAGATTAGAGGAGTCTCCAACCTTTTCTGTAATAAGAGCTACTTATGTTCAATGAATATCATCCCGAGCTACTGTTATTACTATTGTCATAGTGAGCATATCAGACAAGTTTACATTAGCGACCACCCGATGCAAGATTACTAACAGTGATCACCTTGATGCCACAGACTGGGTTGCCACCGTAATGTAAAAAACACTTTATCAATTTGGAATGCCTCTACATGAGTAACACATAACAGCCATAGCTGCAATACACCTAGTGCCAAGGTAATAATATGCATCATAAGTCTTCTTGAAGCTGCATGATATATCACTAAAGAATCAGCTTTAAATTTATTTCATAAAGTTTATAATTTTTCTCAAATCATCAGCTTATGAGTTCTGAAAACATGCACATTTGGATCTCAAATACGCTCTTTTCAATTTCATTATACCTATATTAATTCAACCTAGCAAAAGCTTCTAATTTATTACTCTGAGCTGCACACAGGAGAGCTACTTGTAGGTAGCTGGAGAGCTACCAGTAGCTCACGAGCTACTCGTTGGAGAAGCCTGGAAGAACGAAGAATGATATTAAAACCTGCCCTAAACAGAAAAAAGATAAGAACATGCAGACAGGCAGTGAAACCATGCTTCGAAGGAGGGGACATCCAACTAGCCTGGTGCCTGGTTCAATTCATGGGTGCAGTAGGAATAAAACTAAACACCAGCACTTAGCTGACTCATTGGATACAAACCTTGGTCTCTGCTCCCGTTAAAAATGTATTACAAGTGCTGGCTTAAGACTAAAGGATCATAAATTCAAAGTATACAGTGAACCAGTACTTTTGGTACATGACAAAAGGTTTTACTATAAACACTTTGCACAGGTACTATTCAGACAGAATTCAAAATGCTAAATGTGCAAATAAAGAATTCTATAAAATACTCAATGAATTTCGTAAACCAAATTGCCTAGAAGGAACTCATCCCGGTACCCAAGATTTCACAGACACACTGGCAAATCATTACACAGACAAATCAGATACGTTGGACTCGTACTTAAAACAGAGACAAGTTATAAAAAGAACAATGGTACACTAGAGGCCACTAGGGTCCTGGGGTAGCCTAGGCTACTATTATTTAAACGAGCATTAGTCAGGCAAACAAGGAATAGGTCCACGGGGACTAGTTACGCAATATATGCAGGGACGCAAGGTTGAAATGACATCACATTTATTAACAGCATAAATGGAGATTTCACTTTTTTATTCAGGTGATAGTTCTGGTGCTCACACAAGCATATAGTGAAAGTGCGTGAAGTGAGGGGTGCTAGTGACATTTAAAATTACATCGCATTGACAACAAAAAACAGAAAACAAAACTCCAAATTAAATTAATGCAATGGAGGAGTTTTGGTTGGAAAAGGTCCTTTTACAACCAAAACTCCTCCATTGGATTAATTTAATGTCACTAGCACCCCTCACTTCACGCACTTTCACTATGTGCTTGTGTGAGCACCAGAACTATCACCTGAATAAAAAAGTGATACTCCATTTATGCTGTTAATAAATGTGATGTCATTTCAACCTTGCGTCCCTTCATATATTGCGTAACTAGTCCCCGTGGACCTATTCCTTGTTTGCCTGACTAATGCTCGTTTAAATAATAGTAGCCTAGGCTACCCCAGGACCCTAGTGGCCTCTAGTGTACCATTGTTCTTTTTATAACATAGATTGCCCCTGGTCGTAATACTGGGGTTCCCTTGTTCTCGAGAATATATAAAACAGACGAAGCACCAGCACTAACCCTTTTACAAAACAACAATCCGAGAATACTCTAACTCAGCCTCTCTGTTCCTTCCAACACATTTCACACAATGAATTGATGGACCTGGTCAAAGCAAGCAGGCCTGCCGGCAGCCCTTCTGACCCGTGTCCACCGCAAACTTTCAAGACAATTCTTCCAGCAACCTCTGCTGCCAATCCAGTAAGAAGAATCGTCAACGATTCCTTAACTACCGGAATATTTCCAGAAGAACTCAAAAAGTCATACATACGTCCTTTACTGAAGAAAACAAACTTGGACCCGCTGAACCCTGACAACTACAGACCCATTACAAATGGACCTTTTCTGGGCAAACTGATAGAAAGAGCAGCGTTTGCCCAGATGTCACAATTCATTGAAGAGAATGCCATACTTTCAGACTTCCAAACGGGATTCCGTCTGGTAAGAGGCATAGAATCTGCCCTCCTTGCCATCTGGCATGACCTGAAGAACACAGTTGACCGCAACAGGGTTGCTGCGCTACTCCTCTTGGACCTCTCGGCTGCCTTTGACACGGTTGACCATGACACTCTGGTACAAAGACTCTACGAAGCCGGCACAGAGGGGACTGCTTTAGACTGGATCACGTCATACCTTCGAAACAGAACTAATGTCATTCACACCTCACCTTTGTCGTCCAAACCGTACTCCAGAAAAGCAGGGGTCCCTCAAGGCTCTATCATCTCCCCCATGCTTTTCAACATCTACATGAAGTCATTACCAGTACTGATCAATCAATTTCACCTCACGTGGTTTAACTTTGCAGATGACACGCAAATACACCTTCAACTGGAATGCCCCAAAGACATTGGAAACTCGCCAAATTTCAGTTGTCTCAGAGCCGTGGATCAATGGATGACGTGGAGCCATCTCAAATTGAATGCTTCCAAAACGGAAATACTCACGTGTGGCGATTGGCAACATTATGACCCACTTGCTGCCTGGCCTGATGAACTGGGATCACCGCCTAAAGTATCGAAGGAAGTAAGAAACCTCGGAATGACCATGGACTCCAACCTGTCGATGAATGCCCAAGTGGACAAACTAGCAAGATCAAGCTTAGTTACTATAAAAACTCTGCGACGAATCTTCCCCCATTTGGGATTTCCACACAAGGTCCAAGCTACCATCTCCCTTGTTCTGTCCAAACTCGATTACGCCAATAGCCTCTACCACGGATCACCTTTAGCGACTATGAAAAGACTACAACGGATTCAGAACTCGGCTGCCAGACTACTCTTGCATATCTAACCGCGAGATCACATCTCCCCTGACTTGATAGCCCTGCATTGGTTACCGGTTGCCAGAAGATCCACGTTCAAGCTGCTTTGTATCACCCACAAAGCGATACATGGAATGGGACCGCTCTTCATCAGGAATAAAATCACCCAACACATTCATCATAGGAACCTCCGCTCTAGAGTGGCACCTCACCTCAAAATCCCAAGATACAAGAAAAAAACCATGGGTGGCACATCCTTCTCTGTTCAAGCAGCCAAAATATGGAACTCTTTACCCCCAACATAAGATCCACCGACAACCACCTTATCTTCAGAAAACTACTCAAGAATTGGCTCTTCCCCACATAAGCACCATACGCAAACAGAAACATACAGCATATCCCTCTGTATATAAGCATTTATTTGTGCTATAGATATGTACCTATATATGTGTATTGCTTTGTATAAACATGTCGAATAATTATGTTTAAAATTTATTTTTATAAATAAATACATTTTTAAGTACAACACTTGAAAACCAGAGTTTATCGAATGCATCTGTAATCTAATTATACTTACTTCCTTTATGCATCTATATACCTTCCATGTACTTGGATCCATGTATTTATTACTTCCCCCCCCCCAAAAAAAAGCATATTCAATGCACTACCCTATTTCTCACCCTACACCTCTATCAATATCTTTAATCTACATATACTTACTTCCTTTATGCATCTATAAACTTTCCATGTACTTATGGATCTATATATTTATTGCTTTCTTCTAATTCAGCATATCCAATGCACTACCCTATTTCTCACACTATACCTCTCTCAATATATCTTCTACCTCAACTCTCTGACTCATCTCAAACCTCTTTCTACTACTCTTTCCAATGCACTACCCTATTTCTCACCCTATACCTCTATCAATATATCCTCTACATCCACTCTCTCATTCATCTCAAACCCCATACCACTACTATGACCCCCAAAATTGCCCTTTCTAGACTTTCCCTACTCTAGCCCTCCTTGCACCATCTGACACCTTTTTTACTATACTGATCCCCCCAAACAAGCCTTTTTAAACTCTTCCCTCTGACTCTTCCCCTCCACATCCCTTTTTACTCATCCCAAGCCTCCCACTACTGCTATGACGTCCCCCAAAAAATGATTTAAAAAAAAAAAAAATCAAAATCCTTCACTCTTCTATCCCTCCACTATCCTTTTCAATCAAAATAACAGACTAACATGTCCACTTATCAAATTTCATATTTCACTATACTAATTCACCACTAATCTTTTATGGGTTCCGAGTAGCGTGCTACTCGCCAAAAAAGCGCTTCAACACCCCATCAGGGGTAACAAGCGCTATATATATATATGCAAACCTCTGTCCCTCTTCTATCCCTCTGCTACCTACCCTTCTCAATCCAAATAACCGACTAACATATCATCCACCATTCAAATTACTTTCATATTTCACTATACTAATTCAACACTAATCCTTTAATGGGTTCCGGAGTAGCGTGCTACTCGCCAAAAAAGCACTTCAACACCCCAACAGGGGTAACAAGCGCTATATAAATGCAAACCTTTTTCCCTCCTCTATCCCTCCGCTATCCTTCTCAATCCAAATAACTGATTAATATCCACCACTCAAATTACTTTCATATTTCACTATACTAATTCACCACTAATCCTTTTGGGTTCCGGAGTAGCGTGCTACTCACCAAGAAAGTGCTTCAACACCCCATTAGGGGTAACAAGCTCCATACAAATGCAAACCTTTTTTTTCCCCTCATCTATCCCTCCACTATCCTTCTCAATCCAAATAACTGACTAATATCCACCACTCAAATTACTTTCATATTTCACTATACTAATTCAACACTAATCCTTCTTGGGTTCCGGAGTAGCGTGCTACTCGCCGAAAAAGCGATTTGACACCTGGTCAGGGGTAGTATGCTCTATATAAATGCAATTACAATACAATACAATACAATACATAACAGCTTCATTTAGAGTTAATTTATGGTTTTATGCATTCAGTGAAAATTAAAAATGGCCGTTTCACTGTTTAGTCTCATGGGCACTGTAGGTATAAAGCTAAACATCTCTTACTGGACACAAACCTGCGGCCTCAACTCCCGTCAAAATGAACTGCACCTGCGGACTTATAACTAAAGGCTTTGGCACGGACAATAGGGATGTTGCTGGTTCACCCAATCAAAGCATACAGCAAACTGCAATCTCTGGCATATGACAAAATGTTTTAATATGGATAAGTTATATATTGCTGGTTTTTTCTTTTTTATTATATATAATATTGCTTCATTCAGAGTTAAATTGTGGTTCTATGAATTTGAGGAGTTTTTAACATGGCTGTTTTATCATGGTGCAATCAATGGTTTTAAGTAATCATGCAAATCAAGATTAACTAACTAACCTTCCCAATGAGGGCGACAAAGGCAAAAAGAACAAATGATGGACAGAATGCTGAACAATGCAAACACTCACCCCCAATCACAGGGATCTGGGTTTAATCCATTTTGTTTTGCTTACCACACCACCCCAGTTTGAACCCAGCCATATGCATATCAGTCTTTCTCTGCTCCTCATGGGAACAGTCCAGCCCGAGCTGCCAAGCCAGGTCTTTCCTGGACCGGAAACAAGCATCCTGGGACCGGTTTTGGGGTATCACCTCTTATCAGCCAGGCTAGCTTGAATCTAGTGGCACAGTGAGCATGGGACCCACGTCTGGGCATACCCTTCCCACATTGGGCGACAAAGGCAAAAAGAACAAATACTAGACGGAATGCTGAACAATGCAAACATTCACCGCCAGTCACAAGGATCTGGGTTTAATCCATCGTTTTTTTTGCTCACCACGCCCCCCCAGTTTGGACCTAGCCATATGCAAATCAGTCTTGACCCTGCTCCTCTTGGGAATAGTCCAGCCCGAGCTGCCAAGCCAAGTCCTCCCGCAGGGAGTCCCGCAGGGGTCGGCACTGAGTCGGCACTGAGTCCGACCTTATTCAATATCTACGTTCGTCCGCTGGCCTTGTTGTCGCAATAGACAGTTGGTATCATATGCGTACGATATGCAACTGATTTTCTCTTACACCAAAGACTCTAGCCAGGACATGATTACATTTCAGGAGGATCTGGTAGCCATAGCGGGCTGGATGGAGGCGAACTGTCTTCAGCTTAATTCATCCAAAACTGAGATCCTCTTGCTTGGCAGAGACTCACACCGGTGGGGCAACAACTGGTGGCCGCCAGTGCTGGGTAATCCCCCTACGCCAAAAGTCGTGGTAAAAAATCTTGGCATACGGTTGGATACTGCACTCTCGTTGGAGGAGCATGCTAAGTCAGTGGCAGGGACTTGCTTCGGTATCTTGCGTGGACTTAAACCCATCTTGGGTATGTTTGACCCTCATACGCGCCAGCTGGTTGTGCAAGCCACGATTCTGGCTAGGCTGGATTATTGTAACAGCCTTCTGTTAGGGGCTAACAATTCCGTGATCAATAGGCTCCAACGCACCATGAATGCGGCAGCTCGCATTTTATTTGCACTGCCTAAGTATAGCTCGGTCTCAGGGGTGCTGCGCCGACTCCACTGGCTCCCCATGGAGCAAAGAATCAGGTTCAAAGCACTTTGTGTTATTCATAAAGTCTTGACTGGCTCCGGCCCGGCGATTCTCAGAAACCTGGGCCACCACTATGTTCCCTCCCGTGCCCTGCGCTCTGCAGATTTACATCTGATGCGGGTGGCGCGTTTCCGTAGAGCTGGAGGCCGTTCTTTTAAGGTGTTGGCTCCTATCTTATGGAACTCGATGCCTCTTGCTATAAGGAACATTCCCAATCTCTTGGTGTTCAGAAAGGCAGTAAAGAAATGGTTATTTCAGTAGCTTAATCTTCTAATTTCTTCTTTCTCCCGGTTCTCAGCGCTGGGACGTCCCTTTGCTGGGACAGCCATGCGCTCTACAAATCTTATAACATAACATAACAGAAGCCTGTCTCCAGAGGAGCTGGAGGGCAGGAGAGAGTAAAGGAATTTGATATTGGGGCTAGCTAACCTCAAGCTGGAGAAGGAGCAGGCTTTGGAAGAAAAAGATTGGCCATAGAGGAAAGAAAACTTATGTTGGCTCAGGAGCTGGGCTTGGTGGAGCTGGACATGAAGGCCAGTATAGCGGAGTCCAGCCAAGATGGTGGCAGCATTTAATCAGTGTCCTCTGACAAGAGAGTACACATACCCAAGGGTCTGGTGTCTGATTACGGAGTGGGAGATGACATAGACAGATGGTTTTTGGCTTATAAGATTGCTTTGCAGATGCACACGTTCCCTGAGGGGGTTTGGGGGGCTTTGTCTGTGAAAGCATATCCCAACTGAGGGGAGGGACACCCTAATGGCGCCAGAGGGGAGTGACAGGATGATGTATCCCTCCATGAAGGAAGCCCTAATCATGAAACATGATTTGACCCCAGAGAAGTACAGGCAGAAGTTTAAGGACAGTGGGAAACTATCCCAGCAGACCAGGGTGGATTGTGTTGATTCTTTTTGCAAGGCACTGGATGGCTGGGTGAAGGGCTGCGTAACTTGATTGCAAAAAAGCCCATGTTTAGTCTCTGTATTGCAGATCTGCACCAGCACCTGATTCATAGTAAGCTCTCTGGTCCCAGGTAGCTTGCTATGGAGACAGACTGCTGGGACAGCACGAGGGTCTATAAGAATGTATCTGGGGAGATTCACCACAACGGTGGGCAGGGTCCTCACCAGAAGAAGGGGGAGGGAACAGAAAACAAATCAAGTAGTTCTCTAAAGGGCCCCAAACTAGTTCCATGGGTCAGGACTCCCATCCCCCTGCTCAGAAGAAAAAGAAATGATTCCCTGAGAATAAATCTGGAAAACGCCACCCCCCCATGTGTTATGAGTGTCACCAGAAAGGACACTACAAGGGAGATGCGAAGTGTCCCAAGCGGGCATAGCCCCACACAGATAGGCAGTCCCTGGGCTGGCTAGTGTAGCGCTTGGGGAGGAGTTTATCCCAGCCACTGGTGAGGACAATTCTGGTGAAGCCATTATTACCATGTTTTAGGGAAAGAGCACATGCACTTTAGCACTGGTTAACAGTGGGAAAGTGCTCAGAGTCCTAAAGCAAACAGAAAAAGAGGAGTATGAAGGCAAAACTTTTGGGGACCCCTCAGAGAGGGATATTTTCCAACACTCATGTAATGCTTGGGTGGTTCATGGCATATATTCCACCAGGCTCCCTGGCTGTACTGTTTAGAAAACATACATTCCTGGCCATATTTTGTACGGAATTGCTAAAAACATATTACATTAATCAGAGTAATGGGAATTTTGTTTTGTTACTTTTTTGTACTTTTGAAGATGAGCTGTGCATTTGCATCAGTGAATTCATAAGCGTTATATCCTGCGTCCTGACATTTGCAAATGCACCCCATCTGGCACAATGCAAGCTGCTAATGTGAGAAGCTTCATGAAAATATACTTTTTCTCTGTTAAAATTACAGGAGAAGAACTTATTGAGCAGCTGAAACAAATGAAGAAAGAAAGAACACACCTTGAAAAGACGAGAGAAGATTTGGTCAAAAAAGCCAAAGGCTTACTCGAACAAAACAAGCTGAAGCGTAATCACGGTACAGCCATTTCTCCGGTTCCTTATTTAAGGAATCCATAAACTGTGGAAAAATGTAAAATTAACAGTGCATGCTAAAACAATATCACCAATAATTTGCAATATAAAATTAACACAAAACAACTGCAACACAACAAAGAAAATTTGTAAAAAAATAATAATTACAATGATATCGCTAGGAAAGAGATCATAGATCCACGAAACAGCATTTAGGCACACTTATGCCAGCAACTACCATGTTAAAGCCCTGCAGCAGTACTATCATTACCAACATGGGGCATTACCACTAGATTTATTGGTGTGCATCGAATAACTAGTGCGTAGAACAATTACTGCGGGTATATTTTGCACCTTTAATAAACTGTTTTCCAGCAGCCTTCAACTGACATTAGTCATCGCTTAAAATGTAAGTTCATCCAGTATTATTAATCGGTTTCAGTATACTGAATGGAATCGGGTTGCATTTCAGGATATAATGGCTGCAAATTGATGTTAAATAGGACAGAGGAGAGCCATGAGCCCTGGAAGACGCCTCAAGTTTATTGAGTCTGAAAGGAGGGACGTTTCATGGCCAGGTCTGGGCAGGAAGAGGGGCGGTTAAGGATGTTAAATGCTGTTGCGTGTCTACATAACATCAGCTGAGCATCTCTACCTCCATCGAAATCTGTACAATAGAAGAATGAACGTATATCTGCTAGGGCTGTTTCTTGCTTGATCCCTCTGAAATCTAATGCGGACTGTCAATCGCTCATAATATGGTTAGATTTAAGCTGAGTCTGCAGTTGAGCTGCGGCCACCATATCCAATATCTTAAAAAGAAGAGGTACATTGGCCATGGGGCTTCACATTTACAATGCAAGGGGGCGGAGTCAGTTACTGCAAAATTGCTTTATTGAGTCAGAAATGGGGCGTGTCTGAAAGGAGCAGGAGCAGTGCATGTCATTGGTGATGAGCGGTAGTTCTTCCAAGCACTGGTCAGTGAGGTTATAAGGACACGAGCCCCATGCGCAGTGACTCATATGTATACTTCAGCCTAATTGGTTAATTTGAGTTTAAACAGCCTCTCTTTGAATGGACTAGTGATTACTGATATTTGGTCGCATCTTTTTCACTTTTAACTGCAAATAAAGGTCTGCAGTTCATGCACCGAAAGCAGTTAGGGTTCCAGTGGGATTTGGAGATGAAGTGTATAATGCTTTAAGGAATTAAAAGAACTGTATCTAAATGCCCTATTATTATAATAGTATTTTGCCTGTACTCTTGCTGTACTCTAGCTGATTAATAATTTATTTGCCTCAGTTTAATTTCTTTTTTATATTCCTTATTCGAGCCTTTTGCCACTGCGGTTGGCGTTTTCTAAGGAGCATTTTAAAGATGTTTAGTTGGGTGTACAGTACCTATAGGAAGGCTGTCTATCAACCTCATGCGTAGCCGCAAACGAAGTATAATTTACTTGTGTTTTGCTTTTTCTATGTTAGTCCTGATGATATACTATTTATATATATATTTGGGGTGACGCCATGCATACCTGCATCAAGAAATCCAGTCACATAATCTGAACTAAGCCAGCTATCTTCACAGACACCAATGAATATGGAAAGGGCACTAAGAGCTATTTGAGTCACCTGAAATGGTGAATCCCAGTGCAGTCAACCCGTATAGTGGGGCGTGCGAGACAAAGCTCGTGTTAAAGGTTTAGCTCGTGCATCATCATATTACCTTAATTTCCTTTTATCTACGCTGTTTATGCCACTTTTTCTTTGCATCTATTTTGGTACTTTAATAGGATAAGGCTGAAACAAAAGAGGCTTAAATATAAAGGTGCTTTTATGATGATTTCATTAAAGGGGCCATCCAGTGTAGGGACAAAAGGTTATCTTTACCCAGCCATGCATCTCTAACAATCACAAGCTTTGTTTCTTTGATGATGTCAGTTCGGATTTTGAGATCCATTGGGACATCATTCACTGGATGGGCCTTTAAGGCAGTCACATTCACTTTTTAGAAGTCACAAGTTTCATCTTAATGTCCCTAAAATTCATGTTCACATACTTTATACCAAAGAAATTCAACATCTTTGTTTAATACATTTCTCATTCTCATACAGTTTTCTGAAAAACCTCGTACAAAATTGGCATAATATTCAGCCATTCCTAGGAACCGCAACAACTCTTCCTTGCTCGTAGAAGTCTTTGAATAATGTTCACCAGACTGCCTTTCGGCCTAATATCATCTGCTGATATTTCGTCGGCCAACATAGTCAATCGAGGTTCTCCTGAATTTACATTTTCTCACGCTTCATTGTCAAAATCTTTCAGTTTCTTGCAGGGGCGGCTCGTATCGGGGAAAATAGGGGGGGCTGGGGACGGGGGACGACGGAGACAAACAGAAAAAGAATAAAACTTACCTGCTGCCCTCCAGCATCGAGTTGCACTCTTGTGCTCCTCTTCACTACAGGCAGACACAGGCTCCCAGCCTGCCCTGTGACCAATCCTGAAGCTGCTCTCATGCGAGAGCAGCTTCAGGATTCGCCTGAGCGCCAAGGATATGCGCTCCAGGACAGACTAGGAGTCTGTGCCTGCTCTCTCTCCAACCCAGCAATGAAGCTTGGTTGGAGAGAGCTTCACTGTGCATGTGGGTCTTGCCCGTCTGGGACAGCCGGCCAAACCCACATGCCCAGTGAAGGCAGTTCCCAGCACTCCCCACTCAGCCTGGCCCGACCCCAAGCCTCGGCACAAGGAAAAATAAAACGATGATAGAACGGGTTTTAAACCCGTTTTATTATCGTTATATTTTTCACATTTTTAAAGTGCTGGCAGAGGGGGCGATGCTCCTCCGCTGTAGCGGAGGATCCCCCGCTGGTTTCTTGAGTATATCCTTCACCCGTTTGTTTGTTTGAGGAGTTTTATATAGTGCAAACATGACCCGTGAGGGTATAAGAGTGCTGTATATAAAAGCAAACAAGTCATACATGAATGGGAAAAATGTGAGCTGTAAAAACAAGCAAATAATCAAACATAAAAGGGAACAATGCAAGCAAGAATGAATGGCAAGAAAACAGAGTTATATAATAAGCTGACCGGCCGATTCAGGCTCCAGAGGTGTTCACAGGGACTAGTCACGCTGAAGTGAGTTCAAAGCAGCTATTTATGGGATCTGATCAACAGAAGCATTTTTACAAAAATTTTTAAGGAGTTAGTCGAGGGGTTTGATCTGATTTCCGGAGGTACTGCATTCCATATTCTTGGGGCTAGACCGGAGAAGGAGCGGTTGTAAGTTTTCTTTTTATTGAACTTTTTAGTTTTCAACAGTAGGAAGTTAGTTCTTCTTAAGGAACAACAGCCACCAAACAGTTTGAGTTTCTCAGCCAAATAGATGGGTATGTTATGATGAAGGGCCTCATGAGTCCTGCTGGCTATCTTCAATTCGATCCGTGCTTCAAACGGTAGCCATTTTAAAAGTTTTAGGTCTATTGTGATGGGGTCGAATCTTTTGAATCTCGTGATGAGCCTGACTGCGGAGTTCAATGTGGTCCTAAGTGGCGCCAGTCTTGCTTTAGGTAATCCTGCGAAAGTAGCACTCCAGTAATCTAACTTTGAAATGACTCGTGATTGGACTGCTAGCTGAAAGTCATCACGTGGCAAGAAGGGTTTGGTTTTCCTAAGCGTGCTCAGATCAGATTGTAGTTAGCTCCCCTGGTGGTTGCACTGATATGGTCTTGCATATTCAGTTGTTTATCCAATCTTATACCTAGTGATTTGGTAGAGTCAATGAAGTGGGGGACACAAATGAAAGCTGTAAGTTGTTTGAGCCATTATTCCATGGGGACAGATTGATTGTGAGGGGCGATCAAGAGGAATTCCGTTTTGAGTGTGTTGAGCATAAGGTGATTGCGGGTTAACCATTGTTGGGTTTTCAATAGGGTGAAGTTAATAGTTTTGATATCTTCAGGAGAAGCAATTTTCAAGTACAATTGTGTATCGTCATCGTACATGTGGTATTGAATGTTTGAAAGCTTCAGAATTTCGGTAAGAGGTTCCATGAACAGGGTGAATAACATGGGTGACAGTGTGGATCCTTGTGGTACTTCTATAGAGACCAGAGAAATGTCAGAAAGGGTTTGTTTGACTTTGATTCTTTGAGCTCTATTATGTAAGAATGAGGCGAACCAGATTAGAACAGGACCAGATAGACCAGTCAATCATGTTCGTCAGCATTACAACCAAAGATCAATATATCATCTTGATGTACTTTTACTCCATCAAGACCCTTCAATACACTTTCCATGGCCCTCTGAAGGTACTACTACACCTTCACTTTTCATCTGTGCTGCAGGTGAGAGTGCATCTCATAGATACGTAAACAGATCTGCACAGACATAGGGGTGGTAAAAAGACTCAGGAAGGGAGACATAAAGCAAACAAAGTCTGAGGGAATGGCAGTGCAAGGACCAGGAGTGAGAGAGACAGAACCTGGAGATTGTGAAGTGAGCAGTGGGGGTTTTGGAGCAAGATCATCATTGACAAGACTGAAAGTAGACTTGGCTTGAATTGTGCAGGCCGCAGAAAGGGAATGACTTGGTGGGAGCAAGGTTTTATGGAAGCAAAACAGAAAGTGGTCTGCCTTATGAGTAGAAAGAGTCATAAACAAAACTGTCTTGGTACTACTGTCTTGTCTTTTGATACTTGTAATTTTAGCTGCTCTAGTTTTCACTAATTGCGCGATCTAAACAATGGCACTCGTAGATATCATTCAAACATTAATACAGGATATACACGGTAAAAGAACCAACTGCATCTAATGCTATTAGCATACATTCATATTTCAGACCACCATATTGATTTTAGCAAAACCTTTATCATGTTAATTCAGAAGGGTAATTATACAGAACATTTTTCAGAATATCGATTTCAATAAAAACATGCACAGTGACCCCAGTGACTAAAGAACCACAAAACAAATCAATAAAGAAAGAAAAATGCATGTGTGTTACTTTTAACAGACAACATTGAATCCTAAAAGTAGTCCATTGGCCCTATCAGGGCTATAAGTTGTTTATGTTTGTTTGTTATATGCGTCTATGATGTTTCGACCTAGAAGGATAGCCAGGCCTCATCAGAACAAAAAGGATGGGGTAGCCATCTTGCACCCAGAACGTAAACGACTGCCGTGGATTGTGTCAAAAAGTAAACTATCACTGTGAGATATTAGACCGCCGCAGTTTATATAGAATATCTCAATGGGAAAGAAGATTGATTACTTACTCAGGGGCGTGAGGTACGCCCCTTGAGAATATGTGTATGAAGGTTAAACGAGCTGAGGAGGACTGTGTCTGGCGGTTCCATTCTAGAAAGATGCGGCCAACAGCAACCAGAACTGCATTTTTCTTTCTTTATTGATTTGTTTTGAGGTTCTTTATTCACTGGGGTCACTGTGTGTGAGAAAGTGCCATCTTTCTTACATGGTATGCCCCCACTTTTTGCTGAATGGCTGATGTACTTTGACTGAGTGTGCCCTGGGCTCCTGCCAACCAGGTACCCAGGGCCTGTGTTCCTTCCCTAAAATTGCATTGATACCTACACCCAATTGACATCCCTGGCCACAGGTCAGCCCCTGGTAAATGGTACCATGGGTACCCAGGGCACTGTGACCAGGGAAGGCCCCTAAGGGCTGCAGCACTTGTTGTGCCACCCTTAGGGACCCTGCACCTTTACACACACACACTGCCTTTGCAGGCTGCGTGTCTTGGTGCAGAACAAAAGTGAAGAGTCGACATGGCTCACATCCCTGTGTGCCATGCCTACAAGCCACTGCCCTGGCCTAGGTCAGCCACCCCTCTAGCTGGGTGCACTATGCCAGTGGTGAGGGCATAGAGGCATGAGCCCTGTGCCCCTACAGTGCCCCAGTCCATTCTTGGGCATTGTAAGTGCAGTGCTGCCATTAAGAGTATATGGTGCTGGGAGTCTGTCATTACGAACTCCACAGCACCATAATGGCCCCACTGAAGACTAAGAAGTTTGGTATCAAACTTCTCAGCACATTAAACCCCCACTGATGCCAGTGTGGGATTTAATGTAAGACGCACTCCAGAGGGCATCTTAGAGATGCCCCCTGAAACCAACCCGACCTCCAGTGTCCGGACTGAGTGGCTGCCCAGGCTGCCACCACCAGACATGTTTCTGGACCCCTGGGTCGAGAGCCTCTGCTCTCAGGGGCCTGAAACAATGCACATCCCGGGACGAGGTGCCAAAGCCTCCTCCCCAGGATGGGCAGGGGGAGCTTCAAGGCCTGCCGCCTTTGGAGTTTCCCCAGACCATTTGCTGCTTCCAGCAAACTGGTCCCCACTGGTTCTACCCCCACTCCTGGCGGGAGAACCGGCGGGAAAACCAGAAGCAGGAAATGGGTTGTGCCCACCTCTGCCAACTCCACCCCTAAGGTGGGGGAGGCGAGGTGAAGCACAAGCTTCGAGTCCCCGCCATCTTGAGGATGGGGGGACCTGGCCAACCAGGGACAGGCTCCTGCCCCCTCCCACTGGAGAGGAACAGAATAGGGGGTGTACCCACCCCAGGGAAGGGACCCATTGGTCCCTGCCCTTACCTACCTGTAACCACCCCTAAATTTAGTATTTAGGGGCTCCCTGAACCTTCCTTCCGGGTTCCCAAATCCGAAAACAAGAAGAAGACGAAGCAAGAAGACCAGCCGTGCAGCTGCTAAAAGGAGGCGACAACAACTGACTTGGCCCCAGCCCTACCGGCCTGTCGACCTCTGAACCTGCTCCTGCGGAATCCCGGCCTCAGCAACCTCACAAACCCCGGAGGACCTGACTTCTGTGCTACAGCCTTCGACCCAGGGACTCCCACGAGCAGTGGTACTGCTCAAAGAAAACCTACCAAAGACCCGGCCCTGGCACGGAGCCGCGAAACCTGCACACTCTGCACCCGCCGAGTCCAGCCTGTGCCTGAGTGACCAAAGACCTCGAGGACGTCCCCGGCGATTCTGACCTGGAATCCAGTGGCCAAGGACCCTCCTCGATGACCCAGACGACGCCTTCAGCCTCAGGACAAGGGACCCCTCCAACCGCGACCAGCAGGGGGTAAGATTTCCCGACCTCAAAAGACACCCCTGCACCCGGCGCCCCACGGCCCCCGGTGCCCAACTCCTGGGTGTCTACCTATCCTCCAAGACCCCAACTTACCTCCTGAAGTGTTGGTCGTCCCTGAAGAATCACCGTCCCTGAGCCTGCAGCCTTTCTTCACCTTTCACGACCTCTATTGTTTAACATTGAGCGCCCGACGGCTCAAAGCACCCTGCACCCAGCCGCCCGAGTGCCCCTGGAAGTGCAACCTCTATCCTAACCTACTTCCCTACTTGCCCTGAGCAAGTGACCAGGAGCCCAGCTCCCACAGTCGCGTGGCCTGCTTGCCAGCAGCCACCAACCCGGGGCCCCCCGCCTGCCATAGGATAACATTGGGCCTTCTCACTCTGCACCCGGCCGCCCCTGTGCCGCTGAGGGTGTAAAAACTGTACTTACCTGATCCTGGGGGACCCCTGAGTCTTACCCAGAACCTTAACCCTGCCAGTCAAGTACTTACCCGAAATCCGATAACTCACTTTTCTTCCATAGGGTTCCATTGACTGGTTTTCTGCGAAATTTCTTCTAAGTGTGGAGTTCTGAAACTTTAGAATATTCACCAAAAATCAACCGAGTCACGAAAACGAAAATACTCACCTAGTATTAGGAGGGGCCTCAGTGCTGGACCCGAGTGCCCAACACTGGCCCTAAAAAGTAATCGCAACGTTACTTACCGTTAACTCACTTTTCTTTCATAGGGATCCATTGACTGGTTTTCTGTGAAATTTCTTCTAAGTGTCGATTTCTGTATTTTACAAATATTCTTTAAAAATCGAACAAACTACAAAAACGTAATTACTTACCTGTTTTAAGTAAATGTCCCAGTGCTGAACCTAGGAGTCCAGCACTGGATTACAAAAGTAACGTAAACATACTTTGCTTGCACACTGTATTTCCTTTCATAGGATAACATTGGTAATTTTACCCAGAAAAGTTTCTAAGTGTCAGCTTTTGAAATATAGTAATATTCTTCAAAAATCACTACAATAACCAAAACGCTTTTTCTTACCTGTTTACAGGAAGTGTCCCAGGACTGAATCCAGGATCCAGTCCTGTGGTTAGAAAAAGTGCTCTGCAAAGTAATCAATTGTAATTAAGTATAATTTTCCATTGAGCTCAATGTTGCATTGAATTTGACCTTGTGTTGCCTCTTGCACCAACTGTGATAACCACTATCAAAACAGTCTACTGCCTATCTGTAAGGTGAATAACCAAAGCATCTCATACTGAGAAAGTATATTTTGATCCTATTGTTGGTTCTAAAATAAAACAAGCATATATTTTTTTATATACAAACCATTGGCCTAGAGTTCAGTTCTTGAGTGTGTGGCTTCATTTGCTGACTGAGTGTGTACAACAAATGCTTTACACTGTCCTCTGATACTGCCTTACTGCTCGACCAAGCTACCACTTTGGAGAGTAAGGTTATATCTAACTTTAGCCTCTGTCAACCCTCTGGGGACTGTGGACTCTGTACACCCTGAACCTTACTTGGGTACAGTATATACAGAGCCACTTTCCTACACTGTGCACATGTTTTTATTGAAATCGATATGGTGAAAAATGTTCTGTATAAATTACCCTTCTGAATCAGCATGATAAAAGTTTTGCTAAAATCTGTATGGTGGTCCAAAATAAGAATATATGCAAATAGCATTAGAGGTAGTTGTTTTTTTTACCACATATATCCTGCATTGATGTTTGAATGAGAGCTACGATTGCCATTGTTTAAATTGAGCGCTTACTCCCAGGCCTCATGGGTTTATGGGCAGCTCTTGTAGCTGCATAACTACTTTTCACTTAGAGCAGATATGACAGACTGACAGTGCAGATGCACAGTAACCGCGCATGGGGAGAGAATGTGTTTTTATAAATGGAGCGCCAAAGCTGAAGGGCTACATTTGTGAACTAGCATTTAACCATGTAGTTTTGCACTAAACTTGTGGTTCATTCAGAGATGACTTGTATTATTTCCATCTCTATACTCTGTGTGCTTTAGAGAGTAGTGAAATATGTATTTCAAATGTTTTGGGCACATGTACTCGATTTCCAAAGGTAGGTAACACAAATTCCTTCTGCATAGAAAGATACCCCTTTGTAAAAACAGAGGGGCATATTTACGTTCCCTGGCGCATCCCTGCATATCAGCTGGGATGCGCCAGGGAAAATGCGTCACGCAAGTTTACCCTTGCGCCACGTCCGATGCGCCGCATTTACAATGCGGCGCATCGTGCGCTAGGATAAGCAGATGCGTGACGCATCTGCCGGCGGAAGGTTGGCGCAGTGCTGAAGTTGTGTCGCAAGCGCGACGCAACTCCAGCACTGTTCCAACCTTCCCTATCCCTAACATGGTGCGTCAATCCTTAAGGATTTGACGCACCAGCGTCGGAAAAGTGACTGCGTGAAATCTTGTAGATTTCACTACGTCACTTTTCCGAGCGCTACCTGCGCCGGAACGCCCCCTGCGCCGGTACGCCCACATGAAACCTGATGCAGGTTTCATGTGGCGCAGGGGTTTACTACGTGACGCATCTCCCTAGATGCGTCACGTTGTAAATATAGCGCAACGCGGCGCATGGTTTGCGTCGCCGCTGCGTCACATGCGTGACGCAACGGCGGCGCAAAAGTGGCGCAAGGGGCTTGTAAATATGCCCCAGTGACTTTTGAAGTTGATGTAAAATGGAGGGTGAGGAAAGGGTTATTTTTTTTGTATATTTGATATTCGATACACCATCGCATAAGGTTTACTTTGTTGAGCATGGTGCCATTCTTCTGGCCAAATACAAGCAGTTTAGGAGAAGATTATTTGAAACAGAAGTATAACTGTTAGAAATTGGGGTTCTGGTTGGCAAAGGTATGCACCCTGTCCAAGCAGAAGCCACATTCCTAGTCAGGGCAAGCTAGAAACACACTAAAGGAGCGCTCTACACACTAAGGGCATCTCCAGAAAATCAAACAGTTTATTCCCCTTAATGATCTTAAGATGGTAGTGCAATCACTGGTCCTCTGGAAACTTGACAATGGCAATGCCATCCTCACAGAAACTCCAAAATGTTACCCAGCGCCCCTAAGAGCAGTTCTCAACGTGGCTGCTAGGCTCCTCACTGGAAGTAAGCAGTAAGTAAGTACATGTTATTGTTTAGTTAAATAAAACCTTAACAATTTAAGCACAGTTATACATAGTACAATTAATAACACCTCTGAATAAAACACTGTATTAAATCATCAAAAAAAAAAAGATATAATGCATCAATTTATCTTCTAAGGTCGATAAAAAATGTGCAAAGCAGCTTAATACATAGTTGGTCGGGTTAAGATTTTAACCTATTAACCTGTACCTAGGGGCAGACCTTTGTTTTTAACAAGTGTCCTCGAACATCCTCCTACTATTGTCACTTAAACATTAAATGTTCTTATAGTCCAGAATGCTTTTATTGTCTTTCTTCGTTCTGGAGTGGGTCTTCCCCTTTCTTTCTTAAAGTGTTTCCTGGTGTGTTGTTCTTACCATGAGATCATTCAATTTTAAATATTTAATCAGTTTGCAATTCAGCTGCGAATCTGACAGGTCCAAAGCTTGTATAATTGCTGCTTTACAAGACCTGGGCCCTTTTGCTAAAAAACGTTTTTCGATAAAGTGACACGTGCTTTCTGTAAGTATGGGCAAATGCAGATTAAATGAATAAAGTCCTCTTTGGTTCCACCACAGAGTCTACATACTATGGGCCTGCTACTGTTCCAAGTTGGTGTCTCAGCAAGTGATGGTAGTTGAACAAAGCAGATTGCCATCAGATGTTTTTTTATTCTTGTTGAAAAGGTGAGACCTAGACATGTTGCCGGATGAAGGGTTTTATCATATTTATTCACCATCCAACTATGTGATCTAGAACTGAAAGTAATCTTATCAAGTAGTAGCAAATGAAGTTTCGCAACTTTATTTAGCGTACGTTTAAAAATATCAAAGGAAACGTTCTTATCCCAGAGCTGTACAGAGTTGGTTAATGCTAATGCTTTGAACAGATACTGGTTATATGTCGATTTTTTACTTTTTTCTACCGCTTCCCATAGAGCCTCGTTGATCGGGCTATGGACCAAATTTTGTTTTATTTTATACCAGCACTTTATTGTCGAGTACAATCTACCTACAGTTTTATTAGTCAGGCCGAATTCTAGACGTACCTGCGATGGTGAAGCAGACTTAGGCAGTTGGAAAACACGTTTATACGTTGTAACCAGCAGTTTATTTATTAGTGCTGAATCTTTTCCGTACTGGATGACACTCACATAGAATATTGTAGGTAACAATTTTGCCGCTATTACCTTAAGCATTGGTTTGTATGATGGGCCATTAAGTTTTTTAGCCAGTGTGGTAAATGCGAACAATAGTGCCCTTGATTTTTGCGACATGTAATTTTTTTGCACTTGATGCGTGAGTTTTCTGTCGATGTAAGGTCCCAAGTACTTATCCCTGTTTGAGGTCTTTGTTTGTGATCGGTTCTCTTGACAGTCTTGAGCCATCTCCCAGCTTAACTCTAATCCATGGGTTTGAGTAAAGTAACAATATTCCTTTTAGAATTGTGTCTGGGATATTTCAGGTTTTCTCCAGAGACTACTATGATCCACGCTATTGAATGGCGCTTTCAGGTTGATAAAGCAAAGATATAGTTTTTGCTTGTTACTTTTGCTTTTTTATGTGACTAGTGATAGTGCTAGTATGTTTGTGATAGTTCTGATCCCTTTTCTGAATCCTGTTTGGTTAGCCGGGATCATATTGTTAGTCGGCCCAGGCAACCAAATCGTTAAGGATCAGTGAGGCAAAGTGCTTTGCTTCCACGTCTTGAAGTGCTATAAGCCTTAGTTGGCTGGGCTTGTTCTATCGCCCCCTTTGTAGATTGGGTAGATGATTGAGTCTTGCCAGCTTGGCGGTATTTAGTTTAATAGCTCTATTTCTTTTTACAGAGCGTATAGTTGGTTACTCCAAAACACCGGGTCGTGTGTGAAGATCACCTGTGGGATGCCATTAGGTCCTGGCTCTTCTTCCTTTCTACCCTTCCTTATTATATTGGTTATAACTTCGACCTGGATGTGTTGACAGTTTATGCCATGCGGTGAAAGTAAACCCACAGCATCTTGTCCATTACTTGAATTAATGATTGGATCCAATCCTGTCCCCTACTTGTAAACTGTCGTGCTGGCCAAATGGCAGATGGATAAGGGTTCCCCCATAAACCTCTCAGTCAGAAAATTGACCCAATCATGTTCCTGGACATTAGAGTGCAGCACATTCTTTGGTCTATTTAGCTTGTTTATTGTATTCCAAAATTTACTTGAATTGACTTGCATTGCACTATACAGTAGATTGGCCCAAAATATTTCTTCTTTCTTTTTTTTCAGCCCATAATTTTTGTTTTTATTCTTTCCGTAATAGCCTGACTTTTTCCCATGCCAGCTCATCATGAGTAATAGGTTTTTACTTCCTTACCGCTTTCTTTAGTTCTTGTTTAGGGGACTTAGGGGACAGGAAATTATTTTATCTGGTTTTTTTTTAGTTTTGGCTTTGTACAGTTGGCATCAAAGTTATTAGATTTGAGGTGAATTTCATCTAGCATCTATTTTATTTTGTGGCTTAGTGCGGGTCGCCAATATTTGTTCTTTTACTATATGTTGCAATTCTTCTAGGGAGTCATTTGTCCATTTAAGTCGCCTTAAGTTGACTGAGTTTGTGCTACCAGCCATTATAGTTACTTCTTTGTGTCTTGGCAAAGTTAAGTTAAATTGAATGCATTTATGCGAATGATCACTTTTAGTAGTGTATTCGATTGTGTATTGTGAAAGTAGTGGCATTAATGGTAGCGTTACAGCTTGTATCACCCACAAAGCCCTTCATACCAACAACCCCAAATACCTTGAAACCAAACGTTCGAGAGCAGGAAGAGTCCTGACACTGAGAAGCCCCAACTCTCTTCTTCTCATTCCTCCTAATCTAAAGAAGAAATCATCCCTGGCACACTCCTTCTCAGGAAAAACTCCTAAGATCTGGAACTCACTCCCTAAGGACCTCCGCTGCAACCCCTTTTTTTCTTCAAACGTGACCTCAGAATTCTACTGCTCAATCATTACTTCAACACACGCACAAGCTGATCTAAATCTCCCACAAATCCAAACCACATCAATAGGATTCATCAAGACGGTTGCCTGACTCTTTCAGATTCTAATCAGTCTCCAATGCCATTACCTTAATGCTGAATTGTTATATACTTTCGTGACTATTTTAGCCACCTCCTGTTGTATTGTTCTATAACTTTTCCTCCCCCAACTCTTTTTGATCCATACATATCCCCACATGTACTTCTAGTAAACTTTATTCTCATAACATGTAAAGCCCTGTGATATCTTTTGGGTCTAACTAGCGCTATATAAAACTCAAAAAAAAAAAAGAAACTGGGCTCACCACCTGGTAGCTTGGCACAGAGCAGTCAGGCTTATCTAAAGAGGCAGTGTGTAAAGTATTTGTGCAACACACACACTCAGTAAAACAATGAATACACCACACAAGGACTCCACACAGGTTTATAAAAATAGGTTGTTATCTTTTAAACAAAACAAGACCAAAAAGAAAAAAATCCAATGCATAGAAGTTGAAATATTGAATTTTAAAAGAATAATTGCAGTAAAGCGCTTGGACGCCAGTAGTGCTAAAAAGGTTACTTTAGGTCACGCTGGACCAGGGCAAAGTCAAAGTTCATCCGACTGTTATGGAGCACCAGCCGGCTGCAGGACCCACTCAAACCCCGGTTGCAAACAGTGAGATTCGTTAATCTTCTCCACGCAGTGAAGACAGGTGCAGAATTCGAGAGGCGTCATGCGATGTGCCGGATTCTGCCACGCAGTCCAGGAGATGCGTCGATCTCACCAAGCTGCAGTGGTGGCGATATGTTGTCCGATGCATCAGTCTCTGAAGACAACGCACTGGTTCCGATGTGATGCACCGCTTTTTCTCACGCTACCGAGTCGATCCACCGGTTCTGCTACAGACAGACAGGAGATGCGTTGAAATCCGTTTTGCAAGGATCTGGGCCACTTTCAGTGAGTCAGGCACAGGAGCAGGGGTAGAGACTTTGATTTCCCTGAGTCTCAAGCAACAGGAGGCAAGCCAGCAAGCCCTTGGAGATCACTTGAAGTGAAGGCAGAGTCCAGCTCTCCTTCAGCAGAGTCAGAGAGCAGTAGGGCAACACACAGAAAAGCAGGTCTTCCAGATCAGCCATCCAGTTGAGTTCTTTAAGCAGCACAGCAGTTCTTCTGGCAGACCTTCAGTTACAAGTCCAGTAGTGTTTGATTTTAGGGGTTCAGAGACCCAGTACTTATACCAAAAGTGCCTTTGATGTGGGGGTGATTTCAAAGTAGCTCTCTGAAGTGCACAAGTATCCCGTTCAACCCAGTCCTGTCTGTCAGGGTATCTGTGGGGGGTAATTAGTCCTTTGTGTGGGGACAGGACACTGCCTATTCAAGTGAAGTGTTAGCCCCTCCCTTCCAGCCTGCCCAGGCAAGGCCATAAGAATGAAGATGTATGTAGATGGGTACTCCGACACACTTGTCCTTCCTGTGTTGTGACTGTCTAGAGGAGATGCACAAAGTGTAGCTGTCACCCACCCCAGACTTGTATTGGAGACAGGCTGTCAAGCACACAGAGCAATAAGTGCAGAGAAATATCTACTTTCTGGAAGGAGCAGTCAATGCACATATGGGCAAGGTCGCCCATCCAAGAGCGACAGCTTCTTCCTGTGTTATTGTCTTTGATTACATGTTTGTAAAGACTGTTAGATGTCAAAAAGCTTCTATGGCAAATTAACAGTTTTGTATGGGAAAGGTTTGGTATAATTGTTTTGGTGAATGAGAAGTTCCAAACTTATAGCATGTAATCTGTGAGGTCTGTGTGGGGTGGATATTGGACCATTCAGATGGCCATTTCTTTTGTGTGGTAGTCAGTAGACTAGATTCTACTGGTTTTAGTAGTGAATAATATTTGGAAACTATGTGACCATTTTTGGGGAATTTGACAATCCGAGGCAGCAAATCCCAGTTTTTGAGAAACCCACTTTTATTTTAAAGAAATTATAAAATTCTGTGTTATTCAGTTTGAACATGTTTTTTGGTGTGGCAAAGGAGGGAAAATTATCTCTTGCGCCCAAGTCAGCAAAGAGATTCCTTTTATTTTGAATTTGTTATTTAGCCTCAGAGAGCATCTATTGACATTTTTCTGTTTACTCATAAACCTTTTGCTTCTTTGGAGTTCTTGAATATCATCTTGGAGTAGACAACCTTTAGTTCCGAAGTGGTGAGGATTGAGCATAAGGAGAGGTTGCCCAGTAAGTCCTTTTCTAGACATATCCAAGGAGGTTGTTGGCTATTCCTGTCACTTAACCAAAATGTTCCTTGATTGAATAAGAAGATTGGTCATTTTTAAAATTAGTCAAGTTTACTAGCCCTTGCCCTTTGGAAGTCTCAGTTCTTTCAGCGATATTCACATATTCTTCCCATTCCAGAGGAATTTGTTTAGTATATTGTCCACTCTCTTGAAGAAATCTTCTGACAGTTTGATGGGTTCCGCACTAGTGAGACAGTTGACTATAGGACTAATGATCATTTTTAAAGCTTATAACCTGTCCCACCATGTTAAGAACTTTGTGGACCAACTATCTGAAATGACGGATATTTTGTTGATGGTTAATATTTAATTATGTGCTATGGATTCTGCTAGTTCATCATTGATCTCCAAAACCAAGTATTTTAAGAAGTTTGGTTGGCAGCTTAGGCCAAAGTCCCTTATCATGCCATTGTTACAGAGGATGTTGAGGGATCTTACTTCCGATTTATTTCTATTGAGTAGCCTGAGACTTTGATGTATTGGTCTATGCTTTCCATTAGTGCTTGAATGGATGATTCCATGTTTTCAGCGAAGATGAGTATTTCATCCACATATACAGCAGTTTTGAAAGTTAAGTTATTGAAAGTGACAACTGCGATATTGAGATTCATTATGAGTGATTTAAGAAGTGGGTCTATAGCAAAAAGGATGAGTGCTGGAAAAAGTGGACAATCCTGTCTTGTCCCCTGTTTCAAAGGGAATTTGACAGAGACAGACCAGCAGCGTTAACTGTAGCAGATGAATTAGAGTATAAGGCCATAGTCATTTTAAAGTTAGTGCCTATATTCGACTTCTCTGGGACTAACTTGAGAAAGGGCCATGTTACTTTATCAATGGCTTTTTCGGCATCCCAGGCCACTGCTACTACTGGAGAGTTCTTCAGTTTTGCGGCCTCTAAGACTTGGCAGAAAAGTATAATGTTGTCTTTTGAAAATATCCCTTTCATAAAACCTGCCTTGTGTGGTCCAGTCATGGATAGTAGGAGGCTCTCTAGTCTTCTTGTTAGGATCTTAGCATAGACCTTACAGTTCAGATTTATCAGGGATATTGGTGTATAATATTATGGTAGGCTTGAGTCCTTACCTTCTTTAGGGATCACAGTATTAATGGCTTGAGCAGTGGAACACTTTATCTTGCCTGATCCCTCATGTAAGTGAGTAGATCAAGTAGGACATTTTGAGGTTTTCCTAAAATATCTTGTAAAATTGAGCTATCAACCTGTTTGGCCCCAGAGCCTTCCCAGCTTTGAGATTTTCGATTGGTTCGCCAACTTCTTGTTCGTTTAGTTCTCAGTAGGTTTTGGCAATACAACATTTGTAAGTACGTTTATGCAGTCTGTACTAATGATTGGATTATTTTTTACTCTAAAGGTCTTTATAGAAGGATTTAAATATTTTGATGATGTTTGTCGGTTTGTGTGTGTTTTGCCCGATTTGTCCTTGATTCCTAGGATACTACTGTTGTTTTGTCTGTATTTTAGGTATCTGCCAAGAATTTACCCAGCTTTGTTGCCATCATTTAGGTGATGAGTGTTGTTTGGCAATCCATTGCTTTGCTATAGAGTTTATAATATCGTTATACTCATATTTCTTTTTATTCAGAAAGTCTGTTAAACTATTGGAGTTTCTGTGCTTTATTTCTAAGATTATGATTTCATCTTCTAGCTTATTCAATTCATTGCTTAGTTCTTTATTCTGTTTTTTTCTGATACAAATTATGAATCCTTTCAGGGAAGGGTTGAACTATACCAAACTAACTATAATATAAAATACTCAAGAACTACTATGATTAGAATAGTTAAGGGTAGTGTGACTTAGTAACTCTTGAGTATTTTATGGTATGGTTAGTTGTAGGGTACATACACAGTAGCGTTAGGCAGATTAAGGACAAAATTAGGTGCACAAACTGGCAAATATATTTGTAGCAGTCCTTGTTACTAACATTAAGTAAGAACTGCCGAACACCCACCACCCACGCCAGGAACTTCGAGATCATCATCGACAACAAACTCTACATGACCATCCAAGTCACCGCCATCACAGACTCTGCTTCCACACCCTGAAGATGCTGAGGAAAATCTTCAAATGGCACCGGGCCAGTACCCGAAAAACCGCTACTCAAGCCCTCATCACTAGAAAGTTGGACTACAATAATATCCTCTATGCCGGGGGCAGGAAAAAAACTCATCAGACGCTTACAAGCTGTTCAGAACTCGGCAGCTTGTATCACTCTGAACCCTCCGCACTCACATCACACCCCACCTCAAGGAGCTCCACTGGCTCACTGTGCACAAAATTGCAAAGTTCAAACTCCTCACTTACACCTTCAAGGAGATACAGAACACTGGCCCAGTCTATCTTAATATCTGTATCTCGTTTCACAAACCCTCAAGACATCTCCACTCGGTCGGATTCCTTCTTGCACATATCCCTCACATACACAGAACCAAATCTGGTGGTTGGACTTTCTTCCACTTCACTACCAAAGTGTTGAATCACCTGCCATTACACATCAAAGCCTCCTCCTCACTTCTTTAGTTCTTCATGATGCTGAAATCCTAGCTTTTTAATTAGTCCCTTTCAACTGCGGCAGGCGAGGCGAGTCTCACATCTGCTCAGCACCAGGCTACCCTCCCAAGTGATGGTGCGCTTTACAAACAAGGTTATCATAATATAACATAACATAACATAAATGACAGATAAAACAAGCTGACCTGTTGAGTATCCAGCCAGCTGACAGCTGGCAAACTAATATAACATGGGGGTTTAGGTGCTAACATGTCCATTTCATGGACCTTTATCTTTTTAAAGAAGGACGCTAGAACATTATGATCTTGAAAGACTTGCATTTTCCCTTTGTTCGTGATCCAGAATTTGGCAAGGCGTGCAAAGGAGAATGGGATGTTCATGCTATGTACTTACAGTCTTAGTGCAAGAAAACCTTGTCTTGTAATAACTGTGCCTTTTGAGTAATTCTGTGAGATGTTGAATTTTTCTCCTTCCCATATGATGAATCTGTGACATTGGATGAAATCTATAATCATCTCCACCTGTTGATATCTCAGAGGTTTGCATACAATTGGTCTAGGAGGCAGGGCCGGACTGGGAACTGAAAGCAGCCCTGGCAAATTTTGCCAGACCAGCCCCCGCCCGGCGCGTAGTGAGCGAGCCCGACCGCTACCAGGGGGTTCTCCCCCCAAGAAAATTTTGGAAAACGACAGACCAAAATGGTGAATTTTACAGCACATTTTTCATTACATATTCAATTGTATCAACTTTCAAAGCACAGTAAATAGTAGATGATGACCTTAAAGAGCACCATGTTACCTACCCAGTCATATGTACCCATAGACATTCTTTCAGAGAACACCAAAAATAGACACGAGTAGTGAATCAGAGAGAACAAAGTAAAAGTGAGACCAGCCCCCACATGGTGTGTAGGAAGCAAGCGCAGTGAGCAACCACTACTAGGGGGAGTTTGGGGGGTTGTCCCCCCAAGAAAATTTTGGAGACAGAAAGGCCAAAACAAAGCATTTTTCAACACATTTTTCATTACATATTAGATTGTATTAACTTTTAAACCATAGTAAATGATTACCTTATGGAGCACCAGGATACCCAGTCATAAATGACAGATTTGATTACATGTTTATTTATTGTATTTCGTCTTCAGTCACCAAGCTTGCTATCCAACTTAAATGTCCTTCAATATCACTCTGCTGTATACTTCCGATTTATTTGTACATGGATATTTGTAATAGCATATTTCAAGCCTCTCCCCTGCTTAAATGATTAGCTTAAAACATGCACCAAACAAAGTAAACACCCTTTCAAAATTTTCAAAAGAACCATCGTTTGGCCCAGGACGGGAATTACGTGTCACAGGGCGCATTGCCTGCAAGGTGGTCACCACAATCCACAACACCACACATCTGTGTTAACCAAATGGCTGGTTTCCCAGCAGCATAGCAGAAGTACTCAGCATTCTTGATGCCGTCTGTTTTGAGCAGAGTAAGAGTAACTCTTCTTGAAAATGACTAGGCCATCCACTACAAAAACTGCTACAACATGATGTTGTGTCCACTATAAAACTACCACAACATGGCTGCGCATTTCAACACAAGAAAATGTTCAGCACCCAGTCAGTATTTATTCCTGGAGATATCTCCATGTTCTGATGGAAAGACCTTTGGCAAGATAATATATCCCCCTTCTTAAGAGGAGGTCTCCGTAAGAGAGAACTATATAGAAAAGAGGTGAAAGGATGTGGTTAGTGGGACTGTCATAAAGGCTGTCTATTTAAGACCTGCCTTGAAAGTTGGAGCAGGAGTTGTAAAATCAGTGTACTTATCAAACTGTTCAACACTGAAGAAGTTCTTTAATCTATGGACTGAACAGCCTAGGATAAGATGGGAAAGAAGAACTTGGAAAGAAACTGGATGATCAAAAAGTAAAATATAAAAAAAAAAACGTTTAGCCAATTTTACCTTAACAACGTGAGATGTAGATAAGAAGATTATTTAGAAGACACAGTCACTACAATGACTCCAGCCCTGTACTTTCCACCCACAAAGCATTGCTTTCAGGTGTGTTAAACGTATTAATTCAATTGAAGCAACAGGACTATATCACCAAGTATACTTTAGGCGATTACAAAAATTTCAGGATTGTAATCAGATTCCACAATGACCTGAAAGGAGTGGTCACCCTAGTCTCAAGTGCCCCACTTCTAGCACGTATCCAGTGAGCATTATTCACCCTTGTGCGAGCGTGTGTGTGTGCGTGTGTGTGTGGGGGGTGGGGGTGGTCGTCAGCATGGCTGAGTCCCACCAGCTAGCCTAGAGTCACAGTCTGCAGACCTAGTACGTGTGCCGAGCCGGTTCTGCATGGGGAGAGGTGACCGGGTCCCACCACCACGTCAGGCGAGTGGAATACTATGAATAACAGCAATGACTCGATGGATATGGATTCAGCTGCTGTGAAAACGCAAAGGAGTGAGAGAGCATATGGGCAAGCAAATTTTGAAGTAGGGCAGGTGAGCAGGCCTGCAGGTGAGACGCACTAGGGCAAGTGACAGCAACATGGGGGCACAGGGATAAGGATAAGCAATGAAGGAGGAGGCAAAAGGAAGGGTGAGAAGCAATGGGACGAGAGCAAACTAGGAAAGATGGGAACGTGGGGAAAAAGCACACGGGCAGAGAGCAAGGCAATTACCGGCCCGGTCACTCATGCTAGTCGCGACTGCCCCCAGACAGAGCCCGGTCACTCACCTGACACCTGCGGGCGCCGGGCGGCAGACACGGGGGCACGGGGCAGGCTAGAAATATTTAAATTATGGAGTGGCTCCTCTCCAGACTCTCTCGTCGTCTCTGGCCTCCTCTGCCTGCAGTCACGCGCACTATCATTGCGCGACCCCCAATGCGCTTACGCATGATCACCAGGAGGGTCCACTGACTCCAGACCCTACCCTAAAGGTGATGACTGTACCGTGGCGGCGGCGACGTCAGTCACGTCACTGCGCGCAGCGCACCAGGTCACAGGTGGATTTTTGATAAATAAAAACTAAATTAAATTAAAAAAAATTGGGTCACGGTGACATGCAACAACACGGATGGTAAAGCTGCATTTTATGCAGATAGTCGCTCGGTCAGTGCGGTGACGGTCACGCCTCAGGGTCTAAACCGGCCCCCGGCAACAAAACCGGCCCCCACCCCATCCAGCCTACCGGGGGATTGCCCGGTGCCCGGAATGACCAGTCCGGCCCTGCTAGGAGGCATGTTGCTTCCCAAGTTTGCCTATTTAAATGTTGGAACATGATGCACTCTCCTCAGTTCAAGTTCTTTAGTAAAGATGAGACCAGCTGTTTTTGGTATCCAGTTCGCTAGAAAGTTAAGCATGATGTTGCTGTTGACTTTTGTGATTTGAGTTAAATCCACGATGTCTGAGAGCTATTTGAGTATAGTTTCCATCATACTATGGATGTCTGATTTGTTTTTCATTGGAGATTCGGGATTGGGTGGCTCAACTTTGGCCTATTTCAGGTTAAATGTATGCTCTTTGTCATCCATCTTAGTGCTCTGCTTGTTTATTGATTAAATACGAGTTTATGCTAAGTGCAGCGCCTATTGAACTTAATCAGGAACATATGTTTGTAGACGTAAGATTGTAAGTTGTGAGGTGCCCGGGCTGTGATGTGGTTGTGCTGTTATTTTAACAGAAAAAACAGAAGCCACAAGCAGGCAATTTTAATCACAGGTTGAGTGAGTCATTGCTGAATGCGATTTTGTATCATGCAGAACTGTTCCTGTGTCCAACCAACAGCACATCTGCAGAGCACGAAGAAATTATTGTGATTGCTTGACTTGGCAGAGAGAGAGAGTAAATGACTGGTTACATGCAGCAGATTTGTGCTCTTCCTGACATATCACTGCCTTGACCTTGTTTCAGCCTTCACCCCATGTGCAGTAGAATATGGACTGTGTGTGCTTAGTAGTTTATAGATGTGTGCATATGGTAACAGCGGAAAGTTAAATGTTGAGTAATTGTACCTGAAATGAACTTGAAAAATACCTTCGCATCAGGACTGCCTTGTGTAGAATGTGTATTAGTACATTTGCATTGCCTTGATTTAGTTAAACAATGCGAGAATTAAGAATAGAAAATAAAAAGGATTTGATCAGGGCTATTCTGGCCTGCTATGACCTTTGGGAGCAGAATGGAGAAATATTCATGTCAAGAATATTATGGGAGGATCTCAGAGCACTCTGGCCACCATTTTGGTTGCATGAAACATACGTGTACCGTTTTTAATGTTGCTCCATAGCGATATGGGCCTATGTGAATCCAAAAGGCAAGTGCACAATGCCTTGTAGCTGTTGCTGACATCACCCTGAACATGGGATCGTTGTGTTACAAAGAGTCGCTGTGTTCAGCTTCTCGGCTGGGCTGGTGTGTGGCCTCTGACCGTCTGTTTTCTTCTGAGAGGTTCTGACACTGAAAGCCTCAGTAGAATTTGATCATTTCAGTTTCCGGAGCGAAATTGTGATGATTCGGGGGAGTGAGTAACTCTTTTTTGCTTGATTAATAAAAACCGTTGCAATGTAATACATGATAAACATCTACACAGTAACACATACAATCAAATCGTCACCATAAATTTATGGCAATAAAATCAATTAAAACCCGATGCTCTGGCCTAGGAAGCCCCTTTCCCTATGCACGTACTAGCCGCGGCCACTGCAGATAAGAGCGGTGGGGCGGTGGGGCCAGGTGAGGGGGGATTTCGAGAGATGACCCCGAGGGAAAATTAAATAAATAATTAATTTTCCCTTGTGGTCGTCTCTCAAAATCCCCCCTCACCTGGCCCCACCGCTCTTACCTGCAGCGGCCGCGGCTGGCACATACTACTGCGTAAAAAGGTGATGCATAGTAAGGGTTAAAGTGTGGATGCTCATTTTAGAGACCAGCCATTATAAACAATGGGGTATTCCCAAATAGTCCCTGGACCTGGGTATCGGTTATTATAAAGAAACAGTGGTCCTGGACCAATTGTTCAAGGAAGAGATAGATTGACAGAATTATCAACTTATTTGAGCTTACATTAATCAGCTCTCAAACGTCTGTAAATCGTAAAAATAAATGTGCAGAAAAACCACTAAGTATTATTACAATATATTTATTTAGTCATTGAAAGGAATAATCATTAGAGGGTCAAGAAAAAAGGAGAATGTTCTAGGGAACGTGTAAGAAAAAGTGCTCAAGTGTATATATAGGAGTCAAAAGAGCTCAAAGTGTGTAGAAAAGTAAAGGGCATATATTTAAAAAACTGTACAAAACTGATATCCAATAAACAGTTAAATGCAACCTGGCCACATGCAAATTATTCATTTGAATTTGTAAGGAGAATTTCCTTAAGGCTGTAAACAGGGGTAATGGGGAAGGGGCAGGTGCGGGGACAGATAGAGTAAGCCTTAAGGGATCAGTACCCTGCTTAGTTTAAAAAAAACTTGAGTGCTTATTTTAAGATCAAAGAAAAATAAAATCTAAGAAAGCAGTGCGACCATAAAAGCAGAGTCCATTTTAAGGTGAAAGAACAAATGCTCATTTGAGCGCATTATGAAACTTAAGGTGCTAGCGTTAATTTATAAAATCTAGGGGCATATTAGCAAGACCCACGTTAAAATTATCGCCGTTTTAGCGGCAGGAAACTGCCGCTAAAACGGTGATAATGGGCTTGCTAATATGCGTTATAGAATTCCAATAGAAGCCCAGGTTAGATGTCCTGAACATCTAACCTGGGCTTCTATTGGAATTCCATAACGCATATTAGCAAGCTCATTATCGCCGTTTTAGCGGCAGTTTCCTGCCGCTAAAACGGCGATAATTTTAACGTGGGTCTTGCTAATATGCCCCCTAGTTTTATAAAATTTAGTGTGCAGATACTTATGGTAAAATCTAGGGCGAGTGCTGGGCTTGGGAGCAGCGACCATTATAGAAAAGAAAGTCCAAAGTGCTTGTTAAGAGGTCTGAGGCGGTGCATTCTTAAAGTTAAAGTGTGAGTGCTTCCTCTTTAGGAACCTGCGCGATGGACATTATGGAATTTAGACATGAGTGTGGCCATTGGGTGCAGTGGGCAATTGAGGAGGTTTGAGAAGATTTGAGGTGTGGATGCACATAAGAAAATCAGGAACAATGCTATCTTCTCAAAACAATTCCCGCCTCCCTGCCTGCAGGTAGTTCCTTGATCGCATACTTGTTATCAAATCTCTATAAGAACTTGACCACTGCGCAGTTCAGACCAATGTCCATTAGTTCAAAACAGGCCAAAACTGCCTCCCTACATGACCATATGCCCGACCTCTTCACTTCCTGCACAGGAGCTCACGTCGATCAACCATGCCAGAGCGGCACAGGCATAAGACATGAACAATGTTCTCCAGCTCTTGTTTGCATTGCCGACAGGCGTCGTGCCCTGGCCTCCTTCTCCATGGGGGATGATTTCTTAATAGGGGTAATAGTCCAGCCTACATTTCAGGAAGTGTGCCTTGGCCTGTTTGCTGTATGTTTTGCTCGCTCCAATAGGTCAGAGTGGGGAGGATCTTAGCTTGAGCCACTTGCAAAATTGCCAAAAGCCAATGCATTACCTTTCTTCCTTATTTCTTCCAGTTGGTCACTATAATCTCCATTCCCATTGAAGTAAACTCCAAGGTACTTGAAGCTTTCTACTGATTCAATTTCTTCGCGTCCAATAGACCAAGTGTGCTTCTGTGCCCTTTTTGCTTGCACTATTAGTATTTTAGTTTTTTCCCTATTAATAGTCAGCCCATTTCTTGCTGAGTATGCAAGAGTTGCATCAAAGAGTTGCATCAAAGAGACGCTGTAAACTGACCTTGGTTCTGCTTATAAGAACCAGGTCATCCGCGCACAATAAATTTGATAGCTGGAAACCCCCAATTTGGGCGAGTGAGAGTTTACTTCATTTAGTAAAGGAGTAAGATCAGTCAGAAACAGATTAAATAAAGATGGGGTCAAAAAGTATCCCTGCTTTAGGCCTTGCATTGTTTTGATTTCCCTTGATAAATGAGACCCAACCCCTACTTTATTTGGGGGAGTGACTTGTGTGGTCTGATGACGGCTGTTTGATTGCTGAACTCCTCTGCAAGGCCCATGAGTTTAATATCCTGCCCCTGCCAGAGGTCCCAACCGCCATTGAATGGGGGCCAGGCGTTCAGGGAACCATGGTGGTGCGGGCCGGTCGGGAAGACTGCCAGGACGGCTGATGGAGTGTGGAGCCACGAGTGCCAAGCCGCAGTAAATAGAAGAGCCCCCCATCTTGCGAAGGTGTGCTGAGCCCCGGATCAACGTGCCGGCCGAGACCCAGAGAGTGGAACCAGACGAGGTTGCCTGGACCCACAGGAATGCGGAATACCACAGCAATCCCCCTCTAACAAATATTCGACAATCAGGGACTGGTGACCAGCTACCAGGAGAGAAAGGAATAACGCCCACCATCTTGGGAGGTCACACTGTGCCCCGGTGGGCTGCATGGACTGCGGTGCAGAGGCCGGGACATGGCCGGTCTCCATGGAGCCCCGAGAGGGGGACACACCAACCCTTGCCACCACCACTTGAAACTCAACATAAAGAAACTGTGAGCAGGTGCTGGGGAGGGGGTAGCGCCATCAGAGGGGAGCATCAAGTGGACCCCTCCCAGGCTCCCTATAGATTTTTGGTGGCCACAGTGGGGGGCAGACGACACTGCTCGAGGCCAAAACTCATGAGGGTGGGGGCTGAGGGTACAGGTGGAACCACAAAGGAGCAGAGCACGTGGAACTTACCCTTAAGTAAGCATTATCGCCACCCTGTCTGAATGTACTCATGGGGACCAGTGGACAGTGTGGATTGTGAACTGCTGTGATGCCCTGTAATCTAGAAGGCCTATATTATACACACAGGACCCACAACTATACATATCTGCGGGGGGAACCCTGGAGGAGGCCAAGCACTGATGGAGGTGGCATAGTATCACGGATCGCTTCTGACTAAGTGGGAACCCTGCCCGGCCTTACTAGAGGAAGGGAAGGTACCACAGTGGGTGCATGTGCCCAAGGTATAGTGGTAGGAGTAACCCAAGCAGCAGGTGAGATGATCTCCCTACCCAAGGACTGGAGATAAGTGTCAGTGGTGGCCCTTGATAGGAATCCCGTGGAGTTGCGGGGTGCTGCAGACCACTAAGGAGATGGACTTACTACCACAGCATGCCGGGGCCAGACAATAGTGTGGGAACAGTGGAGGAAGACTGCAGAGGAGTGCCCACGGTCCAGTCGAAACCTGCCAGACCTCTTCTGGAAAGAGAAGACTACCAAAAAGAACAGAGGGAGAAGGCTAAATCACTCCCAGTCAAGAATAAAAACCTAGAAATTTACAAAGTCACTATCCTGGCAACAATCAAAGAACGCAAAATAGCTCTGGAGCTTAAAATTTATACAGTGGCACAGGAAGTAATCCTCCTCTAGGCTGATCACACGAAAATGGCGGATAGAGTCTTAAACGTGGAATGCACCCTGGAGCAGATTAGACCCACGGTAACAGACACCACTGCACGTATAAAGGTGCTGGAGAAAAAACTCACCAAACTGACAGACAGGGGGAAGATGCAGAGGGTTGATCCCGCAGCAGCAATATCCGGATCGTGGGAATATAAAATCATGTGGTTAAGACACATATACATTGAAAACACCCTAAAAATGTGGTAAAACAAGATAAAAGACAGGGCGCTATATACATACAGATCAAATTCGGTCAGGTCGAGAGCGCTTAAATGCCAGAATTGCACGTAGAAAACTCACAACAGGAAATAAAACATGTTAGTTAGGCAGCAATTGTAAATGCATAAGAGTGGGGAATACTTGAGTACAATTCAAATTCCTCAACAGGGATAGTAGGAACCTGTTTCTGGGCCATTTATAATACTCACAAAGCGTGATGAAGTGTAAGGTGTCCTGCGGAAATTTACTGTCACAGCCGCAGGGTGAGCTGTTGCAGACGAAGGCCCAACCACAGGGTGTGGCCAGTAAGTGATGTAACTGGTTAAATCCGAACCTGGCCAAAAGAAACCGGTCTTGCCTGTTAGGAAGCTGCACTAAATAATGCTCCATTCCCTAAGCAGACTTTAATGGCATATGTTCCCTTACTAGGGGTTTCATCAGTTATGTAAAAATGTAAGTCCGTTTTTATATAGCGCAGCTACTCACCCTTACGGGAGTTCATCCCCTTCTCTAACTGATGATGCCTACTGAAGCTACAACTTTTTTATGCATTGTAGGTCCCGGTGCAACAGGGACTGAGGTGCCAAATAAGCATCTGCTTTCCCTAGTGCCCTAAATTCAGTCTTAATATAGGCTAACCAGGGAATTCTGTGTGCACAGTCTAGGGACAAGCAATCAGAGAGGATCAATCTATTAAGCTTAAGATCCTCCCGTCTCCAGACTTTTACCCAGCAGAGCAGAGGACTAAAGGCCAGTAAGTCGGCAAGAAAACTAATTCCAAGTTCAGCTTGTACTGACCAGGCAGCTGTAGATTGTCGGACCTGAACCATTCGTCTTACAAATTTGTTTTCTGCTGTTTGTATTATATCAGTCTTCACATACCCCCAAATCTCACTGCTGTTACGGACCTGGGACACACACTTGGCATTATACATTTTAAGCAATACTTGGGGAGACCAGGAGCCCAACCTACAAGCAAAACAGGCCACAGCCCCTATGATTATAATGAATTCCACTCTTTTACTCTCCAACAAGGTCTGCCAATTATTCTTGACATCATATAGCAGCCCTAGATCTGGAAAGGACGAGACTGTGCCCACCTGTTCCACCTTGAATGTTTTAGAACCGGTAGACCATGGACCTATGACCATAACATGGGATTACGTAAAATTCACTGCTAGGTCAAGTCTATCCAAAAAGGCAACAAATTTATCAAGAAGAAGCTGCAGCCCTCTAGCCGTGCGGGCCATTAGGACAGCGTCATAGGCATATAAAAATCCTGGGAGCAACCTCAGACCCACCCTAGGGCAGTCAGCCTGAGCCGAGAGAAGGGCCTGCTCAAGCTTATTAACGTATAGGGTGAACAAAAATGGTGCAAGGAGGCACCCCTGCCTCACTCCCCTGCTAGTTGGAAAAGATGAGTGCAAGCAGCGCCATGCGAGTATTACACGGATGCGGAGGTGTGCGAATGCAGGTTTTCCAAAAAAGCCATCAAGTTAGTCTCTACCCCTAGGTCAAGCAACATAGCCCACAACTTGTCACCATTTACCCTGTTGAATGCAGACGTAAGGTCCAAAAAGCCAAGTGGAGGGATTCAAGCTGGGCAACAGTGTACTTATTTGTAATTAGATAAAGGTTCAAGCATTGGTCAGATGTAGACCTCCCTAGCCTAAAGCTGTATTGGATGTCCATGAGAATATCTTTGGGGTCTGACCAGGCCATCAATCTGTTTAGTATTACTCACCCAAGGACCTTAACTAAAGCATTGATCAATGAATTGGGGCTGTAGCATTGGGGGTTGTCCTTGGCTCCCTTCTTGAACAATGGTACAATCACCGCTATTGACCACAAAGTCAGGACCCTACAGCATCCAGCTGCCTTCAAATCCTGGGTCAGAAAGGGCCCCATAACTCAATACCCATCCTTAACAAATCCGGCAGAATCCCATCAGGGCCTAGGGCCTTCTTCCTAGTGAGATCATTTATACTCCTGGTTACTACCTCCAGGGTGAAGACTACCTCAACCTCGTCTTCTACCACCTCACCAAAATTGAAACTCCTTTAATATTATCTGCGCACTGTTGCTCAGATATGTGGGTACAAATGGTAGGCCTGTCCCATCTGAAAAATAGGGTCTATTCACTACTCTCCAGAAAAGAGAACTATCTCCTGTTTTGCTTGCATGGACTAACTCATCCCAGGCTAGTTCCTGAAGGGAATATTTGCGTTTGACTACTGTCTGCTTGTAAGCCTGCCTTTGGCTGCCACAAAACTCTTGTCTCTAGGGACCTGTTTCATGGCTATCTTCTGCTGCTGAAGGCACTTCGAAGAGGCCCTATCAAACCATTTCAGATGTTGCCTGCCCACATGGATTAAGGGTACAGTCAATAAATCCTTTGCTTTACTCGCGATACCCTCGAAAGCTAGCACAATATCCTTCTCGAGGGCCTCTGCATCTAAGCAGGTGGCTACCTCCTGGGAAGCATTGGACAAAAGTGTAGCTTTAAAGGCCACTGAGTCTACCTGGGTCCAGGTTAGTTGCCTACCTTGGTCAACAAAGAGGGCACCCCCTCGTGAGCAAGTGATGCCAATGAATCCTTTATGTTCCATGGACAAGGGGTTATGGTCACTAAGTGGGCTGTGGATGATATTAAAGTCAGCGATACACAAAACAGGGGTGCAGACACAAAGATAAAATCAATAATAGAAGGTTGGAACAATACTAGGGTTAGGTGAGTTCACCTACTTATCCAGATCAAGGACCAAATTATGAGTTTCCAAAAACATACTGAGCTCAGAGCCTTCGTTGGAATGAACAAAGTGGAGCCACTCTGTCACCATACACCTGGGCTTGGTGGCATCAGTCAATTAAGGACACTCACAGAGATGACAATTAAAATCCCCTGCTATCACTATCATCTCTTTACCCGCCCCTCCAGCCAGTTCCCCCCATGAGATCAGTGACGAGCTTAAACACTGAAGACTAGAGGCCCCATCAGATCCTCTTCGAGCATTATAAAAGTTACCAACAGAAAAGGAGACACTCCTGGGGCAGATACAATCAGTCCCTGCAATACCATTGTGTCCCTTGCCAAATTAACGGCCTACCCATTAACAAGCATCACTGCCACGAAGATAATCAAACCTCCACTGGCCCTTACCGCAGCCGAAGGCGCTGCAGGTAAAAAGTATGTCTTGTATTCTTTCACAAAGAATATATTATTTACCTCACACATTTCCTGCAAACAGATGATCTGGTAGGATTCAACCAATTCCGCCCACTTCAGTTCCAGAAACTTGTATGAAAGCCCTGCAATGTTCCAAGACAACAATTTTAATGTTTTTAAATTTATTGCTGGAGGGGTAACGAGCTGAGAAGATGTATAAGGGTACAAAGTGACCTCTGAACTGTTGGCAGGCTGGGTGTACAGGAGGGTTGGTTGATAGAACCCAGTCAGTCACATGGCTCCAGCCTACAGAAGGGGGCAAAATGATTTGACAGATTCAGCGGCAGAGGCTACCTGCTAGGCTGACGCACCCAGTCCTGACGACCGTGAATTTGCCAACATTGGTGCCTATGGGGATCACAGACCCTCTCCGGTTTGTAAAAAACAACCCAGGGTGAGGGCTACAATGCCCTGCTGATCATGAAACGCCAAAGAAGATAGTGTTGCCAAGATATGTGCCACAATCCCAGGATTATTAAAATTTACCACCACAGTGTCCCCTGACCAGCTTTTGTGGCTGGTAACAGGCCCCTCCTAACTTATATGTATTAGAAAGGAAGGTCTGTGCCTGGCAAAAAGTTTCCTTTGCCAGGTCTCATTGGCATTTAAAAAAAGCACACCCAGGCTGCAATGGCAGACTTGAGAGATGTTTTAAAGTGCCACTTAACTGGGTGGCACAATCAGTGCTACAGGCCCAGTAGTAGCATTTTATGTACAGGTCCTGGCATAGGTAGTGCCACTTTACTAGGGACTTACAAGTACATTAACTATGCCAATTGGGTGTAAGCCAATTCTACCATGGTTTAAGGAGAGAGCACAAGCACTTTAACACTGGTTGGCAGTGGTAAAGTGCACAGAGTCCTAAAGACCGCAAATACGAAGTCAGCAAACAGGAGGGTTGAACGCAAAACGTTAGGGGGAAACCACACCAAGGATGCTATGTCTTAACATCGACATCCAAAGCTGACTCACCCATACTATCTTATAACGGCTCCTGAAGGCTTCCCTACAGATAACTTGAACTATGGCAAGAAGGAACATTATCACAGGCTAACCAGTAAGCTGCCTAGACGTTTAGGGTAGAGAGAAAATGATTCCTTCTTATTTTTTCATCTAGGAAAATCACTAAAGCAGTGAGCTACCAGGACCCCTAAAGCACCAACCACCATCTGTCTAGACCTGCAATTGGCATTTCGCTAGGGCTGGAGGTCAGCTCTTTATGGGATTTCCGGATGCTTAGACCTGGGCACATCATTGGTGATTGCATGATTACCTCTTCCTGCTTTCATCTGAGTTGCCATGTCACTGATGGGTACAAGTTACTCCATCTTGCGGAGTGGAGGTGACAGATCCCCTTTCAGAGACCACGGGGCACGCAAGAGGCCCAACTGTGGTGGTTGAGGCCTTTTACTCCTGATGTCCCGGGGCCCGACCTACTATGGATCCTGCAACTGGGCCAAGTACCCCTTCTGCACTTGAGTCTCAGTGGTAGCTGTGGATGAGCAGTTGTTAGACTTGGCATCTTTTGGCGTGTTTCCCCTGAGTTTTTGCTTTCTGACCTCCCGATTTTGACTCTGTTTTTGCTGGCTTAGTTTCTCTGCGCACTTTCTCACTGCTGATCAGTGTTAAAGTGCAAGTGCTCCTGTTGGAAATTGTATTATGGATTGGTGTTTCCATGATTGGCGTTTTTGATTTACGTGTCAGTCCCTAGTAAAGTGCACTGAGTGTGCCAGGGCCTGTAAATCAAATGCTGTTAGTGGGCTGCAGCACTGGATTGTGCCACCCACACAAACAGCCTGTAAATGTAACTCTGGCCTGCCATTGCAGAGCCTGTGTGCAGTCTGGGACTGCCATGTCGACTTGGCAAGTGTACCCACTTCCCAGGCCCTAACATTCCCTTTTCTTACATGTCAGTCACCCCTAAGGTAGGCCCAAGGTACCCCTGTGGGCAGGGTGCAGTGTATGAGAAAGGTAGGACATGCCCTGGTATGTGTGGCATGTCCTGATAGTGAATTACTGCCAATTTCGTTTTTCACTACTGCAAGGCTACATGTTCCCATAGGACAGAATAGGGAGTTTGTTTATAACATCTTATAAACATAACTGGCCCCAGGAACTAGGTAGAAAAATAAAGTTTAGTATGCCTGACTCAGAATCTAAAGATGCATTTTTTAGCGAAGGTCATTTTTACATTCTGTGTTTGAAAATACCACTTTTAGAAAGTAGGTGTTTTTTTGCTCAGCCATCCAGTAGGCCTCTGCTGGGGTTGTGGATTGACTGTCTGGGTTTTGGATGACAGGGGCTGGGGAGGAGCCCTGGCTCCAGATAGTCTAGGTGGGTCAGGTAAGGGCTGAATAGACCTGGGCTGCATTTAGAGTAGGGGGAGGAGATTTCCTTTCACCTGAATGGGCCTGGTCTGCTTCTGACAATGCCGTCTCCACCTCCTGCCAGGAAGCCACACCAGAGAGGGCAGAACTGATTCTGGCTGGGCACAGACACTCTCTTCCTGAGAGGACAAAGGATTTTGGGCTATAAAAAGTGGGGCCCAAACCCCTGAACTTTAGAACTCTTTTGGACCAAGAAGACTGCCAAGAAGAAGAGCTGGAGAAGCTGTGAGGAGGAACTACCACTTTGCTGTGTGCTTTGCTGTGTTGGCCTGCAGTGGCTGCTTCTGTCTTGGGCAGTGACAGGACTGGACTTGAACTTTCTGCAATCTATTTTTGTGAGTTTCTCCAAGGACTTGAGGTAGAGCTTGCCCCCTGTTCAAGAAGTCTCAGGAACAGCAAAGACTTCAAGTTCTTCTGTCCTCAGCACTGGGAACTGTGTATTTTGTGCTGCAACAGAAGAAAAAGCAACCCAACGCCCTCTACGATGCCGTGGCCGCCTCCGTGTCCTGAAGGCACCGCAGAGGGCACTGCCGCAACACCGCACTGAAACCCTGGTCTCACCGACGACGCCTGCTGACGCCGCCACCGAGCCGCTGCTTGCACCGCAACCTGTGGGCACCGCACTCCACACTGCCTCGCTTCACGCCACCCCCTTGGTATCCCCGACGATGCCGCTCCACGACGAAATCGACACCGCTGCCTGCACTGTGGTTCGAGGGCACTGCTCGTAAAGTTACACGACATACCGCCCTCATCCCGCACCGCAGCCTTGGCCTACCGACACCGGCGCCATCGTCTCCAGTTCGTCAGCTGACGACAGCGCTTCAGCAATGACGACACCGCTGCTTGCACCGTGACCTGCCAGCACCGCGACGAGTACTGCATCACTTCGCACCGCGACCCTGGTCTCACCGGCGACGCCATCTGATGCCGCCACCGAGCTGCTGCTCGCCCCGCGACCTGAGGGCATCGCACGCCGCATCGCTGCACTCCACACCGCAGCACCCGACGCCTGCCGACGCCAGCGCTCCTGACTTCAACCGCGAGGAGTTCGATCTGCAACGTGTGTGACTTCAAGGGCCCAACGACTCCTGCACCAACCTCCGGAACCGACGCCTGCTGACGCTGTGCTTTTGGAAGCTCAACAAGAGGTCGCCGACGCCCTGCATTTCTAAAGGTACTGTTTTGCGGGTCTTCCCAACACCGTAGCTGGCCCGCGACGCCGCGGTCAGCCAGAGCTGTTGGATTTGTTTGTTCACGACGCCGTGATAGCCCCAGAGGGAACTATCGACCTAAAGGAACTGTTTTTTAAGGTCATTTTGATAACTGAAGATTTCTAAGTACTGTATTGTGGATTTTTATCGTTTTTGGTCTTGTCTTAAGTATATAAAAATATTGGATATTTTTCTAAACTGGTGGGGTGTCCTTTTGTAGTGCTTACACTGTATTACTGTTGGTTATGTGCAAATGCTTTACACACTGCCTCTAAGATAAGCCTGACTGCTCGTGCCAAGCTACCAAGGGGGTGAGCAGGGGTTATTTTAGGAGTGTAACTCCCTTATCCTGACTAGGAAGAATGGTCCCTATTTGGACAAAGGTACCTACCTCTGCCAACTAGAGACCCCCATTTCTAACAGCAGTTGAATGCTCCCTCGGGGGGGAAGTGTAGATAAAGTTAAGTGAACACGACTCATAAGTATCTCTAAGTGTACACAGTATGAACAATAAATCAATGTCCAGATAAATACATACTTGTATAAGAAAAAGCATTCCATTTCTAACGTTACACATTCAAAGGAGTAACATCCAAGAGCAATAATTAGATCCCCTTGTAGTCGAGGCTCTAGTAGTTGTCAGGCAACTCTTTGTCCCACCTTCTTCCTTATAACGTGGTCAGGGTTGTGAGAAGTTGGCCTGGTATATGCTGTCCACTAATTATAGTGGGCACCTTGCACCAGTCCAAACAACCCCTTATTGGAGATAGGTTAAAGACAACCTTATTGAAAGCTATCCTAGTGGTAGCTATGGAGAGCAGCCTTCAGGCTAAGTCTTGAAGGAATGTAAAGCAGCTTGTTTTACCAGTCTATAATCTCTTGAGTGATCAAATGAAAGAGCACCACACCAGGTATATATTCAAAATATATGTATTTATTGCTAAACACACCCCTCTAGTCTCTTTATGAGGCTAGAGTTCGAAGTACATAAGTTAGAAGTTATTTAAACACAGTAATAGCACAAATACACGTTTGGGCCCTAGGGGCGTACCAAACCATATACCAATAAAGTGGTATAAGAACCACAACTGAACTAGACACTAGGCCTAGAGCCTCTAGAAGTGCTTGGACCACAAGGAACCACCCAAGGTAGTGACACAGGGGACCCACGGGGGACGCGTGCAGTGTAAATACACAACCGCGATACGCCGTTGACTTCTATGGAGAAAGTCGTGATCGGGAAATTAAAGAAAAGGGACACTTAAAGGAGGACTTGGAGCAAACCCTTTGAGATCTAGGACTTTGAAGAGTCTCTACCCACGGGAGCACCGGAGTACTCGTGTTACCTCACCCAGGGAAGCCGGGTGCATAGGTGCCTTTCGGGGTCGGGTTTCGTCGTCGATTTGAATGGCGATCTACTGCAAAGTGCTGCTGGCGACCAAGTGGAAAGTGTCCGGGTGGATCCAAGAGTGGATCGGAGATCTGAAGAACCTGAAAGCAGAGGGGACAGAGTCTGGGTCACTAGCCAGTGACCAGGAAGGCGATGGACAGATGCCCACCGATGTCGAGTGCTTCAGGTGCATTGATGGTCGTCTTGACTCTTCAGCCACGAGGTCCAGGAGGCGTTGTCGGCGACCAGGAGCAGGATTCGGGCTGGTACACGATGTTTGTCGAGTGCTGAGGTGTCGGCGACCGGATTGGACCCAACCAGCCTTGGCAACGGCAAGTCTCGATGCAGAGGAAGATCGTCGATGGTGCAGACCAGCAAGGTCTGGGGAACTCACCCAGCGAGGGTAAGTGAGGGCAGGCCTAGAGCAACCAGGATGCTAAGTAAGAAAAAGATTGGCCTTCGTTAAGGGCTACTAGCCAACGGGCTAGCGACCGCGAAGGAGCCTCGAGACGTCGCACGTGGATCTGGCTCACAGGACACTCGTGGAGTGGAGGCCAGTGATCTTCGGTGCAGTTGGTGTTGGAGGCTAGGGCTACTCGGAGCCCAAAGCACGACTTCGTGGGAGACCCAGACGAGGATGCACTTGCAAATGTGCTCGGTGTCCAGGGGTCACGGTCTCAAGTCACCCACGATAGCTACGGGCCTCAGCTTTGCTGGGGACTGAGGGTAGCCTCGGGGAAGTCTGAGAATCCACCTCTGGTGATGCGATGACTTCGGCGTCCGGCGGGAGCTTCAGAAATGCAAACCGGACAGATGCTTCTTTGGTGCCTGCCAAGCAGGGGAGTCACTCCTTGACCCCAAGGGAGATTCTTCTGTCCTCTAATCGTGAGTAGAGCGTCGAAGGTCCAGGATTCTGTTTCAGAGTTTCATCCAGGGATAATCTAAAGTCCTAAGGACTGGGTTCCTATACTTATACTAAGTATAGGGGTTGGACTACTCTGTGGCCCCACCTATGGGTGGGTCAGGGCAGAGGGGTGGCTACACCCCTTTCCCTTTGTCCAGTTTGCGCCAAAGCAGGGGCTGCAAGCCCTGATCCGGTTTGAACTGGGGTATGCACAGGGACACCAAGTGTGCCCCCAGTGCAGGACTTCAAAGCACCCGAAAGTGCTCCCGCCCAGCCCCAATACACATTATCCTGTCTGGGGAGGTGGTCACACCTCCCTGGGACAGGAAACCTATTGTCCAGGCCTCCCCTGCCGGAGTTTCGTCCAGCAGCAGGAGGCCAGACTCGTGTCTGTGGCAGCAGCATCCATTTTGTGATGCCAGGGCTTTGGAAAGAAGTTACCGGGCTAGCCAGAGTTAACATGTCTTTCCCTCTAGAAGGGTGGAATGCTACCCCCGCCGCCAGAATTGGCGGGGGGGTAGTATTCCAAGATGTTTGACACCAAACACGACATGTTTAGGTGCAGCCATTCCAAAGTTAGCATTTAACGCGAGGTTATAATGCGCTTAAGAGTATATGGTCAGGCTGCACTACAAACAGCATCAGAGAAGGGTCTCCGAACGCTGCAGAGGGGCCCTGCTCATGCAGGGGCACCCTCTCACATAGGAACCATGCACTCTGCCTTTAGGATTGATAAGGCCTGCCTTAGGAGTGACTTATAGGTTTATATGTGTGTATGTATTTAGTGATATAGGTAACCTATATCACAGTAAGGAGTGCATGCACCACCTTACCCAGGCTGCAGTAGCAGACCTGTGGTGTCAGTTTGGATGGCCTTCCAGGGGTGGCATAATACATGCTGCAGCCCCTGGCAGGCCTCTGAGGTACCTATGCCCTTGGTACATAGTATACCATATACTAGGGACTTATAAGGGCACTCCAGATTCCAATCAGTGATGTGCCTAAGGCACATGGAAACCATTTTAGAGAGGAAGCAGCTAGGCTGGGGTTCTGATTAGCAGGGCCCCAGCCAGACTAATGTCGAAAAACAGTGAAGCATCAGCAAAAAGTGGGGGTACCCATGTGAAGCAGATCCTACTCTCCTACACACCACCCCCAAACGTAGGGACATTAAACTAACCTTGCCCAGTTAAGTCTTCATGTTCTAAGTGGAAGTACCTAGAGAGTCCATCTGCATTGGCATGGTTACTCCCAGGTCTATGTTCCACTGTAAAGTCCATCCCTTGTAGGGAAATGGACCACCTAAGCAGTTTGGGGTTTTCACCCTTCATTTGTTTTAGCCATAAGAGGGGCTTATGGTCTGTCTGAACCAGGAAGTGTGTACCAAACAAGTATGGCCTCAACTTCTTCAGAGCCCAGACCACAGCAAAGGCCTCCCTCTCTATGGCTGACCAACGTTTCTCTCTAGGGGTCAGCCTTCTGCTAATGAAAGCTACTGGCTGATCCTGACCTTCTTCATTCAATTGTGACAGTACAGCCCCTACCCCCAATTCAGATGCATCAGTTTGAACAATGAACTTCTTGGAGTAATCAGGACTCTGTAGAATGGGAGCAGTGCACATGGCCTGCTTCAGGCCATCAAATGCCTTTTGACAGCTAACTGTCCACTGAACCTTTTTGGGCATTTTCTTAGAAGTTAAGTCATTCAGGGGTGTCACTATTGATCCATACCCCTTGACAAATCTCCTATAGTACCCAGTCAGGCCTAAGAAGGCTCTCACCTGAGTCTGGGTAGTGGGAGCAGTCCAGTCCATGATAGTCTGGATCTTGCTCTGCAAAGGTTGAACCTGGCCTCCACCCACAAGGTGGCCCAGGTACACAACCTGACTCTGCCCTATCTGGCACTTAGTGGCCTTGATAGTCAGGCCTGCCTTTTGCAGGGCCTGTAAAACATTCCTGAGGTGGACCAGGTGATCCTCCCAGGTGGAGCTAAAGACAGCAATATCATCTAGATATGCTGCACTATAGGCTTCCAGACCTGTGAGAACTGTATTCACCAACCTCTGGAAAGTGGCAGGTGCATTCTTCAGACCAAAGGGCATTACCACAAATTGATAATGCCCACTAGGGGTTGAGAATGCTGTTTTGGGCTTTGCAGTATCAGCTAGTCTGATCTGCCAGTAGCCAGCTGTCAAGTCAAATGTGCTGAGATATTTGGCTGAGGCCAAAGTATCTATGAGCTCATCTGCCCTTGGTATTGGATGGGCATCAGTCCTAGTAACTGCATTGAGACCCCTGTAGTCCACACAAAACCTCATCTCTCTTTTTCCACCACTGGTGTGAGGTTTTGGCACAAGGACCACTGGACTAGCCCAAGGGCTATCTGAGGGTTCAATAACTCCCAATTCCAACATTTTCTGGATTTCAGTCCTGATACAGTCCCTGACATGGTCAGGTTGCCTATAAATCTTATTTTTAATAGGCAGACTGTCCCCAGTGTCCACTTCATGAGTTCACCAGGTGGTCTGACTGGGTGTCAGTGAAAACATATGTCTAAACTGATTGAGAACTTGCCTACAATCAGTTTGTTGCTGGGTAGTGAGGCTGCCTGCCAAGGCTACACCATCTACTGACCCATCGTCAGGGTTCTGTGAGAGCAGGTCAGGGAGTGGGTCACTCTCTTCTTCCTGCCCTTCATCAGTAGCCATGAGCAAGCCCATGTCTGCCCTGTCCAGATATGGTTTTAACCTGTTGACATGGAGAACCCTGTGGGGACTCCTGGGTGTTCCTAGGTCTACTAAGTAGGTGACCTCACCCTTCTGCTCAACAATAGTGTGGGGTCCACTCCATTTGTCTTGGAGAGCTGCTGGGGCCACTGGCTCCAACACCCACACCTTCTGTCCTGGCTGGTAAACAGTCAGAACAGCCTTTTGGTCATGCCAGGCCTTTTGAAGTTCCTGGCTAGCCTCAAGGTTTTTGGTTGCCTTTTTCATATACTCAGCCATCCTGGAGCGGAGACCAAGTACATAGTCCACTATATCTTGCTTTGGGGGCTTGAGAGGTAACTCCCATCCTTCCTTCACCAAGCACAGTGGACCCCTCACAGGGTGGCCAAACAGAAGTTCAAAAGGGCTGTAACCAACCCCCTTCTGAGGCACCTCCCTATATGCGAATAAAAGGCAGGGCAAGAGTATGTCCCATCTTCGCCTAAGCTTTTCTGGGAGCCCTTTAATCATGCCCTTCAAGGTTTTGTTGAATCTCTCAACTAAACCATTGCATTGTGGGTGATAGGGTGTGGTGAACTTATAAGTCACTCCACACTCCTTCCACATTGCTTTTAAGTACCCAGACATGAAGTTAGCACCCCTGTCTGATACTACCTCCTTAGGAAAGCCCACTCTTGAGAAAATTCCCAGGAGGGCCCTTGCCACCACAGGTGCTGTAGTGGTCCTGAGGGGAATAGCTTCTGGGTACCTGGTGGCATGATCCACTACCACCAGGATAAACCTGTGCCCAGATGCTGTTTGGGGATCCATGGGACCAACAATGTCAATCCCTACCCTTTCAAAGGGCACCCCCACCACAGGTAGTGGTATCAGGGGGCCTTTGTAGTGCCACCTGCCTTGCCACTGGCCTGGCAGGTTACACAGGAGCGACAAAACTCCTTGGTGTCTTCAGACATGTGGGGCCAGTGAAAGTGAGGGACAATTCTGTCCCAAGTCTTGTTCTGGCCCAGGTGACCTGCCAAGGGAATATCATGGGCTAGGGTCAATAGGAAGCCCCTGAACTTCAGAGGTATAACCAACCTCCTGGTAGCACCAGGCTTGGGGTCTCTACTCTCTGAGTACAGGAGTCCATCATCCCAATACACTGTATGGGGACCACTAGCTTTCCCAGCAGCCTCAGCAGCAGCTTGCTGTCTGAGGGGTTCAAGGGAGGGGCAGCTCTGCTGCTCCTGGCTCAGATCTGCCCTAGAAGGTCCCCTGTCCCCAAGAACTCAACCTGGTCAGGTTCAAGTTCCTCTGGGACAGTTCCTTCTTCAGGGCTGAGATCATCCCCCTCAAGGGACTGATCTTCCTCCTGAGCCAAGGGGAAGGCACTGCCTTAACCCTACTACTCCTCCTCTTGGAAAGCACTTGGTCCATTCTTCCAGAATCCAAGGCCTGTTCAGTGCTAGACATTTTGGCTTGTGACCTGGTCACAGCAAACACATCTGCAGGGATCCCCAGCATTTCTGCATGGGTCCTGAGCTCCACTTCTGCCCAAGCAGAAGTCTCTAAGTCATTGCCAAGCAAGCATTCGACTGGTAGGTTTGCACTCACCACAACCTTCTTAAGGCCAGTTACCCCTCCCCAGGAGAAGTTAACAACTGCCAGAGTATGGTCTGTTCTGACATTGCTAGCATTGGTCACTTGGTACATCTCACCAAGTATAACTTGCCCAGGATTCACAAGGTCTTGTGTCACCATTGTGACACTTGCCCCTGTGTCCCTAAATGCCAAAGCCTCACGTCCATTGATTAAAGGCTGTTGTCTGTACTTGCCCAGATTACTGGGACTCACAGAGGAGGTCACATCCATGCCTCCATCACAGACTAACACAGCCTGAGTCAGTTCTCTGACTAGGTCAGAGCCCAACTCAGTACCCAGGGTGAACCCTACTAAACCCTTGGCTGGAGCACTCCCACCAACTGTACTAGGGGGAACAGGTGTCTTAGGGGCATTGGTGGGTGCTGGACTTGAGTCTTTGGACTTGGTGCAATCACTGGTCCAGTGGGTCTTTTGCTTACAGACCTTGCACCATGGTTTTCTTTGGCCTTTCCCTTTGGTAGACTGTGAATCCCCACCAGAAGAAGATTTTTGGGGGCCTGATGAAGACTTTTGATCTTTACCCTTCTCCCCACCCTTTTCAGAGTTCTTAGCATCTTGCTTCTTGGTTTCCCCACCTTGGTTCTGTACCTTCTGCTTCACCCTGGTTCTGACCCATTTGTCTGCCTTCTTTCCCAATTCTTGGGGAGAGGTCAGATCAGAGTCTACCAGGTATTGATGCAACAGCTGATTTTGACAGTTATTAAGAATCTGCTCCCTCATTATCAGATTGTACAATCCTGAGAAGTCACACACCTTACTGCCCATCAACCAGCCTTCCAGAGCCTTGGCAGAACAATCCACATAGTCTACCCAGTCTTGAGTCTGTGCTTTTTGGGTATCTCTGAACTTCAACCTGTACTGTTCAGTGGTTAGGCCAAACCCATCAATAAGAGCACTCTTCAAGACCTTGTAATTATCAGCATCCTCCTCTCTAACAGTGAGGAGCTTATTTCTACCTTTGTCTGCAAAGGAGAGCCACAAGATTGCTGCCCACTGCTCCTGAGGGACCTTCTGTACCTTACAGGCCCTCTCTAGAGCAGTTATCCACTTGTGGATGTCATCCCCATTCTGATAGGGAGGGACAATCTTGCTCAGGTTCCTATGGTCATAGGACCTTTCCCTATCTCTAGGGACATGGCTGCCACCATGGGACTCTAGTCCCAACTTTCTTTTCTCTCTAAAGAGATCTAGGGACTCCCTGTCTAAGGCTACTTGCTTCCTTCTGAGTTCAAGCTGAGCTTCCTCATATTGAATCAGCCTTGTTCTCCTCTCATGAGAGGATTCCCTCCTATGAGATGAGACAGAGCTCCCTATAGAGGTGCCAGAGTGGTTAGACTCCTGAGAAGGAGATCTAGACTTTCTGGGCACACTCTTAATCCTTCCTGGGGGGACAAAGAGGGCATCATCCTGATCATCCTCTTCATCTTCCTCAGGAGGGATTGGGTTATCCAGGTCAGGGCCATTGTCACCCTCCTGGCCAGTTTCAGAGGGGGGGCTGGGGGTATTTCTACCCCTGGTCCCATCCTCATCTTCTGCCCCACCCTCAGCTCCTACCCCTTCAGTCCCCAAGGGCTTACTAAGGTCATAAGCCACCAACAACTCTTTAAGGTGTTGGGTGGTGGGGCTTTGGCCTGTCCTTATTTTTCTCAAGTTGCATAAAGCTCTCAATTCCAAGAATGGGAGTGTATCATACTTGGAGGGTGGAAGCTCAGTGGCTTCCTGCAAGGATTCTTTAGATCCTACCCTTAAAGACATTACTAGTGTGGTGTGGTGTATGCACTACCTACTCTAGTGTGGCCTACTAAACTCTCTTGAGTTGTAGAAAGGGTTGTGCTATCCCTTAACACACAACTCTAAGTTCAGTAGAACTTACTGTATTCTAAGCTTAAATTATATGTACCTTAGGTACCTTTATTGGTTTTCAGTTGATCAATTCAATTGAGATTATCTGGTAAAACAATAGCAAGCTGGAATCCCACACGCTGCACACCAATGTGAGAAGTTGGCCTGGTATATGCTGTCCACTAATTATAGTGGGCACCTTGCACCAGTCCAAACAACCCCTTATTGGAGATAGGTTAAAGACAACCTTATTGAAAGCTATCCTAGTGGTAGCTATGGAGAGCAGCCTTCAGGCTAAGTCTTGAAGGAATGTAAAGCAGCTTGTTTTACCAGTCTATAATCTCTTGAGTGATCAAATGAAAGAGCACCACACCAGGTATATATTCAAAATATATGTATTTATTGCTAAACACACCCCTCTAGTCTCTTTATGAGGCTAGAGTTCGAAGTACATAAGTTAGAAGTTATTTAAACACAGTAATAGCACAAATACACGTTTGGGCCCTAGGGGCGTACCAAACCATATACCAATAAAGTGGTATAAGAACCACGACTGAACTAGACACTAGGCCTAGAGCCTCTAGAAGTGCTTGGACCACAAGGAACCACCCAAGGTAGTGACACAGGGGACCCACGGGGGACGCGTGCAGTGTAAATACACAACCGCGATACGCCGTTGACTTCTATGGAGAAAGTCGTGATCGGGAAATTAAAGAAAAGGGACACTTAAAGGAGGACTTGGAGCAAACCCTTTGAGATCTAGGACTTTGAAGAGTCTCTACCCACGGGAGCACCGGAGTACTCGTGTTACCTCACCCAGGGAAGCCGGGTGCATAGGTGCCTTTCGGGGTCGGGTTTCGTCGTCGATTTGAATGGCGATCTACTGCAAAGTGCTGCTGGCGACCAAGTGGAAAGTGTCCGGGTGGGTCCAAGAGTGGATCGGAGATCTGAAGAACCTGAAAGCAGAGGGGACAGAGTCTGGGTCACTAGCCAGTGACCAGGAAGGCGATGGACAGATGCCCACCGATGTCGAGTGCTTCAGGTGCGTTGACGGTCGTCTTGACTCTTCAGCCACGAGGTCCAGGAGGCGTTGTCGGCGACCAGGAGCAGGATTCGGGCTGGTACACGATGTCTGTCGAGTGCTAAGGTGTCGGCGACCGGATTGGACCCAACAAGCCTTGGCAACGGCAAGTCTCGATGCAGAGGAAGATCGTCGATGGTGCAGACCAGCAAGGTCTGGGGAACTCACCCAGCGAGGGTAAGTGAGGGCAGGCCTGGAGCAACCAGGATGCCAAGTAAGAAAAAGATTGGCCTTCGTTAAGGGCTACTAGCCAACGGGCTAGCGACCGCGAAGGAGCCTCGAGACGTTGCACGTGGATCTGGCTCACAGGACACTCGTGGAGTGGAGGCCAGTGATCTTTGGTGCAGTTGGTACTGGAGGCTAGGGCTACTCGGAGCCCAAAGCACGACTTCGTGGGAGACCCAGACGAGGATGCACTTGCAAATGTGCTTGGTGTCCAGGGGTCACGGTCTCAAGTCACCCACGATAGCTACGGGCCTCAGCTTTGCTGGGGACTCAGGGTAGCCTCGGGGAAGTCTGAGAATCCACCTCTGGTGATGCGATGCCTTCGGCGTCCGGCGGGAGCTTCAGAAATGCGAACCGGACAGATGCTTCTTTGGTGCCTGCCAAGCAGGGGAGTCACTCCTTGACCCCAAGGGAGATTCTTCTGTCCTCTAATCGTGAGTAGAGCGTCGAAGGTCCAGGATTCTGTTTCAGAGTTTCGTCCAGGGATAATCTAAAGTCCTAAGGACTGGGTTCCTATACTTATACTAAGTATAGGGGTTGGACTACTCTGTGGCCCCACCTATGGGTGGGTCAGGGCAGAGGGGTGGCTACACCCCTTTCCCTTTGTCCAGTTCGCGCCAAAGCAGGGGCTGCAAGCCCCTGATCCGGTTTGAACTGGGGTATGCACAGGGACACCAAGTGTGCCCCCAGTGCAGGACTTCAAAGCACCCGAAAGTGCTCCCGCCCAGCCCCAATACACATTATCCTGTCTGGGGAGGTGGTCACACCTCCCTGGGACAGGAAACCTATTGTCCAGGCCTCCCCTGCCGGAGTTTCGTCCAGCAGCAGGAGGCCAGACTCGTGTCTGTGGCAGCAGCATCCATTTTGTGATGCCAGGGCTTTGGAAAGAAGTTACCGGGCTAGCCAGAGTTAACATGTCTTTCCCTCTAGAAGGGTGGAATGCTACCCCCGCCACCAGAATTGGCGGGGGGTAGTATTCCAAGATGTTTGACACCAAACACGACATGTTTAGGTGCAGCCATTCCAAAGTTAGCATTTAACGCGAGGTTATAATGCGCTTAAGAGTATATGGTCAGGCTGCACTACAAACAGCATCAGAGAAGGGTCTCCGAACGCTGCAGAGGGGCCCTGCTCATGCAGGGGCACCCTCTCACATAGGAACCATGCACTCTGCCTTTAGGATTGATAAGGCCTGCCTTAGGAGTGACTTATAGGTTTATATGTGTGTATGTATTTAGTGATATAGGTAACCTATATCACAGTAAGGGTGCATGCACCACCTTACCCAGGCTGCAGTAGCAGACCTGTGGTGTCAGTTTTGATGGCCTTCCAGGGGTGGCATAATACATGCTGCAGCCCCTGGCAGGCCTCTGAGGTACCTATGCCCTTGGTACATAGTATACCATATACTAGGGACTTATAAGGGCACTCCAGATTCCAATCAGTGATGTGCCTAAGGCACATGGAAACCATTTTAGAGAGGAAGCAGCTAGGCTGGGGTTCTGATTAGCAGGGCCCCAGCCAGACTAATGTCGAAAAACAGTGAAGCATCAGCAAAAAGTGGGGGTACCCATGTGAAGCAGATCCTACTCTCCTACAAGGGTTATTCCCCATTTACTGATAGCTGTATCCAGGGAATGCTCACTAATAGGCTGTACTCAAGATTTCCCCTTCTACTCTTCAGGAACTAGTCAAAAATGCCTATGGTGCCACAGCACTGTTTGCAGAGAGTCCCCTAGGGCTCCGCAGGCCCATATTTAGTCTTACCCATTCCATCTGTATGGAAACTTTAAGCGGTGCAGTCAGTGCCCTCTCCGTGGGTGCTGACAAATCTGGATCCTGTTCAGCAAAGTCCGGCTGACCGGGGCTAACCGCGGCAGCACCTGGCAGGCGCTGGCTCTCTCCTTCGAGCTGCACTGCTGGCTTCTCACAGCGATCGGAGTTACTCCCGCTCCTCAAAGATGAGGTACGTCACTCTTCCCCTCCCCGGAGGGTGAGTAGATTCAATCCTCTGGCTTCTGACTGGAGCCCAGCGAGGGTGCGATGACTCATGTGGTGTCCTTTGTGGTCCTCGGGGGTTCATTCAGGTGCAGACCTTGGTGTACAGACCCGACCCTGCGCTCCCTCCCCAGTCACAGCACAAACCTTCATCCGACCAGAGTGATATGTGCATCAGAAGGTTAATCCTGGACTCCCAGCCCTACTCTTTATGAGTCCTTTATCAGCCCCTTCTCTTTACTGAGATGTGTCCAGGCCATTCCATGTGATCAATCACTGAATCAAAGAGCAACCTTTTTTAGTGTAAAGGGAGAGTCTCTTCCTCCCTTCCTATAGTGTGTGCTCCAGCCAGCTCAAAGGAATGCAGCAATCCACAAATCTGTCTGGGGAGATTCGTCTACTTCTCATATCTTCACCAGGTAAGTCTTGGCTTCCCAAAATGGAACCCAGAGTCCTCCATGTAATGTACCATTGCAGGCACACTTTACTTCCAGAGTACTTTCACAGCACACATGCTCCCTAGTACTGTTATCTCCATTCATTGTGCCACTACAAACGCACATACATTCAGCACACACCTTCAATCTGTGTGCATTGGTCAGTTAAGTACCCTTTCTGTATTGTACAAGGATGTGCTATTTGCGGACACACACACTCACCATGTTGAATCAGACACAGATCTTTTCATATATTTACCTATTTAAACATTCCTTCCATTATCAATATATTTCCTTGTTCCTCACCACAGGATGTGCAGGACATCTAACCTGGGCTTCTATTGGAATTCCATAACGCATATTAGCAAGCCCATTATCGCCGTTTTAGCGGCAGTTTCCTGCCGCTAAAACGGCGATAATTTTAACGTGGGTCTTGCTAATATGCCCCAGTATTCGTAAATGCCCTTTGTGAATTCCCAAAGTTGTAAACGTAGACCTTTGGTCTAAGTTTAGATCAAACTTCTTACTTTAACTTTGTGAATCGGGGCATTGTGTTTGTCTCCTGCAACTTCCATAAAAAATAGTTTCTTTTGGATCAAAACAGGACCTCACATATGAGAAATGGGAGGGTACCACAGAGATTATTTGTAGTAATATTAGTGGGCTGGTGCTGTGTTACATTATTGAAAAAACACATCACTATCCCTGAATATTAGATGTAAATACATTTAGAATTTGGAGGGGGTGTGGTGCTGTTGCTGTAGTGTACTCATAAAACTGTCAAGAGTTCTGTTTGCCAAAGGAAAATTATGAGTGTGATTTGAAATGTGCTGTTGGGTGGAAGCGATGAAGGCTGTTAGATACAGCGACGCTTGTCTACATAGAGCTTGTCAATGCAAGCAATGTGCTCTTTTGGATGCATGGAGTACCAGGCCACCTTCCATGCATACAATGGGGTATATTTACAAGGGGATAGTGACACCAGAACGTCACTTTTAGTGACGTTCTGGGGCACTATGCCCTTCTCCATATTTACAAAGCGGCACTAAGCCATTTTGAGTGGCTTAACACAGCCTTGTAAATACAGCCCCTTTGCATGCATCACTTTGCGTGAAAGGGGCGTGCAATGGGTGTTGCTGTGGGCGTTCCACTGCAACACCCATTGCTTTTTGACACTGCCCCAGATTTACAAGGATGTGTAAATATGAGGCAGAGCCAAAAACTAATGCCATGCAATTGCAGGCGTTAGAATGGCGCAACGAGGAGAAATACTTTTATTGCTCCTCGTTTTTGCTTTTTTTATGTGTGCTGCATTTCCCCATTATTGATTATTTATGTGCAGGTAGGGACACCTTCCTTTGCATATACAATCATTAACTGCAACGCAGGCAAGGGTACCTGCGTTGGCACTATGTGTCTATTTTTAGCGCTAGGGAAAACACAGGGGTGCGCCGTATTGTTGTAAATATGGTGCATCCCCGCGTTTTGTAAATGGCGAAGCACAGCGCTGCCAAATTTGGTGCAGCCCTGGGCTCCAGCATTTCCTTGTAAATATGCCTAAATGTGTTTTTGGAATGTTGGTGTGTGGTTTGTCAAGTGGCAAGTACTATTGTGAGGTCAGTGATGGATAACTACTGCATATCTGTGCTGTATTGGATGTATGCAAGGTGGTTTGTCTGCTGTGATGTGGTGCTGCCACTAGTGCTGCAGCATTCACAACTGCTTGGAGGCAACCCTTTGGGCTTTTCACCTTTTTAAATAAAATATACATAGCGCCAACTTAGCCTTAAGCGCACAATGGGGCATATTCTCAAGCCCCTATCGCCACGGGAACGTCACTATTTTTGACGTTCCCGTGGCGAAAGGGCCAACGCCCTATTCTCAAGGCAGCGTTAACCCACTCAACGTGGCTTAAAGCCACGTTAAGTGGCTTAACGCTGCCTTGAGAATAGGGCCCCTTTCACGCTAAACTTAGCATGAAAGGGGGCGTGCAGTGGGTGTTGCGGTGGGCGTACCACCGCAACACCCATTGAATTCGACGCTGCCACCTATTATCAAGGGCGGCGATAATAGGTGGCAGCGCCGAACTTAAGACCAGAAAAATCCTGGTCTTAAGGTGGTGAAACAAGGAGAAATGCTTAATTTCTCCTCGTTTTTAGGTCTCGCCTACGCAGCGCGCATGCGCTATATAGGCAAAAAGACCTTTAGCAATCGCTTCGGCTTTTCAGCCAAAAACGTGCACGCGTTGCATTGCTTTAAATGGCAACGCGTGCATGTTTGGCGATTCCCTTGCGGGAGCGAGCGGCGCCATGTGTTAGTAATTATCGCGCTCGCTCCCGCAGGGTAAACGCTGCGTGTGCCTGCCACGATTGAAGAAGGCTCAGATCTTTTACAGAAGACACATTCCCACAAGGCTGCTGGCCCGTCAGCGGCCAGCGTTCACACTCCGGCTTGTTTTTTTTGGGACTCTGCATATCTTTCTCCTTTGCAGTGTGCCTCCTTGGCCACTGTCCTGGCTCCCTGCTATGGCCCCTCTCTCCCTTTCACCGTGTGCTGCTCAGCTTTCTGAAAACCAACACTTATCCCCCACCTTTTAACACCTTGCTCCAAAGAAAGTGCTAATAGCTTGGAACAGTCATAACGGTTTTCATCAAGCTTCATTAAAAAACAAGGGTTCAGAACATGGAGTAGCAGAGCAAGGTTATGCAAACGTAAGAAAGTAATATCCGCTACTCGTACTCCTATCTTATGTGCGTCACTCAAGATTGTAAAATTATTTTCAGTTAGCAGAAGCCAAACCGATTGTATAATTGCCAGTGCCTGTTTTATTTAGAACCTGTGTTTATAAACGTCCTATTAAAGTGCTAACATGTGAGATATTCGCAAACTACGTGAGAATGGACACTGTTTGTTTCTGCGGCCTTCAATATGGCTCTTCGGCAGACGCTTGCCGTACATTACGTCGGCTCCAACAAACTGCTTAGATCATTTTTTCTCGGTTTACTTCTCCATTTTCTTACCAAGCTAAATTTCAGATCGTTTGACCTTTGCTTGTTAAAGGGTTATTTACTTCCATTCCGAGTAAAAACCCTCAAGTAAGTAACATGTGAAATTTGCAATGTCTTAGTTTGCAGAACTTTTCTCGGATATTTCCTCGTGTTGTGAGTTTTTCAGTCGAGAAACAGACATTGAAAATCAATAATAAATTAGGCAGCCCTTGCACAATATTTCAGGCCATTCGATCATAACTGTTTCCTGTGGTTTATAAGACAAAAGACATGTTTGTGTGAATTCGCAGTCTTCCTCGCAACCCGTTCTGCCTCCCCCATCCTGCTAGAACCAGTTTGTCTTGCTTGTCCCTTTGTGGCGGATACAATTATCTTGTGTTATGTTGACCTGGCAAAAAATATTCTCTCCTTCCTGGAATTGTCATGTTCATTGGCAGACTGACTTGGTCTTTCAATTGTCCTTAACATTTTGTTTGGTGTGGTACTGGAATGCTGGATACCATCTTGTAGCATTTTTGACTGTCTCCAAGGTCAGTGATGTTATTATCACGTTGATGAGATAGCTCTGTCATTAACAGACGCTCCTTTCCTTTTTACGACTGGAATGACAACAAATTTGTGACTGCACCTTATGTGATCACCAGAAAAAAGCACTTTAAGAAGCACTGCTGAGAAAGGGGGTATACCTCGGCCCAAATGTTGATTAACCGCAGTACAGCATTTGATTGGGCAAGAGTTGTGTTAGTCGTTGATGCCACAGAACTCTTGCTTAGTGGACTAAGGGCCTGAGAGGCTTCTCCACCTCATGCTAGGGTCACGTTGTTGGAATCAGTGGGCCTTTGTTAGGTGGAGCTTCCTGAAGATAGAATTAGGACGCAGCGGTTATCATCGTTATGGAGTAGAGGGAGAGTATGGAGCTTACCCATGCTGTTCTTGGCTTAACAGGTGGAAAGGTGGGCAACGCAAGTACCTCGTATACATAGAGCCACTGCTCCCTCTCCTTGCAGTGAGTGGGAGACACCTCCAGTCTACTGCTCGAAGTCACTTTACTGGGGGCCATATTGAAAGGCAGTACATTCCTTTTTTATTGATTTTATGTTTTAAACGATCTCACTTTTATTTTAATTTGCAAAGCGCCGGCGGTCTGACACGCCCCTCTCGCATGGAGGGTTATTTAAATTCACTATCAGCACATACGCACAGCTCTGCCGTGCACGACTGGATTTGCCCATTGGTCTCACTGTTGTTTTCATTGTAGGCACAGTGTGCCGGTTCTGAGGAGGTACCTGGCTCCCACATCACAGGGCGCCATATTGAAAGGGCATCCTTCCCTTTTTTTAATTGATTTATTTATATTATGCAAAGCGCTAATGTTCTGACACGCTCCCCCTTTCATGGAGGGTTTAAATTCATTATCAGCGCGTCCACGCAGTAGGCACGCCAGAGGCAAGCCTGTCTACGCCTGGATCGTGCCAGGTCCCAGAACCCCTGTTCAGCCTCCCATCATGCAGTCAGAAGACGCTACTCTGGTAAGGAAATTCAAGCATTTAATCTCTTAGGAAACATTTCGGAGCGCTTCCTCTCCCGACCAGTTACATTTGTCACGAATGTTGCTTTTAATTAAAGGAGCATGAGTCCTCTATTAATGCATCGCAGTTGACCAACCTGCCAATTTGGCGTTTCACCCATCACCAAGGGTCCTACTACTAAAATGCTGTGTGCGCTTATAAATGCGTGCTCACTAGTCAAACACAGTTTTGAATTCTCTGATTTTATAGACAGTCATCAAACCGATATTGTTTTTATAATAGGAACCTGGGCGGACTTGTCTTTGAGTCCCGACCTGGAAGTTGCAGTCCCCTTGGGGTATACTCTTAAAAGGGGTGGAAGCATAGCCATTATTTATCGAGAATGCTCTACTGCCAAATTTGACATAGCTTCATCCCCAGATTGCGAAGCACTTTCTTTTAGTATTGAACTTACAAAAAACAATAATTTAATGGTATGCTCATATAACGCCTGCCCGGCCCTAGGTGCAATTTCTTAAAGACAATCGGATCACAAATGGAAGCCGATTTATGCGGAAAAGATTTCACCGTTCTAGAGGACTTTCAAATTCACCTTGATGCCTCCACTGACTAAGACAAGGGGGCTTTCATGGAAATTATGACTACTTTAAGCCCCCCGAAACTAAGTCATAATCCTACCCATCCGTCCGGCCACACACTTAACGGAATATTCTCAAATAATCCTCAAATCTTTGTTAGGGATGCCTTGCCATTGATCTAGTCAGATCATCATGTAGTTATGTTCAAAATTAATATTTTACAGATATCTCAACCTAACAACGTACATGGTGGGTCAACTAGCTTTCGAGCCTAGAATAAAATAAACAGAGACCAACTCACCCAGCAGCAACCACAGTCTCAGCCATTACCTTCGCAAGATCCTGAGCAAGCTAAGTCAGACTATGCTAACTGGCTAAACTCAGCCTTTTCAACTCTAGTCCCATTTAAGACTACTAATGCCCATAGGAAAAAACCCTCCGCGCCTTGGTTTACTGAGACACTTAGAAAGGAAAAACAAAACTAATAAAGACAGGAAAGAAAATGGCGAACGCAGTACTACACACATAGGAAAGAATTATATAAACACACTATGACCAAGTACAAACTCTTACTGACAAGAGAAACAAGCATTGAAAATGCAACAGGTCTCTCCTTTGGTTAAGTTAAAGTCATTTGCTTTGCTAATGGTATTGTATAGCAAAGCAAATGGCTTTAACTTAATAAAAGGCGAGACCTATTGCATTTTTGATGCTTGATCTAAGCATTTTGTGGCAGTTTGTAACAAATGCATTTACTGAGTGCCGTGAAGTTTATGAACTTCACCACTGAATAACCGTACTGGAGGGGAACCTGCTTTAGCGTTTTAAAATTGTATTTGTTATCTAGTGGGTGTTTCTGGGTATCATGTACGTCTGCTTTTCGTAGGAGATGTTTATCTATGTGCTTTAAACTATCCCTGGCTTTACAGAAATTGGGGAGGGAGGGGGCAATGCATGCAGACATAAATTAGAGGGTTTTGATAACGGCATGTAGTAAGTCCTTCCACGCATTCCTCGCAGATATGTGGTACTTGGTATCATGTTCTGTTTTGTATGAGGCAGTCTTATTACCATGTTCCACTCCTTAAAGTACTATACAGCTGGCTCTCAGACGAGGAAACTCCATTTCCCACGTGTGAGCGCACACAGCTTCTGACCCTCTTGGCCTGGGGACGTTGAACAACCTGTCCTGTGGGATGCCTTCATCATCCTCCAACGGCACAGAAGAGGCTGCAATTGACCATGGGCCCCACTTTGGGGACGGCCATGATGCTTCTTGAGCATTGGCATGCCTCGGGTTAATCCGCATCACCTTCTCTCCTTATTACCGCAGTGTTTCGCCTTTTGCATTCACAGTGTAGCTGGGTCCAACAGAAAGCAGGTACATTTTTGTCACACCATATCAAGCACTTTATTTTTCGCAGCCTGCTCTTTATTTGTGGCACAACAGATGTACTAACTTGAACCTCTCTAAGCTCCCTTCCCCTCTCTCTTCACACAGCCTTGTGAATCGACCAGGTCTGAGAATACTCAAAAGTTGCCATCAGTCCAAGCTCAAAATTACAATGGAAAATAATCCTGCAAGTTTCTCTAATTAGACATTTGCAGACAGAAAGGAACATCTCCAAAATATATATATTTCAGTAACTTGCATGCTAATTTTCATCAAGTTACAAATTTAAAGGTTTCTAAATCATAAATTCAATATACATGGCGTGGGCTGGTGTTAATGTGTCTATAAAGGAATGCAGTAGGTTTATTTTGTCAAAACAAATAACTTTTTTTTCTGCTAAATTATTTTACCCATATTTTTAATTACGTGTATGTGGGCCGGCCAGGCTGCACGAGATCTCGCGATCTATTGGATCTGTAGCCTCTTGTGGCCCCATTAGGCTTTCAGCATGCGCTGGATTATTTCTGCTGCATATTATTTGCAGCCTGCAGAGGATTATCACATTCACTTGATCCCCAGCCAGCAGTGGATCCCCATCTCGCACCAGTCCCTTACAGCATGCATCAAATGCCCAGACTGGACTACATCTCTGGTCTGCACTTAAATCCGTGGCTGACTCTGACTCCCCAGAGTCTACAGGATACAGATCGAGTCTGCCTAAGACCCAAGGCCTTTACTTCTTCCCCTATCTGCCTTTACTCCTTCCCCTATCTGCAATCTCTCCAAATCCTGCTCTACAATAGATTTCAATCCTGCCCTAAGATCCCTGCTTGCATCAGATCCTCGGGTACCAAGGAACATTCATCTCGGCTCATCTTAGAGACAGGCACACCCGGTGAGCAGAATTAACACGAGCAGAAAAACATGGCTGTTACGAATTTCTTTATTCAAGCATTTCACGTTTAATTGTATATACCCACGGTAGCTATGCGCACAGGCTTCTTTAGTAGAAAAGTGCATGTTCACGGAGAGCATTATACGAGAGTCAACTTTGTTAAAAGAAATGGCTCGTAGCTAGTGAAGACAATAAAACGTACAAGCCAGTTTCTGACGTGCTTGCAATTTTCGCCTGTTTAAAGGCGGTGAAACAATCGAATGAAAAATAAAAATCAATGTTTGGCGACGTGGCTTTAGTAACTCTCTGTTACTTTCAGGGTCATTCAGATAGGTAATTCCTACATAAAGCTGGGGCACCTGTCATGTCCTTTTCACTAAGAAGCTCACACTAACTTAAGCTTCAGCTCAGCATATAAGGCTTAAAGTCTCTACATATGCTTCGAACGTGAAAGGCGGATTTCCGAAATGTGCAGGCATGGGCGCACTCACGACGAAGATAATTCTGTGCAGTTCTTGCCTTGTTGAAGCTACTTTCAAATCAACGTCGGTTTATGTTTTGATATAATTCTTGGAAGATGACGTACAGTAGGTAACATAATCTTCCATGTTGCCTTCTTAAATTAATTACAGGATTGAGTTTTTGCATACTCATGAATGTTCGAGCAAGGAAGTCCTGGACGCGCGGTTGCGAGACGCGCTCTGTGGTGGGGGAGGGGGGAGGAGCATGCTTAATGAGGAAGAGAGGGGGGCGGGTTGTGTGTGTAGAGTTAATGAGCCATGACGAGCAGTTGGCGGCTGCGCGCGTGCACGCGCGTAACCGCAAGCTTGAGGCCAGCAAAAGCCTCTGGCAGCACTTTGAAAAGCACACTTACTAAATGTCTCGCAGAGCAGCGCATGCGCTGGCTCAGACGAGACCTAAAAAAAAAGTGTTGGCAAAAGTGAAATTGTGCAATTATGAAGGCCGTCTACAAGCTTTCGCATGATCGCATGTATGCACCTGCTTATATTCTTGGTCACATGCTCAATACTAGAAGCGTCTCTGTTAGGGTCTATAATATGAGCATGTTGTTGTCTCTCAAAGAGTTTGTCAGATTTATGGGGATCATGTTGTTGGTTAGCTCTGTCACTCACAGACTATTACTTTTTGCAAAAAATACTTTCACACTGTTAGACAGAGTTCACTTTCAATACAGACATTTGTGATCCACTTGCTCAGCCTCTTAACATGGGTCTCTGCAGTTCCCCCCCCTATCCCCCCCCACCGCCCCTGTTCCCTAACACTCTCCAGATGGCGCTCTGCTGCTCGCCACCCTATCTGGGAGTTGTTCTTGCCCTCTACCTCTACTCTACCTCTCTTCTACCCCTCTACCTCTACTCTAACTCTCTTCTACCCTCTACCTCTACTTTACCTCTCTTCTACCCCTCTACCTCTACTCTACCTCTCTTCCATTCCTCTACCTCTCTTCTACCCTTCTACCCCTCTACCACCCCTCTTCTACCCCTCTACCCCACTACTACCCCTCTACCCCTCTACCCTACTACCCCTCTACTACCCCTCTACCCCTCAACCCCTCTACCCCTCTACTATCGCTCTACTACCCCTCTATCCCTCTACTATCCCTCTACCCCTCTACTACCCCTCTTCTACCCCTCTACCCCTCTTCTACCCCTCTTCTACCCATTGTAACTAGTAACACTGTGTCACAGCAGCATCACTCAGCACCACCACAGCATCACTCTGCACCACCACAGCATCACTCAGCACCACCACAGCATCACTCAGCGCAACAGCAACATCACTCAACACCACATCAGTATCACTCAGCATCGCCTTTGCAATAGTGCACCACCACATCATCATCACTCAGCAAGACCTAAGTATCATTCAGCATCACCTCAGCATCGTCTCAGCACCAGTCACCACCACCACCACCACCACTACCACCTCAGCATCACTCCGCACCACCTCAGCCTGCTCTCGGAATCTGGCATCTGTTGATTCAACCCTAGCGTCTGGCCGCTGCTAGTGTTATAATACAGGTACTAGTTCACAACCTTCAACCTCCAATTGTTTATGCCCCCTCAAAAAAAAACTTTAACAAACAACCATTGGAATAGGCAAAAACAAGTTGCCAGCATTGCAAGAACAAAAGAAAAATGAGGAAATTTTTTATTGTACATACATTTTTTAATATGGTCGTTCAGTTGGACATAATGCCTTCTTGGTCATATATAAGGTAACAAAAATGCTTCTGGCACTTTTTTATTACAACTTTTCAGCATGCTGCACAGCAGCCACACTTCTCTACAGCACAGCTTAAACACATTGGCAAAGTCAATAGCTCTGCCTAAACACTTATAAGGCCCCAAAGGCGAGACCTATTGGCTATGCCAATGCTTGTTGCTATTTCCATGTGTGCTGCAGCACACATGGAAATAGCAAAATGCCATGGTTTGTTTATGTACAGGAAGGTGTCCCTTCCTGTACATAAACAAACCTTTTTAAAAAAATGCCGTTTTGTAACTTACATGTGTGCTGCATGAAGCAGCACACATGTAAGTTACTAAACAGCATTTTAGATTTGTTTATGTGCAGGAAGGGACACCTTCCTGTACATAAACAAACCTCCCTGCTCGCAGACACCCTTGCACTCTGGTGCAAGGGTGCCAGCGTTGGCGTTAAGTCGTGCGACTTAGCGACGTCGCAGGGGGAAACGCCAGGCTGCACCACATTCTTGAGAATAGAGTGCAGCCTGGCGTTTCCGAAGTGGGGTGAGAGGCGTTAAGCCAAGGAGGCTAACGCCTCTCACCGCCACTTCCTCGTGAATATGCCCCAATATGTTTTAATCACAGTAGGTTCAGTATTCCAGATGATAACGTGCACAGAAGTTATGTTTCTTTTTCAAGGCCACCTTTGTTGCAGCATGTAGTACTCCCACCTAGTATTTTAAGTAAATGTGAGGGCCTTTTATGTTACTAAATACTGTGGGTTGTATGTCGTTTCTAATTGCTCTCAATTTGGGCAGATTAGGGAAGTCGCACATAGAGAAATGCTGATATATCAGCGACCACTCAGATTAGCATTTGGATAGATTGATAATTATTTTCTATTGCCATTCGGGGAGTGTAGCTCGCATTATATCACTGAAACATTTTTACTTATTCTGTACAATTTTTAAATGGACTAATTTGTTTACTAAGACATCCTCCCCTTTATCACTAGCAAAGATATGTTTTTTTCCTCTCAGCTCGTGACGCTTGGAAAAGAAATATTTTGAAACAAAGAAAATGACCGCTTTCCTGGAAGAAAAGGTAAACAAACTGCGGCAAGAACTGGAACTGTACTACCAGAAACTGCTGACGCAGCTGGAAGCCAGAGATATCAGAGAGCGGTCAAAGCACCCGACCCTGGCTCTGAAATCCAAGGTACGCGGTCTTCCTGCCTCTAGAGCTTGCCCTTTACTCCCTATGTGCAAGGGCCACGATTTCAAAACACACGCCCATTATGAACAACTTCTATGTTGAGAATCATCATGTGGTTTCCTGTGGTTGCTGATTCATAGCAGCTGATTTTCCGATCTTGCTTCATTTGTTTTTCAGTTTGTTTGAAGCACCAGAGTAACCCAAAGGAAGTCTGCCAATTCTTGAGCCCTACAATTTGTTAAATAAATAAATAACAAACTCAAACCGAATGTATTGGTTACAACATAGTTATTATTTTTTTAATTGCATATAGCAGATTGTCCTGAGCACACTGTGTTAAAATCACCAAGGCCTCGTTCCACATAACGCTGTCACGCATTGAATAGCACGAATAAATGCCTGCAAACTAATAAAGAACACAAGCAAAAACATATGAAACCTGTCAGTTTAATTGGATAAATTTGCGTTGCAGGTTTATTTGGAAAGGTAACTTGGAACAAGGAATCTGGCTCCGCTGCCTGCGTCAAAAGAAAAGGGCAGGAATGCACTGTATCCATGAGATACTGCGCATTCCTGTCTTTTTCCCCTGCGCTGGCGCACAATCAATCAATCAATCATGGGTTTGTAAAGCGCAGCTATACATCAGAGTGGGTCTCAAGGCGCTGGGGGGGGAGGGGGAGGAGCGCAGGTCCAGGATGTTCAAGGAGATCCGTCGAAGAGCCGGGTCTTGAGGTCCTTCGTGAACTTTGAGAGTGTTGGCGTTTGGCTGAGGTGGAGCAGGAGGGTGTTCCATGTCTTGGTCGTGAGGAAGGAGAAGGATCATCCTCCTGTTCTGGTCTTCTTGACGCGAGGCACCGTAGCAAGGGAGAGCTGGGCTGAGCGGAGGGATCTTTGGGGTGCGTGAAATGTTCAAGTATGCAGGTCCGGTGTTGTGGAGGGCTTTGTGGGTGTGGGTGAGAAGCTTGAAGGTGATTCTCTTCTCAATGGGGAGCCAATGTAGTGTACACAGGTGTTTGGCGATGTGGCAGTGGCGCGGTAGGTTGAGGACTAGTCTGGCGGAGGCGTTCTGTAATTCTGGAGTTTACAGGTGAGGTTCTTGTTGATTCCGGCATAGAGAGCGTTGCCGTAGTCAAGTCTGCTGCTGATGAGGGTGTGGGTGGCGGTCTTTCTGTGTTCGAGGGCGATCCACTTGAAGGTCTTTTGTAGGAGTCGGAGGGTGTGGAAACAGAGGATGAGACAGTGTTGATTTGGTGGTCCATCTTGAGTTCGGAGTCCAGGATGATTCCGAAGTTGCGTGCGTGGTCTGTGGGGGGGGGGGTTCCCGAGGGCGGGGGGGCCACCAGGTGTTGTTGCAGGCTTTGGGTGTGGGCCCATGATGAGTACTTCGGTTTTGTCTGTGTTGAGTTGTAGGCAGCTGCTCTTCATCCACTTGGTGACTGCTTCCATTCCTTCTTGAAAGTTATGTTTGGATACGTTGGGTTTGTTGGATAGGGAGAGGATGAGTTGGGTGTCGTCTGCGTAGGATACAATGTTGAGTCCGTAGGATCTGACGATGGGGGCGAGTGGGGCCATGTAGATGTTGAACAGGGTGGGGCTGATGGAGGATCCTTGGGGAACTCCGCAGGTGATCGGTGTGGGATACGAGAGGGAGGGTGGAAGTCTGACCCGCTGCGTTCTGCCAGAGAGGAATGAGCGGATCCAGTTAAGGGCCTTGTCCCGGATCCCTGCGTCATAGAGTCTGCTTGCTAGGGTGCCGTGCAAGACTGTGTCAAAGGCGGCAGAGAGGTCCAGCACAATGGGGTGCCTAAGCCAACGCAGGCACCCTTGCACCATGGAGCAAGGGTGTCTGCGTTGTAGGACACCTTCCTGCACAAAAATAATCATGAGAGGTGTTTCCTTTGTATGTGTGCTGCAGAACACATCACACATAGAAAGAGGAACAAGCATTGGAAATGCAATAGGGCTCGCATTTGTTGGATTTGGAACTATTGATATTATAAATGCCAATTCTTTTTACCTATGCAATAGATATGCCTTCTCCACCTTAATAAAAGATTGAACACCGTTGTTGTTTTTTTTATGTAGTACACCTGCAATGGTGCAGTAGCGTTGGGAGTGAAAATGGCAGTTCCGACGCCACATTAAAACAAGAAGTGTTGTGAGGGTGCAGTACCATAGGCTGTCACTAGATGCCCCTTGGGACCTCTTTTGGGCAAATATTGTACTGCATCCTGAAACATGACGAGGCAAAGGATATGGAGCAGCGGTGAGAGCTGCCAACTGGTGAGTTGGGGATCCCGGTTCGAGTCTGTTGTCAGGCTCAACATCCTGTGATAATGGGATGATTTTTTAATTTTCCTCCTGCCCATGACCTTGTGTGCTATATAAATAAAAGCAGTTTGTAAAGTAACAAAAAAAACGAGCAAAACAGCAGTGGCCTCATGGGTGATGGGGGCCTGCCATCAGTGTTGTGGGAGGGGTGAGAGGGAGGCACGGGGAGATTAAGGGATATGAAGCAAATGGAAGTAGTGTTGTGGAAGGGGTGAGGGGGAGGCGCGGGAGATAAAGCAGGGCAAGGTAATGATGCGACAGAAGTTTCACTGCACAAGTAAACAGAACAATTAAGAGTAAAGAGGCAGGCCAACTGAAAAAGAGTTCTCTCTAAGTATAAATAACCTGAATAGTAAGAACACATGTAAAAGGGGCAGTCCTCATGGGAAGATACAAAATTCCAGCATTTTTAAAGGACAGCAACAGGAACCAATGAAAAAGATGGGTGATTTCAAGCCCATATCCTAGATACAGCATGGTTCGAAGAGACAGCGCAAGCACTGCTTAGGCAAGACCTAACAAACGATGAGAAATAAGGATATTTCTCCTTGTTGCGCCTTCCTAACGCCACCCCACAGGGTGGCGTTATAATCTGACGCATTGCCAGGTTTATGATTCCTCATAAATCTGGGAATACTTCAGATTCCATGGGAGTTGCATGGGAACACCCACAGCAACACCCATGGAACTCCCCTTTCACACAGTGTTCTGCATGAAAGGGGCACATATTTACAAGGCCATGTAAAGCCACGTAAAGTGGCTTTGGCTTTATGTGGCCTTGTAAATATGCTGCGGCACATTGCGCCACTGGAGCGTCACAAAAGTGATGCTCTGGCGGGGCAAAAGGGCTGCTAGGCTTCATAAATGAGGACCTTAAGTCATTGACAGACCACAGTTTTACAACATGGAGACTGTGAGGTGTACCTTTGCCTGCAGTATTGATTGCCACTCCAATACATCATTGCCCTTCTTGTTGAAGTTTATCGCATGGTGTTAATTTCACTTCCATACACCTTTATTTATATGAGACTGACCTTCTTCAGTAAAATACTGCAACCAGAGGCTAACCATGCCAAAGGCAGCTGTGCCCTGTGATGTTCAACATGTAGCTATGTTGAGAGTGTGCTTTAAGGTCCCTGCCATTCCTGTATATCACTACCAATGCAAGGTATTCCCTTCTTTGCATCACTGTCATTAGACGCTTAATGCTCTCTTAATCACAACAAACATCAGGGGCCGTATTATGCAGTGAGCTGCATTTCCCTTTTTAGCACCGGGCGCACCTTTCAAAAGTTGTGCCCAGCTCTAACAAGGAGAGTGCGCCACACTATATTGAATGCGCTGCTTCCAGGGCAGCCGAGAAGTTGTGCTGCCCTGGGGGCAGCGCATTCAAGTGAAATACGGAGCGGCTTTGAAGCAGCTGCTCTGTGTTTCCCTGTACAGGCCACATGTCGCCTGCACTTTTAGGAGGGGTGAGAGATCCCCTTGCAGGCAGGTGCAGTGAGTGACTGCACCTGCCTGCAAGGGAATGTCTGAGGGCCCATAGGACCCCCTTTCCCTTTCCAGAGAGCTACCATCAGATGGCGCACTGAGAGTGCGCCACCTTTTAGGTGCCTTTTAGGCACCTTTTACGTGGCGCACTCTCAGTGCGCCTCCTGACAGCTTCTTTGCCTTTTCACCTGCATCCATAATACGGCGTGGGCAAAGAGGCAAAGGGATTCCCTCATTTGCATGGGGCCACACCCCCATGCAAATGAGTGAACACCCTCTGGTGATAACGCTGGTGCTATATGTGCACCAGTTCTATCTGTATTACAGAAAGGGCCACAGAAGTGTCTGCGGCCTTGTCTGTAATACCAATTGCCATGGGGTGCACAAAGTGGGCACACATGCCTGTTGCACCCCCGGGGCACTTTTAATAATACGGCCCCAGTAGGCGGCATATTGATCTGCCTGTGATGACAGCACAAATTGCCTCCATTGTAACTTGTTTTCCTTATTTCTTCTGACTAACTCTATTTAGATATCACCTACTTTTAAAATGCCTGATAGAAGCATGCCAAAGCTAATAACGACAAAGCAGATGTTTAATGACACCTTTTTTCCTTGCTGCATGGACTCAGCACAAGGACGTACCAGGCATATGAAGGCCCAACCATGCCATGGGAATGACCCAACTGGAGGAAAGATAACCTATCTCCCTGTTTATCTGGATTTCCAGAGCCTCTTTAGGGGAAATAGGGAGACAGGATTGTGTAGCCTGGCAGAAAATGCCACACTAAGCTGCTATCAGCCATATTGTTGCACTGCACATTTGAAGTCGAGCCAGGCCGTAGGTCCAGATTCCTTCCCCTTGTAAAGGTTATGTAGCAAAGCAACATTTCTCTGTGGACATTCTGATTTTTCACCTTTTTCTAGATATTATTGTTCCTGGTATTATGACTCTGTGCATTGTAACACTGTTGTTCTGTGTATAAATGTTTATTCTCTGTCCCCAAAACTGTAATGTAAAATTGGCTTCACCCAGATGGTGTAATTAATTTTCCGGTAATGCTATTGTATATTGGTGTACAAAATACAGTAATAGCATGGGTGTTTAATGTCATATGTGGGTTGCAGTGTATATTTACACCACTCACATATATGACGAAAATATATGGCTTTAAGGAGCATCTTGCTCTGACTGGGCTGCAGTTTGAAAACACTGCTGTGACACCTCGCAAGGAAACGTGCCATTGCCATGTAGGAACACCACTTAGATTATATATCAGATAAGTCACTCCTAAAGTGTGCCTTGTACACCCACAGAGCTGAGTGCTTAATATAAAAAGAAATGTGGTATACTACACATTAGGACTACTATGGGCTCATAGTGACCAGCTCTCCAAAAGCTGTTTGCACTGTGTAGGTAAAGCTGCATTTTTCATGAAAAGCCCTAGCTTTAAATAAAATCCTTATTTTTATATGATATCTCTGTCAGGAAAAATACTAGAGCGATGATTAAATGCTATTTTCACTTAGTTTCTAATAATCTGATTCAGTGTTTAAAGTAGACTATTGGCATTTTAGTAGATAAATAACTCTATTAAAGTTTACTTTGTGCTGGATAAGATCAGTTTAGAATTGGTTTGCCTCTTAGCCCTTCTACAGAAGCCCAATACACATCCTTGGCTGGCTGTTAAAAGCCCTGCTACTGGGGGTATGGGTGTTGTAAGCAGATGTTCAGATAGCGAGGATTAGCGACCTAAGAGGGGGACAGGAATTATTGGCAAAACAAAGGGCAGCTTTCACATTACCTCTTTTAATTTGTAATGCCAGAGAGGGCTGGAAGGTTCTGCACCAAGTCATTCCCAGGGTTCTCGCAGACTTTATGGAACTGACACCAGCAGGACAGAGGACCAGTTCTGGCTGCAGCAAAGAGAGGATATATTATTTCCATCGGGACGAGGCTCTGGGAAGGAGCTTCTTCAATTGAAGGATGGTTAGAGCCATTTTGTTTTAGGGTTCATGTGAAGATGTGCTGGAAACCAAGAGAGGCAGTGCTGTACAAAGTGGTGGGGATTTTTCAAGAGAATAGCTAGCATTGTGTGGAAGGAATCTCCATTCATTAGGTACTGCACAAGATTAGACTGGCTCCTAAACACCCCCTCCTCAGAACACTCCTGGTCCTAAGAAGAAAACTAACTCACGGAAAGAGAAGACTCAAGGCCTCCTGACTCCTGCTGGCACCCAGGTATTTTAAGTGCTCTCCAGTGGTCAAGGGGATGACCTCCTCTTTGCCTGCTCCTGAGACACAAGCTCACCACTGTGGAGTGGACCCTGCAGGAGCTCTGGCTGGAAAGACAATTGGTGCTTAGAAGCCTGCCCTCGGGACCTGAGGGTTGCAGACCTACAGGAGTGGCCAGGAGGAACCTTCCTCTCAGTTAGAGAAAAATGGGTTTTCCTAATTTTTTCATCTCTGGAGGACCGCGGCAAGTTGCTGAGCACCATTAGTGGACAAGAAATCAACCTTAAATAATCAGTATCTTATATTACAGATTCATTGTTTGACTTTCAAAACAACACATCTTGACTCCATATCCAATTAAAACCTAACCGATACATCCTTTCATTCATACAAGTCATAAATCATCCGTAGTAAAGGGAATGACTAATTATGACTACTGCGGTTTATGACTTAACCTTCGAGTGAGTTTATACTTTAGTTCACTATCACTCCACTTTTGTAGCCATTTCTCTGTAACATCGACTATGAGCACATAGTTTTGCCAGTCTTACTTCATTTCCTTTACCAGGATGGTAGAACATACCACTGGCAAGGTAAAACTATATTTAGTCTCTGTTGATGTGTATCGGTATATCAGGGAAAATCACCTATTATTTTTCAGCATAGGAATCAACTTCTCATCTTACAAGCAATGCATGCTTACCACGTTAATCTCTATTTTGTTTTTATCGTATTGAATACACAATGATGATGATAAATCAAGAGGAGCCCAAGTCTAGATCAAAAAGCAAGTTACCTGGGGAGAAACTGGCATTGCTACTAATAAACGGAGTTTTAAGGAATACGTAGTGAAAACAAGATAAATAGAGGGTTTTATTGTTTTGTTTTCTTGACTTAAATGTTGGTTTTACCACTTGAATATACATGCTTTTCTCTAGGGAATGACTTTCTACTTGGTTACTATTTGTGCCACAGCTACCAGGTGTTGAGTAGAGTTTCACAAATAACTGTGTTAAGACTTAAACAGGGCATACTTATTACGTTTTTTGGGGGGTTTTTCGGAGTTTTAAATAGCGCGAACTTGACCCGAAGGTATCAGGTATCAGAGCGCTTTACACAAGCACCAGCTGCGTTACGCAAGGCCACATTCATTTTGTTGTTAGGCACAGGGAGTTTAAGTGATTTGCTCAGAATCACAGGATGTTGAGCGTCATTGCTGAGACTCGAACCCGGTTCCCCAGATTTGAGGTCGACTGCCTTAGCCGTTAGACCACATCCTCTCACCAAAAGTTGGTAAGAGTAGTTTAGAGAAACTGTAATCATCTAATATTGAGTGTTTATGACTTCTGTTTCTGGTCATCTGTTGACAGAGGTAGTTAGCAGGCGCAATGTAAGTCAATTAATTATTACGATACCAGTCTTTTAACAGGGTAAGCAATGCTTGCTTTGTATAAGTAACTCATTATGGGGATAAATCATGCTGGAGCTAATCAGGGGAACATTTTTTGCTTTTCAGAAATAGAGAATGCCTAAAGAATTATAAAAAAACACCCGGATGATGGTCTTATTGTACCATTCCATTTTCTTGCAGGAGCCTCCTTGTTTCTGTAAATAAACAGATTTTCGGTCATCATTTGTGTAATGATTTTAGGAAACATATCAACTGATTGCTACTGATTGCTAACCATTGCCCTTGATATATGCCTATTTAAAGCCAATTCACGTTTCACAAGTGTTTTCCATGCTATTTCAGCTGATTACCTTTATCATCAGAAGCCTATCATTTTGATAATTGATCATGTATGCATTAGATCTAAACTCAAAATTTGATGCACAATTATAATTTGTTAGACTAAAATTTTTTTTAAATAAAAATTATTGAGAACATGAATGATAATTCTGAGTGACACAAGATGATTGGATAATAATTAGAGTTATCCCACAGTAGGCACCAAATTCAGAATTGCATTGCTTCGTGGCCTCTAGTTTTACAAATGCCCAAAGACCAGAAGGGACAACTAATTCTCTTAGCAGGATACATAACTATAGACTGATTCACTCTGTTTATACATGGAGTGTGCTGTTTCAGTCAAAGTGTCCCAAGATCAAAGGATAGGTCAGAGTTTCGATAAGATCAGATGAGAGTAACGTATTAGCTTGCCTGGTTCAGGTGATAACGTTCTCCCATTCACAGCTTGAACCACATCAGCTGTCTTGCTATCTTTCTTAATTGATCCATGAGTTATCCAGGTTTGATGGGAACCCCTACAACTGATTAGAAATTTGTAACAAAAGTGGCAGCCCAACCTTCTAAGCATAATTCCTTAAATCCTCATCCTGAGAGGATTGATTGGCGCTCAGTGGGCATGATGGAACATTATCCCCCTGCTAGTGCATTCTATGCACAACTTGATAGAGCTTGAATAAGCACTTCTTTCCTCTGAACGATTCTCCCGAATACTGCCTGTTTTCAGGGTCAATGTGGGGAATCGATATTCATTAGTGTTATCTCAATCCAAACAGTCTTGTTGGCTAGATATTTTAATCACATAAAATAAGGCAGGCCATCCATTAGTGCCTCTTAGAGATGACACTACCTGTCTTCTGCAGAGGCATCAGCTTCAGATCAATGAAGCATTCATTAAATTGACCAAATTGACCTCAGAATGTAGCATAGTTATCCAAACTTGAATGATTATTTGTACCTCATTACATAGACCATGGTGAGCCAATATTGGCCAAACTATTCATGAAGTACCCTGCCTTTGCTTGATCAGTGTGAAAATGGGTAAACTTTTCAACCTAATCAAGAGAGCATCTAAAAACTCCTTCACCTTTAGATCAACCCCATTAAACTTGAGGTTCCTCTACTCTACAAAAATAGATTGAAATGTGACAGTATAGATAAGAAGTGCAACATTTCTGTTTAGCAAGTTATAATCCAAACTACCCTGCAGAGTTACTGCTTGGAATTAAAGGCAACTCCAAGAGAGACCTGAACCTCTTTTATTTAGAAACCTGTCAATGGCTGGAGATGTTGGGTAGATTCTTCACATTTCTGAATAAAGGGAGATCACTGTCAAAGTCAGGCTGTCAGCCTAATTAAACTGAGCTAAGAGCAACCTAAAGGGAAAAGCTACAATACCACACATTTATTTTGGTGAAACAGGACATTTTCTTTCTTTTATTCTTTCTTGTTACAGTATTAGGTCTAGACTTCCAGGTGTCGGACTGTCAATTGAAGTAACTGACCTGAGTCTTTACCTCTATACTTTTATGTATTGCACTGGAACTGCAAATTAGGAACTAGCACAGGCTGTGTAAATAGCTATATACATTGGAAAAGCAAGGACAGGAATACAGATCAAAGCATCTGATGGACTGGTATCCATGGAGCAAATGCTTCTTACGTGATGTAAACTAAGCAATAGGTTATTAGACCAAGGTGGCTCTGCTGCCCTGGTATTACTTAATCTCTCTGCTTCGTTTGACATAGTCTCATATGCCTTCCTTATCAATTGAGTGTTTGAAAATGGATTTTGACTCTAAGCCCTTAGCAGGCTAAGGTCTTACCTATCCACTCAGTCTCAATCTAACCTGTTTGATACCTTTTACTCAACTGAGACACCAAATAAGTGCAGAGTTCTACAGGGATCCTTATTGAGTCCCATGTAATTTAACATTTATATTGCTACCCTGTTAGCGCTAATTAGATCCTTTTGTTTCAATATCATGCTCTACGAAGATGATACTCAAATTGTGATCTCCTTTGCGGACAACTTAACCTTGAGCCAAAAACAATTTTGTGCCTGTAGATCAGCAGTAGCATCCTGGATGAAAGCCAAATGTCTAAAACTCAATAGGGTAAACATCGTTTACCCCGAAACTGGAACACTGCATGCCATTACAACATGGTCGTTACAACTCATGCCATTACTCCGCAAGTCGGAACGACTTGCTCTAGGGGTCAGAAGGTGTTGGATTTAAAATCCAACACCTTCCCTACTGTTGCTCAGACTGGAGTTGGAATAGTAAATTATACTATTCCAACATCCAGCAGCACCCCTAGAACAAGTCGGTGTTTCGACTTGTGGAGTAATGGCATGCGTTGTAACAACGCGGTCGTTGTAATGACCGCGTTGCAATGGCATGCGTATAAAAAGCATGTAGGGTAATGAGGCATATTCCTCAATAGTGATAGAACAGATGTTCTCCTATTTGCATTCATTCTTCAGCATTGTCGAATGTGTAGTGGCCTGCGAAATTAGGCAATAGTCCCACCAGACCACCCAGGCTAAAATCCTCAGTGTATTCTTCAACTGCAATTTATCCATTGCCACTCAGATCAATCTGATGCGTTGTGCTGCCCAACACGTTAAGGAAGGTTATTTCCCTGCTGTGGGAATCCACTCGTAAAAGGATTATGCGGTCTCTTATTATCTCTTGCTCAAACTATGGAAACTCCCTTAATCTGGGTCTCCCAGAAAGTCTTACTAGCTGCCAACAAGTGGTCCAAAATGTCATGGCTCGGGTAATCTTAAAACTGCCAGTCTATGTCGTCCAACTCTAAGAGCTGCACTGGCTCCCTGTCTGAAAGCGTTCTATGTTCAAAGCATTATGTATGTCACACACAGCTTGTTACAAGTCAAGAACCACCTATCTAACACATATAGTGGTACCATATCTTCCCACCCAGGCTCTTCGATCACCAATGCAAACCTCCTGCAATTTCCTTTGGTTAACAGAACTAGAAGGGGCAGCCAATCCTTCTCTTTTTTTTATCTGCCAAATCGTGGAAACTTTATCCACCAGTATCAGACAGACAACATTCTTAACTCTCTTCAGGAAAAAACATAAAATGTGGCTCATTCAGTTGACCTAATCTTCTGATCAGTGGTGTCCTAAATCCCTTAGCGCCACAATACCCTTTTCTGGGTAAGAGTGTGCTTTATAAATCTTCTAATAATATTTATGTTTATTTGAGTTTTATATAGCGCTGGTATCAGAGCGCTTTACATAAGGTTCCACAAAATTACAAAATTACATCAGTTACAAATTACATCAGTTACTAGAAAAACATTTCAAGAGCGTAGAAGACTAAATAAATAGAGCTTTGAAGGGTAAGGGGGTGGAGGTAAAGGGGTAGGAGGGAGATAAGATGGGGGTAGGATGGAGAGATGAAGGAGAGTCTGCCCAAAGTCCGGCTGGGTAGGTGACGGCCGAGGGGGAAGTCCACAGCCCATCTCCTCTATAGCAATCAGGTAGCTCCACCGGGCATCAGCCAAACAGCTAGGTCTCAACGGGAAAACAATTAGGGAGCAAAGAGGAGGGATAAATGGAGCGTAAAGGAGAAAGTGGGTGGAGTAAAGGGGTAGGAGGGAGAATATGACGGAGAGACGAAATAAGGTCTGCCCAAAGTCCGGCTGGGTAGGTCATAAGGTTACACAATGAGGATCAGAGTTACCGGCTAACATGTTACATTAGTTAAAAGCAATCAAAACTTAGTAACCAAAGAAAAAGGGCAGAGTTACAGAAAATTTGTCATGGGAGGGGGAGGGGAAGGGAGAAACAGGGAGACGGGGAGAAACTAATAATAATTATATTATTAAAAAATAATGTTGTCTCTGGTATTGCAATTGCAGATCTACATCACAATCATTGTGATGTCCTGTTTTTTGTGTTATAAGAGGCAACGAGAAGTCACTGTTGGAATATAAATAATGTACCTTGTATTCTGCAAGATTCGTTCACTAAGCTGAAAAAGGATTCTCAAGGATTGCATAGTCAGAATGCAAAAGTCAGTAGAGAGGAACCTTAATTTAGAGGTGCAACAGTTTCAAAGTGCCTTTGTTCTGGTCACTCCTGTGATTGTGTGTCCCATTAGCCTGCAGAAGTCATAAACCAGTTTGTGGAGCTTCACTTGAGGATCATGGTTCAATGCAATTAGCAAGGCTAGTTAACCCCTAGAAGGGCATGTGCGAACCAATAGTCCAGCAGCAGAGTAAAAATGTCACATATTTTACACAGGTGAATAAAAAATACTTGTAATTAAAGAATTTATTTGGGTGTTTCAAAGACTGGCCATCATAAAGTGTGATGGTTACATGACGGGCCTTCTTTGATGGCGTATAGGGAGCTCTCCTCAAAGGAAGACAGTTGGAAGAAGTAGGGGCCTCAGCACTGAGCACAAAGCTGTCTGTCTTCACTGCAAATAAGTAGAAATAGAACTCCAATATCTAGAAATTATTGGCATTGGACAGCTGTAATGCACACAGTGAAAAGCCTGTGTTCAGACTTCTCTGAAGCCAATGGAAGACAATAGGAAGAAGCTCTGCCACAAGGGCAGAGCAAATGTGATGGAAGACATGGGGACGTTGGGTCACAAAATTGCTCATAAAATAGTGCGAAAAGGTAAGTCTGAAATAATGGTCTTGAAATGTGGTAAACATCTCTGTCATCAACCTCATGTATATCGAAAAAAGGGAATGTGTGTTATAAAGATACATTATTCTAATATATTTAATTATCCAAAACACCTTATTGTAATGGAATTAAAACATGTCTTTAATATCTGATTGGAAATTGAAAATTCAGTTGTGTCTACCGTATAAAGCTGCCAGTCTTCCTTTTCTTCCTCTCTAGAATACCTTGATTATCCAAGTCACCACAAAACAACAGGAAATTGACCAACTGAGAAGAAAACTGGACAATACCAAAATGAGGCTAGTTGTAGAAATTAAGGTAATGCAGATTTACCTTTGCCATGTATTTGTTTAATGTGTATTATTTTCGGACAGACATATAGATTAGCAGCCACTGCCATTGCAATCAGGTTATGGCAAATAAAGTCCACAGCTTAATTTACTGATTGATTTTAGTGGTTTACATGGGGTTAACAAACTTGTACACCCTCGATTAGAGGACAGCTGGTGTCAGGTGGGAGATAGGTAAGACATATGTCCAATATCACTGTTGCTTGTTAGATGTGGAAGGATTTCTCAAGGTGACTTTTTTTGGTGTTTAAAAAAAAAACCAATTGGTTTAGTTGTGCTTCAAGGAGAGATCACCTTTATCCAAGATACATGTTCATGGATGTTAATTAATGACTACCAAATGTGGCAATTGCTATCCACATGCTCCTGCTTGCAATGCTGGGCCTCCTAATGACCACTCGCTAGCAATCAATGTTTTAAATCTACCAAATACAGAATCAACTGCCGTGCTATTACTTAGTTATTTGATAGGCATTGGTGAAATATGTTTATGTTAGGGCATGTGTTTTACAGTTCACTTCCCCTTTGTCTGGATCTTAATAGCTCTGCAAGAAATGTAATAGTTACATTTCTTATATCGGATTTGTGTTTGTCCTATTTTTACTTTAATTCTTGTTAATCTTACATGGTAGAGTGCATGTGGCCTCTTTATTGAAAACACAACATAATTTGTATCATGTATAGGAAATGGCATTGCTCTGCACCCTTTATTGAACCACATCCTCCTTGATTAGATTACCCTAATTATGAGAACAAGGGAAGGAAAAGTACATACATTATTCCTTGTTATTGTGTGTCTTAACTGCCTGTAGAGATGTTGTTTCAGGTTATTTTAACAGTATCGTTACATTAGACAATTTTTTATAGACAATTGTGGGTCGAATGGAAAACAAAATGTTATCATTTCCTTCAACCTTAATTCTGTACTAATGTATTGTAATGATTATATTAATTCTTTAACTCACCAGGAAATATATTGTAATGAAGGTTAATTTGGATCGTCCTTATTTGTAATTCAAAAGTGTATTAATTTCTTTAAATCACAATTTCATACTTATAGAAAGAAGACTCAATTTTTACCACAGATTAAAAACGTCTGAGGAAGAGACATTAGACTCTCAACATGCATAGTGGTACATCTTCATGAGTGCTTTTCCACCACAGAAATTGTGCAAATGACAGAAAACAGTTTCCCTTTTTATTACAGAATTAAAAGGATTAACTGTATTTTAATATTGGTAGGGGTGGCATTCCTCAAAAATCCCAAAATGGTACTGTCTCTAATGAGTCCTAAGAGGTATATATCAATTAGGATTTCTCTCTGCAGTTCAAAACATTTTACAAGATTTGAATGCAATATGAAGTCAAATGAAAACTTTGATATGGTCTATGAGAAGCACCATTTTAATTGACGTCTGAGTTACAGACTGTCATTAATGATTTGCATTACTTGGTGTTTGTCTGTTCCAATTGTTTATGATGTTTATAGAACATTTAAGATACTTAGAACATTTCTCATTTGCTTTTCTTTCCTTACATTCATTACATAGTGGCAAAGAGAATCTATTAAAGCAAAAAGGGGACAGACTACCTTTACTTAGACTTTCCCTCATCAAATTTCGATGAAACCTTTTGGCAAGTGTTGGTTTGTTAAGCATACTGGCTCCATAACTGAGGATGCAACTGGATCAGAGTAAAAGACCATATTCCTTTGGGCTTTAGTGGTGCTCTCTAATGAATTTCTAGCAAATGCTGTCACAAATACTGCTTCTTAAAGCTTACTGGGGTTGTAACATTCATCAAAGCAGATTGGATTGAATGAAGCAGGACAGGGAATACCCCTCTTTCCAGTGAATGATTTGGACGTTGTGTTGACAATGAGGCAACTAATCTGATTAAAAGCAAAACCACAATTAGATATAGATCCATTCTTATTCCAAAGGGATCTTGCTGTTCACATAATGTTAGCCACTAGATTGTATTTTCCTCCACACAAAATGTCTTTGCCTTGCAATGTGAAATTATATGTCTGCTGAGCTAATCCTGTTTCCTCCTTAGTTGTACTGTCGATCCAGTACTCTGAAGGTGGGACCATTGTTAGACTGTTAGAGCATGGTATGTACTGTAGTTATTGTCAGCTCAGTAGGTAAATTGATTGACACTTCACTATTCACTTACAGGTACATGCATCAACCATTTTTGCAAGCGCAAACGGTGCGATTCGCAAAAATCGTCCGTTTGCGCCCGCAAAAAGGGCATTTGCTATGCATGAAGGGTCAAGGCACTCGCAATTTGAGAATTTGCAATTAATTGCGAGTTATCAAATTGCGATTGCATTTAAGGAATCGTATTTTGCGATTCCTTAAATGCAATGCAAGAACCACTTTGAAGTAGCGATTTCGCTACTAGGGGGCGCAAATTACCATGAAGTTGAACTTCATGGTAATTTACAAAACTTTGAAAAATGCACTAAAGTGCATTTTTCAAAGTTATAGGTTACACACACACACATGTCCTTTGGACATGTGTGTGCTGTAACTATTTGTGCACAGATCAATTTCAGGGTGCAACAGGGTGTCCTTTTGACACCCTTGAAATTGCATGCGCAATTTGCGAGTACCAATTGGTACTCACAAATTGCGCATGCAATTTCCCATTCATTCCTATGGGCCTGTAGGCCTGTAGGCCCATAGGAATGAATGGGAAGCCATTCCTTATTTGCGACTCGCAATTTGCGAGTCGCAAATAAGGAATGTGTAGGAATTGCTATTTTTTTAGCGATTCCTACATGCTTAGGCTTTTGCGAGTCCTTAATTGCGATTCCTTAATAATTGCAATTAAGGACTCGCAAAATCCTACCTTGATGCATGTGCCTGATAGATCCTTCCATCAAACTATTGAAAGTTTCCTAGCAGCTTCCTGATGATTTGCAAATAACCTTCTATCTTAGTTATAGTTCGTAGTTTATGTTGTGTATTTAGGGTGTGAGAGGATCTAATTTATAGCTTTTTCTCGAAGCTGTTGAGTCTTGTCTTATTCTAGATGTAAGTGTGACTTAACTCATGAATTTCTAGGAGTAAGAAATCCTTAAAGAAACAATCTTTGTGACTTGAGCCCTTAGACCCTTGCAGAGAAATTAATGGGCTTTTAATTGTGTTAATTTGATTCGGCTCGATTATGACCAGTTTTACTGGTTGTGGGAAATCCTGACCAGATTTTTCCAGGCTTAAAAATAGCATGAGGCATTGTCTGAAGTAACAGAATTGAGTAAATACCGGAGGAATAAGTATTTCCAGATTCCAAAGGTGAATCCCAGAGTTCAACCCTGAATGCCTGGTAATTCTGCACACTTAGAGTTAAATAAACCCCCTGTATCATTAACTCTGGGTGTGCCGAAACAGCACCCACACATTAATGAAGCCTTATTTGGCAATCTATAGTGTGCTGCATGTGTGTGGTATGTTCTATCTTTTGGGTCCTATTGAGAGTATGTGTGTTTTGTCCATGCACAGAATGATTCTAGGAAAGGGGGAGTAAAGGTGAAGACAACAAATCAATAAAAGAGGGAATGGGAGCATGCCAGTGGGCATTAACTACAAAAGGGATGCCGGTAGGAGAAAGCATGTGGTGCTGAGAAAAATGAGAGTGTAAGGTGCAGAGGCCATGCGCAGCTGTAGGATGGAGAGAGAAGGGAGAAACTGAGAAGTGCTAGGACGTTAGAAGCAATGGGAGGAGATTGGATTGGTACTGTTAGGAAGAAATTGTGCCATTACCTCCTGGGGAAGAGATGGGAGTAGGAAATATTTCAACAATAGTTTAGGAACTGTATGGAAGAGAGCAAAATAGGTACTGTCTGGTTACTTGAGTAAGAAACTACAGGGAAATAGGTGGCTACATAGAATTTCCTGACAATTATTTGATTTTGTTGGTCCTGAAACTGCTAATTGTCACCTTGATACATAACAAATACACAAGGCAGGTGAGGATCTCTGTCTCTGCATAAGGGCAGCAGATGAATTGAAGGCACTGATCCTTTGCTAAGAGTGCACCATGTTTGTGGTGCCCGCTATGCAGAAGCTTTTCTTCCAAGAAAAAGCAACTTCCAAAGCACAAGTTTGCTCCGGAAAACAAAAAAAAAACAATGACCCAGATGAGCATAGAGTTTCCTTCATGCACGTTGGCATCATTGTTTGATTTCTTTTTGCTGGACCACCATGCCTCTTAAGGTGGGCCCTGGCAGGGAATCTAATGACAGTCACCTCTCCCTAAAAAGGCTCGGTGACTGTCACCATATATCAAAAAAGGGAGAGACTAGGGGCACTTGTAGGTCCAGGATACACGCCCCAGAATAATCAGACTATCAATCTCAGTATGCAGTTCCTTGAGGAAAAGTAGAGGTAGAGGCCTGGTCGGTATTGCAAAATTTCCCAGGGGTGGAGACAAGGTGTCTCCCACTTTGGGAATTGGGGCCTTTACCCACCCGGCTGGGTGTCATGCTTCATCATAGGGCATGCTCCTTGTCAGGCCAGCGCTGCAATGCCTGATGGGCACCCTATGAGGGGCTCTTTCTCAGAGATCTTTTATTCCCAAGCCGTAAGGTGCGGTGTGGGTAAGGGGCCTTGTAGTGTAGACGTGAATGGGGAATGTGAGTGAATTGTGAGAGGGAATCTAAAATGAGGCGCAGTGGTGCTCCAAATCAATTCTACCCATCGAGTCCACTGGTCCCAGTTAAAATGAGAGGTGTGACACCACTGAGGTAAGGTTCAGTGGTGGCTACAATGTGTGGGTCAACATGTTTCTTGCCTCGTGTGTCAGGATGATCACATGGCAATTCTTCAGGACTAAATATAAGGAATAACTATCTACACAGTGGTTGGTTCCATAGTTAGTATACAGTGTAAACCAAGCACACAAATTGCCCTAACACTGAGGTACCTTATTGTCAGACTGACCTAAAACATAAAATGATAATGAAAATGACATAAATCATTAGAGACAACATTAAAAGCAGCCTCTGAAGAGGTATCATGCAAGAGACTCAATGGTCAGGCTGTTAGTAAAAAAACAAATGTGACAGGCACTGTGGAAAGGAAGAAGTATGTGGCAAGCATGTGGCACATCTAAGAACTCAAGCAAGCGTGGTGGTTCAACAACCACCATGATTTGTATGGTAATTACAACTCACCCGACTAGGGTGGCTCACCAGCTCCTTCGAATCACTGGTGGAGGGTACGTTAAAACTTTTAACGTCCTGGATAGGCAACAATAGTGAGGAGAGAAAATAAAGAGAAACCAAGTAATGCAGTCGTCAGCATTTGCACAGGCACATCAAAACAATTAAGGAAAATGGATGCGCAAGATAGTGTCCCCATGGGAAGAACATTCTCGGGTTACTCACAGTTGTGCAGCGGCACGATTGCCGGATGACCTACCCTCTCTCCATCAGCTCAGTAGAGTACGGAGAGAGGGGAACAGCCGTATTAATTACTTTTTGCCGCTAACAGCCAGCCGCAAGTGTGGGAAATGCTGGCCGCGCTGAAAGGGGGCTGGCCGGCGTAGTGCGGAAAAGCAGAGGCAGTGCCTCGTAACAGAAGTCAAGTATAGAGGCAAAAAGTGGGCGCCATCTTGGTGCTGTATCCGGACTAAACCTGCACACTTAAGAGGATACTGGAACGACTGCGGGTAACACTCGAAACATTGTTAAAATCCCTAAGCGTCCAAGTATAGAAAAAGAATGGTTTATAGAAACCAGGAACCCAGATCAATGGTAGAGCTTGAGTACCCAGAGGATAGGCGTAATGTAGGGCAAGTGTGCACTATGCCGCTCCAAGTCATGTAAATACATTTCAGGAGATAGTATACAGTATAGAAATATTCAAATATTCAGATAAAGTACTGAGGTCAAAGAAGGGACCAGACCAAGACAAGGATGACAGTGTCATTTTTTTACAGTCCCCTGGTAATGGGAAGATTAATGTGTGCCAGCCGCAAGAGGGAACCGGAGTCTCCGGGACTGATATAAAAATGTAAATCAAGGGCCCCCCGCCCTAACTACAAGTGGAGAACACGTTGGTGGGAGAGGTGAGGTGGGCCCTTCTCATGGGATCCATTCCAGGAACCTTGGGCAGGTGCTGCGATTAGGGAAGGTATTATCTGCTTAATTCGCTCCAGGGGATGTCCTCATTCAGACCCTGTTTATCACAGGACAGGCAAACAATCCAATATTGTTCTGTCCTGAACAGGGCTTGTATACTCTTCTGGGGATGTGCCTCAATAATGGGCCACCTTAGGCTGTCTGGAGTGTGGCCCTTTTGATCAAAAGGTGCGCACAGCTTGGTGTTGAGCTTGTGGCAGCGGCACTTACTGCGGTGCTCCATGATGCATGTTTTGACCATCCTTGTGGTCATACCTATGTAACGTAGGCTGCATGGGCATGTAAGGGTAAATATACAGTTACTTGTGTTGCAGTTGGTATGATTTTGTTGTACCCATTTGAATGTGTTGGAAAGTTGGATCTTTTTTCTAGTCTCCGTGAGGGCACAAGTAGTACAGAACCTGCATGGAAAGTAACCCATCACTGGCGGGAGACCCCACAGGGATCGTTGGTCACAAGGGGCACTGTGTGGTGGTCTGGTATGTACAAGTATGTCCTTCAAGTTCCTAGTGCGTTTAAATGCATACCGTGGTGGGGGTAGTGCCAGTTCACCGGTTTGCAGAATTCCCTAGTGTTTCTTTATAATCTTACAGATTCAGTTAGAGTCAGGTGTGTAAGTGGTGACACACGTCAGAGTGTCCGTAGTTTGCCTTTGATTCTTTTCTAACAGTGCCTCTCTGTTATTGTTTCGGGCCCGTTTCTTTGCTAGTTTGATACTGTGTGCAGGGTAGTCCTGCAGTGCCAGATTTTGTGCCAATTGATCAGCCTTGGCATTGTAATCAGTTACAGTACTGCAGTTACGTCGTAACCGCAGAAACTGTCCGAATGGGAGGTTATCTCTTAGTGCTTTGGGATGGTGGCTGCTATATAGGAGCAGGCTGTTGCAATCCGTGGGTTTCTTGTACACTGTAGTGCTCAGTTGCCCTCCTGACAGTGTGATCATAAGGTCTAGGAATGGAATGCTTGTGTTTGACACAGTATGAGTGAAATGGAGGTAGGGATTAAGTGTATTGATCCATCTACAGAACTCCTCACAATGTCATGTCACCATTCCAGAATACCAAGATATCATCAATATATCCACACCACAGTAGTATATTGTTGGTGTAGGGGTTGGCATTATCAAAAATCATCCTCTTCTCAAAGGCAGCCATGTAGAGGCATGCCAAGCTCGGGCGACTGTGCTGCCCATTGAAGTCCCATGGGTTTTCTGAATTGGAAAAAGTTTTCAGTCAGGGCTAGAGTGGCACATTCCATTATGAAGTTTACTGGCATGGGGGAAACCCAGTCCTCAGCTAGGAGTGCGGCCTCTACTACCTCAAGTGTTGCTGTTTGGGGGATGTTCGTGTAGAGGGCATCCACATCTAGCGTGATAAACAAATCAATTTCAGGTGGTAGTGTCAATGCTTTCAATGAGGCGTAGTACATCCCTAGTGTCTTGTAGGAATGAGGGTGTCTTCTGTACTACAGGTTGTAGAAAGTGATTACAGAAGCGTGAGAGAGGTTCAAGCAGGGAGGCAATCCCTGAAACTATGGGACGTCCTGGTGGAGGGTTCGGTCCCTTATGGATTTTGCGTAGGACATAGAAATAGGGCATCGTGGGTTCCCTTTTGATCAAGAAATCGGCCTCTTTGTGGCTGATCCAGCCCCGTGTTTCAGCAGAGAAGACCATGGCTGTAATCCGAGTAGTCAAGACGCTCGTGGGATCCCTGTTGATGGGGGTATAATAATGGCGATTCGCCAGTTGTCGGTTGCACTCATTATCATAATCCACCGTGGCCATTATCACAGTGGCCCCTCCTTTGTCTGCTTGCTTTATGGTGATAGAGCGGTCATTGGCTAGAGCATTAACAGCTACGGTTTCAGAGACAGAGAGGTGAAAGGCAGTGTTAATTGTCCCTCTAGAGACCTCTTTTAAGACTGCTTGTTCGAATGTGAGGATTTCACTTGACACCTGGCCAGCATTGGGCCTGAACCTAGAAGGATTTCATAGCCCAGTGCCTTGTTGTGTTCGATCAGCTTGATCCTGAAAGAACGCTCTTAGGCGTACCTTACGGAAGAAACTGTGCAGTTCACAGTTGTTGCGAAATACATCCTGTTTGGGAGTAGGAACAAAACCAAGGCATTTTTTAAGGACTCTGGTTTCGGTATCAGTCAAGACCCTGTTTGACAAGTTCACAATCAATTTCTCTTCCCTGTCTGGCTCCGAGTTTGCATTGATTGTTGTGGCAGTTCTTGCCATGACATGGTTGCCAGTTTGTGATGGGCCGCAAGGTCAGAGGGTTACAATGGCAGAGGAAGATTTGGCTCTACTGGGGTGTGCTGAGGCTTTAATGGGGTAACCATGGTACTTCCCCAGTCCTAAAGGAGGGGGGCACAATTTTAGTAGAGTAGAAGGTTTACTGAGGGGCTCTCACTCTACCAAACTCTAAATGATGCCCTAAGTGATATGCCCAGAATCAGATGATTTTCATTCAAGTTTGGAAGCAAGGATTAGAAACCACTTCCACAGGCTCCAATGTCAGCAGCTTGGGCACTGCACTGCATCTTCTCCCCTTGTGCAAGACAGGGACCTTCTCATGGTGGATCTCCTATGGACATTATTTACATATGTTAAGTTTGATCCAGTTATTCTGTGTTGCTAAAAAGGAAACAGGACAAGCCCAAGAACATAAAGGAACTTTACATCTGCTTGTTTAGACCTGTCTTTTTTCTGGACATTAATGTCTCATATGGCTGAGGGCTGTTGAAAGTGAGCAAGTGACCTGTGCCTATGGGGAAGAGTTTTTTAGGAGGGTTAAGTAGCACAGCCATAATGTCTCAGCAAATGAGCGAGAGAAGTAATGAGTGAAAGGAGTGTGGCGTCTATCTGTATTGGATATATTTCAGAGAATATGAATGTGCCATAATGTAGATGGAAGCACATAACTACATTTATTGCATTTATTACCACAACTACATGCCCCAAGCTTCAACTCACCATTTCAAATTGAAATGCTTTCTTTCCAGGCTGAAGGGTTGGCAACGTTTGGTACTCTGGAAACTCCGGAGGACACACAATCTTCACGTCTTGTTGATGATTCCTTAATTGCCACCCAAGTCCCCCCCAACCCCCCATTTGTCTTATTTTCACAAACTCCAAGGGTCAATTTTCAAAATGTACCTTGACCTCTTTAAAAACAGAAACAACACTGATTAGTGACTAAAAAATAAATCTATTGCATTAAATGACCGATACCTTTACTGAAAGAGTGTATAACACTTCATTTACTAACATTTTTAATGTGCTGCAAATGCCAGGTGTGCAGTTCCAGATGCAGCACATAGAGCTGACAGGCAGATCAGTTTTGTATGACAGCAAGTTGAACATTAATAATAGTAAACAATACAAGTATCATAGTAGCAGTCGGTTTAAAAAAGAGGAGAGCATGGATAAATAGGCAAACCTATCTGTTTAAAAGAGGGGAGAACATGGGCAGAGGAGGTAAGTGGGGAATTCAGATGGAGAATGAAAGCGGGATTGGGATATTGTGAGAAGTTGGCCTGGTATATGCTGTTCACTAATTAAAGTGGACACCTTGCACCAGTACAATTCGACTCTTATGGTAGATAGGTTTAAGACAACCTTTATAGAAAGCTATCCTAGTGGTAGCTGTGGAGAGCAGCCTTCAGGCTAAGTCTTTAAGGAATGTAAAGCAGCTTGTTTTACCACACAATCTCTTGAATCACCAAATGAAAAGACACCACACAGGTATATATATCAAATATATATGTATTTATTAATAAACAACTCTCTACTAATCTCTTTATGAGATTAGAAGTCAGGAACATATGTACAAGTCAATTGTTATCAGAATAAGTTAGCACAGTAAATATCACAATCTTATCTTGGCTAGACCGGGGTCTAGAGCACATAGAATCGAGGGACCCCCAGAGAACCACCCAGGTAGTTGTAGGAGACCCACAGGGGACGGACGCGGTGTTCAGACACTAGTGCGAGTCCTGTACGAGTCTATGTAAGCGGACGCGATTGAGTTATCAATGTTACAGGCCCCTGGCGTGTTCGAGGCGAACACACCGATCGGTCAGTACGAGTCGAAGGACGCAGTTACTGGTAGATTTACAAGGGAGTTGGACGCGGTGTGTCTAACACAGCCGCGAACCCTGTACGAGTCAGTGCGAGAATCGCACGGGGAGAATAAGAGTTTTAGGATACTTCTGGTGAACCTACAAGCAAGTCACTTACAGGGTAAGTAGTTCTAGGGCCCACACCCACAGGAGCACCGTAGTGCTGGAGTTACCTCACCGAGGGAAGCCGGGTGCACAGGTGTCCTTTGGTGTCGGGTCGCGGCGTCGTTTTCAATGGCGAACAAAGAAGACTTGCTGCTTGTGATGACTTGAAGAAGTGTCCGGTGGAATCCAAGCCTGGATTCGGTAGAAGGATGACCTGAAAGCAGAGGGGACAGTGTTCAAAGTCACTTGGCAGTGACTCGGGGCAAGGAAGATGAATGCCCACCGTCGTCGCAGGATTCAGGTCGTTCACGGTTGCCTTGACTCTTCAGCCACGAGGTCCAGGAGTTGTCGACGACGACCAGGAGCTGGATTCTGCGTGTACCACGATGTCTGCAGCTTACTGTGGTGTCGGCAACTCGATTGGAGCCAACAGGCCTTGGTAACAGCAAGTCTCGTGGAAGGTGTGAAAAGGCAATGGCGCAGACCAGCAAGGTCTGAGGGACTCACCCAGCAAGGGTAAGTCAGGGCAGGCCTGGAGCAACCAGGGGAGCCCTTTGGTTTCTTGAAAAAGTCTTCAGGGGACCCACGAGCCGGCTGGCAAGGGATCGCGAAGACGCCTCGGTCGGATTCACTCAACAGGGGCCCACGGTCACTCGGGACGGTGTAGGCCGCTGATCTTCGGAGGGATTCCTGCTGGAGGCAGGTTCTTAGAACGTTGTGGAGGGGTTGCACTCGACAATAGTGCACGGTACCCAGGGGTCGCGGTTCCTCGTCACTCGTGGGGTCCACTTGCCTCAGCTTCGCTGGGGACTCACGATGGCCTTGGAGAAGTCAGGAAATCCACTTCTTGGGCTGCAGGGACTTCGGACTCCGGCGGGAGCGGCGTAGTTTGCGACCGTCGTTTGTAGTTTTTGGTGCCTGCCAAGCAGGGAGTCACTCCTTGACTCCAAGGGAGATTCTTCTGTCTTCCACAGGTAGTGGAACGTCGAAGGGCCAGGATTCTTCTTCAGAGCGTCGTCCAGGGATATCTAACTTACAAGTTCAAGGGTTCCCTATCTTATACTGTAAAGAAGGGAGGGACTAGCTCTATGACCCCACCTATGGGAGGGTCAGGGGAGTGGGTGGCTACACCCACTTCCCTTTGTCCAGTTTCGCGCCAGAGCAGGGGCAGGTAGCCCCTGAGCCGGTTTGAACTGGCATATGCACAGAGGAGCCTTCTGCTCCCCCAGTGCAGGACTTCAAAGCACTCTAAGAGTGCACCCGCCCAGCCCCAATACACTAAACCCTGTCTGGGAGGTGGTTACACCTCCCTGTGACAGGATACCTTTTGTTGGGCTTCCTCCACTGTGAGTTTCGGTCATCAGCAGGAGGGCAGCCCAGTGTCTGTGACTGGTGGAATCCATTTTGTGATGCCAGGGCTCTTCAGGATTCTACCGTGTTTCCACAGTGGGTACATGTCTATCCCTCTAGAAGGGTGGAATGCTACCCCCGCCGCCAGGACTGGCGGGGGGTAGTATTCCAAGGTGTTTGACACCAAACACGACATGTTTTGATGCAGCCATTCCAAAGTTAGCATTCTACCGCGAGGATATAATGCACTTTAAGAGTATATGGTTTAAACGCATCCACAAACAGCACCAGAGAATGGACTCTGAGAGCTGCAGAGGGGCCCTGCTCAGGCAGAGGCACCCCCTCACATAGAAGCCAAGCACCCTGCCCTCAGGATTGATAGGGCCTGCCTTAGGGGTGACTGATAGGTTTATATGTGTGTGTTGGAGAGATATAGGGAACCTATAGCTCAGTGAGGAGTGCTAGCACCACCTCAACCAGGCTGCAGTAGCAGGCCTGTGGTGTCAGATTTAGTCTGCTTCCCAGGGGTGGCATAATACATGCTGCAGCCTCTGGTAGGCCTGTGAAGTACCTATGCCCTTGGTACCTAAGGTACCATATACTAGGGACTCATAAGGTACCACAGTATCCAATCACTAGTGCACCTAGAGTGCACTCCAAGTCGTTTAGAGAGAACAGAGAGGCTGGGACCCTGATTGGCAGGGACCCAGCCCGACTATAGCCAGAAACCAGTGTAAACATCAGAAAAAAAAATGGGGGCAACATAAGAGGCAGATCCTACTCTCCTACACAACCCCCCCAAACGCAGGGACACTAAACTAACCTTGACCAGTTGAGTCTTCGTGTTCAAAGTGGAAATACCTTGAGAGTCCATCTGCATTGGCATGTTGGGTCCCAGGTCTGTGTTCCACTGTATAGTCCATCCCCTGTAGGGAAATGGACCACCTCAAAAGTTTTGGGTTTTCACCTTTCATCTGTTTAAGCCATAGGAGGGGCTTGTGGTCAGTCTGAACTATGAAGTGAGTGCCAAACAAGTATGGCCTCAGCTTCTTTAGGGCCCACACCACAGCAAAGGCCTCCCTCTCTATAGCTGACCAACGTTTCTCTCTAGGGGTCAGCCTTCTGCTAATGAAAGCTACTGGCTGGTCTTGACCTTCATCATTCAGTTGAGACAGTACAGCTCCCACACCCAGCTCAGAAGCATCTGTTTGGACAATGAACTTTTTGGTGTAGTCTGGACTCTGTAAGATGGGGGCAGTGCACATGGCCTGCTTTAGGTCTTCAAATGCCTTTTGACAGCTAGCTGTCCACTGAACCTTTTTTGGCATTTTCTTTGAGGTCAGATCATTCAAGGGGGTCACTATAGATCCATATCCCTTGACAAACCTCCTATAGTACCCAGTCAGGCCTAAGAAGGCTCTCACCTGTGTCTGGGTGGTTGGAGCAACCCATTCCATTATGGTTTGGATTTTGCTCTGTAAAGGTTGAACCTGGCCTCCACCCACAAGGTGGCCCAGGTACACAACCTGACTCTGCCCTATCTGGCACTTGGTGGCCTTGATAGTGAGGCCTGCTTTCTGCAGAGCCTCCAAAACATTCCTGAGGTGGACCAGGTGATCCTGCCAGGAGGAACTAAAGACAGCAATATCATCTAGATAAGCTGAGCAATAAGTTTCCATCCCTGCCAGAACTTTATTCACCAACCTCTGAAAAGTGGCAGGTGCATTTTTCAATCCAAAGGGCATCACCACAAAGTGGTAGTGCCCACCAGGGGTCGAAAATGCTGTTCTGGCTTTTGCATCATCAGCTAATCTGATCTGCCAGTAGCCAGCTGTTAGGTCAAATGTGCTTAGATACTTGGCTGAGGCCAAAGTATCAATCAGCTCATCTGCCCTTGGTATGGGGTAGGCATCAGTCCTAGTGACTGCATTGAGACCTCTGTAGTCTACACAAAACCTCATTTCTTTCTTACCACCCTGGGTATGAGGCTTGGGTACCAGGACTACTGGGCTAGCCCAAGGGCTATCTGAAGGCTCAATTACACCTAGCTCCAACATTTTCTGGACTTCAGTCCTGATACAGTCCCTGACATGGTCAGGTTGCCTGTAGATTTTATTCTTGACAGGCAGACTGTCTCCAGTGTCCACCTCATGGGTGCACCAGGTAGTCTGACTAGGGGTCAGGCTAAACATATGTCTAAACTGTTGCAGAACTTGTCTGCACTCAGTTTGCTGATGGTCAGTGAGGCTGCTTGCCAAAGCAACACCATCTACTGACCCATCATCAGGGTTCTGAGAGAGCAGGTCAGGGAGAGGGTCACTCTCCTCCTCCTGGTCCTCATCAGTTGCCATGAGCAAGCCCATGTCAGCCCTGTCAACATATGGCTTTAATCTGTTGACATGGAGCACCCTCAGGGGGCTCCTGGGAGTTCCAAGATTCACCAGATAGGTGACTTCTCCCTTCTGTTCAACTATTGTATGGGGGCCACTCCACTTGTCCTGGAGGGCTGCTGGGGCCACAGGCTCCAACACCCACACTTTCTGTCCTGGCTGGTATACAGTCAGTACAGCCTTTTGGTCATGCCAAGCTTTTTGTAATTCTTGGCTGGCCTCCAGGTTTTTGGTTGCCTTTTTCATGTACTCAGCCATCCGGGAGCGGAGACCAAGTACATAGTCCATCACATCTTGTTTGGGGGCTTGAGAGGTAACTCCCAGCCCTCTTTACCAAACACAGTGGACCTCTCACAGGATGCCCAAACAGAAGCTCAAATGGGCTGTAACCAACCCCCTTCTGTGGAACTTCTCTGTATGCAAATAGCAGGCAAGGAAGAAGAAGGTCCCATTTCCGCCTAAGCTTCTCTGGGAGTCCTTTAATCATTCCCTTCAGGGTTTTGTTGAAACGTTCAACCAACCCATTGCATTGTGGGTGATAGGGAGTGGTGAACTTATAAGTTACACCACACTCCTTCCACATTGCTTTTAGATATCCTGACATGAAGTTAGTACCTCTGTCAGAGATGACCTCCTTTGGGAAACCCACTCTGGAGAAAACTCCAATGAGGGCTCTTGCCACCACAGGGGCTGTGGTGGTCCTCAGGGGAATTGCCTCTGGGTACCTGGTGGCATGATCCACTACCACCAGGATAAATGTGCCCAGATGCAGTTTGAGGGTCAAGGGGACCAACAATGTCAATCCCTACCCTTTCAAAGGGTACCCCGACCACAGGTAGTGGTATCAGGGGGCCTTTGTTGTGCCACCTGCCTTACCACTGGCTTGGCAAGTGACACAGGAGCGACAAAACTCCTTTGTGTCCTCTGACATATGTGGCCAATGAAAATGTGGAACAAGCCTGTCCCAGGTCTTGTTTTGGCCCAAGTGACCTGCTAAAGGGATATCGTGTGCTAAGGTCAAGAGGAACCCCCTAAACTTCTGAGGTATTACCAACCTCCTGGTGGCTCCAGGGGCTGGGTCTCTACCCTCAGAATATAGGAGTCCCTCATCCCAATAAACTTTATGGGACCCACTAGCACTCCCAGCAGCCTCAGCAGCAGCCTGCTGTCTGAGGGGTTCAAGAGAGGGGCAGCACTGTTGCTCCTTACTCAGATCTTCCCTAGAAGGGCCCCCTGCCCCCAAGAACTCAACCTGATCAGGCTCAAGTCCCTCTGGGGCAGTTCCTTCTTCAGGATCTGCTTCACCTCCCTCTGGAGGGGAATCTGTGATCTGAGACAGAGGGGAAGGCACTGCCTTTACCCTACTGCTCCTCCTCTTGGGAAGCATCTGGTCCATTGTTCCAGGATCCAGAGCTGGTTCAGTGTTATGCTTTCTTGCTTGTGACCTGGTCACAGCAAATACCTCTGCAGGGATGCCCAACATCTCAGCATGAGTCCATAACTCTACTTCAGACCAGGCTGAAGTCTCTAGATCATTGCCCAACAGACATTCTACAGGGAGGTCTGCACTGACTACAACCTTCTTGAGGCCAGTTACCCCTCCCCAGGAGAAATTCACAACTGCCAGACTATGGTTGGTCCTGACATTGCTCGCATTGGTCACCTGGTACATTTCAGCCCAGGATGATCTGGTTAGGGTCCACAAGATCCTCTGCCACCATGGTGACACTAGCACCTGTGTCCCTAAATGCCAAAGCCTGTTTGCCATTTATTACAGGCTGCTGTTTGTATTTGCCCAGATTACTGGGGCTTACTAGGAAGGACATGTCAATGTCTCCATCACAAATCAGCATTGCCTGAGTGGGTACTCTGACTAGGTCAGAGTCCACTTCAGAACCCAGGGTCAACCCTACTACACCCTTATTCTGTGTACCACCTCCACCAGTAGCTGAGCTAGGGGGAACAGTTGCCTTAGGGGCAGGAGTGGGGGTGGTTTGGTCTTTGGACTTGTTACAATCAGAAGTCCAGTGCCCTTTCTGTTTACAGAATTTGCACCAGGGCTTCTTTTGGCCTTTTCCCTTGTTGGATTGTGACTCCCCACCAGATGCAGATTTTTGGGGCCCTTGTGAAGACTTCTGGTCTTTTGACTTATCCCCACCTTTCTCAGAGCCCTTAGGATCTTGCTTCTTGGTGTCACCCCTTGGTTCTGGGGTTTCTGCCTCACCCTGGTTCTGACCCATTTGTCTGCCTTCTTTCCCAATTCTTGGGGAGAGGTCAGATCAGAGTCCACCAGGTACTGATGCAACAACTGGTTCTGGCAATTATTAAGGATCTGTTCTCTCATTATCAGATTATACAATCCTTTGAAATCAGTAACCCTACTGCCAACTAGCCAACCCTCCAGAGCCTTGGTTGCACAATCAACAAAGTCAGTCCAGTCCTGAGTCTGTGCCTTCTGGGTGTCTCTGAACTTCAACCTGTACTGCTCAGTGGTTAAGCCAAACCCATCTATTAGTGCACTCTTCAGGACTTCATAATCATCAGCATCCTCTTCTCTAACAGTGAGGAGCTTGTCTCTACCTTTATCTGAAAAGGAGAGCCACAATATTGCTGCCCACTGCTTTTGGGGGACCTGCTGTACTCTACAGGCCCTCTCCATAGCAGTTATCCACTTGTGGATATCATCCCCACTCTGGTAGGGAGGAACAACCTTGCTCAGGTTCCTATGGTCTGGAATAAATTCTCTGCCTATAGGGACACTGTTGCTGCCACCAAGGGGTTCTAACCCCTCTCTTCTAGAAGCTCTCTGGATCTCCAGGGCTTCCCTATCCAGTGCCAACTGCTTGGTTCTGAGGGCAACTCGTGCTTCCTCATACTGTAGTAGTTTGCACATTCTTTCAGAGGAGGTCTCTCTTATGGGAAAGTATGAGTTCCTCTGATGGACAAATTCTCTGCCAGAGTGATAGGAGTGGTCAGATTCCCTGGAAGGGGACCTGTGCCTCTCATCCACTCTGTCAGCTCTCTTAGGGAGAATTCCTCTGTCCTTTTCAGGCCCTTTGGAGCCTGGCCCTTCAATCACTGAGTCCTGGTCATTCTGATTTCATCATCTGACCCAGACACTGTAATTGACCCACCCCCTGATTCAGACCCATTAGCTCCTAGAGCCAATCTAAGATCATCTGCTGTCAGCAGATCTATCAGGTGTAGTGTGGAGGGACTCTGTCCTAGCTTCAGGTGTCTTTCAACACACATGGCTCTCAAGTCAGAGAAAGCCATGTCCTTATACTGAGGCTGGGTGGACCCACTGGCTCCACCTTTTAAGGACATTCTAGTGTTGTGCAGTGTTGTACAACCTACACTAGTTTGTGGCCTACTGATCCTAGCTTGAGCTGTAGAAAGGGTGTGCTATCCCTTGGCACACAGCTCTAAGTTCAGTAGAACTTATTGATACTAAGCTTGACCTTATATGTACCTTAAGTACCTATAGTGGTTTTCAGTTAGTAATTCAAATAGAGATTTTCAGGTAAAACAATAGCAAGCTGGAATCCCACCGCTGCCACCAATGTGAGAAGTTGGCCTGGTATATGCTGTTCACTAATTAAAGTGGACACCTTGCACCAGTACAATTCGACTCTTATGGTAGATAGGTTTAAGACAACCTTTATAGAAAGCTATCCTAGTGGTAGCTGTGGAGAGCAGCCTTCAGGCTAAGTCTTGAAGGAATGTAAAGCAGCTTGTTTTACCACACAATCTCTTGAATCACCAAATGAAAAGACACCACACAGGTATATATATCAAATATATATGTATTTATTAATAAACAACTCTCTACTAATCTCTTTATGAGATTAGAAGTCAGGAACATATGTACAAGTCAATTGTTATCAGAATAAGTTAGCACAGTAAATATCACAATCTTATCTTGGCTAGACCGGGGTCTAGAGCACATAGAATCGAGGGACCCCCAGAGAACCACCCAGGTAGTTGTAGGAGACCCACAGGGGACGGACGCGGTGTTCAGACACTAGTGCGAGTCCTGTACGAGTCTATGTAAGCGGACGCGATTGAGTTATCAATGTTACAGGCCCCTGGCGTGTTCGAGGCGAACACACCGATCGGTCAGTACGAGTCGAAGGACGCGGTTACTGGTAGATTTACAAGGGAGTTGGACGCGGTGTGTCTAACACAGCCGCGAACCCTGTACAAGTCAGTGCGAGAATCGCACGGGGAGAATAAGAGTTTTAGGATACTTCTGGTGAACCTACAAGCATGTCACTTACAGGGTAAGTAGTTCTAGGGCCCACACCCACAGGAGCACCGTAGTGCTGGAGTTACCTCACCCAGGGAAGCCGGGTGCACAGGTGACCTTTGGTGTCGGGTCGCGGCGTCGTTTTCAATGGCGAACAAAGAAGACTTGCTGCTTGTGATGACTTGAAGAAGTGTCCGGTGGAATCCAAGCCTGGATTCGGTAGAAGGATGACCTGAAAGCAGAGGGGACAGTGTTCAAAGTCACTTGGCAGTGACTCGGGGCAAGGAAGATGAATGCCCACCGTCGTCGCAGGATTCAGGTCGTTCACGGTTGCCTTGACTCTTCAGCCACGAGGTCCAGGAGGCGTCGACCACGACCAGGAGCTGGATTCGGCGTGTCCCACGATGTCTGCAGCTTACTGTGGTGTCGGCAATTCGATTGGAGCCAACAGGCCTTGGTAACAGCAAGTCTCGTGGAAGGTGTGAAAAGGCAATGGCGCAGACCAGCAAGGTCTGAGGGACTCACCCAGCAAGGGTAAGTCAGGGCAGGCCTGGAGCAACCAGGGGAGCCCTTTGGTTTCTTGAAAAAGTCTTCAGGGGACCCACGAGCCGGCTGGCAAGGGATCGCGAAGACGCCTCGGTCGGATTCACTCAACAGGGGCCCACGGTCACTCGGGACGGTGTAGGCCGCTGATCTTCGGAGGGATTCCTGCTGGAGGCTGGGACCATACGTGGTCCGAAGCACAGGTTCTTAGAACGTTGTGGAGGGGTTGCACTCGACAATAGTGCACGGTACCCAGGGGTCGCGGTTCCTCATCACTCGTGGGGTCCACTTGCCTCAGCTTCGCTGGGGACTCACGATGGCCTTGGAGAAGTCAGGAAATCCACTTCTTGGGCTGCAGGGACTTCGGACTCCAGCGGGAGCGGCGTAGTTTGCGACCGTCGTTTGTAGTTTTTGGTGCCTGCCAAGCAGGGGAGTCACTCCTTGACTCCAAGGGAGATTCTTCTGTCTTCCAAAGGTAGTGGACCGTCGAAGGGCCAGGATTCTTCTTCAGAGCGTCGTCCAGGGATATCTAACTTACAAGTTCAAGGGTTCCCTATCTTATACTGTAAAGAAGGGAGGGACTAGCTCTATGACCCCACCTATGGGAGGGTCAGGGGAGTGGGTGGCTACACCCACTTCCCTTTGTCCAGTTTCGCGCCAGAGCAGGGGCAGGTAGCCCCTGAGCCGGTTTGAACTGGCATATGCACAGAGGAGCCTTCTGCTCCCCAGTGCAGGACTTCAAAGCACTCTAAGAGTGCACCCGCCCAGCCCCAATACACTAAACCCTGTCTGGGAGGTGGTTACACCTCCCTGTGACAGGATACCTTTTGTTGGGCTTCCTCCACTGTGAGTTTCGGTCATCAGCAGGAGGGCAGCCCAGTGTCTGTGACTGGTGGCATCCATTTTGTGATGCCAGGGCTCTTCAGGATTCTACCGTGTTTCCACAGTGGGTACATGTCTACCCCTCTAGAAGGGTGGAATGCTACCCCCGCCGCCAGGACTGGCGGGGGGGTAGTATTCCAAGGTGTTTGACACCAAACACGACATGTTTTGATGCAGCCATTCCAAAGTTAGCATTCTGACCGCGAGGATATAATGCACTTTAAGAGTATATGGTTTAACCGCATCCACAAACAGCACCAGAGAATGGACTCTGAGAGCTGCAGAGGGGCCCTGCTCAGGCAGAGGCACCCCCTCACATAGAAGCCAAGCACCCTGCCCTCAGGATTGATAGGGCCTGCCTTAGGGGTGACTGATAGGTTTATATGTGTGTGTTGGAGAGATATAGGGAACCTATAGCTCAGTGAGGAGTGCTAGCACCACCTCACCCAGGCTGCAGTAGCAGGCCTGTGGTGTCCGATTTAGTCTGCTTCCCAGGGGTGGCATAATACATGCTGCAGCCCCTGGTAGGCCTGTGAAGTACCTATGCCCTTGGTACCTAAGGTACCATATACTAGGGACTCATAAGGTACCACAGTATCCAATCACTAGTGCACCTAGAGTGCACTCCAAGTCGTTTAGAGAGAACAGAGAGGCTGGGGCCCTGATTGGCAGGGACCCAGCCCGACTATAGCCAGAAACCAGTGTAAACATCAGAAAAAAAAGTGGGGGCAACATAAGAGGCAGATCCTACTCTCCTACAGATATGCAGAGTAGAGAGGTGAGTACAAGATATTCTTGATCTACAAATAGACATTTTGTTGTGGAAAGTTGGAGTTAGCGCATGGTCATGCAATAGAGATCTCATGGGTGCAAGAGAGTAGGAAATGATGCAGGATGTCTAGTTAGAGTTATTCGGCTTTCTGAAGAAGACTTGGGGGTCGATTCCGATTCGGGCCGGAAATCTCTCCGACCGAGCCGGACCCGGAGAGATTTCCGACCGAATCGGACCCGTGCAGTCCGACCGAACGAGTCCGATGCATTCGTATGCCACCGGACACGAGTCGGTCGGACTCCCATTGAACTCAATGGGAGCCGGTCGTACAACGCGTACGCGGGCTCCCATTGCCTCAATGGGTGCGAGGCGGACAAGGGCGCCCTACAGCGAGTACGCCGCGAGCGCTCGCGGCGTACACGCACAGGTAGGGGGACCCATGGGTCCCCCTGTGTGCGCCTCGCACGGGTACGCGTACAGGGGTCCGACACGGACCCCCAAAGCACGGCTCCGACAGCGAGTTCGAGTCGGACGGCGCGAGTCGGTCGGAGCGGTCGAGGTGCGCATCGTACTTACCCGGCCGGAAAACGTCTCCATTGCGCGGTGCGAATCGGGTCCGAGCGAGTCGGTCGGAGCGGTACGATCCGGGTACGAGTCGGTCGGAGCGGTCGGGTCGCCCGGACGAGTCGGTCGGCGACCCGCATCGTACTCGCTCGGCCGGACCCGCGTACGATTCGGTCGGGAAAAAGGGCTCTGAATCGGATCCGGTAAAGCCGAATCCTATTCGGAGCCCTACCGGCCGAGATCGGAATCGGCCCCTTAATGTGTAATTATGGTCTTGTGACTAGCAGTTGTTTCAGGGAGTTTTTGAATAATGTGAGGACGTAGAGCGACCTGATTTCTATGAGAAGGTCGTTCCACAGTTTTCCTAGAACCATTTTCAGGATTTTGCTTCCAAGTCATGTTAGTCTCCATTCTGGGATGATCAGTTTGCCTTCTGATGAGGAATGTAGCACAGTTGCTGTTTGCTGGAACTTGACATCCAAGCATAATATATCACGTAATGAGACCGCACACCATGCAATGCTGAGAATATGAGTAACAGTGCAGTAAAGGGCTTCTGATTTCATTGCTAAAAGGCTTTGAGTTGTGTATTCAAAGAGACACCGCAAGCTAAGAGCTGATAGGCTCTCTATTGCAGGAGTCCCTTTCTTAGGTCAGCCAACTGCAAGCCATAAGTCTAATAAATTGTCTTAATTGACTAATATAAAAAGATCAGTCTATATAAGTTATTAAAAATCTATTAGTGGGTGCGTGGTCTCGCCAATTAGCAAGATGGCCACTCGTTGAGAGGGCTCTGCCGGCCGAGACTTAATCCGTAAATTATCCTACACATGTAGGGGTGAGAGACACCTTTAAATGTTGGTATACAGCTAACAAAGAGACCCGGCATCGACTGTGCCCATCTCTAGCCCTGCTGGTGGTCTGGACAGTGCCTGCGAAGGTGCCTTACATCGTGCCAGCTCAGAGCAGACGAGAAGGGCTGGTTCAGCAGGGAAAGAAGTGAGCGTCTTGAGACCTTTGTGGACTGGACCGACCAGAGCTGGAGTGAACCGAACCTCTCCTGCTACCATTGGAATTGGAGGCGGGTGGTGTGTCTGCGGGGAGTTGTGGCGGAGCGCTCTCCCCCCACCTCCTTGCCAGACCCGAGCCGATCAGCCCCTGATGTTTCTAACCTGGAACACCAGGGGCTTAAATGACTACAGAAAAACAAGACTCATCCACTCCTATCTCGTTAGGCACAAAATAGACGTCTGTTTCCTCCAGGAAACACATTTAAACAACACAGCTGCCAACAAACTGCACCATAAACACTGGGGCGACATATACTCGTCAGTGTACTCAAACTACGATAGAGGAGTAGCTATACTCATACGGCGGGGTTAGAATGGACCCGGATGGATGCTTCAAAATTTTAGAGGGTCACTTGGGCATTACTAGAGCGATAATCGTGGCAATATATGGACCTAATTTAGATTAAACCAAATATTTTGACAATATACGGGCAAAAATCACACTATCAGAGTGGGATACATTCATATGGGGAGGGGACTTCAATGCCATTATAGACGATATTATGGACCGCCAGGGTGCGACCCACAAGCTTCACCCCAATGCCAGTGCCACATTGAACGCCATAATGCGTGATAACAGGCTGGTTGACATTTGGAGGCAATGGAATCCAAGTATCACTGAAGGCACATGCATCACGTCCCAACACAACGCCTGGTACCGCTTAGACTTCTGGCTAGTGTCCAGGGACGCGGCGACATCGACAGTTGACATAAAACACTTACCTAGAACGCTATCTGATCACGCCCCCAGCCTCCTGCGGTTAATGATTCCCTCTACAGTACGTTGGGCATTCAGTTGGAGACTTCCGCCCAGGGCGCTATTAGATTCAGCATTCAGGGAAGAAATCAGGGAGGATATAATAGACTACTTCACACTAAATGAAGGCATTGTCTCTTCCCTGGCCTCACTATCGGATGTCTTCAAGGCAGTTATACGGGGCCATTGTATAGCACGGCAGGACGGGGTTCTGAAGTCCATTAGGCAACCGCTCAGCACACTGGAAACTCAAATACTCGACACGGAACAGATATACTATGCCACTAATGACCCCGCACTCCTAGCATCACTTAGGGTGCACATCTCTGCATATGAGGAGGAGGCACAAAGGGAGATTAAATTCCTTGGGAAATATACACAAGCTAGATGCTACGGTGAGGGAGACAGACCGGGCAAAACCCTCAACTCCATCCTCAGAACCTCTCATAGCGCGACCTACATAACCGAACTAATAGACAAGGACCAAAAGCCCATCAGGGGACCACAGGAGATATTAGAACATTTCGAACTTTTCTAATCCTCGCTCTATACCTGACATCTCTGAAGAATTAAAAACATACCTGGACTCCCTGGAGTTACTAAGGCTGAGTAGAGCTCATAGAGCATACTTGGACGAACCCTTCACCACAGATGATATCATAAAGGTAATAAATAGTCTTCCCAATGATAAGGCTCCTGGCCTAGACGGCCTCACTGCTTCCTTTTATAAATGTTATGCGCAGTTTCTCGCCCCACATTTACCGGTGGTCTATCAGGATTTGCTTCAAATGGATAGACTTCCACCTGGCTATGGAACCACTCGCGGCCTGCCTTAGACAGCATCACGCAGCCAGAGATCTGGGTTTCACCTCCAGTGGGTTGATTATATCATTGTATGCAGATGATATCATGTTGTACATTAATGACCCCGAAGCAAACTTATCACCTGTCCTACGTGAAATTACTAAATTTGGCGGACTATCTGGCATACAAATAAATTGGGCCAAATCAACACTCTTTCCTCTCACCACGGGCGCTAAACCCTTTGCACTTGATTTCCCCCTCAAATGGGCAGATGGCCCAATAAAATACCTGAGGATCTGGCTAAGTAGCGACGTAGCTGGAAGGCAAGATAAGGTCCTGGTCCAAACTACCACTATCCCTTGTGGGAAGAATTGCAATAGCAAAAATTATAGTTCTTCCCAAACTATTATACATTTTTGTTAACCTCCCACTCCCACTTACTCAAACTTTTTTCAAAACATAAGATCACTGATGATCTCCTTGGTGTGGGCGGGCGGGCAGGCCAGAGTCACGTGATAATTGCTTACGCTACAGTTGAACCAGGGCGGGCTAGCTGCACCAGACATCCCTCTATACGCATTTTGTGCACAAGCTCAATTCCTCCACTATTGGCTTTACCCAACACCGTTCCAGCCCCACATAGCTATCGAGGCGGATATAGCGGCCCCAACCCCCATAGCGGTAGCGTTATATCAACCATATCGGCGGTCTAGAATAGCCATTGATACAACCAAAACATTGAGGTGGGTGTGGGACGGATTGCGGGTCAGGACCGGAGCTGAGGTGCTTTTTGCCCCCTCCATCCCTCTGGCTGGCAATCCACAAATGCCTCCTCTGGTCGACAGTGGAAATGTGATTAGGGCCAGAAAATTGGGTATAAACACATATGCTACCTTATATCCGGATGACACCTTTCTTGCTCTCCCTTCACTAGGCGAGACACCACCAATAGGACCCTCGGACCGACTATTATATTACCGTATTCGCGCCACATGTCGGAAAATACATAATACTTCCCCAACCCCCCCGCCCACTATGATAGCTCTCAAGCACATCCTGACCACTCCATCGCCACAAAATTTATCACGTGACTGTATACGCTCATGCAGCAACATAGCCCGGTGACTGAAACTAAGGCACAGAGGAGCTGGAACTCAGAGCTGCAACCGCCAATCACAAATGAACAGTGGCGTTTCTGCTGCTAACAACTAGAAATACTATCCCCCAATTACAAACTCAGATTAATTCACTTCAAGTTTCTCAATCGTTACTACCGAACACCCATGCAGCTGCACCATATGGGCATGCGCCCCGACGACAACTGCTGGAGATGTCAGACTGCACACACATCTTTCTTGCACCTGGCGTGGAGTTGTCACGTAGTGGCAGCCTTTTGGTCTGAGATATTTCACAAAATAGGTGAAATCCTGGGGATGCAGATAGAACCAACCCCCTTACTGGGTTTGCTGGGCTACGTTAAAGAAGCTCCGCTGGGGTCCCGAAGGCTGCTGACGATGCTGCTGCTGCTGGCGAAGAGGAGGGTGGCCATTAGCTGGAGGGGTCCTGGAAAGCCCTCGGTTAAAGCTTGGATACTTGACATCACCCACTGTCAAGAACAGTTGTCCATTTTTTGGGAGAAGTTACCTGCTGCCTCCAGACCCAAAGATATATGGGGTCCCTTCCTCACCTGGCTGAATGTATATAATCAGAAGATCATCTTCTATCACAGACGCACTAGCAACATATGAGCGAGATATTGAGCTCTCTCACTAAAATATATTTCAAATCTTTAGCCTAATAATCACTGCCACTGAAGGTATACTGCTACAATAGAATGCCATTGAAGATAGAAAATATGCTATGTACCTGTGACTCAGACTACCTATATGACCTCATGATCACAAGTGTGCTGCGTATGATACAAGCTCTTTTCTTTCCATCTTCTCTATTCCTTGAAAAATGACATGGCCTCTCCCTATATGTTAACTGTTGTTATGTTTTTGTTAGCTCCTCCTGGAGTTATCACACTGGCAAATTGGAATATTATGCTATGCTTCTCCTTTAAAGGCTTCTGTATATGAAATCTCTAAATGGCAATAAAGAAAGTTTAAAAAAAAAATCTATCAGTACGTTTTAGACTGTGCAGGTCAAGGGTATAGGGTAGAGACGCCACAGTGTTGATGCAAGCTCTTACTGAGCTCCCACATTGCCTAAACAGAAGATTTTGCAGCGTTTACACAACAAACCCATTTGCTCTGGGAGCCTCGGTTGAGTAACCAGTAAATCTACCAAGGAAACATGTGGGGCCGTTTGAGCCACAAACTCCTAACATATGGGTAAGAAATAAATAAGATGAAGGTGCAAACCAAATTTAGGGTCTCTGGAAATTATCATTAATGGTGTTTTTGTCCTCAAAACCAACCATAAGTTGTGGAAAATTACTTTCTCCATGGAAAATGGACTGTGAATAACTTTTAAAATTGTTTTTTTTTGCATTTGACTCAGGGTCCCCATACATCTATTACAGGTGTTCTTCAGACTCCATTGAGCTAGAAGGCTGAGAAATTATCAGCAACCTTCTCAGATTCATGACCTTTTTAGTCCTCAAGAACTTTAATATCTTTCGAGACAAATTTCCCTAGATCATAGGCAGTTGTCACCAACACGTTTGGCCCAAATCTATTGTGGAACCGGTCATGAAACTGTCTCTCCCAATTCTTGGAAGCCTTTCTTAAAGAACAAACAGTGCGATAAGTGTAGGAACACATATTATTCCACTGTCAGGCATGCAAAGTTTATTTGAGTTTTTTTCCCCCCCAGTGCCTAGGGGCCAAGCATGGATTTTTAGAACGAGAACTGGCATGCCACTGGCTGACAGTTCTAAATCAATCGCGAAATTCTCCTCTATTCTCTCATTTCACGAAAGTTCCTGTTTTGGGAGTGTACTTTGTGATAAAATATCACAGAACTGTCTGCAGTTGAATCCTACATGATTGAGGGCAGCCTTATTACTATTGTGCCCCCACATCTCTTCCAAATCGGCCCACCACTCACCACTTTAGACCTGTCTATTTTATAAGTATTTCCGTACCTTTTACTAACACTCCCCTAGAATGTCCAAAAAAGCAGAGATATGAAAGGGTCTGGAGCAGACTGATTACTAAAAGAGCAAGGTGATGATAGAGCTATTCAGTAAGGCTGGATCAATCGCTTACTCATGCCTGGCTTTTGTGCGTAGGTTATGAAGCTCGGGATGGTAGATTTTAGGCACGGTAATTGAGCGATATGACGTTTTCCAGTGATATGAATAATTACCTTATCAATTCACTTCACCTGTCTACTTCTCATAAGTACTAAACACAAAAACAGGTAGCTTTAAAGTTTATCTTTTTTAGATACATTACCTGCAGGTTATACATGGATAAGAACTGCTGCCGCCATTCCTGAGGTTCATATTAAGGTTAGGCCTGAGCGGAGTTCGCGGAGCTCTGCGTAGTGACCAAAAATCTCTGCCGCACGGAGTTCCGCAAGCGGTGGAATGTGTTAGGTTGTGCTGCTTGCAATGATTTTTAGCACCAGGTCTTTGTCTCGGGCTAGAAAATCAGCGCTATCGGCACCATCCGCAGCACAAGAGCGTGCTGCTTCTTTCTGCTGCTCGAGTAAATTTTCTTCTCAAGCGGTAGCTTCCTCAACGTGAACGGATGGTTTCTCAAAAACAAGCGGTCGCGACCATCCGCGACCGCCCTTGTTGAGAAATCTTGCTGGGAGGTGGTTCAGCGTTGGATTTTCCACGCTCGCCAACTTAATGTTTGCGAGCGATGAAAAAAAGGGTTTTCGGAACTCCGCGTACTCAACGGAGCGCGGTAAATTCCGCAAACTCCGTGAACAGAGCGGAGTTCACCGCCCAGGCCAAATTAAGGTTCAATTTATATTCATACTTCTAAGCCAATAAGGCTAAGTAGGCTTTCTAAGTTGCAGGACATGCCGTTTTGAATTGTGGGGGAAAATATTGTGTGTCACAGTTCTATATTTGACCCAAATGAAATAGGCAGGATGACATGTATGGTTACTGTTTTTAATATTTTAGCACTTACCAATATCAGACTGATGCCCTGTCAGGCACTGAGGCAGTTCTACTGTGGCATTGATTTTACCGGCAGACAAACTGCATGCAATTGCAGAAGCATAGATGTGGCTGTGGTCCATATACTGCAGACCACAACAAAAGTAAAACAAAATTGGAAAACTAAAAATGTAAGAAAAATATGGAAAACACATTGTGCATTTCAAATTTCTTTTAGTAGCATAATCGTGATGCTAAAACTCTGTTTCTTCCTTGAGGCATGTTAAGAAATTGGATTATTTATTGAAAGGGTGAGAAACCACTTTAAAGATTATTCACAATCCTTATCACTGTGAAACACTAACGTCACTAATTAAACCTGTGCTTAGTCCTCTGGTAGCCTGGCGCAAAGCAGTCAGGCTTAACTTAAAGGCAATGTCTAAAGTATTTCAGCAGCACTAAAACAGTAATAACATGGAAAGACAACACAAGGACAATCACAAACCAATTTAGGGAGAATTTTAGTAAATAAAATGACACAAAAATCCAATAAGAAGAACTTGAGTTATGAATTTTTTAAGTTTAAGGCTCCAGATAGTGCCAAAAAGTGGTAAGTGCCAACCACGGTAATCCGACTTAGTCTCTGGAATGGAAGTCAAAAATCCTCAGGGGGGAAAGGCAGCAGGATGTGTGCCAAAGAGGGTTCCATGTTGTTGGATAGCTGCTGGACAAGGCCTTGGTGAAACCATGGACTTTTGGCTGGAAATGTCAGAGCAGAAGAAATTTGCATTTTACTGTTAGAGAAGGTCCCTCGCTGGCCAGAAACCTTTCGGACCTTCGCCTGGTCAAGTTTCTACCTTCGGATATAGTCAGTTTTCTGGAGCTCGAATTCCTCCAGCAGGGAAAAGTTATAAGTTGTAGCCGAAGATGGCTCCATGAGGCCGTACATGTTCTCTAGTCCCACTAGATCTAATTTGCTTCTCCAGAGAAGAACGTACCAGAAGCAACCTTAATCTCTGGCCAAGCGGCACCGCACCTTTGTCAGATCAGCTTGAAAGGTTGGTCCTGGTTCCCCGTCGGTGCACAGAACAAAAAGTTGGAAAAAAAGATTTGAAGTCCCAGGCTTCAGGAAACGTTAGGAGGAGTACACTTTGACACCAGCCAAGGCTCCAGGAGGGGGGTCGAAACCCATCCAGCAGAGGACAGCAGCAGTGGAACTGGCCAGCTGGGCAGTTGCAGGAAAGGCCTGTGGAAGATTGTTGTGTCACTAAAGCTCAAACAGGAGGTCAGCCAACTGACCCTTGGAGTAATTTCTGGGTCCTATGTTCAAAGCTAGCAGGTCCAGTCTTCCTTCAGGTTCATCACAGGTCCATAGTGGTCCGAAAGAGGTACTGGGGAGGCCACTTTTATGCCCTGTGGCAGTCTGTGGGTGGGGAAAAATCCTGGACATTCCCTAACAAATGGGTTAAAGGTTCCCTGGGGTGACCCTACCCACTTTTGCAGCCCTTCCTGTGTGTTTTACTGTAAACTATCCCACAGTTCCCACTTCTTCCCCTGGTCAGAGCTCCCTGTGCCCACTCTAGAGGTTTGACTATGATAATGGGCCAACTTGACCTTGTGGTCACTCCAAACCAGTTCTGGGGCAGCTTGCCCCCTCCTCCCTGGGTGGCTAGGAAGGCAAAGGGGAGGTTGGCCTAGATGTGTACTACAACTGCCAGTGACATGGGTAGGCACCCCTTGAAGCTCTGGAAGGGACTGGGCACAACCCTCCAGGCCATCCTGCTCAAGAAATAAAACACCTCTCCATACCCAAGCCTGTTGTCCACTGTCTTGGAGCAATACACAACTCTACAGGTGAGCTATTGACATTCAGGTGGCACTGGGCACTGGCAGAAAAGCACATTCGACTCAAGCAGAGAAATTTCAACTTTTTAAAAGTGTCATTTTAAAAATAGTAATAGAAAATCTGACTTGACCATTAAGTTGGATTTAAAATTATTATTAAAATGCATCTTTGAATCATGGTTCTAGCTGCTCCCAAAACCGAAAGTAAGCATTATAATGTGACCATGAGTTTCCCTATGGGAGAGCCAGCCTTGCCACAGTGAAAAACGACTTCAGAGGCTTTTCACTGTTAGGACACATAAAACATAAATATACATGATTAACATTTTAAACACCCTGCACCCTGCTCTAAAAGAATTTAGGGCCTACCATAAGGGTGACCTATCAGTATTAAAGAGGAAGGATCAAGCCTGGCAAAAGGTTTCTTTTGCTAGGATGCATGGCAGTTGAAAACTGGACACCCAGGCTGCAATTGCAGACCTGTAGACATGTTTTACAGTGCTCCTTTAGCAGCTGGCGCAGTGAGTGATGTAGTCCACTAGTAGCATTTAATTTACAGGCCCTGGGTACATGTTATACTTACAAGTAAATTAAATGTGCCAATTAGGTAGGTATATGATAATTTTATCAGGTTTAGAGGGGAGATCACAAGTACTTTACTGTTGGTTAGCAGAAGTAAAGTTCACAGAGTCCTATGGCTAACAAAAACAGGTTCAGCTACAGATGGCAAAAATCAGAGGGAAACTCATGCAAAAGATGGTTATTTCCAACAATGCATTTTGGATGTGCATGTTATAAATGGGGTAGCATGGGTATTTAGACGTTAGTGGGGGGTTTGGAGACCTTCACAACTGGAAGATAAATACAGAAAAACTGTGAAAATAACAAGCATTACAGGTGTGTAACATGAGCACATAATGTGAAATGTGATGTACACATTGTCTAATACATGGGAAACGTTTTGAAAAATGGAGATTGTATACATGTATTATTGATGAGGCTTTTAAAAACACCACTATCAACAATACATGTATGTATCAGACAAAAAGGACCATGTAGACAAAATGTGGGCTGTTCAGGATGGAGAGGGAACTCCAGAACTAATATTTGGATGTGTTTACTTACAGATGAGAAGGCAGGCGGCATCTGATTTACGAGCATTACGAGCTGAGCTTGCACAGAAGAAGATCCAATCATCTTTATCATCCAACCCAAGTATCTCAGTAATTTAGAATATTTTATTTATTCGCTTTCAGCAGAAAGCATACCTTGAACATTACTGTAAGACTGGAAGGGAAGTAGCAGAAGCCTCAAAATGTAGGAAAGATACATTGAGATTTGCTAAATATGTCACGGTGGCATGTGTTGACATGATAAAAAAGATGGATCTTGCCTTTAGTATTACACTCGTTATCCATGTTCCAAGCTGCTATTCCTTGCAAAGCACATGGAAATGTGCACAGTTTGTTGACGACGTTCTTATAGAACAATTGCAAAGAGACAATATCACTATCTGAACAAAAAATCCGAAATTGGTGCTGACTGATGCTTTTGTACTGAAACTGTAACAGCTGTGGTTTAAATTCCTATCAAAAGATGAGAAATTGCATTGTCAAATTATGGAAGAGGCATTAGTTAAGCTTTTTTCTCTCGGAACATTAAGGACTGTCAAATCCCCAATTCCTCAAAGGAAATGAGACAGTGACAAAATATAAAAAGCCAAATGAAGTATTTAAAAATAGGACATTTATTGAAACCCCTTGAAATTTTATAAAATCTACCTCCATTTGGCACACTTAGGAAATTATGGATCAATCCTGATGTATGGATTTGATAAACTTGCATGTCACATCAGATCTCAGGGTATTTAAAAGTCATATAATTAATTAGATGATGAATCTGGCTTAATCAATAATCACTCTTATCAATATGTGATCGTTAAAGGGATACATACATGCATAATACTTTTAATATGTCAAACCCATGGTCACTGTCACACTGACCTCTGAGTATGATGAAACATAGAAAAAGACTTGTATAACTACTAGTGGGTATTATGTGATGCATGATGAAGATGAAACTTAGAACTTCGCTGATCTATGAAAAAAACGGAATAGGGAATTTACCCAAGAATAGGACCACAATGTGTGAAGGCAAGGATGAACTGAATTTCTTCAAGTGTCTAAACCAACAAAGGTACAAATAAATCACTTCACTTCTTTCTACATAGATCATCATGAAAATCACTTTGTTTATACAAAGCACAATCAAGCCCAACTCAACACTGCTAGCACTGTTAACTCACCAGAGGCGTTTAAGGAATGTTTTAGTTTCCCCAAAATAAATCCCTTAAGGTAATAATGGGGTGCTTTTAAACAAAAAACTCCTACTTCATTGGCATGTAACAAGTTTAAATATTAGATACATACGTGGTATGAGCCAAGGTGGCGCCTGGGCAGACACAGCCCTGTGTAGCTCGAAGCGGCGCCACCAAATATTCACCCCCTTCTGCACAATTAAGGCTCACAATTCGGGCTCATAAGTGGTGGTAAATGGAGTGCCAGCTCCCCGGAGTGTGGTAATTTCCAGGAGCACGAGCCAGATTACTTAGGTACCGAGGCAGAGGAATAGGTTTGTTGTGTTCCACGAGCAGAAAGGCTTTACGGCGAGGACCAATGTGATTGACAAATCGCGGCAGGCCAGACGAGACACCTGTAGCAGGAGGGGAGGTCCTGTATCTCCACCCGACCGGCTTCGCTGGGATGCACTTAACACTCTGTGGGGCCAGCAGATATTAGGGCCGTCGCACAGGACCCAAGCAGCTGGGGGTTAGAGCAGGAGTGGGGCATGCAGGGAGTAGTATGGGCACATAATAGTCCTGCTGGGTGAGGTGAGAAGAAGCTCCTGGGCCCTCCGTAGATGCACAACAGCAGTGGGACACCGGAGAAAAATGTGACCGGGCTGAGATCACTGGATGGGTCCAAGAGAAAAGAAAACTAAATATTAAACACACCCAGACAGTAAATGTTAAAAATTGAGCCTTGTTAATATTGGGCACTTGTCCTGCTGCTGCACATTGAAGATGGCACATTCCTGCCTTTGATCCTCCCCTCCCAGGACACTGTATTTCTATTTGAAAGGAAATGCAATGCAAGCATCAGTACCACCATGATGTACCTGACGGATACTGTGAACAGTTCCAAATGGCAGGTTCCCTAAGAATCACACCGACATAAAGTGCCAAAAGGGAATAAAGAGGCAAGAGTGGCTCTACCGCCCCAGCTGAAGCGTTTCCAATAAAGAAACGTGTTGGGGGGACACCTGCATGAGACCATCCCAGGGAGATAAACAAAGCTGAATGTTGGGACGTGCTAAAGGCGCAGAGCAAACAACCAATAGAGGAGAGACTGGCCATGATGGTGCAGAGCTCCTCAGCTAGGGATTAGGCCCAGGTCTACACATCAGAGGCAGCTCCACCTTTCAACATGAACTTAAAGCAACTGATCTTAGAGGGATATATGGCAATTAAAGAGAAAATTAACAGTGTTACCATCACATTGGCACTACTGCGACAGGACATGAAAAAGATACAGAAACACAGACAAGAAGTTGAAGCACTTTTGAGGATTTGGCAGCTGAATGCACTGACCAGCTGACAGGCTTTGGATTGAGACTGAAATGGCACGAAGAAAGCTGGCCAACTATGAAGACAGGTCCCGCTGGAATAATGCATGAATCCTGGGGCTACTGGAGGGCACAGAAAAACAGCCGATGGAAACAAACCTAGAGCCTGCTGCACACGGTTCTCAAGCCTTTAAAATGAACAGAGATGATACAAATTGACAGCACACAGAGCACCAGATCGTAAACCACCACCTGCAGCTCCACCCAGGATGATTGTGGGACGAGTGTAGAGATACAAGGATAAAATCGGTATCTTCGTAGTTGCAAGGCAGCATGGAATACAATGGGAACTGAATCTCTATCTGTCCCGATTACGGGGTTGCGACATAGAAGAAAAGATAGACATTTGAGGAGGTGAAACGAAAACTGAGACAATCAAACTTACCATATACTCTAGTTCCACCAGCGAATTTACGCCAAGGAAAGACACACTTTTTCCATCAGCCTGAAGAAACCTTGAAATCTGTAGAAATCACAGTAGAAACAGCTGAAGAACTACACCAGATAGTAACTGATAGTGATTCACTGTTGGTGAATATGTCCCACATATCAAAAAAATCTGATTGCCATTATATCAGTTGTGTATCTAATGTTTACCACATATTTTATTGAGAACATTTCGATTTATCATTGTTCATTTCTTAATATCTTTTCCAGAAAAGGGGCTTGGAATGTAAAATTGTGTTCTTGTCATTGTGATAACAAGTCTATGCAGTTCACGATACATTTCTTTTTTATAAGAAACCGAGAAAACGATTATTACCTTTATTGCTTTCTAATAAGTTTAGATATCACAGAACTGCTTTTTCTTTTTTTACAAGGCCTATCAACTAACTTAATTTGTGCTTCTATTGCAAGGTTTATCCATAATTAAAATAAGGAATCAATTATCTGTAATACAGTCTGTCTCTTGAAAGAATTGCTCCTATATTTCACGCTGCTATGCCATTTGCACTTTTGAATCTTTGTAAATAGAGGAGTTGTACTTTTCATCAAGTTTTTTTTATATTGAATATATTAACTGTATCCAGAATCTTTTATTTGGTTTTATGTCTTTTATGGCCGATTTGATCTGAATAAAGAATAATGACTTACTGGCTGGGAGCTGTCAAGCAACAAAGGATGTGGTCATGTTTGAAACACAGACACGCTTAAATAGTGATGCTACAGAAGACACATTTAATAACAGAAGAACATGAGAAATCACAGGCGAAATGTAAGGGGGGAATGCTATGGCATGCGAGTTTCACATCTTTTGCTTTTAGCGAAGGGTGGCAACATGGGTGGGACCGTCGAGCCTCTTCAGAGTGGAGACTACATTCAGGGATGTGCATTGCCGATATTTGACAGTAGTCAGGAAGATGTCGGGGGAATCCATGGTGTTGGTAAACACATATGCACATACCTTCTTTGAGGAGCTAACGTAATTGCTGAACCCCCCCCCCCCCCTATGCACATTACAAACTTTTAAGGACAGGAGATTTTAATTGCTTCCTAGATAGATATCTGACAGCTCTAGGCCAACTGTGAGACCACTGGACTGATCCTCCCTCGCATTACATGATGTGATGGAAACTTTGAACCTCATAGAAATATGGAGATCACAACATGCAAATGGAAACTCATTCTACTCACCCCTGCACAACACGTTCTCCTGCATAGATTTTGTACTAATACACCTAGAACATATGGTGCATTTTGATGAAGCAGAATATTAGGACCGTTCATTCCCAGACCATGCTTCACTCTGCCTCAACTTAACTGACTAGGTATGCACTGCCTTGGTACCCCAATGGCATTTCTAGACTAGAGCACTACAGGATCGCCCATATAGTGTGGAGACTGGGGATGCCATAAGGGAATACCTGACTACAAACATGGGCACAGTGGATTCCACAGGAACTTTGTGAGAGGCCTTTAAAGTAACTATTCGAGAAAAAAAGATAAGCCCCACATATAGTGTCCGGAAGTCACACATGACAACAATAGGTATATTGGTGGGTAAGAACAAGGAATTAGATAGAAAAATAGTAAAAAGACAAGAGGACTGGGAGACCAGTAACAACTTAGTGGAGACTCCTACACTTGTCAGGGACCGCCTTGGTAAACATGACTATAGAATATGCACTGAATTATCAAATGAACAGGGAGACAAAGCAGGCTGTCTACTAGTGTGGCTAGTAATCAAGGAGAAAGGTAATAACATGGTTTCAGAATAACCAGGTTTTAACAGAGTAAGCCTTATTCACCGACAGATTTAAGGATATTTACGCCTCACTCTATACTGAACAGACAACTAGAAATGATGCAGAGATTGAGGTACTATTGGATAAAGCCTAGCTGCCTAGATTGGCAGATGACCTGAGGGAAGAACTTAATGCCCCGCTAGATAGTGCAGAATTTAAGTGAACAATATGGTACAAGGGGTCCGGAAAGACGCTGGGAACGGACAACCAACCTGTTGAGTTTTATCAGTAATATGCTGAAATTCTAGCACTACCACCATTAGATATGTATAATGAAGCATTGATTTAGGGAACACCCCCAGACACACTGAGGGAAGCTCAAATAGTGGTCCTGCTGAACCCTGGCAATTACGTCTTGGAATGCAAATCATACAGTCTCTGTCAATGATAAACTTAACAATTTTGGGGAAGATTTTGGCTAAACTATTGGCTAAGGCAGTCAAGACGTTAATTCACACAGATCAGGTGGGATTTGTAGCAGGGCGCACGACCACCACTAACATACGGAGAGCATTTGTGGTCATGGAACATGTTAGACGGACTGGAAAAAAATGTGTGATAGCTAGTCTAGACGCTCACAAGCTTTCAGTACAGTAAATTGGACATATATGCACAAAACACTTGAAAGTTACACATAGGGAGAGGGATTCCTGAAATTATTTTCCCTCCTATGAACAGGTAGTATGTCCCGTGTGCCCGAAGGACATAGGGGGTCGGATAGGTGGAGGCTTGGAAGGGGACTAGGCAGGAGTGCCTGTTGTTGCTGTTAATTTTTGCCCACACGAAAGAACTCCTAGAACAAATGGTCACACTAAGAGACGTGAATGGCAGCATACTAAATGAGTTTTAATAACATTATAGACCGATGATATATTATTATTGATGAGGGACCTGACAGAAACTTAGACTAGAATAGAAACAACAGTGGGAGAAGTAGGGCACCTATTGGGTGTCACATTGAACTAAATCAACATTGCACCTCATGAATGGTGTGCATATAGGTAAGGAGACAAACATACTGTTACACATACAAACTTCCCCAATCCAATACATAGGGAGCATGTTAATCGAAGACTGCGAAAAGATATACCAATATAATGTGAAAACAGTACCGCAGAATCTAGATTCTAATATTTCCAAATGGTTGAAGTTCCCCATGTCACTCATGCCCCGTATCGCCCTTAACAAAATATACTAGATATCCTACAACTACCTTGTGAAGAGGGGTATATTGGCACCAAACATCAGAGTTTATTACTGGGCACCAGAGCTGCAATATGTAATCCAATGGCTAGACAAGGCTCAATCTGATCCGGTGTGTGAAACCCCATAGATTGGAATACATGGCAATCCCGCAGGTATCCAGTAAAACGCTGGTACATATGCCCTACGCATTTGTAAAGAATTATCACAGTATGGAAGAAGGTAACTAGACAGGCAGGGAATACATTCACGTATGTCTCACAATTTATACCATGGCACGTGTTTTATGTTCCAGCCGACAGAGATTCTTGCAAGATACCCCTCCTGAGGGGTAACCCCAAACTCTGGGTGGCTTCTATGAAGAAAGCAGACGGATGAGTTTTGCTAACTTTTGTAATGAGTGGGAGATTGGGACTACATACGTTTTCAGGTATGCGGGGCTCGCTGCAGCCATAAGAAAAAACTGGCCTGATTTTCTATAAGAACCAGATATTCACCTTTCACTGGTGATGTTGAGATTGCAGGAAGAGGGAACCTAGTACCTAGACTTTACCTAGCGCTGTTGCCACAAGGAGCTAGGAGAGTTGAGAATATGAAGATACATTGGAACAGGGATAGGAACTGGAGGAACATCATTGGCACAAGGTATTCCAGAATTGCAAGAAAGTAACCCGAAATGCGAGACTAAAACTAATTCACTAGAAATGTGTATATAGGGCATATGAGACCCCACAACTATTAAATAAAAAGAACACGAAACCCTTGGAAACCGTCCTAAATGCAGAATATCGGTAGGCATATACTTACATATGTAGCGGGAGGGTCTTTCAAATATGCTTATTCGGTTTGGTTACCAGGAATAAAACTTCTAAACAAATGTTTCAAATAGTAGAATTGGGTCTTGCCAGAGGGACACAGTCCTGATATTGCAGCAGTGGGATAATGACACGATCAAATGATGATCATCAAATGGGTTAAGGCAGAATGTGGGGAATGCAACAAACTACAATACCGAACTGGTGAAATATAATGAAAAATTATATATTGAGCGCAGAAATACCCTAAGAACTCAAAACCGAATGGCAGGAAAAGCACAGGGAAAAAAAACTAAAAAACTAGCAGGAGAAAAGCCAGGTCGTAAGATCTCTTCTAAACTGTGAGCGGTGCTTGATTTCTGTAATATGGCGTGGGAGAGTGTTCCACAGTTTGGCTGTTGCAAAAGAGAAATCTCTGCCGCCCCATCTGGCCCTGCAGATCCTGGGTACTCCCACTAACCTGTTATTGGCAGAGCCCAGCACCCTGCTGGGTGAATACCACTTGAACTTAGATCTAAGACTCCGGGGGCCCAGATTATGCAATGGCTTGTGTCAATGCATAAAACCTTAAACATACTTCTTTGCCTAACAAGGAGCGAATGCAGTTTCCTCAATCCTAGGACACTGACTCATGTATAGAAATGTTCAGGATCAGTCGAGCAACTACATTTTGGACCACCTGAAGTTTGTTGAGAGAGGCTTGATTGATGTTAAGGTACAAGGCATTGTAATAAGCCAACCGAGATTAAACTAAAGCAAGAACAACCGCTTTGCCCAGATCAACTGGGATAAAGAAACAAACCTTTCTTCAAAGATCTAACAACCAGAAAGCAGGAGGAAACTGTACGTCTCATTTGTGTGTCAAAGGAAAGTTTCCCATCAAAAATTACCTCAAGATTTTTAGCTGAGCTGACAGTGAAGGAGGGTGGCAAAGAGACTCCAGCCACTAGGCAGATTGATGACAACCGAAAACAAGAACCTCGTTTTTGACTGCATTAAGTTTTAAGCAGTTGTCCTTTATCTAATTTCCCACTTGCAGCTCCTAAACTTTGCGGCTACCGAAAGAACATCATCCATAATGGTGATGATAATCTGGGTGTTGTCGGCATACGACAATTGCCGGAAACCAAATGACTAAACCAACTTAGCCAAAGTTGAGAAGAACAGATTAAACAGGGTAGGACTCAAAGACGATCCCTGGGGAACTCCACAGGGTAAGAAGGATTTTGAGGCAAACTTACAACACATTACTAACTGATACCTATCTACCAGGAAGGATTCCTATGGTCAAGGGGGCCTACTAGAATGGGATTTAGTGGAAAATGAGCTGGAACAGAAGGTGCCATATGAGGAACATGGCGAGCGCCATGATGGCACGCACACTGTTGATTAAAGCATAGTGATATTACTAAGACACTGCAATGATTGTTAGAATTGTACCTTATAATGTTAAGAGATGTGACGAGTGTGAACTAATTCATATGTTATATGATTGATTGAATGAGTTCCCAGCGGAAGGGGAGAAATGGGTGGGGGCATGTTGCTGTTTTTCAATGTATTAAAATCAATAAAAAGTTTACTTTAAAAAAGTATTAGATGCATACTTTCCACCTTTGCTTAAGGTGCAAGCAAACCTTGCCACCTAATGATTGTGGTTTGGTGTTAGCACCATAACAAACCACCGCAAAGACTATAATAATCTTCCAGTGAAAAGGTGAAATACGATATACAAGTTGCATCATTTGTAAAGCAATTATTTACAATCTCGGAATGTATTTCAGAGATCTAAAAAATGATGATACACTATTCTTATTTACCAGAAAATGAAGTATTAAAACCTTCTTAAAGGCACTTCAGTATACCTGAGTGAAAAATAATTCATCATTCTCATTTCCTTTTTAATAAATGATTATTCATTCTCATGCCCCCTTTTTTGCTTATCTTTGTTACCTCTGTTATTGTTGATCTAATTTATTTGAAACAAAGTGATATTTTTGCTAGTAGTTTTGCACAGAATTGATGATTGAGAACTTTTTATGTACAACGTTATTACCTTCAACAGCTTGTGAGTCTCACCAATGGTCCAGGGCCAAAGAGGCACCACTTTGGGGTCAGGAACTTACTGAAGATTGATCCAGGAGTGTTGGGGTGCCTTTTATGTCCCTGAGGCTTGGATCAGGAGGCCAGCAGGCTAGCCCTTTGACTCACTCTGGGGTCCTGGGTTTAAGATGGAGTTGCTGGTCCTGTTGTTCTTCCCCAGGCAAGAGTGCAGCAGGTCAGCAGAGCAGCATTTCTTTTAGAGTGGCAGTCCTTGTAGCAGCAAAGCAGTCGTTGTTAGTGGCAGAGTATCCACAGGTCAAGAAGTGTACTGAAAATTTGGTGTCTGAGGTCCTTCTTTTATACACAGTTTTGCCTTTGAAGTGAAGAGAAGCTTCTAGAAGCATGCCTTTGAAGTGCACAGATGCCCTGCATTCCCTTCCCTGGCTCCAAACTAACGATAGTATGCAGCCCTTAGTGTGGAGACAGAACACATCCTATTCAAGTGTAAGTAGGGTTGTGTCCAGCTCCTCCCTCCCATCCTGCCCGTCATAACACATCCTGTTACACCTAAGCTTCCATTGTGTGTGGCTGTCTAGAAGGAATACACAAAGCCCAACTGCAATCCAGTCATGTGACGCAGCAGGCACCAAATGGCTAAGGCTGTAAAATCTCAACTTTCTAAAAGTGGCATTTTCAGAAATGCAATTCAAAATCCGACTTCACCATAAGTGTCAGGGGGACCCCATAGAGGAGGATGACTCTGACGCCTTAACTGAAGAGTTGCCCTGGGTCTTGACCCCCGATGAGCCTGCTTCAAAGGCATAAGAGTACCCATTGATTTTGCAGAACTTCTGGGATAGTGGCAAATGGCAAACAGCCAAGGTCAGAAAAGGGGAAGTGAGATAATAGGAAGTATCGCTTTCATTGGTTGGCCAGACAGGAAGAAGGAGGAGCCTTCTTCCTCTGAGCTGGAGCTGCCCTTTAAAACCACGGCAGGACACGTAGAGGAGAGCACAGACATCATGACATGAGGACAGAGACCAGGAGCTGAGACTATTGAGACAACCCAACTCCAGAGGGGGCTGAGAGGAGTGCCGGACCGGAGGGGAGCCGTAGCCCAGATAATGCGCCCAGCCATGCTCCAGGAGGAACGTGGTTTTCACAGGTACGTGCTTGTTTGCGATTTCGGGACGCTACACCTGCAGAGACTAAGTTGGGGCGGACTGGGGCCTGAAGTGAGGGATTGCTGCATTGGGAGGGTTCTTTTATGTTGGAGACTTTAGCGTGTGGGGCCTAGCACTAAAAGGGGTTGTGTGGCATATGAGACTCCAGCCAATCACTATCCCTAATACTTGTGCACGAACTGTAATCATCTACATTTCCCTGCTTGATGTTGCACTCTTGAGGTTAGGGACGTTTTCCTAGGTAAAGTGCAAATAAGTCTTTAAATCCCCCTGCCGTCTCAGTCAAATACATGAGTGATATGAGGACCGCTCAAACGTGTTCTTGAATAGGAGAACCGTGTATTTTTTTTTTTTTATTTCCTACTGATTTTGTTTGGTTTTCATTTTTGTACACTGGCGAATAAACTCCCTCACAGGCCTAATATCACTACCCTTTTCCCGCCTGAAAGATCCAGAGGAGACAAAGGGCACCATATTAACCCTTACTCTGGAAACCCCCCTTGATAAAATGCTTACCTGAGATGTTTTCCTTTCCAAGGCCGCCGGCGGATATGAAAATCCCCCCCAGAAGAAAAGGAGAAGAGAATATTTATGAAGACCACAGTGATATAGTGTCTGTAGGAATAAATCACTTCTACCACAAAAACCTTGTGTTGTGCGTTCTATATCGCATGCCAAGCGACCATAAGTTAGGATTTTAAATTGTGATTCCAGAGACACCAAACATGGACTGTTCATCTCTTCCGATTTGAAAATTACACATATAAATGTAATAAGGCAACTCCAATGTTATCCTATGAGAGAGATGGGCCTTGCAGTAGCGAAAAACAAGTTTAAGAGTTTTTCACTACCAGGACAAATAAAACATAAAAGTATAGGTCCTACTTTTTAAATACATTGCACCTTGCCCACTGGGCTTTCAAGGGCTTACTGTAGGGCTGACATATGTATTAAAAAAGAAGGTTTGGGCCTGTTTTTTTTGCCAGGTCGAAATGGCTTTTTAAAACTGCCCAGACAGGCTCTGCAGAGGCAGACTTGAGAAACATTTGAAGGGCTACTTAAGTGGGTGGCACAATCAGTGCAGCAGGCTGACTAGTAGCATTTAATTTACAGGCCCTGGGCACGTCTTGCCAATTTACTAAAGATTTACAAGTAAATTAAAAGTGCCAATCGGGGATAAGCCAACGTTACCATGTTTTGGGGAAACAGCACAGGCACTTTAGCACTGGTTAGCAGTAATATAGTATGCAGAGTCCTAGGGCCAGCAATTAAGAAGTCAGCAAAAACAGGAGGACTGAAGGCAAAACATTTTAGGGAAACCAGCCAAGGATGCCAGGTCTAACAGTCTCCTACATAATTTATTTCAAAATACAACATGTGATATCTTGTGAATGTAACCCTGATCGTTTAGTTCACGATATTTGTCAACCAATGAAGGCCAGTACCACATGTGGAAAAGATATGCAGTTTACAGTATACAGAAATCGAATGCAAATGTTCTTTTTACATTTACATGTGCACTAACATTTATTGTTTTATTACGTACAGGCCATATGTAGTCACGAGACTGCATCAGAGCACTAATTAAAGACCTAGCCTTATTACAATACTCAAGCACCCTATCAAACGTGCTTTAGTGTGTCAAAAATAAACGTCTTTGACATTGAATCCTATATACGATATTAAATTGATGAGTTACACATTTTCAATGATGGCAGTATGATATCCTTGGCTTCTTAAATCAACCCCTACATTGCTCAATTTGTGATTATTACATAGTAGACATGTTCATTAGTGTGGCCAATGTAAATGAGTAAATGCTTATGAATCTAGTGGCTGTAATTACTCTATAGGACCTGTCAAACACCAAAGGTCATTGTCTAGATAAGGATTAACAGAATGAATGTTGATTCAATGGAATGGTCAGACCATTTTCTGAATATGTTTCCTGTGGTGAGGGAAACCAATCAAACCCACTATAAATTAATTAAACATCAACAACAGAAAGCATTATCAAATATAATACAGGAGCAATTGCTTGTAGTTACTTAAATGACAACATCTGCAATATGGTAGCTCCTCTAAAGAACATTCTCTCCACACTGGTTTCTGCAATCTATAGAGAAGCTCAAGCATTGTTGTAGTAGCCTAGGGACAAAATGGCATTAAACCACACTCTTTGAGAATCACAAGAAATGCAAGAACCAACTCAGAAAATATAAATAGTTTATAATTAGGGTAAAAAGCTATTTTTAACAGAAAGGTTGAAAAAGCCTGTAACAAACCAAATGAACGTTTATGTTATATTCCTATATTAATTATGAATTCCTCTTAGCCAGCTCAGGTCCTTGCTTAAGAGACCACAGGGGCCTCTAATAGATTCTTTAAAAAAAAAATAATAATAATAATATCGTAAAAGACACTGAGCAGCAAAAAAATCACAGGTCTTCAGCAAGCTGCCACTAGGCATCTAGAGCCAGTGGGCAGGTAACTACTGCTGATTTCACTTTGAAGAGGTTGAGGCACCTTTTTTGAAAAAAACTCCTAAGTCAAATGAAACCTGCTTGTTATTATGATGCTCTACTTTGACTAGTTGCCAACAAAATTGTGCAGGCCATTGTATCAGGTAAATGAAAAAAAAAACACTTACCTGTAGGCTGGCCGCCTGTTGCCTCTCGCTCCTCTTTGGGTCCTCGACAGCAGGAACCAGGAAGCACCCAGGCTCCTGACTCCCCTAGCCAATCACAACGCTGCAACGCAGCATTGTGATTGGTCTGAGCGCCGTGGTTCGGCACTCAGATGGGGAATGGGAGCCTGGGTATGTTCTCCCCCCAGGCTGTAATGCAGCCTGGGTGGAGAACATGCAAAGTGCGCATGATGGTTTGGCTGGCCAAACATGCATGCGCACCTGGAGTGGGCAAACCACTCCTCCCCCTGGCCCCTGCTCTGTCAGCCCCATCCCGCACCAGGAAACGGAAAATGTAAATGATAATGTTGATTATCATTTTAGTTTTCTTTTAAATACTGCTGGCAGAGCAGTGGGGCCACTGCGTTTGTGGTATATAAAAGCTGCAGTAAAGTACACAGCGAGGTAAAAACAAAGCCTTAAGATAAGGAAAGACAAACAGATTGCCATTTATTGGCTAATTTGTACAGAGTGACACCAGAAAACCTGCATAAATTGCGGCTTCCTCGCTTAAATTGTGTGATCTTGGGCAAATATTTTATTGCAGCAAAATTCTCTTTTCGACATTATTGCGTATGAAAGCACTTTCAAAAACGTGAGTTCAGAGTACCAGTTGTACAAAAAGCTACAGTGTTTTTTGAAATAGCTATTATGTTTCTCTAAATCAATCTGGCCCATGCACAGGGTTTACATGACAATTGTCTTGCCTCTTCACTAACAGTTCATGTTTAAAAACTATCACTTTTAATAAAGTACTTCTCAGTGTATTATTGACGTATTAATGTCAAAGCTTCCACATGTTGAGCAAATAAACTTTTTGAATTTTTTAGAGTGTTTATCATATCTTACGTGATGTTTGGTGTATGATTTACATAGCAAACATTATTAGGGCTTGGCTCGTGCACGAGCTCTAAGCTACGCAACAGAGGCTCTCCCTGTTTATTTAGTGGCTTGCCCATCTCCACTGATCCCTACTAAAGAAATGTAAAAAAGGAAATCTGCAGATTTTCACATTGTTTCCAGGGTTTCCAAATTCCCAGTCACGAGTTTCTCAATCACCTTTTCCAATAAAACGAAGTACTGCATACCACTTTTCTTTCATGTTTGTTGCTTCAGTGTACAGTTCATTAAATATATGTTGTACCCTATGATTGCGAAATCAAGCAACCATTCAGAGTCTGAAAACAATTGCTGGGCAGTAGCCAAACAGTCCAAACACTCAAAAGAATGGCAGTACTTAAATTTGTGCAAAAATAGGTTTGAAACTCGTGTGTGAATCTGCAATGGACGAGAATCTGTTACATCCTACATAACTGAAAGTAGAGACCAAGCAAAGCATACCCAATCCCAGAAGATTACCCATCGAACTAAAAGGCAATCCACTTGGGCCACGACTGCCTCTGGATCTCATTGCGCATACACAAGAATCCAGCAAAATGCAAGAGCCTGCACCAGTTTGAAAACATTCCTTTTACTGAGGACTTTCACCACTGACAGCACCGAGATCACCCACCTTTTTCACAGGAGTGAAGCGCTGCGCTCCGAATACAACCTATCCATTTGTGAAAAACAGCTATAAGACGCAGAGGGGCGGTTTCTTCATTAGGGCTGTGGGGCTGCGCCCCTCTGAAAATTCCTACACATTTACATTAAAAAATATAAAATAGATCGATTTATTTAGAGATACGATCGTATCTCTAAATAAACTGATGTATTTAAGTCTGGGTTGTCTGTTTCAGGCTGCATGCCCCGCCTCGCTCTACAGCAGGAGACGGAAGACAGGCAGTAAATCAACTTTCTTAACGTTACGCACCACGCAGGGCTTTCTGTTTTAAAGCCCTTCATTGCCATTGGGGGTTTCTGGTTGCATGCACACTGTAGGCCAGTGACGCAATAAGCGTCACGGTTTCGGACGTAGGAGACTTCATCACAGCGTGATTTCAGACGTCTGTCATTCAAAGACGTAGATCCACCCTTTCATCATATGTGAGCGTGGATGCAAGCACGTCTGATCCGGTGCCTTGTTCTTGGTAATGGTAAGTGTTTACAAGGTAATGCTGTGTTCTGTATATTGTGCTGAGACCCCTCATCATGCTAATCTTCCCCCACTGTGACACCCCAGGCCCTCTCTGCACATCACTCGCTACTTTAGAAGTGGAGCTGCAGCCTTTGCTCCCTTGTGAAATGAAATGGATCCAAATAAGGAGCAGGGCTTGCTCTTGTTCCCTTGCGAAATGGTTCCAAATATCCGAGTCAGGCCCAAAGCGAGAGATATGTGCTTACTGTGTAACATGTGCTTACAGTGGCCAGTTCTCTGATGTATGGCATTAAAACTGGCCCTGTGTACATGCCCCTAAGTTAACACTGATGCTAAAAACATGGATTGACTTGCAAAAAATTAATGTTAAAAACGTCAAAGGAATGCATTTCAGCGATTTAGTTCTTCTCTTATTTTACATGCTTTACTTAATCTTGCATTCCTCGAGGTAGCTATTTTCTAATGTTGTTTCTCTGTATTTCTTTCTGTGCATACTTTGAAGCTTGGGCCATGCCAGGTGTTTATGAGGGTCTTTGATTGAGCGCTCAGGCGCTAAGGCTAAAGCCAAACAAAGTGCCTGTGTTAGAAATGGGATCTCTAGTTGGCAAGGGCTTGCACCTTTGTCCAAGTAGGGACCCTTCTTCCTAGTCAGGGTAAGGAGTTACACTCCTAAAATAACCCCTGCTCACCCCCTTGGTAGCTTGGCACGAGCAGTCAGGCTTATTCTAGAGGCAGTGTGTAAAGTATTTGCACATAACCAACAGTAATACAGTGTAAGCACTACAAACGGACACCACACCAGTTTAGAAAAATAACCAATTTTTATATACTCAAGACAAGACCAATTACGACAAAAATCCACAACACTATACTTTAAAAAGGAATGCTTGATAAGGTAACTTCTTCTTTGCAGGAATAACACAAAAGCAAAGTTCGTACGAGTCGGTAGCTCCGTCCGAGCCTACCGCGATGCTGAAAACCACAGAGTCTAACAGTTCCAGCCGACCGCGTCGTTACGGGCCAGCAGAGTCGTGAACAGACTCTGTCACAGTACCTTTCGCGTTGTGGCTGGTACGGAGTGTACGAGCCGGTCGGCGTTCGTCGCGGTTGCGGTGCAAGACGGAGCGATGCAAGGTGCGGTGTCCCTCGATGCGGTGCAGGCAGCGGCTCGATGAGCGTCGTGCAGACGGAGTCGGTGAGTCCAAGGCGTGCGGTGCAGGGTGAGACGATGCTCGATGCGGTGCTTACAGGTTGCGATGCAGGCGACCAAGCCGGAGTGCGGGAGCTGGCGTCGGACAGCGGTGCGAGTCGGAGCGGTGCGTCGCAAACGTGCGAGCGGTGCCCCAAATGCGATGCGGTCACGACTGTTGAGCCAGTTGCAGCGACCGCGTCGGTCGGGTCCGGCTAGTTCAGTGAAGCGATGCGAACTGCGGTGCCCACAGGTCACGGTGCAAGCAGCGGCTCGGTGCTGGCGGCGTCGGACGTCGCCCACGGTGAGACCAGGGTTGCGATGCGAAGCGGGGCGATGCGGTCTGCGGTGCAAACAGGTCACCGGTCAGGGATGGATTCGGTTGACGGAGTCGGTTGCAGTTCCCTTCCTCTGTGGCAACTGAAACAGCGTTCCAGAAGCGGTACCCAGAGGCTTGTGAAGTCTTTGTAGTCCCTGAGACTTCTTAACAGGAGGCCAGCTCGGTTCCAGGCCCTTGGAGATACTCAGCACAAGTTTGTAGAAAGTTCAGTCCTTTCACTGCCCAAGGCAGAAGCAGCAGCTGCAGGCCAACCCAACAAAGCAACAACACAGCAAAGGGGCAGTACTCCTCCTGGCAGCTCTTCCAGCTCTTCATCTTGGCAGGTTCCTTGATTCCAGCGAGATCTAAATTCATGGGGTCAGGGCCCCAATATTTATATCCCAAATTCCTTTGTTCTCTGAAGGCAGAGAGGCCTTTGCCTAGTCCAAACCAGTTCTGGAGCACTTTGTTGACAAGTCTCCGTCCCTTCTTTCAGTGAGTAGGCCAGGGACATCAGACGCACCACAGGAGGTGGAGCCAGCATTGTGGAGGGAAGGCACTGTCCTATTCAGGGCCCAGGTGCAACTCCTCCCACCCATCTACATGTAGATCTTGCTATTCAGCCCTGTGCTGACTCACCCTGTCTCCTGGCATCCCCCAGCCTCTGTCACTCACACTCCAGACAAGGAATACACAACCTCGCAGAGGCAGGCTTGGATGGTTAGACAAGAAAATACCCACTTTCTAAAAGTGGTATTTTCAAACACAGAATGTTAAAACCAACTTCACTAAAAGATGCATTTTATCATTCTGAGTCCAGGCATACTAAACTCGAATTTCTACCATGTTCCCGGGGTCAGTTAGGATTATAAGCTGTAATAATCAAAACTGCCCGTTCTGGCCTATGGGGAACAGGTAGCCTTGCAATAGTGAAAAACGAACTAGGCTGTAATTCACTATCAGGACATGCCACACACACCAGGGCATGTCCTACCTTTCGCATACAACGCACCCTGCCCACAGGGGTACCTTGGGCCTACCTTAGGGGTGACTAACATGTAGCAAAGGGAAGGTTTAGGGACTTGCAAGTGTGTGCACTTGCCAAGTCGACATGGCAGCCCCAGGCTGCGCACAGGCTCTGCGATGGCAGGCCCGAGTTACACTTTACGGGCTGTTTGCGTGGGTGGCACAATCCAGTGCTTCAGCCCACCAACAGCATTTGGTCTATAGGCCCTGGCACTCACAGTGCACTTTACAAGGGACTGACACATAAACCAAGTAGGCCAATCATGGAAACACCAATCCATAACACATTTTATACAGGAGCACTTGCACTTTCCCACTGGACCGCAGTGAGGAAAGTGCGCAGAATCATTACACCAGCAAAAACAGAGTCAAAACCGGGAGGTCAGAAAGCAAAAAGTCAGGGGAAACACGCCAAAAGATGCCAAGTCTAACAGCCTGTCAGTGGGTTGGCCTCTCTGCAGAGCACCCAGCACAATGTTTGTGTATTGCAACTGAAATTCTGTGGATATGTTTGTGAAGGGGGTACACTGATGTCAAAATATTTGCAAGGCAAAAGTAAGAGCAATTAAAGTGCTTAAATTTGAGGGAGTGCAGTGCATGTTCGGGGCGGTGAAGTGAAAGAGATACGAGGAAGGGCATTCGGGGAAGAGTGAAAAGAGGATGCTGAAGAGGAAAGAGAGGGGGTTGAAGATGTGCAGATGGACAAAATATGCACAGAAAAAGAGGATACATATCTAACATAAAGCACACATAATTGAAGGCCAATACTCTTTCCACAGGCCTCAATTCAATTTAATTCACAGACTCACTATGTGAAAAGCAGCGAGTCTCCTGAGATCCCCAATGCTGCCCGGCGCAAGGTCACCTTTAATCCACTTTGGATTCGCTATCTAAAATAACGAGGCAGGCGCTGGAAGCTGGAAGGCAAGAAAAAGGTTTATTACTCTTAGAGGAGACCACGTCAACTGCTGACACCAGGATGTCTTCAGGGAGGTGTTCTACTGGCAATGCTTTTGGCTCTTCCTTTTATACAGGTTTTACACAATGTATTTGTTTCATTTATCATGGTTACAAGCTTGGAGTCTCCGCCCCGGGCAGGTTGTCACACAAGCCCGACATTGTTTCATCAGCATGGTTACACAAGCCCAACATTGTTTCATCAACTTGGTTACACAAGCCCAACATTAACTCTCCTCCCGCCCAGGTCAAAAACAGACAATTTAATTGCAACTGGACCTTGCTTCAGGGTCTAAACACAAGTGAGACCGGCCAGATCTAAGAGTCCGTTCTGTTGATAAAAACAGGTCCCATTGTTGGCAAAAACAAGTCTTGCTGTGTGCAGTGCAATAAACCATGCTTGCAAGAGTCTGTTTGGTATTTGTAACCTGTTTGTGCAGGGATGAGAGGAAAGACGAGTTTGAGGCAGCAGGTGATGTTGATGTTTGTCGTGGAAATAGTTTATAGCCCCCAGCACACATATCAGGTTTGGTCAGAGAGTCAGAAGGCTGCTAGAGGACAGGGTGAAATGAAGGTGACCAACAGAGTACAAAATGGCTGTGGTCAATCAGAATGACTGTAGTTTATGTGCACGTAGGAACTTTCATCAGACAAGATGGCGCAGAATGTTCATGATTGTCGTTTTGTTCTTAACAGTCGCCCCTTTGAACATAACTAGCCATCTCGTCAGTCTATTTCGATCTCCATAATGTCCTGTATTTCTTGTTCATACATTACTCTCATTTTTGTTAACTGAGTGTCCATATTCTTAGGGCGCAAGGCACTTATGCAAAGAGAACACAAAGGTGGTATACAGTGTACACCCAAACAGCAACCACATATTGCCAATACTGGGACCAAGAGAAACATTGATATTTTCCAACCCCAGTCCTTCAAGATGCCCCAAAGCCAACTTCCAATTGTCCAAGTCTCTGATCCTTGATGAATTTCTGAAGACAGTCTGTGGAGATGTTCGATTGCTTCATAGACAGAGGGTGAATTATCAGGGATGTATATGCAGCAACTGGCACCAATGATGCGACATGCTCCTCCACGATCCGCTAGTACCACGTCCAGGACCATGCGGTTTTGTAGGGCCACCAGACGGACCGCTTGAAGCTCGGCAGTGTTGTTGGTGAGGATGCCAGCTGTGACGTTCAGGGCGGTTTCTACCGCTTGAGACAGATGTCTGATGGCTCGGCTGTTTGCCATCGGACCCCATAGCGGGACGAGCCCTTTTGCTGCGTCAACGAACTGTGATGCGGCAGAGTCTGCTTGATCAGTGTCTTTAGAACGCTTTTCTCGATGATGCTCTGCAGGGGCTGTGTAGGTCGGTGGCAAAACAAAAGCGATGTAGCACGTGCCCCCAGTTTTTTGGGAGCCAGGTGTAGGCTTTGGTTCCACAGACAAAGTACATATTGGGTGATGCAACAAATGCTGGAGGGTTGGCAGTGTTCAAAGTCCTTACAATGTTACAAGTGCTGTGATCCACATTCTTAGTCCCACGGCCTTCAATGCATACAAGGCCAGAGACGTTCACCACAGATAGGGCCACAGTCAGTGTTGCAGCAGTTCTTTTCTTCAGGTAGGAAAATGTGGCTCTGACAGGATTATTGAACCCTTGTATTTCCACTCGTTCTTTGGAGGGGACATTCATTGGGAATGTCGTATTGGAGGTGTGAGGGCAAAAGGGAGCTGCTGTTCTTCCTGTTTGATTTAGCCAGAACTCGTTGTAGAACTGAGCGATTGTCCCATCGGAAGTGGCATTGTCTTTGTAACTTTCTTGTAGGAGCATCATCCAGGCAAGGCAAGATCCATGAACAGAAAAGGGTGAAGGGATGAAAGGGATGGAATGTTCAGTGGCATGTGGTAGCAGCCCACAGACCCAACAGTTAGTGGCATTGGTGGCAAGAGTGTGCTGGTGCAGCATCTGTACGAAAGAATTATTCCAGAATTCTTTGCGTCGTTCTCGGAGATGTGGCGGTAGTGATACCAGGTAGTGTTCTTTCTTTGTGATTGGTTGCATGGTTGGTGACAATGTTCTGTATGCAGGTGCATTCTCTTCAATGATCCAGAGTGTGACCATTAGTAGGAGGCAGGTGAGAAATGCAGCTACAAGTGCAATTGTCTTTGTACTGTGCAGTTCAAAAGTCTTGGTGTCTTTGCGGTGGCTTTGCAGGTGTTCCGTTTCTTCCATCATCTTCGAGGAGCTCACCAACTGTTAGGACCACAGACTTTTGTCTGGTGTTTTTCCTGGTAGCGTTGTTTGGCTGTGCTACCGATCTGAGACTCTGACTCAGTTAGTGGCCTGGTTGTTGGAGCTCCCCTTTTTGTCGATCTTAGGTTGTACCCTTCCTTGGATGGCACCGTGGGGTCGGGAAATTCAGACAGTTGGAGGGTGTCTTCTTGTGGGTAGCAACTCAGAGCTGGTCGGTCTTTTGCGAGTACTTCCTCTTGCACCTCCACCTCTTCACAGGTTGCCAGCGTTGGAGGGACTTTCTTGCAGTGGTGGGCGTGCAGCCAATTTCTTTTTCCTTCCACTCGGAGGGCAGTTCGAGTGGTGATCAAGACTTGCCAGGGGCACGTCCACCTGGGCTCCAGATTCTTCGTTCTTTGGAAGTTGCGAACTAGGATGAAGTCCCCAGGCTTTATCACATGTCCTGGGCCCCTGGATATGTCAGGCAAGGCTTGCTGCACCTGTTGGTGGATAATTGTTAGCTCGTTTGTCAATTTATGCAGATAGTCTGACATTAATATGTTCGGGACATCGTTAATGGAGGTGGGTCTTGGTGCCGCCCAAATGTTCATAGGCCTGCCGAAGACCACTTCATACGGGGTCAGTCTGTGTTTGGTCGGGGTGGAGCGCATTGATAGCAATGCCAATGGAAGGGCGTCGGGCCATTTCAACCCGGTTGTGGCAACTATTTTGGCTAGCTTTAGTTTCAATGTTGCATTGTGTCTCTCTACCAGGCCCGCTGATTGGGGGTGGAAGACGGCATGGAATTTTTGTTTTACCCCAACCCTTTCAGTATGTTCTGTATCACTTCGGCTACGAAGTGTGGGCCGTTGTCGCTCCATAAAATTCTGCAAAGGCCGTACCGGGGAAGAATTCTTTCAACAATACTTTTGCAGTGGCTATGGCAGTATTGTCGCGGGTGGGATATGCCTCCACCCATTTGCTAAAAGCGCACACAACCACCAGGACATATTTTAGACCATGGCATCTCTCTAGTTGGATGTAATCCATTTGAAGGACTTCAAAGGGGTGATCAGGGACTCCAAACCCTCCCCGTGGTACTACTGTCCCTTTCCCTGGGTTGTGTTGTAGGCATACTATACACTGTTGTACTAGGCGCTTTGCAGATTCTGTTATCTTGACATTATGCCATACTCTTGTGATTAGTTCAATCATGGGGGTGGAGCCTAGGTGTGCTGGTAAATGTGCCATGGTCAATATGGGGATGAGGTAGGCATTGGGTAACAGCCATTTATTTCCGTCTTTAGTTCTCCAGCAATCTTCCTCGTCTTTTAGTCCCACCTTTTCCCACTCGGTCAATTCGTCTTGTGTGCCTGTAGTCTGTATGTCCCTTACAGTGGTCCTAGCATCAGTCCATTGTTCAGCTTGTGACCTGGTCACATACATTCGTGTCATAGTTCTGTCTTCTGCCGTGGCTCGGGCAGTAACGTCTGCTAGCGCATTTCCCTGTCCAATGAGATCTGTCACTTTCCTATGTGCTTGGCATTTTATCACTGCTAGCTTTTTGGGGAGGAGGACTGCTTCCGTCAAGGCGGAGACTAAATCTCCATGCAGGATGGGTGTACCGTGTGAAGTCAGGAACCCTCTTTCTTTCCATAGAATCCCGAAATGGTGAACCACCCCGAAGGCGTATTGGCTGTCGGTGTATATGTTAACTGTCGTGCCAGCTGCTAAAATACATGCTCGTGTGAGGGCAATGAGTTCTGCTGCCTGGGCGGAACATTGGGCAATACGGGCTGTTTCTAGAATGGTTCGGGCTGTGGTGACAGCGTATGCAGCTGAGGTGGTGCCGTCGGGGAGTTTGATGCACGAACCATCCACCCATAGTTCTCCATCTGGCTCTAGAAAGGCGGTGTCTCTGAGGTCTACTCTACTTTTTGTTTGTTCATCAGTTAGTGTCACACAGTCGTGTAGTGGAGCCACGTTAGGATCGTTCTCGGGTAGGGGTAACAGCGTGGCTGGATTGAGGGTGGTGCATCGCTTTAGGGTAATGTGCGGTGCTAGCAGGGTCAACTCATATCCTGTCAGTCGGGCGCTAGTCAAGTGTTGGGTTTTGGTCTGGTTCAGTAGTGTGTCGACTGCATGGGGTACTAAAACAGTGACTGGATTGGAGAGCACTATTCCTTCGCTCTGGCGTATTGATACTGCTGCAGCTGCCACAGCGCGCAGGCACGCTGGCAGTGCTCTGGCTACTGGATCGAGGGTGGCAGAAAAATATGCACAAGGGCGTTGTTTGTGACCAATTGGTTGTGTTAGGACAGACAATGCACATCCCTCCCTTTCGTGTGTGTAGAGGAAGAATGGTTTGGAGTAATCTGGGGTTCCTAGGACTGGTGCTGAGCAAAGGGTATTGCATAGTTCTTTAAAGGCTGTCTGGCATTCGGGGGTCCAGGGGAGAGGTGAGGGGATGTCCTTAGCTAGGAGGGAGAGAAGGGGTTTGACAATGAGGCTAAAGTTCGGTAACCACTGTCTGCAAAACGAGGTGAGGCCTATCAAAGAGCGGACTTGCTTCTGATTTTTGGGGACAGGGGTGCCTAGAATTGTCTGGATCCTGTCAGGCGTGAGTTTTCTCCCTTCTTTTGATAAAAGGTGACCCAAATAGGTCACTTGTGATTTACAGAACTGCAGTTTCTTTCGGGAGACCTTGTGACCATTCTCAGCAAGGAAATGGAGTAGTTTGATGGTGGCTGTGACGGCTATTGGTATGGTGTCTGCTGCTAGAAGGATGTTGTCTACATATTGTATTAGTGCCACTCCATCTGGCAATTGTATGGCGTCCAACTGTCTTTTAAGCCCCTGGCTATAGATACTTGGGCTCTCAGTGTACCCCTGAGGTGCTCTACAAAATCTATACGAACGGGAATTTAGGGTAAATCCAAAAAGATAGCGGCTGTCCTCGTGTATAGGTATGGAAAAGAAGACGTTCTTGAGGTCGATCACAGTGAAGGTGGTGGCAGTGGAGGGGATTAAAGTCAAAATTGTCGTGATGTCGGAAACTACTGGGTATTGTGGTACTACGATTTTGTTTACCTCCCGCAGGTCAATGATGAAGCGGTAGGCTTTCCCATCTCCCTCTCCCTGTCTCTTTACAATCGGTAGTATGGGACTGTTACAAATGTTGCTCACTACTTCCTCTACCACCCCTGCCTCTACCAAAGAGTGTATGATCTCTGTTAGTGCTTTCTCACCCTCTGGCGATATTTTGTACTGCGGTACCTTCGGTAGGGTTGCGTCCTGTCGTATTGTTACGTGTACTGGGTCAATCATCATTCGTCCTACGTCTGAATCAGCCCTAGCCCATAAGTGTGATGGCAAAGTGTCCAGTAGGGATGTGTCAGTCTCAGAGATGGAAAACATGTGCTGAAAAGGGTTCTCTCTATGGCGTTGGGGGTTGTCATACAGGATGACACGCACTCCGTCTGGTGAGCATCTGATAGTCGCATGGAAGTGTTTCAAAAGGTCGAGGCCCATAATGGCGTCTGGGGTGTTAGATGAGAGGAGGAATGTCGTTTCGACGCCATTGCTGTCAAGATTAAAAGGGATGGGTCGGGACAAAGGGTTGGTGGAGGGCGTACCGTCAAATCCTATTGAGGTCACATGTGAGCCTGACAAGGGTGCCCTTGGAATCAGTCGTTTGGATAGTGCACTACGTGTTGCTCCTGTGTCTACCAAAAATGGCGACCTTGTGCCCAGGACCTCAGCGGTAACATAAGGGCCTTGCTGATCAACGCAGAGCTCGACTGGATCCCTTCCTTGCCCCTGGCTGTCCTATGCAAAGTCGTACGTATTGTCATAATCTGTCTGTTGGTACTGATTCTGTCTGGGATGGTCAAATGCGTTCATTCTTCCTGGCCTTTCCTCGCTTGCTTCACTCGCGTACCCTCTTCCACGTCCTCTTCCTCTCTGTCCACTTGCTATTTCCCTCGCCCCTCTGCCCCTAGCAGCTCCTAACAAAGCCGGGCATTGGGATTTCCAGTGTCCATTTTTTTTGCAAAATGCACATTGATCCTGTCCTAGGTCTTGGCGTCCTACATATGATGTAGATGGATTGTTCCTAGGGGGCTGTACTCTAGGGGTATTCTGCTGGTTTCCTCCCCTATATTGCTCCCTTCCTGTATTCGCCCCCTGGAGTTGTGCTATCATTACCCTTACCTTCAAGTCCTTCTTTTTCCTTTCTGTAGCCCTGTCATTTTCGTTTCTCTGATGCTCGTAGTACTGGGCCATTTGGAGAATGGCCGTCGGTTTAGATGCTGCCCAACTACTTTCGCTGGCTTGTAGTTTCTGGGACACATCTGGCAGTAATCCTTTGACGTAGTTCTGCACAAATAAGTGGTGTCCGGTTGCGGTGGACATGTCTTGTCCACTGTAATCAGAGAACACAGTTTCAAATCTGGAGAAGTACTCTGAGACGTCCTCTTGTGGTTTCTGGCGGCATGCGGTTACTATGGACCAGTTTATCTTTTTCTCTGGGATCAGCGTTTTCACTTTCTGCACTATTTTGTCAGGGAGGTCTAATATTGCTTTAACTGGTTTTTGACCAGGGTTCCGCTGTTTATCTAGTGTGTCGAGTTGTTCCCAGGTATGACCAAACAGTTCGGTATGGTCTACTTTCCTAACCTGTTTCCACACATCTGCTGGCAAACATAACCCGAAGAACAAGTCTATGTCGGCAAGTGTCATTATTGTTGATCCCAGAGCGGTACCTAGCTCGGTGTAAAAGGCGGTGGGGTTCTTTCGTAAATCCGGCAAAGATTTACGGAAGGTCAGGATGTCCTGTCTGTACCATGCTGATACACCCAATTGTAGACCACCCTTCCTCTAGCGTCTTGATGGTTTATATCGTCATTAGTCCCTTGTCCTCTAGGAGGTATCCAGTAAGGGGCAGCTTCTTTTATTGGCATCATGCTATCTGTTTTTTCCACTGGGGGTCCTGCTACCTTAGTTGTCCTGTCCCTATCTATCTGTCCTTGTTCTATGAGGTGACGCAATACTTCTAGTGTGGATGAAAATAGTTCTGCAACATCGTTGTCGCCTTCATCTCCGATGTCTACCTTCCTGTAGAGAGCCACTAATCGCTCGGGCCCTACGTCTTGGTACTTCTCTTCATATGCAGTAAGGGTGTGGTAACAGAGACGTACAATAAAGTATCGTTTGCGGTTTTCAACATAGGAGTTGCATATGTCAGTTACATGCTCTTCTGTCTCCTTCCTATCTATGAGGGATTTAACTACTTTATCAATGCCTGCTCGCTCATTTTTACTTAATCGCGGGACCCTGGGCGCTCCTTTTTCTTTTGATCCTACCTCTACTACTGTATCCTTTGATGAGGCATTTGGTGTGGGTGACTCGGTGGGAGCAGAGGCGGTGGAGACTGAGGCGATCGTGCCATCTCCGGCTATACTTTGGTGGTCCTGGCGTTGTACTATGGGATGAGTAGGGGCGTAAGGGGGTGGCATGTATATCATTGGGGGACCTAACAATAAATCATCATCTACCCCCTGTTTTGCTGGTAACTCGGGGTAAAGAGTTAAGGGCGTTCTAACAGGGCATTGACCTGATATTTTTGATTCCTGTTCCTTTTTATCGATTTCCTTTTCTTTTAGTTCTTCTTCTAACTTTTTACAGGCTTGGTAAGCTGATTTTCGCGTTTCTTTATCTTGTCTAGCTTCGTCTCTTTTCTTTCGTTGAGCTGCCTCTTTTCGCCATAAACCAAAACTATCAAACATGGCTGGTCTAGCTTTCTTTTGTGGAGAGCTAATTCTAACGTTTCTATTTTAGCGGGATCGAAAGATCCCGTCAGTGGCCACTGATTTACCCGGTCCTTCCTAGTGTACTTATGCCATAGTTTGCTATAAGCTACGGTGGCTAATCCATATTTCACGTACATGTCCTTGTTAGGGGTGCCTTCCGGCGGTGCCGGATGACTGACCTCTAACAAACGGTCCGGTCCAAAACAATCAAACAATCTAGAGAAAACAGGCATGACGTATTTAGCGGTCAAAATGAATATCTCAATTAATGTTAGACAAAAGTCTGCACTACCTGTCCTTCGCTGTCTGCAAAGAGAGAATATTCCTATTCTACGTTGTTTGCAAGCAGGGAATGTCTCAAATAACTCAAAAAGGAATACTAGTATTTCTATTAATCAATCAATTTAAGTCATGTTTTCTCACGACCTTACCCGGACCGTATGGACAGTTCTTCGTATTCCCCTTCCAGCGCCTGGTTGTCCTCTTACTCCAACAATCAATGCGGCGTTCCTGTAAGGCCCCAGTCAGGACCGCAGGTCACTCGAGAGAGGTCCGTTCGGAACCGGTGAAGTTCAGTCGATTGGCAGCCAGACGAGAGTCTCTTTCAGGCAGGTGCACTCCAATCATTTAGTCGTTCACTCCGTCGTTAGGACCTCTCTACTGGACCCACGTGTCTCTGATGGGCCCCCCGTTGGGTCGCCAATTTGTGAAAAGCAGCGAGTCTCCTGAGATCCCCCAATGCTGCCCGGCGCAAGGTCACCTTTAATCCACTTTGGATTCGCTATCTAAAATAACGAGGCAGGCGCTGGAAGGCAAGAAAAAGGTTTATTACTCTTAGAGGAGACCACGTCAACTGCTGACACCAGGATGTCTTCAGGGAGGTGTTCTACTGGCAATGCTTTTAGCTCTTCCTTTTATACAGGTTTTACACAATGTATTTGTTTCATTTATCATGGTTACAAGCTTGGAGTCTCCGCCCGGGCAGGTTGTCACACAAGCCCGACATTGTTTCATCAGCATGGTTACACAAGCCCAACATTGTTTCATCAACATGGTTACACAAGCCCAACATTAACTCTCCTCCCGCCCAGGTCAAAAACAGACAATTTAATTGCAGCTGGACCTTGCTTCAGGGTCTAAACACAAGTGAGACCGGCCAGATCTAAGAGTCCGTTCTGTTGATAAAAACAGGTCCCATTGTTGGCAAAAACAAGTCTTGCTGTGTGCAGTGCAATAAACCATGCTTGCAAGAGTCTGTTTGGTATTTGTAACCTGTTTGTGCAGGGATGAGAGGAAAGACGAGTTTGAGGCAGCAGGTGATGTTGATGTTTGTCGTGGAAATAGTTTATAGCCCCCAGCACACATATCAGGTTTGGTCAGAGAGTCAGAAGGCTGCTAGAGGACAGGGTGAAATGAAGGTGACAAACAGAGTACAAAATGGCTGTGGTCAATCAGAATGACTGTAGTTTATGTGCACGTAGGAACTTTCATCAGACAAGATGGCGCAGAATGTTCATGATTGTCATTTTGTTCTTAACAACTATTTCAGAATTTAAACATTTCCAATGTTAATTATTTATAAGAAATTAATGTTGTTACTCATTTATCTTAAACAGCTAACACCCAGTGACAAAGCCAATCATACTGACAGGCTTTAGGCGTATGTCAGTTGCTGCGCCATTTATCTGGATAAAATTACATCTCAGAGAGAAACCAAAATACCAGTCTGATGGCACACTATGGGAATCACAGAAATGTATTTGGCATGTTCCTTTAAAGAGAGCACCCACTTTTTTCATCTCACTTAAAGACCTGTCTGCACATATTTCTATATGACTAGTTACAGCTAGCATCTGTGGGTGCTTCTCGAAGTCTGGTTAGAGCATATTTTTCCAAAGTTAATGCTGCATGCAGCGCAAGACACTGAGCAAGCATACATTTTAATGGGCTAAAGTTGTCATGCAGAACAATTTACACATTACAGTAACTGTTGAACAAATTAATGCAAGAAGATATGGGGCAGTTTTTAATGTGTTTAATATTTCAAGACTATATGTTCCCACTGCTTCCTAAGCCTTGATTTATCGCTACATTCATTTGCTTTAAAATGCACCATTTACCAATCTTTTTTTTCCATTTCTTTCTCCGGAGAGGGTCTCCCCCTGGACCCCAGGTTTGTCCATAGAACTTGTTCACATTGCTTGCTATATAAAAATCATGCCCAACGTTTACGCCTCACCACTTTAAAATGTCACCAGCCGCGACTGACGCAGAGGACGACCCCCTGTCTCTTTTAGCCCTCATCTCTCCATGGAGGGGCTGTTTAGGGAGACGCAGTCTGTAGTCCTATGAGCACCTTTACTTAGACAATACAAATAAATTACATTTATGTCAGTATGGTTATATCCCAAAGTTAAATTAAGATGAACCTAAAATCAGCTAACATACTGGTGCCAAAAGCAGACTTGAGAATTTAGGGTTTGGATAGCATGTTCTTCGCTTTCAGAGACAGTCACAAGATATGCTACAGTTTAGACGCATAATGCCTGGGACATTGGCATGGAGACTGTTGTCCTTCAAAGTGTGCGTTTGTTTAAACAGTCACTGGAGCTGGGAGAAGTTTGGAGCTGCTGGCTGCCCCAGTAATGTGGAATGCATCAGACGGCAGCTGCCTTCCATCAGGCTGCCAGCATTCCCAGTGTGGTAACGAGATGGGCGGGGAGGGGAATTGATGTCTTCAAGAAACTGAGTCAGTCACCAGTCACCACTTGTACAGACCCTCCGATTGATCCTGAGATTTTCAGTAATTTAATGGTTTTGCAGATTATATTTTATGAGAAAGTCCAAGCCCACTGCACACTGCCTCCTGTGTCTTACACCAGATACTCCTGCGGGGAAAGACCACTCAATTAAAAACAAGGAAAGAATGGACCCCCTAGACCAGTGGTCTTCAAACTTCTTAATGCCGCGCCCCCCCCCCTGTAAAAAAAATCATCAAGCCCCCCGCCCCCCCAATTTTTTCCCAATTATTCTGCTAAATTGGCAATGTTTACATATGTCTAAACAGATTTAAACATTGTAGTTAAGTTCTGTTACCCATTTTACACATAATTCCAGTCAGAGTATAAATGACAAAAGATGTTAGTGATGGCCCATTACAAAGTGGCTTACTGCCGCTCATGCTTTTATCACTTAAAACAAAGCATGATGCTTACTTGGACAGAGCTTGGCGTCCCCCTTGAGATCACTTAAGGCCTCCACAGGGGGACCCACCCCCCAGTTTGAAGACCTCTGCCCTAGACACTGTTTGAATTGTAAAAATTAGCGCTATTCAGGGATGAATGCGCCTGCCCACGCCTACAGGCCACTGTACCTATGGCACCAATTGACGATATATATACTCATGGTTTTATATAAAAACCTATCCTTTTTCCAATTAGGGTTGGAGGCAAACTTTCCATGGCTGCATGATATGGCATCATACCCTTCTCTGCAGCGCAAAATATCAGCACTTTTAGGAATATTGGGTGCCGCTCGCTCACTGGAAAGTCAAACAAGGACCCAGAGGGTCATCCATTATAGTTCCCTGCACCCTAAACACACAAAAGAGAGAACTGACTAAAAACTCAGCAGCTGATTTTGCAAGTGGCTGTGTGTTTTTTGGGAAATATGGGCCGTTGAGCAGTCAAATTGCTTTATGACGTCATTTGTGACTGACCCAATATTTCCATAACTGGATACTTGCAGACAAGAGTTCTTTGCTCTGGAACATGAGGTATTATCAAGAAACACCAGGGTCAGGCATTTCAAAAACAAAAAGACCTTTTTTTTGGTAGGTTCAAAAGCACTGGAAGCAAAGCCACGTAGCTCAACCTAAATAGGGCTCAATAGAGAGATACAATTAAATGCTCCCAATGTCTCTAGCACATTTAGAATGCGTGTCCAGAGTTGCAAATATTTTACCAGAATAACAGTGAGGCATTGTTTGAGCACGTAACTATTGCCAATGAGTGCGAGTGGTGCTGTGCTGCTTAAGCAGGTGCCAGGTCTTCAACAAGCACAGTAGAAATGGTGCTGACAGGACGACATTACATTAATCAAGCACGCTTCCAATGCGTGCAGAGAAAGCAAATTAAAATTGAACAGGAAGAACAGCGAGTGCTGTGTATCCTTAACCCAATAAAAGTAGTTCCACCCACCAAAGCGGCGGATGGAAATGAGTTCTTGGGCCACGGAAGACTGATAAGAGAAACACACAAGGAACAACAGGAAATAGAAAGCTACAACCAATAGAAACAAAGGAAGAGTTAAGTGGCAAGCACACTGACAAATAAGAAGTTAAGGCAGGATCTAAGTCCCTTTTAAGATATATTAAATACAATAGATTTCACAAGCACAGCACAGGCGCTGTGAAAGCGAAACGTAAAAGGACAAAATAATGAAATAATGCTATCACAAAATGTGCCACATTATGCAGCATTATGCAGCATAATTTGGTCAACTGATGCCGCATAATTTGGTCCTCCCCTGCCACATACTTCCAGTGGCCCTGACCTTAAGTCTCATGGTACTTGTAAGAAATTGGGGTATTAGTTGAGAAGGGCGAGTACCCACCTCAAATAATAACCACAATCCTTGTTAGGGTGAATCACTAAAGTCACTAAGTTAATCAAAGCTAAACCCCCTATCAGTTATGGAACAGAGCAGACAAGCTTAATCTAGAGGCAATGTGTAAAGTATTTATGCAATACTTAAACAGTATTAAAGTCAAAACAAAACACAAGAAAAATCCCAAATCAATTTAGAGAATTAGAGTAATTTTCTAAAAATAAAAGGCACCAACATGACCTAAATCCAATAAATAAAACCAGAGTTATTCATTTTTAATGTGTAAGGTTCAAAATAGCACAATAAAGTGTTAGGCACCAACCACAGTCATCTGGTTGCGCTTGACTGGGACAAGGGTAAGGTTTATGGCTGACCGCAATGTTGAACCAGGTTAGTCCCAGTGAAAAGTTTTTCCTTAGGACTTAGTCTATGGAACAGAAGCCAGAAATCCTCTGCGGGGCATGGCAGTAGGCTGTGGCCAAAAGGGGCTTCATTAGATAGCTGCTGGATGAGGCCTTGGTGAAGCCATTGACTTTTGGCAGGAATTTCGCACCCAGGAAAGGTCCCTTTCCAGCAGGGTACTCTTCGCGCCATTGCCTGGTGAAGATTTTTGCCTTCAGACTTAGGGGCCTGATTTAAACTTTAACAGATATGCTTTTACTCTATCAGGGAAACTGAGTGCCCGCCTACAAAATTTAGACATATCTTCCGGCCTAGCGGACATTGCTAGCATGGTCTGGAATCGCTGTCATGGCGGTTCATGTCAATGCATTGTAGGTTTGACGGACTTCTCCGTGAACATGAGAGAGCGGCACGGCAAATTTACAATTTTTATAATAATAATAAAAAAAAGTGGGATTTTATTTTGCAAAGTAAAAAGAGCAATGCCCACCCAAGCCATGGGAGTCTTCTTGTGTGGCAAGGGGAGCATTATGCAGTTTTTACCCATCAGTGACGGACAGTGAAAACTGGCCATGTATATGCCTACTCTAAATCGGGTGGGGGGGTGAGACAAATGTCCAAACCTCCGAAGGTGCTAACTCTGTTGGGCCTTCAGAGCTTTATGTCGGCATCGGAGATGGAGTAGTATCTGCCATCGACATAATGAACGTCCAAATGAGGAGGGCGGACCTTCAGCTTGGTGGCACGGCTACTCCGTCACTGTTGCTTCAGAGTGCCCTCTCAGCCAAACTCTAAATCGGGCCCTTAGTCAATTTTTAGGAGCTCAGAATTATCCAGTGGGGCAAGGCTGCAGGCTATAGCCAAAGAGACCGGATGCCTTCTACAAAATGAATCAGATTTGCTGCTGGTGAGAAAAACGTAGCAGGCGCAACCTGAATCTTTCATCCAGCGGCAATGCACCTTAATCAGATGGGAATACACAAAGCCCAACTGCCAACCACACCCAGTCATGTGACCAGAGACAGGCTGCAGGCACCAAATGGCTAATGCAAGAAAATGCCAACTTTCTAATTGTGCAAAAGAAACAATTGATGGACAGAATGCTGGACAATGCAAACATTCACCCCCCGTCACAAGGATCTGGGCTAAATCCATCATTCTTTTGCTCACCACACCACCCCAGTTTGGACCCAGCCATATGCAAATCAGTCTTGACCCTGTTCCTCGTGGGAACAGTCCAGCCCGAATTGTATGTATAAACCATATGCAAAAAAACACAGGCCTTACAAAAACCAGGATACAATATGGGGAGGCTGCCTGATTAGTATGAGCAGCGGGAAAGACATCTACAGGGAGGATTTCGGGTGGACCAAAGTCCTGTAGCCTGGTCTGTAACAATGTGTACGAGTAATTCACAAATTGTTATGCTTTTTGTCTATGACCCTGAGACGGTCTATCAGAATAGCTCATACATCAAAATTAGGCACGATACAGAAGACCTAAATGTGGTCTGTGCTTTCTAAATGAGACATCTAAGTGAAACAGAACATAGCCCAATACACAATTAGCAATAAATGGTTCTGTGATGACATGCACCCTTTTGTAAGACAAAGTAAATGAGCTGAAGTTTTTGCTTTTAAAGACCGAGAAGATGGTCTTCTGGGAGAGCTTACTGCGGCAACATCAAACGGTGTGCAGAAAGTCCGATACGAGGCCTGTGCATAGTGCGTGCAGTACAAATGCTCTGCAAGATCCAGTTGCGGGTAAACAGAGAGAAGTTACCTGAATGTCATCCGCAGATCCCTGAATGGCATGCCCAGCGAGAGTGAAAAAGTTAAGCTGTGTGAGTCTTTGTAAGGGGCCGTGCATCAGCCCAGCTACTTAATGAGGAGCAGGTGCGTCGAGCAATATGTGAAATGTAGTCTTAGAAGGACTAGTAGAGGCCAGTAAACAGCGTCGGGTTTATAAAGACATGGGAAAAAAAGGTATAAATCATGGCGAGTGTAGACCCAATCTCCAAAGAGAAGGTGATGGAGGTCAAGCATGATTGAAGGGGTCTCATATAAAGTTAATAAATTAAGCAGCACTATATATCACAGTGTCAGAAAATGTACAAAAATATGATATCTGCAGCAGAAAAAAGTCAAGTGTTCAAGAGCACTAGAAGGATGCCTTGAGGGGGTTTCATGAAGAGAATAAAGTCCCTAAAATATGTGCCATGGAGAAATGATGGAGATCGGTGGTTGAAGCATGTGGTGTGCGTTTCAAGCCACAGGCGCATATTAATGAAGGGGTTTGAGGGCAATGGTGGGTGCCAATGGAAAAAGTAATGGGTAACCCATTCCAAACATATAAACCGCAAAGTCTGTGCATGGGTCAAGGCCATTTTTCTAATACAATGCAGGATAGTATGAGGTGGAAGGGACCCATATGTGGGTAGTCATGTCTCTGTATAAGAGTGATGGTCAAAGACCATGATCATTATAGGGCAGTCCACGGAATATCGCTGTTCAGTCCCTGTGACTTTTGAGTCTGAAAATCCAACATTGTTGCCTCTGGAACAACAAGGTCTCCAGGTTACCCTTGTGGGTGGTGTAGTGGGGTTTGTCTATGATCACCCATTTAATATCTTCATCGGTATGAAGGGACGTCAGCAAATGTCTGGTCAGTTTTTTGTCAGACATTTTGCATTTCACAGAGCTGCAGTGCTCAACTACCCTGGTTTTAACCTTGCAGGTAGTCATACCCACATACTGGAGTTTGCAGGGACAGGTGAGGAGGTAGATGACCCCACTAGTGTTGCAAATCTGTATGGTTGTGTAGCACCCACGGGGTCGTTAGTCCTAGGTCTATCTGGGTCCGAGGTTGTGTCAGATGATGACTGAACAGGTACTGCAAGGGAAGTGTCCCTTAACGGGTGGTAAAGACCATAACGTATCTTGACTTTCTCTCTGGGATTTTAGTGGTCTGGTGTGGACAACTATGTTTTTGCTCCGTTTAAGGGCAAACAAAGGTCTTTCAAGTTTGCCTTTACCTGTATTGAGAATGTGCCCATTTTTATTAATGGCCTTTTTTACGGTATCAGTCAGATGACTGAATGTGTTAACGCATACCAGTCTATCTGAAGTGTTTGTGGAGTGTTTCCAAAAGAGCCTCTCTATGGTTATGTCTGGTCCTTTTCACTGCTCTACGGATGAGGTTCTGTGGTTACTGTCTCTGTGCAAGATTGTTACTCAGTTCCACCACGTGTCTTTTGTACTTTTCAAGTTCTGTACAGTTCCTCCTGATTCTGAAGAACTGTCCCACTGGAAGGCTGTTGCAAAGTGCGTGTGGTTGGGAATTGTTGTGAGATAATATGAAGTTTTGAACCATGGATTTCCTGTACAACTCTGAGAAGATACCGCCATCCTTAGGATATAATAACAGGTCTAAGAAAGGTAGTCAATCCTTGCTGTATTCGCAGGTGAATCAGAGATTGTTGTTCCTGGTGTTGAGCCACTCAGAAAAGCTATTAAGCGTTGCAAGATTGCCCTCACAGATGACCAAGCTATCATCTATGTATCTCTTCCATAGTTTTAGGTTTGTCTGGAAAGGATTGTCAGTTGGATAGATGTGGGAGGTCTCAAAACTGTGCAAGTAGAAGTTAGCCATGCTTGGAGCAAATGTACTGCCCATAGAAGTCCCAGTCACCTGCCAGAAGAGTTGGTCTTGGAACAAGAAAAAGTAATCTTTTATAGCTATGGACACACAATCCATGACAAAGAAAGTGGGGGTCGATTCTTCGTATTGTTCCCTTATTTCCAGCACTGCTTTAACTGTCTGTAGGGTGTCCTCTTGAGGAATGTTCGTATGGAGTGATTCGATGACACTAAGTAGTGTATGTGAGGATCAAACTGAATATCAATAAGGAAAGTGAGAACATGTTTAGCATCCTGTAGGTACGAAGGCATGTCAACCACCATCGGTCTGATGAACCAGTCAACAAATTGCAAGAGGCTCAAGAATAGAGTTGATCCCTGAGACAATGGGTCTTCCTGGGGGCGGTCACCGAGTTTGTGAATCTTCGGTAAGATATAAAAGTAGGGTGTCTTCAGGTGGGCGTTAATTAAGAATTCTGCCTCAACTTTCGTGATCCATTCTGCATCCCTTCCTTCTTCTACCAAAGCACCAATGGTTCTCTGGAGTCTGGGTGGAGGGTCCCTATGTAAGGTCCTATTGTATTTTGTGTCACTCAATTGTCAGAGGCATTCTTCCTGGTATGTGTTGGAATCTGGGATCACTGTTGCGCTACCTTTGTCTGCTGATTTTATGATGATGTCCTTGTCCGATCCCACAGATTTCAGAAAATCCATCTCTTCATTGGAAAGGTTGAAGAAAGGGTGTTTCGTCTGGGCTTTCAGGGATTTTAAATCCTTAAGGACCGCTTTTTCAAAAGTAGATACTTCTGATGGGACCAGGTGTGGTTGAGGTTTGAAGGTGCAATTGTTCCTCAATCCTGTATTAGGATTGGCATCCGTGATGGTCCTCTCTGTTTTGTTAAAGAAGGACAGGCGTATTTTCCTAAATAATTGGGAAGCCCAAACCTTTGTTCAAAATGTTTTCTTCTTTAGTCGTCAGAGCCCATTTGCTCAGGTTACTTAGGTTTAGGGTGTTAGTTCTTTGGTCATGCTCCGTGTCAGTCGCCGTTCTGTCATGGGGTTCCAGTGCACATGACTTCTCTGTGCGTCGACTTGGTTCATAGATCGACCTCTGTTTCTTCTTCTTCCCCATTCTCTCGAGGCCCTACCCAAAAAAAGGAGGGTAACCATAGTTGCCAAATGCCGGGGGTTGGAAGGGTGGTGTCGGAAAACCCCAAGGTTGGGGGTGCCACCAGGGCATCTGTGAGGGGGAGGCAGAAAAAAAGCCTTGTCCCCTAGATTGGCTCATCCTGTTCATACCAGTGCTGTCAGAGTCGGTAGAGTCCGAGCCTTCGATGTTATTCCAATCGTCTGAGTTGGAAGTCCATTCATCGGTCCCTTGATGCCAGCCTCTTGCTCCTCTTCTATTGCTCTTCTTCTGGGTTTGTGACTGATAGTCGTCTGAAGTGTAGGGATATACCTTCTCATGTGAGGAACGGGTAATATCCTTCTACAGTTTGTTAATCTTGTATTACAGAACATTCTCCTTTGTCTCACTCAAAGTTTTATTCACCTCTTCCAGTTTCCTCTTGAAAAGGGTAGTCTGTGCAGTGCATTTAACCTGGTTTTCCAGAACTTGGATCTCTATCATAAGTAGGTCTGCTGTCTCCTTCACTGTGTTAATCAAAATGATTAGCCAATCCCTGGTGCATCTCCAGGAGATCAGTGACCAATCTTTTTCTAAAGTTTTATTATCTAAGAAGAGTCTGGGAGCATTAACCATTATCAGTCCGTGTGGAGCTATGTTGCTCTGTAGATATTCAGTGAGAATGGCAGTGTGGATGTACTGTTTCTTCATATTGGATCATTTGGCCCATTCATCTGTCTGTGACAGTGTTTGTGTTATTTGGGGGTCTTGGATGCTGGGAGTCTGCAGGATGGACTGTACCACTGTGTCGTCGAATCCTAAGCCCACGTTGTCAGCCATGTTTTTGGATGTAAGCGCATTGCCAGTGTCAATTTATGTGTTGAAGTGTCAGACAAGAAGTGTCAAAAGGACAGTTTAAACTGCTCACACCGGCTTTCCAATAGCAGGCCTGGGGCATGCTTAAAGGGCTACTTGAGTGGGTGGCACAAGCAGTGCTGCACGCCCACTAGTAGTATTTTATGTACAGGCCCTGGGCACTCTACTGGGGACTGAGACGTAAATTAAATATGCCAAATGGGTATGAGCCAATATTACCATGTTTAGAAGACAGAACACATGCACTTTAGCACAGGTTAGCAGTGGTACAGTGCTCAGAGTCTGAAGAGACACAAAAACAATTCAGCAAAAAGTAGGAGGAGGAAGGCAAAACGTTTGAGGATGATCCGGCAAAAATGGCCATTTCCAACAGTTGGCAAAATGAATCTACATCCCAAGTTTCTGAATTTGTTAGGAGGAATACACTTTGACACCAGCCAAGGAATCAGGACCTTGAGAACAGCACTGTGGGGGACATGATGCACCCCAGCAGAGGCCAGCAGCAGTACCCAGGGCGGATCCAGTTGGAACTGGTCAGCTAGGAATGCAGGAAAATGCATCTTGAAGCTTATTGTACCCCTATAGTCCAAACAGGAGGTCAGCCTTAAGACCCTTTGAATACACCTCTATGTTCGGGGGACATGAGGGAGAGCATGTCCAGTCTTCAGGACTCTTCTCAGGTCACAGACAGCAGGTCAAGTCCTCTTCTGTTCTTCCACAGGTCCAGAAGTGATCTGAAGGGGTTCTGTGGGTGCCATATTTATGCCTAGTGCCAGCCTGTGGGTGGGGGAAACTTTTGGCCGCTCCCAATCCCATGGGGTGAAAGTTCCCTGGGGTGACCCTACCCTCTATTACAGAACGTCCTGTCTGTTTTACTGTAAACCTTACCACAGTGCCATTCTCTGTCCAAAACCATCATGGCAGAGCCTTTCTTCCCCTGTGCAGAGCTCCTGTGCCCACCCTTGGGTTCTGGGGGCAGCTCCTCTCCCTCTGGGCCTTGTATAGGACTAGGTGGACAAAGGAAGGGGATAGCCCTGGGGTTTGCTACATCTGCCTGTAACACTGTAGGCCCCTTTGAAGTTAATCAAATTACTGGGCACAGCCCATATAGTCAGCCTGTTAGGGAAACAGGACACCTCCCCATTTCCAAGGCTTTTGTCTCCACTCTAGGAACAAGTTCACACATCATCAGGGGAGCTATTCAGCTCCGGGTGACAGTTGGAAGCGCGTACAAAAGGGTTTTTATAGGCTTTAGGCAGGCAACTTTTATAAAAGTACCTGCTCTAAAATATTTATTACAGATCCAACTTTACCAATTATTTCGGCTAGGAACAAATATTTTTAAAAGTCCAAAGAGGAACTCTGTAGATTTTTCCTAAGCGGCGATAGCAACTAATAAATGTATTACTGGTTCTCAATGCTTTCCTATGAAACAGCTAACCCTGCTACAGTGAAAATAACTTTTATGGCTTTTTCACTCCAAGGACATGTTTATCATTAAACCTTTACATGTTCTACTTTTAAATACTATGCATCCTTAAGGCCAACTTATGGCTAACTTATTAGTATTTATAGTTTTTAAAAGGAGTGTTTAGGCCTGCCAAAAGTGGGTACTTTGACATTTCGAATTTGCAGTTTACACCAGCACAGCCAGGCCTGAAGACATGTTTATATTGCCACTATAATGGATGGCACATTGAGTGTTGCAGTCCACTTTTGACATTTAACTTACAGGCCCAAGGTACACTGTGGTACCATATACTAGAAACATACAGGTAAGTCAAATATGTTAATAGGGGATATGCTAATTTCATCATGTTGCAAGGCGGAGCACAGGTACTTTACCTCTGACTAGCAGGGTTAAAAAGTGCACAGAGTCCTACAGCCAGCAACATAGTCGAGGCAAAAATCTAGAGTGGTACCATGCAAAAGATGGTCATTTACAACAGTACGGAAAAAGGTCTAGTAGAATTACTGGATGACATCTGGCAGCAGCAGGTCAAGGGGAAATATCCCTTCTTTTCCTTTTGGGCTTGTCAGCAGCATTTTGCACAATGGACTGCAACCTTCTGCCCATTAGGCTAACATCTGAATCTGGTGTATCAGACGAAGCAATCAGGTGATTCAGATCTTTTTTGTACTAAGTGAGTCCAATTTATCATCAGAAGCGGTATTCAAATGTGTGATGTGGGGTACCACAAGGTTGCCATTTGCTTCCCCTGTATTTCTAACAATATACCGCTATTTTCTATTGCAAGGGTCAAAGGCCTACATTTCCACAAGACGATTATAGAGTCTCTTAATGGTACCAAGCTTCATTATGCAAATGCCATTCTTGTAGGACTACCAAAGCGGCACATTAGGAAACTGCAGTTTGTTTAAATTATGGTTGGAAGTCTGGTATTAAGGCTTACTGGGTCTGATGGTATCACAGCTCATCGAGTGTCTCTTCTTTGGATGTCCATAAACACATTTTATCAATTTTTAACATGCTTTGCACGGGTTAAGAATTCTTGGTCAAAACGAGTCTGTTTTGTTGTTGGAAAGCCCAATAAATCACTATCAATAAATGCTTCCTGAGTACCGCGTAATTGTGTTATAAAATATTGGGATACCAGGTCCTTCTCCCGCGCTGGCACCAGATGAGAGATTACGCCACCATACCCTGACCACATTGTGACTATATATATCTATATATAGCATGCATAATCTCAGTTGTGACTGCAAATTATCTCAAACTGAGGAGTTTCATAGGGCTGTGACATCTCCTGTAGTTTCTCTCCACGAGACATAATTGTAGATTACGTTTGCACAAACACCCTGGCACTCACAATATTGCAGATTTAATTAAAGACAGTAATCTGACCCAAAGAGAAAAGGATGAGGAGAGATTCCTCGTAACACAGGAACCATGGAAAGTACAATCAACTATTCCATCATTGGTTTATTTTTAAATAGTGACAACGTGTTATGCTTAATACAAACAAAGCAAGGGCTGGAACATATCAATCTTATTAACACAATCATAAAATCTTTTCCATGATGTGAGTAGCGATCCAGTCCTTGTTACAAAGAACACAAAGAACAGCCAACGCACGTTTCGTCACCACCGTGACTTTCTCATGGCTGTAACGACAATTAATGGAAAGAAGAAATACATATAAGCATTTGTCATTTCTTGAATAATATAAAAAAAAATTATGTACATCATCTGCATTGGACAGTGTAAAAGATAAAATATAGCATGAAGAGTAGATCTAAAGGATGATACAAAGAGGTGAATGAAGACGTCTGGTCTGATCCAAGAATACGAGAAGGCCCAAAACCAACCGATATGTGAACAGAAAAAGATAGAATTTAGTGTGATACATTTCAATCTCTTTAGTGCATAAGATAATTGTGAAAGAGGGGTTGCTCTTGCTACCACTAAATGTGAAAAACAGAAACCAACTTGTGATTATAAAGAAAAGTGAGTAAAGCTTTTGACCTTAAAATTGTCCAAATTTATACAGAGAAGTATAGAAGGCTCGAAGAACATAATCCGAGTAATTTTCTGAGATCAGCAATCAAAACTTAGGAGGGATGAAAGTATAAATTTAACAATCATCAAAGAACACAAATCTAAATCTTGCTTTGTGAATAAATAGTGGTCACAAATTCAACTATATTGCTCACTTCAATAGTAGCAGTGTCTTATTCATCTTCGGTCTCCGTTACCGCTGATGATAATATAGACCTATACCCAAAGGGTTCCTAGTCATTGGCGTTCTATTAATGAAAAGACATAATGTAGTCTAAGTTAAACAATATTTCCCTATTGACGTCTACGTGTTAGATTTTAAAAATGATGCACATTCAAACTTACGTCAATGAGCAATATTCCTAATAGTGTAGCGGATAGTCAATACAGCAACCGAGGTACTATTATAGGTCCCTATGAAAAAATATGTAAATAATCAATTATTAAGTAGTAACTAACTTGAACAGAACAGATACAAACAAGTCCCAATGATATAATACACATAAGTAGTCTTAAACTTAAATGTGTATCGTATTTATATACCAATTTAATTGGTAACCTCTCCAATCTTGGGCATACTTATACTTGAATGACAAAAACGCGAGAGACATAATTTCACATAATTTTACATGGGGCTAGATCACATCTATGCTCTTGTTGCACTTAACTCCCATACTTGGAACCTTCTGAAACCCGTAACTTGAGCTGTTAACATATCAAACAGCGGAGATGAAAATGTGTACTTTGGGCAAGCTTGCTTCCCGGCACTAAAAATGAAACAATTACTTGCCTATATTAGAGATTGGTGTGTATAATCCTGTATATGAAACACGTTCTAATACATAAACGCCAATACCTTGTAATTCGATTGGGAACTACCCATATTTAAGAATAACGTAACGAGCAAAAACATAGGGGCTCGGCACTCCCTTACAGTTTATTTAGAAACTGCCCGTATTTAAAACAATTACAGAGTGAGCAAGAGTATAGGGGCACATCTAGTAATCTAAACTCCTAGCTTGCGTTTAACTCGATACATCATATCCAAAAGAGGGTCATTATATCACGAAAATGTAGGAAAATATATCCAAAAACCGTGTCAATAATACAATCTAAAACACAGCTAATACCATTTTATCGGTGATATAAGCCCCGTCCGCTTAAGAATACCAATATCAGAGTGTAGCTCACTCATTCTGCACCAAGTACGTGATGAAAGGCATATTCGTTAGGGCGTGTTTACAAACACTAACCTCATTTCTGCGCCGAATTCCGTTCAGAAGAAACCGTCACCAGCCGTCCTAATGTGCAGAGTCGTTAGGATCTTTTGCTTAAATAGACCCGGAACCGGAAAGGATTGTGAAAGGTCACAAAGGGAGGTTCAGCAGCCAACGACGGGCTTTGACTTATGCCTCACTGCGGTGGCCATCTTAAACGGATTTTTAGTAGTAAAAGTGATGGAGAAGTGTCAGGACTGACTAACCCACGGGAATTAGTTACCACAAAGTCAGTCATCCAATAATATTACCAAAATAGAAATTGATAGAGTCCGATTCATGCGGTGTTTTTGCATACGTGTAGCACCGCGAGCAAGAACAGTAAAGAGGACCCTATTGACCAATCAAGTCAATAATATTTTGTCTTTCTAGAATACCAAAAAAAAAGAAACTATGATGACCACCTTTTTACGTGCTTCCAGAGATTCAAACAGACAGAACATAAGAAACCGAAAGTAGGAAGAGAGTATGATGACCACCTTTTTCTGTGCTCCCAGAAATTCAGACAGACAGAACCCAAGAAACGGGAGGTAGGAAGACAATGTACACATATGTGCTCACACACATCACGTTTAGACCTTTCAGTACATGGTCCTCTGTGAGACATAAAAAACAGTAGGTATGAATGAAATGTACATGTATAAGCTCACAGACACAGATTATGTTACAATACTTAATCATTTTCGTACATAGTCTTTTGTGATGCATAGGTGATGAGATAAACAGTTATGCAGATCAGGCATGTAAGTACAATTCATATTTTTTATAAAACACAGTTTCTGAACATTACTAATATTAAAATCTTGAGATCCCTCAAGAGACCCTTGATTACACACATCTAAGCCACAGACAGACATTACCGACTTAACGGACTCGATCTTAATATCATACTGGGGCTAATCTGTCATATCTTAAGCCTTTGTTCTTAACAGATGGAAAAAGTTTCAGACACGTCATTTTATAGCTGCTTATTCTGACAAAAATACATGTAACTCCTTATCTGTATTTAACCCCAACTCCACAGCTCTCAACTTTAGGATCCATAGTGTCTCTGTTTTTTGTAAAGTCAACAGTCTATCTCCCCCTCTAAGCTGACACTGTACTTGTACAATACCATGGAATCTAATTCCATTCATATTCATTAAAGGATGTGTGTTGTTAAAGTGCACAGCGATGGGGTAATCGGAATTGTTGTTACGAATTGCCCTTATATGTTCTTGGATTCTTTCTTTTAAAGGTCGTAAGGTACTCCCTATATAGATTAGTCCACAGTGGCAGATAATACAATAGACCACAAATCTGGTATTGCAGTTGATGAAATCCCATATATGATGTTTAGTTGGAGTATTGTATTGAAACTCCGTTAATTTGTTGAGAGCATATGGACAGACATTACATTGTGCACACCTATTGAAACCATTTGGCCTGGTAGGTAACCAGGTCATATTGTGTCTAATAGGGGGCAAAAAGCTAGGACATAAAATTTCCGGCAAAGTAGTTCCCCTTCTGTGTGCCACCCGGGGTTTCTTGGAAATTTGTTTTTCCAATGATTTGTCCAACTGGAGTAAATGCCAGTGCTTATGTAAAATCTTATAGATCGAGTGGCTCTGGGTATTGTATCCAGTGACAAAGGCCAATTTGTTATCTTTGCCTTTTTTAGAAACCTTTTTCTTACTACATAGTAGCGACTGCCTAGATGTATTCAGGATTTACTTTTTGGAGTTATCAAGGACTGTTCGTGAATAGCCCCTATGAGTAAAGCGTTCCTCCAATTTACTCAGTTCTGTAAGGAAGAAAGTGTCTTCGCTACAGTTCCTCCTAATCCGTGTCATCTCTCCCAGCGGAATGGCATTGATTTGTGAACTGGGGTGCGCACTGGAGGCATGTAAGACTGAATTACACGCCGTCGATTTCCTGAAAAGTCTGGACATGATTTTATGTTCTCTGACATAGATTACTACATCTAAGAAATCAATTTCTAGTCTACTTGTTTTATGAGTAAAACATAGATTGTAAGAGTTGTTGTTAAGATGTTCTATCAACCTTAACAGACATGCCTCGTTTCCTGACCAGATAAGGAAAATGTCAGATATACCGGGCCCAATAAATGATATGCTCAATGACTTCTGGGGGGGCAGCCCTCCAAAGATGTTTCTGTTCGAAATTGCCCATGTAAAGGTTCGCGTACGAAGGTGAAAACTTCGAACCCATTGCGACTCCAACCGCCTGTTTGTACCAATTCCCCTGATGTAAAAACACGTTCTCTAATGTCAAACGGGTAAGGTCTAAGAGCATCTGGGTATGCTCGAATAGTGTTGCATCTCTCTGGTAAAGTGTGTCACCCAAAGCTTGTAGTCCCTTCTCCAATGGTATGGATGTATAGAGGGAACACACATCGAGTGTGACAAAAGAGAATTCTTTGGTCCATTCTATATCTTCCAATTTATTCAGCAAATCTCTCATATCTCTAAAATAGGAGGGGAGATTAAGCACTAGCGGCTGCAGGTATACATCTATGAATTTCGATATATGTTCAGTTGGAGAACCAATACCGGAAATTTTAGGTCTTCCTTGTGGGAAGATACCTGGTTTATGAATCATCGAAAAACTAAAAATAGCAACAAAGGAGTTTATCGAATTTAACCTCAATTCAGCGCCACTCCACATTATATGGGATTCTTTTAAGGCCTTCCTAAGAGGTATTTTAACAACTTTTTCTATTGCCCAAACAAAGAGAACGAGGGATGAAGTTAAAACCTTAGAAGCTGAAGTACATATATATCAAGAGGAGCTAGAAAAAAACTCCTGGTAACCTGAATATTTAGCGGAATCTAATAGCAGCGAAACATAAGCTCGCGGACTACCTAGAAGCTATAATTTTAAAAAAGTGGGAAGCCAGTAGGTTGTCACACCATGAATACTGGGAGGGGTGCGGCAAGCTCCTCGCATGGAAAATAAAAGCCGACCAGTCTAGGAATAGGATAAAGGACCTTAGATGCTCAAACACCGGTAGTATTATTTCGGAGGATTCAGAGATTGAAGACGCCTTTGTTCAATTTGTTCAAAATTTATATACAGAAGAGTTGACATTAAATAAATTAAATATAGATGACTATCTTTTAGACTTAGATTTACCATCTCTCCAGAGCGATGAAAACATTTACTTAAATTGCCCCATAACTTTAGAGGAGGTTGCCCAAACTATCAGTACTCTAAAAAAAGGAAAGGCTGCCGGCCCTGACTCCATCCCAAACTAGATTTATGTCATCTTAAAAGAAGAGCTTGCCCCCTTTCTACTTCAGCTGTTTAACTCAGCTTTCATAGACGCTCAAGATCTCCCTTCGTCATGGGATGAAGCAACTATAACCATTTTACTGAAACCTAATAAGAACCTGAGATCCTGTGAATCTTACAGGCCTATCTCTCTCTTAAATAGTGACCATAAATTATACACTCCGATAATAACTAAACGCCTGGATAAGGTAATAGGACCACTTGTACACCCAGACCAGAAAGGTTTTATGAACGGGAGGCAGCTCTTCGAATTAACGCACAACCTAATTGGGGCAATAGACATGGCTCAAACATATAAAATTCCATTAGCGGTAATGACTTTTGGCGCTGCAAAAGCATTCGACCGAGTCAGTTGGCCATTCTTATTCCAAATGCTTCAGCGTTTTAATCTAGGGGAAATCTTTTTAACAGCAGTTAAAGCTATTTATAAAAATCCATCTGCAAAAATCCTTGTCAATGGTAATCTTACTAGGTCAATAAAAATCGGCAGGGGCACTAGACATGGTTGTCCCCTCTCCCCCCTCCTTTTCAATATATATATTGAACCGCTTGCATGCAAACTAAGAGCTTGCCGGAATATCATCCCCTTTAGGTGTAACGGATGGGAAAAGAAAAATCGGACTATATGCTGATGACCTTCTGAGAAACATCTGTGGAGGGCTGCCCCCCCAGAAGTCATTGAGCATATCATTTATTGGGCCCGGTATATCGATGACATTTTCCTTATCTGGTCAGGAAACGAGGCAGGTCTGTCAAGGTTGATAGAACATCTTAACAACTACTCTTACAATCTATGTTTTACTCATAAAACAAGTAGACTAGAAATTGATTTCTTAGACGTAGTAATCTATGTCAGAAAAAAATAAAATCATGTCCAGACTTTTCAGGATATCGACGGCGTGTAATTCAGTTTTACATGCCTCCAGTGCGCACCCCAGTTCACAAATCAATGCCATTCCACTGGGAGAGAGGACACGGATTAGGAGGAACTGTAGCGAAGACACTGTCTTCCTTACAGAACTGAGTAAATTGGAGGAACGCTTTACTCATAGGGGCTATTCACGAACAGTCCTTGATAACTCCAATAAGAAAATCCTGAATACATCTAGGCAGTCACTACTATGTAGTAAGAAAAAGGTTTCTAAAAAAAGGCAAAGATAAATTGGCCTTTGTCACTGGATACAATACCCAGAGCCACTCAATCTATAAGATTTTACATAAGCACTGGCATTTACTCCAGTTGGGCAAATCATTGGAAAAACATATTTCCAAGAAACCCAGGGTGGCACACAGAAGGGGAACTACTTTGTGGGAAATTTTATGTCCTAGCTATTTGCCCCCTATTAGACACAATATGACCTGGTTACCTACCAGGCCAAATGGTTTCTATAAGTGTGCACAATGTAACGTCTGTCCATATGCTCTCAACAAACTAACGGAGTTTCAATACAATACTTCAACTAAACATCATATGGGATTTCATCAACTGCAATACCAGATTTGTGGTCTATTGTATTATCTGCCACTGTGGACTAATCTATATAGGGAGTACCTTACGCCCTTTAAAAGAAAGAATCCAAGAACATATAAGGGCGATTCGTAACAACAATTCCGATTACTCCTTAGCTGTGCATTATAACAACACACATCCTTTGATGAATATGAATGGAATTAGATTCCATGGTATTGTATAAGTACAGTGTCAGCCTAGAGGGGGAGATAGACTGTTGACTTTACGAAAAACAGAGACACTATGGATCCTAAAGTTGAGAGCTGTGGAGTTGGGGTTAAATACAGATAAGGAGTTACATGTATTTTTGTCAGAATAAGCAGCTACAAAATGACGCGTCTGAAACTTTTTCCATCTGTTAAGAACAAAGGCTTAAGATATGACAGATTAGCCCCAGTATGATATTAAGATCGAGTCCGCTAAGTCGGTAATGTCTGTCTGTGGCTTAGATATGTCTAATCAAGTGTCTCTTGAGGGATCTCAAGATTTTATTATTAGTAATGTTCAGAAACTGTGTTTTATAAAAAGAAATATGAATTGTACTTACATGCCTGATCTGCATAACTGTTTATCTTATCACCTATGCATCACAGAAGACTATGTACGAAAATGATTGAGGATTGTAACATAATCTGTGTCTGTGAGGTTATACATGTACATTTCATTCATACCTACTGTTTTTTATGTCTCACAGAGGACCATGTACTGAAAGGTCTAAACGTGATGTGTGTGAACACATATGTGTACATTGTCTTCCTACCTCCCGTTTCCTGGGTTCTGTCTGTTTGAATCTCTGGAAGCATGTAAAAAGGTGGTCATCGTAGTTTCTTTTTTTTGGTATTCTAGAAAGACAAAATATTATTGACTTGATTGGTCAATAGGGTCCTCTCTACTGTTTTTGCTCGCGGCGCTACACGTATGCAAAAACACTGCATGAATCGGACTCTATCAATTTCTGTTTTGGTAATATTATTGGATGACTGACTTTGTGGTAACTAATTCCCGTGTGTTAGTCAGTCCTGACACTTTTCCATCACTTTTACGACTAAAAATCAGTTTAAGATGGCCGCCGCAGTGAGGCATAAGTCAAAGCCCGTCGTTGGCTGCTGAACCTCCCCTTGTGACCTTTCACAATCCTTTCCGGTTCCGGGTCTACTTAAGCAGAAGATCCTAATGACTCTGCACATTAGGACGGCAGAGACGGGTAGTGACGGATTTTCTGAACGGACTTCGGCGCAAAAATGAGGTTAGTGTTTGTAAACACGCCCTAACGAATATGCCTTTCATCACGTACTTTGTGCAGAATGAGTGAGCTACACTCTGTATTGATATTCTTAAGCGGACATGGCTTGTACCACCGATAAGATTGTATTAGCTGTGTTTTAGATTGTATTATTGACACGGTTTTTGGATATATTTTCCTACATTTTCGTGATATAATGACTCTTTTGGATATGATGTATTGAGTTAAACGCAAGTTAGGAGTTTAGATTACTAGATGTGCCCCTATACTCTTGCTCACTCTGTAATTGTTTTAAATACGGGAGTGACGTGCCCCTACGTTTTTGCTCATTATGTTATTCTTAAATATGGGTAGTTCCGAATCTAATTACAAGGTATTGGCGTATATGTATTAGAACGTGTTTCATATACAGGATTATACACACCAATCTCTCATATATTGGCAAGTAATTGTTTCATTTTTAGTGCCGGGAAGCAAGCTTGCCCAAAGTACACATTTTCATCTCCGCTGTTTGATATGTTAACAGCTCAAGTTATGGGTTTCAGAAGGTTCCAAGTATGGGAGTTAAGTGCAACAAGAGCATAGATGTGATCTAGCCCCATGTAAAATTATGCGAAATTATGTCTCTCGCATTTTTGCCATTCAAGTATAAGTATGCCCGAGATTGGAGAGGTTACCAATTAACTTGGTATATAAATACAATACATATTTAAGACTACTTATGTGTATGATATCATTGGGACTTGTTTGTATCTGTTCTTTTCAAGTTAGTTACTACTTAATAATTGATTATTTACATATTTTTTTCGTAGGGACCCATCATAGTACCTCGGTTGCTGTATTGACTATCCGCGACACTATTAGGAATATTGCTCATTGACGGAAGTTTGAATGTGCATCATTTTTAAAATCTAACACGTAGACGTCAATAGGGAAATATTGTTTAACTTGGACTACATCATGTCTTTTCATTAATAGAAAGCCAATGACTAGGAACCCTTTGGGTAGATGTCTATATTATCATCAGCGGTAACGGAGACCAAAGATGAATAAGACACCGCTACTATTGAAGTGAGCAATATAGTAGGATTAGTGACCACTATTTATTCACAAAGCAAGATTTAGATTTGTGTTCTTTGATGATTGTTAAATTTATACTTTCATCTCACCTAAGCTTTGATTGCTGATCTCAGAAAATTACTCGGATTATGTTCTTCGAGCCTTCTAAACTTCTCCGTATAAATTTGGACAATTTTAAGGTCAAAAGCTTTACTAACTTTTCTTTATGATCACAAGTTGGTTTCTGTTTTTCACATTTGGTGGTAGCAAGAGCAACCCCTCTTTCACAATTATCTTATGCACTAAAGGGATTGAAATGTATCACACGAAATTAGATCTTTTTCTGTTCACATATCGGTTGGTATTGGGCCTTCTCGTATTTTTGGATCAGACAAGACGTCTTCATTCACCTCTTTGTAACATCCTTTAGATCTACTCTTCATGCTATATTTTATCTTTTACACTGTCCAATGCGGATGGTGTACGTAAATTTTTTTAAATTATTCAAGAAATGACAAATGCTTATATGTATTTCTTCTTTCCATTAATTGTCGTTACAGCCTTGAGAAAGTCACGGTGGTAACGAAACGTGTGTTGGCTGTTCTTTGTAACAAGGACTGGATCGCTACTCACAACATGGAAAAGATTTTATGATTGTGTTAATAAGATTGATATGTTCCAGCCCTTGCTTTGTTTGTATTAAGCATAACACGTTGTCACTATTTAAAAATAAACCAATGATGGAATAGTTGATTGTACTTTTCATGGTTCCTGTGTTACCAGGAATCTCTCCTCAACCTTTTCTCTTTGGGTCAGATTGATAGATTACTGTCTTTAATGAAATCTGCAATATTGTGAGTGCCAGGGTGTTTGTGCAAACGTATTACAAGCTACTGTTGTTCCTTGTGTTCTATACACCTTAGGTAGTGGGGTGTTTTACCCTGGGTGGCACCAACTCTACTTTTCTATGTAAAGGTTATTTCCTAAACTTTATAAGCCCACACTCATAGCAACCTTGAGGCGCGACCCTTGTTTCCACCACTATCTTCCTATTTTTCATAATTGTAGATTACCTAACCTAATAAGCTCTCACAAGGTTAACTTTAGGATTTGTCGCACTAGAGAAGCAGTTGCCAGCAAACTGCAGAGCATTGCGGAGGAGCCTTACCAGGTACTGCATGTGATGTGCCCACTCCTAGGATTCACACGTCCATGTGGGCTAGAAAAGCATGACCAGCAAAGTTACATTCTATTTGAAGCACAGAAAGCCTATAGTTTTTGTAACGGCACACATTTGATTTTTACTTTATTTCTTTTTCCTCCTTCAATGAATTAATTTTGCATCACTATCTGTAGTCAGGATTTCTTCCACACCATAATTCTTTGTATTCTTCGTAAATAGATAAAAGAAATCTAGTAATATGCGCATACAAACTAGTGAGGAACATGAAAATCATATGTTGGGCGTGGTGTCCCAGGATACAGCAATGAGGCAAGAAATTCTCTCACTCCGCAGTATACATGCATGGGACTCAGGTCAAGTCCCAAGACTGTGACATCAAAGGCAGCACACATTAATCATAGATTTTACAAAAAACAGCAACCCTGTGACTGGACATTTGCTTTCACTTGATTCTTTTGTTCACAATCGCTGCTTTTTATAGTAAAGGACATGCATCTGATGGTACAGAGCCATGGATGAATGTGGTCGCTAGCCATCAACAGCAATGACATTATGAGAGAACACCTATGGGTTTCAGTAAGCTGGCCTTCTGGGTTTCTGAAAGAAATTGATACATTGGGCATAACAACTGAATGTAGCAATCTGAGGTTGCTTCAGTAGTATCTGACTTGCTTCTTTGTAGACACAGAACTCAAAGCTGACTCCCAAGTGACTTATGTTATCGGGAAAAATTAGGGAGCCAATACTTTTGAATTGTTGATCAAATGCTTAGCCTTTTTATCAGATTATGAGATGATGCTAAAATCATTTATTTGGTCAAACAAAAGTAGCTGTTACTCATCCAAGTGAATCTCTAACAAGGCGGACAATATGCACAGCAAGTCTCAACCTGGAGACCTGGACTAGTCTCATCAACATAATTCTAAAAATAAAAAAAGTTGCAGGTTTCAGAGAAGATGATGTAGAAGCCGTAAACAGACGCAACATAAAGGGGGTGGAAGACCAAGCCCCAATGCTGTGGATTAGTGATGGTTTGGAACAAAACTATCTATGGCACACTCTAGACTTTTTATTCCCCAGCAGTGAAGCAAACCATTTTCCCGCAAGATCTGACACCATGACTGCCATGATTGTCAAAGCCATGAAAAGGGTCAGCAACACCAAAAAGTACAGCCACTTCCCTACGATGGGTGTCCAAAATCAACTAGTAGTGTTGCCCTTTTTTGGGTGCAGCCATGAAGGAGAAATGGACTCCTAGGAAGTCTGTAGTTGGACTGTTGCAGCCATCCTCAGATTTTTAAATAACAGCAGCACACTAATAAACAGAACTGTAACATCTACAGTCAAAACGATCCGGGGCAGATTTTTTTTTTCTGTTTACAGAGGTGACTCCCAAGCTTGCTTACAGACCGTGAGAAAATTTAAATAGTCTTAATATGGACAGTGGCAAACATAATTTTTGTGAGGGATGTTAGACACAGAGTTAGATACAGAGTTTTCAAAATACTCAAACAACCTCTTCTCTAATCATGCCGAGTAAAGCCAGAAATAGCCAATTCCTCAATTCTTACTCATTTAGGAACACTTATTTATCACTTTATCAGTGTGGAATTGCTGGCATCCCTGCAGTCATGGGGCGATTATCTTTCTTGATATGCATATAAAAAGAACAAATTTAGGGACAGATGCAAGTGTGTGGTTAATATTCCTTGCCATGTAACGTAGGATATAAACAGATCTGGATTTGTACAATATTTGTGGCATTCACATCTACGACTCGGTTTTCATGTCACAGGAAATGAAATGTTAATACTGTAAATTAATACTGTAAATTTGTATTCATCCTATGCTTTTTCTTGAAGTCACATGACGGCAGTGGATTGATCCGTATTTACTGTTAAGCCAATGGAGCTGTGTCATTGGCTCGCTGGGGTCGGAGGGCGTTCCACATGTCTTCTGTTTGCCGTTCTGCTACCGGGTCACTGGAGTAGTTCAGGAGATTGCCATTCCACATCCCAATGCCCCGGAGACCACGCTCTGCTACATATGCCGCCTTCAAGGAAATACTTTGAGGGTCGTCGTACCATACTTGATGAAAAGTCCCTGTGGTGTCCTGAACAAAAATGACAAGAATATCTATAAGTACAACATTATATGTTAGCAGCTTTACGTAGTGTAATTGTCCAATGAAGCAACGGCATTCAGGATTTATCATACCTGCCACTGTTCTGCTTGGCCCCAGTGCAATACACGGGTCCGTGAGAAGTAGGAAACTGTCATTAGAATACACCGGTTATAGAGGTACCATCCTAATTACATGTTCTTCGACGTTTTACTTCATTTAAACACAGAGAATCAACATCCACAGACTTTTCACTAACGTATAAAGGTTCATGAGGCATACATATGAACACACACTCATCTTGTGAGGAGTCCGATTATATTGGATCTACGGAATGCGAACAATTACCAAAGTGCGAAGGCGCAATCTTGCCGTCACTTTGCATTGCCCTGATGAAGTTCCCAGCATGGGAATGAAACGCGTTGGCTTGAGTGTCTTTATCTGATTTGAAATAAAGAAGTGAATTTTACATCAATATCTGTCTATTGGACTTTATGAGCTGCGCACCCCCATTTGACAAAAAAAGCTTTACGTAGTGCTTAGTTTAAGGCATTGCTTCATATGTAAGTTTTTTTTTTTTAAAAAGGCTGTCCACATTCATTTCTATAGCACTACCCTTTACTTCAAGGCCTATATTGAAAATTACTTTTTTGTTTACACAACAACAAATAAACAGTACAGGGGTTCTTGTCTGATTATTAACGTGTACTTACCTGCATGGTCAAATATTTCATGGAGATAGAAAAATTTAACTACTTTTTTGGCTGTAAATATCTTGCTACTGGACCGAATTTTAAAATAGAACCTTATTATTATGTAATCTTCTAAACATTAAGCTCAATCCTACAAGAAGTTGCAGATGTGTATATATATATATATCAAATTGAAAGCAGAAGCACAAACACGATTTATAAGTCTGTAGCCACCTCGTGTTAACATTTAACAGCCTTTATATTTGATGTAAAATTCAAAGAACATAGACTTTAAGACATACAGCTTGCACAAGTGGGGTTCACTTGGACTGTTTTGCTCAAATCTGTTCATTAAATTTCCAAAAGATAGAAAGGGGTGCAGAGAATTGGAGTGGGCAACACCGGTGCGTACATGGCATTGCAGCAAATGGTACAAACGCACAGCATAGTTGCAACAGCACGTCTTTGAGGCTTGCATATCGTCTCTGGCATCGTGCATATGCAAACCATTCCCTAACTTGTATACAGGCAGGGAAGAAAGAGAGGTCCTTGTGAATGTGTAGATGTTCGGATGGGGTTGAGGTGTTGAGTACCACAGGTACTCCACAGTGGTGTTTTGTATTGTAATTGCATTTATATAGCGCTTACTACCCCTGACAAGGGGTCAAAGCGCTTTTTAGGCGAGTAGCGCGCTACTCCGGAACCCATAAAGGATTAGTGTTGAATTAGTATAGTGAAATATGAAAGCGATTTGAGTGGTGGATAGGTTAGTCGGTTATTTGTATTCAGAAGGATAGCGGAGGGATAGAAGAGGGAAAAAGGTAAAAGGTTTGCATTTATATAGTGCTTGTTGCCCCGGATGGGGTGTTGAAGCGCTTTTTTGGCGAGTAGCACGCTACTCTGGAACCCATAAAGGATTAGTGGTGAATTAGTATAGTGAAACATAAAAGTAATTTGAGTGGTGGATATTAGTTATTTGGATTGAGAAGGATAGCATGCAGTCGATGAGGGGACGCCTGGCCGAAGTGAACTTCCTGTCTGTGAAGGTCAATGAGTGAGATATGCATTCCATCAACAAGGTGTGCCATAATCGGTTGAACTACAGTGCTATGGGAGGGACCTCCTTTTTACGTCAAACTAGGGCAATGAGCGGGTTTGCTGCCCCCACCATATTGCTCAGAGATCCAATCAGAGCAGGTGTTCACTTCGATTTAATCCTTATTTGGAAATAGCTTAGATGGCTCGAAAAGACTTTTGAAGCGATTTCTTCTTGAATTTGCTCTTTAAATGTATATTCAAAACAAAAGCAAAAATACTGTCTGTTGCTCATTCACCATTTTTCAAAAATCTACTTTAAAATACTGGCCAAGTGGCAATTCTAACTCCATCTCCTACTTTAAACTGCTTCCTTTCCCGGGTCACTTTTCAGAACATGTTAGATATATCTAACTATCAAATTCAGATTTATGAAGAGGTTTCTCTAATTCTTGACCAACACTTAGCTATATCGCTGTGATGGCTCAGTAGACTAACGCATCCAGTGCAGGAAACTGTGTCAGACCAATGGTCACGGGTTTCAACCCATCGGTTTCACTACGCTTTCTTCCATTTAAAGTTGATAAAAGGAGTACCACTGAGTTAAGAAAAATATGAACTTATTATTCACTATCAAGATATCCTCGGGATGAAAGTGAGCTTTAGAAATACACAAGTTCGATCATATCAAATTGTGTTGTACTGGATGAACAGCAAGTTACATTGTGGAAAGTGCTTGGTTGAAAGAGTGTTGATTTGCTGTGTGAGAAGAATTTGGGTGTTGTTCGTAAGTGACAATAAGGCTGCACTTGTATGGTTTTAGGTCATTGAGCCTTAATGTGCAGCGGCAAGAAAAGGAATGAGAGACTTTACCTATGTTTATTGTGGTGCCTGATAGAGGAGTCTCAATAGAATCCACCTATAAGCGACGGAGGAGCAACCTACGCCATGTCCCAAATAAAGGCAGTGATGCAGATGCTCTATAGAATTACCCTGGAGCAACTGGGGAGTGCCCCCCAGCCATGCACCATATGCTGTCATCTCGTAGTATTGGAGGCCCTCCACAAGTGAGGAGTAACCAAGTGGCCCGCACAGCCATACAATGTGCTGTGTGGTCAGGTCTCTGGTGACGTGGGCGTAACCCCCTGGAGTAAATTGGCTACAGTCAGGCCGGGTAGGGTCCACCCAGGAGTTAGAGGAGAGCAATGCATGGGCACACACTGGTTACAGACACCCTACATAAATACCACATTGGGTGCATCCAAGAGCAGGCAGTCTTTCAGACTTTGCTTGCAAGGGCCCACCCAAAAGTAGCAGAGAAGCTGCACGTCATACGCTGCTTAAAGGCAGCCAGAATGAGACAAAACAGAATTCACTCAAGAGCATCTGAGAAGTCACCCATGGTACGTACTGGTTGCAGGCATGCCAGGATAAATGCCCAATACAGTGTCCTGGGGCAAAAGAGGGCCGGTCTATGGCATATACTGGTTGTAGGCAGCCTGGAAAAATACCCATACAGCCCATACTGGTTGCGGGCAGCCTGGAAAAATACCCATACAGCCCAACTCGCAGCGACAGAGAAGCAGCCCATGGCATGCACTGGTACAGACAGCCAGGTGAAATGCCCAGTTGGACCACCCAGGGGTGACAGAGGAGGAAGCTATTGTGCACAATGGTTAAATGCACCAGGATAAATAGGTCCACCAAAACCAATTGAGAAGCTGACCATGGCTTGCTCTGGCTACAGGCAGCCACTGTAAATGTCCTACAGGGTGGACTCAGGAGAGATTGAGAGGGCCAATAGCATGCAATGGGTACAGGCAGCAAGGGTAATTGCTCTCTGGAGTCCTTCCGTAGTGATCAGATGGCAATAACATAGTGGGAATCTTGTGCTCCTGGTAGTAATAACTCTGGAGGCAGGTTACAGCTATTGGAGGAACATAATTCATGTGTTAGATAGCCTGGTGTAGAGAAGGAGTGCAAGGAAGGATAGGTTTGAAGTGTACAGGAAAAGGCAGGAAATCATGTTCTGGGCCCAATATAGCCAAAAAGGGAAAATGCTCTCTGCCTCTTACTCCTCCACCAGGATGCCCAGGCTTGACGCTCTGGAAGAAACAGTTAAGTATGGAGGTGGCTATCAATTACTGGGAAAGAGGAGGGAGGTGTAGAGACCTAGACACATGACCTGGTGGCTTAACAGAACAGTCAAGGAGGCTGGGCAGCTGGAGGGGCTGAGGAACTAGAGGCAGGAAACCAGAAATGCAAAATAAAATAAAAAATGCATGCATGAAATGAACACACAGAAAGTATGCAGTCAGTTAATGCTCCCAAGACAGGGATGTTGGCCTTAAAATAGAAAATACAAAGCAAAAACTCATGCTGACAAACATGGGGATGTGTGTGTCATTTAGCATTGTCTCACCTTGTAATTGTAATAGGGAGCCTTCTGCTCTTCATCCCAAAGTCTGCCAGAAATTGAGCTGTTGACTTGCTTCATGATAGCCTTGTATGGGACCTGACGTCCTGCTGCATCACTACAGGGAGCTCCTCGGAAAGGCACTTTTTCCAATGTGCATTTGCCATCCTGAAAAAAAAACATGTATAAAAGCCGGGAGAGCTTTTTTCGCTTCCATTGTCAGAAAACGAAATGAGATCGGCTGAATGCGAAGCAGCATATGTCAAAACATGCACATTGTAAATAGTCAAAGTGTGACATGGGCAGTACGAGAGCTGTCAGACGTGCAGGGCAATGTTTCAATACCAGTCCCACATTCTTATGAGGTAATGCAGCAACAAGTCTGACTCTCTCAAGGAAGAAGATGGGAGGAAAAAATTTCTTTTTAAAGAAATTTGACTAGAGCGAAAGACCCAATTTTTTGCCAGCATTGGATTGTGCATATATTCACAGCCTTGAATCATTCCCGGTTGTCAGGCTGGGAATACCCTGAAATCTTAAATGGCACTAAACAGTGTTAAAATGGGCACAGGCCTCAACAACTGTGCTTGTTTAGTAGATTATCCACCTTACTTGAAACAATCCGAACTTCAGCCAATGATGTGGAAGTGCTAGCTCTCCTACTTTCCCTAGAGGCCACCATATCTCTGATTTCTACCACGTCATGTGTCCTCAAGGAAATCTCTGCACTGACTTCTCAGTGAACTTATCCGGTTACTTTTCTGGACTACCCTGGGTCTGAACCAGCCCTACCTTCATCTTTCAGAGAACTGTAAGTTGCTTTAGGGTAAATCCCCTGAATAGAACCTCCACTTTCTGGGCCAGGGAGACCTCTCCTCTGTCACTAACCATTAACCCTGGGCGTAGTTCGCGAAGTAACGCTTCGTGAAGCTACGCAAAGTGCAGTTCGCACTACGCGAAGCACTACGCGAACTGCGTAGTGCGGGTTCGCAATGATTGCACAGTGCCGGATGCTTGTCCGCACTGTGCAATCATTGAAAACGGCATCTTGCACAGTGCGAGCTGTCTTTTACTGCCGCTCGGGTAGATTTTTACTCGAGCGGCAGCTTTCTCAACGCGGACTGGTAGTTTCTCATCGCGACCGGTCGCGAGCATACGCGACCACTCGCAATGAGAAACCTGACCTCCCCGCGTTGAGAATCTCGCCGGGAGGTTCATTTTCCACGCTCGCGATCGGCAACTTGATGTTGCTGATCGCGAACGAGGAAAAAGTCTCGCCGGGATGTCATTTTGCTTGCTCGCGGTCGCCAACTTGACGTTGAGGACCGCAAGCAAGCAAAAAATGACCGCTACGCGTGTTTGCACTGTGCTACGTGCAATTCGCGTAGTGCGAAGTAGCGCAAACTTCGCAAACTACGCGAGCGTAGCGTAGTTTTCCGCCCAGGCCTACTAACCATCAGCATGACTGACAGAGAAAAATAATCTCTTCTCAAATCCTGCTCTACGTGTGGGCAGAAAAAGATATATACTGATGTTCCACATGAACAATGTATTAGTTGCCTTTATCCAGTGCACAAGGCCTCACGCTGTGACATTTGTAAGACTTTTCGTTCTAAGACTCTGAAGCATTGGGGGAGGAGGTTTCCACTTTATTTCTTAGAGGAGAAGAAACAAATACCGTCCTTTGAAGGGGTAGGCCCTCTAGTCTAGAGAGGATTCTGCGAAATGTGCTCCACCAAGCACTTTCACGAAGACAGCACAAAACAGGCAACAGGTAAGGTTTCCAGAGCTGGGCTGGTTATCTAAACTACCTGCAGCCACCCCCTCACAGGAAAAGACTGAAGTTTCCTCTGAAAACACTCCAGGAAGAATAAACACCAACTAGCGCAACAAAAAAAATCAGCCCAAAAATACAATTCCTATGATGTCCTGGCTCAACTACCATTTTGCACCATTTTGCACCAGTGACTTTTAAGTCATCCTTATCAGTGTTGAAGAAAAGACCATTGTCGTAAACAGCATTCCCATTGTAACCTAGGGGACAAGGCTCATTGAAGACTGAAGAGATCATTGACAACGACCCCATCAATGGTGACACAATCGTAGACGATGACACTTTCAACAACCACTCCCAGGATGTGTCTGCTTCCAATGACGAAGATGCTGCCATCCACAACAACATTGTTCACAATGGGCTTTCTTACAGCTACCTTTTCACTCAACATGACTGAAAACTTGCCCACCTAGATTCTGAACTAGAGGCAGATCATAGTGACCAATGCACCTCGAAGACTGCCTACAGTCCTACACAACTGGATGTGTGTTACGTTCCTGAGTTTGAAGAAGACCTAGATGAAGAGAAAACTTACTAGGAGTAAGAATATTAGTCACAGACTTCTTAGCTGACAATCGTACTTGATCATTCAGTCCTCCAAATTACAGGAAAGAGCCAGAGTTCTTGCAGGTGCCTGTTGCATTTCTGTGAACTTTGCAAAAGGTGGACACCTTTCAAAGATTACTTCCTCAGCACCCTGCAAGACAACCTACATACTCTCCACCTTCAACACCTGTATTACCTACTCTACTTCTGCCACCTACGATTCCTCCACCACCCCCACCTCCTATGGAGACACTTCTGAGAGTTGTCAACCAACTGCTGCCCTGCTAACTCCTTTGGCCATGTGGACTGAAGACTCATCTGATTCTGTGTATTCAGATTTGAAAGAGGGAGAAGATGAACACCCACAGTGAGATGATTAGGAATGAAATGATTACATCATACCGAAGGAGGGTGACACATCACCCAGCCAACCATATTCGTCCCCATACGACATGTCTCAGTTTTATGCTCTGATGGAGAGGCGCCAAAAACCTTCAATATACCAATGGATTTCTTTAGGACTCTACAGAGCAGCCACACAAGAGTATATAATCCATACCTATACTGGACTTTGTCTGGTCAGAAGGCTTAAAACTGATGAAAATGCTAGCTATGGTTCTAGCAGTGGTACCACGACTGAAGGAAATGTACAAGGTCCCAAATTCAGTCTCTGCCTGCCTTATGGGTCATATGAAACTAGGCTCTGCCATAATGTCAGCAGCCCAATGCAGATCAAAGAACCCTATCATGTCACCATCAGCGCTTCCGGACATAGACAGCTGACTGATAGATAATATGAATCAGAGGGTTAGTTCGATGGTGGTAACATCTATTAAAGCTGCTAATGTATTAGCAATACTAGGCAGTTATGATCGCCAGATGTGGCATGATACTTCACGACTACTCAACCTCATCCCTGAAGACAAAATAGAAACTGTGAAGGCAATTGTCAAAGAGGGAGCAATAACATCTGCAGCCATCACTGATGTGGATAGGTGCAGCTGTTTAGAGAAGGTAGGAATTGCGGAGGTCTACAGCTTTATGTCCAGAGGTACAAACAAAGATCCTTGATATGCTAATTGACGGATTCACCCTGTTTTGAAAACATGTGGATGATGCCCTACAAAACATTAAGAATGATAGGGCAAAATCCTTAAGAGTATAGCAGTAAAGACATCACGGGTCTCTGCCACTTTTCGTGGCTAACGCAGATTTCAGGCCTTTAGGGAGGTCTGGGCCATACAATCAGAAAGGAGGCCAGGGCCAACTAATTTACTCCTCATGATAAACCGAATATAACCAGGGATAAACACCCAACTGGAACCAAAGACAAAGATATGCCAGATCACCTGGACAGAAGATTAGCGCTTCTTAATTATGCTTCAATGTCAACCAGAAGACAGCTTGACTCTCCGCAGCTGTCCCCCCCCCTCCCCTCCCCCAACCATCTCAATCTCAGCCAGTGGGGGGGGGGGGGCAGAATTTCTCTTTTTGGTTCCCACATGGGAGTCCATAACATTGGACTGATGGGTGCGGAATATTGTACACTCAGGACACGCATTGGAATTCGTACAGAAACCACCTACCTGCCCACCCAAGAAGGAACATCACCATCACTAGGAGATATAACAGGAAATTATACTGCTCCTCCTCAAGGGACTGATAGAGACAGTCCCAAGATCGCAGAGGAACCATGGATTGTATTCCAGAGGTTTTTTTTATAAAGAAGAAAATGGGGCAATGGAGACCGATTCTGCAAATCAAAAGACTGAACAAGTTCCTGAAAAAGCAATCTTTTGCTTGGTTACACTACAAGAAGTCCTCCTGATGATTAAGGGAGCAGAATACCTAACCTCCCTAGATCTTCAAGATACATTTTTCCACATCCCCACACACAGAAAGCACAGGAAAAACTTGAGCTTTTCAATGGTAAGTCAGCACTACCAATTTAAGGCAGCTTACATTCAGCCTCAAATAAGCACATTGGATATTTACTAAATGCCTAGGACCAGTTGCTGTCTTTTTTCAGATGACAGGGTCACAAAGTGTACCTGTATTTGGACGACTGGCTCATCAAGGCTCTCATCAGGGGAAAGACAGTCTTCTATGGCTGCCTGCATCAATTTATTTCACAGTTTGGAAAGGACTGTAAACAACAAGAAATCCTCTATGGAACTGCACACGAGGCTTCAGTTCTTGGGAGCGATACTAGATATGTAATATGAAAGAGTGATAAAGCTTCAGGCCATGGCAAAGAGCCTCTCTACCAGACAGTCATATACAGTCAGGCAATTCAAATCACTACTGAGCCTGATGCCATTCTACATAGGCCTAACATCCTTTTACAGGCTCCGAATAAGACCCGTCCAACAAGTACTAGACTGTCAATGGAAACAAGTAGGCGGCTCATGGGACGACACAGTCCAAGTCACAACACAGAAGAAGCAGCTGCTGCTATGGTGGACATTCCTCACACATCTCAATACAGGCTTCTCTTTTCATCCTTTGACAGAAGGTCTAGTACTAACGCCAGACATGGATGGCTGAGGAGCTCAAATGCAGGACCTGTCGACCAGAGGCCTCTGTACAGAAGCACAAAAAAATACTGCATATCAATATCCTAGAGCTTCAGGGCATAAGATTAGGCCTACAAGCATTCCTCCCTAGACTGGCAAGTCAAAAAGTCCTCATCCTGACGGAGAACACAACATTGATGTTTTACATCATCAAGCGGGGCAAAAAGGTCCCGGCCTCTCTCTGAAAAGGCACAGCTGCTATTGGCCAGGGCCATTTTTCATGATGTCGATACTGCTGTGGAACATCTGCCAGGGAGCCAAAACGTTCAGGTGGACGCCCTCAGTTGGATGCTGTCAGACTGACACGATTGGGAGCTCCACCAGGAGCAGAGTGGGCCATATCTTCCTCAAGTAGCGTTACCTCACTCTGAACCTGTTCGCCACCCAGAATAACAGGAAATACCGCTGCTATGCCAGCAGGCTTTGGCAAACAGGAATCAATGGCAATGCCTTTTCAATCAAATGGTCCAACATCTTTGCTTATTATAGCTTTCCTCCATTTCACTTTGTAGCGTCCTCCCCATCATCTCTAATTTACAAGACACTACATCTCTCCCTTTGTTAAATAAAAAGTACCAATAATACATATATACATTACAACTCTTCAATAAGTAATTTTGGTGCTAGAATCAATCGCCCAGATCTGGTCATGTGAGGCTGCAGAGATACCAGAGAAGGGTCCATGACTGGCATTGGTGACAGAGACAGTCATTGTGCTCTGTGGATTCTCAGGTGGACAAGTCTCACTCCTGCCATCTGGATTACGTGAAAGTCGAGGCAGGTGCTTGAAATGTGAAGAATCTTGCGTAATGGCCTTTCGAGGGCTAGGAGCAGTCACCATGTGTTCTTTACTAGTTACAACCCTCAGTGGGTCAGCATCAAAAGGAGTGTCAGACTTGTGTTTCTGCATGATGATAACTTGGTCTCCTCTGTTTAAGAAGGTGCTTCGAACACAGCAGCGTGTGTCCGCATAGGTCTTCATTTTGCATTTGTGAGACGAATCAGTGATTCGAAGCTTCTCAATGTCTATATATCTCTCAGTGGTCTATTGTGGCAATTTGGATCCTACGGCTCTCCCAAACTTTAAGGTGGCCGGGCTCTCACTCATGGTAGAATGGGGAGTTGACGTGTATGCACGAAGCATAGACTGAAGAACTGATTTGAGTTAAAGCTTTTCCAGTGCAGCACACTAAACAGTCTTCTTGCGGGTACTAATAATTCTCTCGACCATACCATTCACCTGTGGCCAGAGAGGTGTGCTTTTCGGATGCTTGACATTTAAGTGAGTGAGAAAATCTTTAAATTCTCGACTATTGAAAGGCAGGCCATTGTCAGATTTCAAAATTGAAGGAACACCCCATGTCGCAAAAATACTTTCTAGTCTCTCAATGACTCTATCGTGAGTAGTTGACAACAGATCTTCCACCAAGGGAAACCTGGAATATCCATCAACAATGACTAATATTCTATACTATTCTATGTAGCACTTATAGAGCGCATAGTCACCCATAGGCATCCCAGCACTGATAGTGCAACGCAAACTAGCTTCAGGGATCTAGAGAGCGGTTTTGGAATAACCCAGTCATTAATAGTTTACGAAAGGGAAGTTCCTTTTTGGTTGATCGCAGGGGGTAGGGAAGAATGTTCCAGAGTTTGGCCACATTATAGCAAAAAGACCATTTTCCATATTTTACCCTTCTAATTGTAGGTACTTTGGCCAAATGTGCATCAGAGGATTGCAAAGTTCTCTCAGGAGAATAGGAGAAGATCAAGGATCGAGAGATCAAAGGCCCTTTGTCAAGGAGTGCCCTATGGGTAATACAGAGGGATTTAAATATAATCCTCTCGGCCACCGGGAGCCAATGGAGGGTATCAGGGCTTGCTGGGCAGATTTATATCTGGGGATGTTACACAGTATCTGGGCTGGGGAGTTCTGTACCACCTGCAGTTTCCTTACTGTGGCTTTAGTAGATTATGTCTATTGTTAAAGAGTCTTCTCCCATGCATGCTTTGGAAGATTAGACAAGTTTAACTGATATGGGGTTGTGCTAGATAACAAACAGTTTCACAAATGACATGCCTAACTCTTTTTCACCTCTTTCATAAAGACTGGGGAACCACACTCGGTCCGGTAAAGCTTGTTTCGTAGCAACAACTCCAGGTTGTCCCTCATTGGCCAGTTCAATAACTTGTTGATTCTGACTCTTTGGTATGACAATTCTTGACCCTCATAAGACGATGCCTTCTGGGGTAACTCAAAGTTCTGCTTGAACATTTTTGAATTTCTGGTATTCAAGGTCATCATGAAGAGGTCGAGTATTTGTTCACCACAATTCGTGTGTAATAATGTTTTTGAGTATTACCCTGTCAGTACTCGTGGCAGCAATGATTTGTTCTACTGATATGGCAGCAGGGGTACTGGACTTCATAATTAAAGTTAACATAGACTTCAGCCACTTTAGGAGTGGTGCCATGACACTGTATTGGCACACGTGAGAAATAGTCAGCAGGGTTTTGATCTTTTCCTAGATGATGCACAATCGAATACTCATACGCCTGCAATCGCAACCCCCACCTCTCAATGTGAGGGGGCATCTTGACTTTAGGATTGCCAAAACTGGTGAGCAATGCTTGTTGGTCAGTGACAACTGTGAAATGTTTTCCATACAGGAACACATGAAAATGTTCACAACTTCAGACCACAGTAAGGCTTTCTTTTTCTGGTTGTGAATAGGCACGTTCTGTCGTTGACAAACTTCGGCTAGCATAAGCCACAATGTGTCTTGGGGCACTGGGATGTCCAGTGTGCTGGGCAAGGATGGCACCCAACCCCACTGGGCTCACATCAGCAATAACCTCTGCCTGAAATTTCGGATTAAAGTATGCCATTTCAGTTGTGTTCTCAATTGCATGCTTGATTTTCCTGAAGTTTTGTTCACATTTACTTGACCATTGAAATGGGGTATTTTCTTTCATTAATGGGGCACCAACAGTGACAAAGTCACGTATATACCTTGAACAGTAACTGGCCATACCACGGAAGAATTGCAGCATAGTTGCTTCTTGTGGGGGAGAAGAGGATGACAAGGCTTGTACTTTGTTCGGGTCTAGAGTATTCCCCCATTGGAAAAGACATGGCCAAAGAACTTGAGTTCGGTTTGATGAAACTCACACTTTGCTACATTCAAAGTGAGACCTGCATCAGCAAGAATACAACACACTTGTGTAAGAGCTTTATTATGTTCCTTACATGTGGCCCCAAAAACTAGTATGTCATCACTGTAATAGAAAGCATTTGTGACTGGCTGTATTAAGTGGTGAATGACATCCTGAAACAAACCAACACAAGTCCAAAAGGTAGTAATGTACCTGCAGTTCTCTTTCAGTTCAAGCTGGTGATATCCTTTATTCAGATCAAGGCAGGAAAAGACTTTAGCTTCATCCAGTTGCGTAATCATGTCAGCAATGTGCGGACCTGGATGTCGTTCTCTTTCAATTGCCTTGTTCGCTTGGCGCATATCAATGCAGATGCGCGCAGCTTCTCCAATATCCTTTTTAGGCATTGCCACTATGGGTGATACTCATGGTGTCGGACCAGTGGATCGCTTAATGATGTCCTGCTTAAATAAGGTATCAAGCTCTTTCTCAACAGCCACTTGTAAATGGAATGCAATTCGAAGTAGTCGCTGAGCAACAGGACGGATATCGTCATTTATGTGAAGTTGCACTTTAATGGTCTTAAGTCTTACTAATCCATGAAACAAAGATGGAAACTGATTCACTCTCTCATGATAGGTATTGACACTGTAGTTTACAGAAATCAGCCCCGTGTCCGCAGCAGTACTGAAACTAAGTAAACATGCACTGCACGAAGTCCTGGTAAGACATGAATTGGCGCTTGTATTCTCATATTTGTATGCTTCACAGTTGCTATGAATGAACCTTGACTTTAAAGTGGCGTCGAATCAGCCCACGTGTACACTTTGGTTTTTGACTGAGTTAAACGGGGCACTGGAGACAGTTTATTGTATTTTTCCACTGGCATAATGTTCATCGACGTGCCACTGTCTATGATAAAAGGTATGGAGCACCCATTCACTTTCAGTGTGATCTCGGGACAGTGTCCAAATGAATTTCTCACTTTCGCTTGTCAGCCTAGCTTCAACTAGGATTTTTCCTTGCAAGAAGTTAATCCTACATGTGCACGTTGTCAAGCAGTCAACATTCACATTGCACACCCATCTTCCTCACTGTCGTTTGACAATGCCAAACTTTTAGCCGAAGAATTTGAATTTAACAACAAATCGACTTTGTTCAGTTTCTACTTGCCTCAGCTGATGTTGTCGCTTGGCCTTGGGGGCGTGCGCAGAGCGTCACGTCTGGAACGTTCTGGCACCTATTTTGTTTTCTCAATATGATGCACTTGATCTTGACTCCATTTTGTTTTCTCGATGTGATGCATTTGATCTTCCCCTCGCTTTACAGACGGTTACAAAATGGTTCTCTTTCCTGTAGCTTTTACATACCTGTCCAATGGTGGGAAACCTGCCCTCACGTGGAAAGGAAAATCCACATCAAAAACACAACTTATTTTTCTTTGAAAGACATTACTTTATGGCTTTTTGCCATGTGTTTCGGCTTATTTTTCACACTCAGCCCAATTTATTTTGGGCTGTTCTGTCCTCCAGGTTAGCTGCCTGTCTGTCTGTTCTTTCTTCCGCTCAGGCAGTCATGAGCACTCGCTCCAAGCTCTCTCAAGTGTCTCTTTCGGCATTCGTTGTCTGAAGAAATTAGAGGGGAAACCATCTATTACCCCAAGACGCATGGCCTCTTCATTATTGAAATCATTGAACTCACAATGACTTATGAGTGAATCAAGTCTTTCTACAAACTTGCATCATTTCACCAGCTCTCTGTCTTTCCTGGCTGAAGATGTACCTTTCATAGGGGGCGTGGCTAAGGAGCCGTTGATGGCGGACAAGTGAGCTGAGAGCACCGCGCCAGCCCGGCTAGTTATCCTGATTTTCGTTGTCTCCACCCATCCCTGGGGGTGAGCTCCTGCAGGCCAGACCCACCGGAGGTGCTGGGGGCCCGGACCCCACCTTTTTGCGGACCCCGCTCCGAGCCAGGAGTTGTAACGGAACGACGTGGGGCTGGCGAGGCTGCCGAAAGATGGCGGCCTGACGAACCTACACAGCAGTGAGGCGAGCAGCGGCCTGTGGCACATACTGGTAATCACCCACGGGGGCCGAGCCGTGATCGCCAAAGCCAATACGCTGCCTGATGCACTGTCGTTGACTCAGAGCCCTGGTGGGGGTAATTGTAGCGGCGGACCGAAGGCCAGCGGTCGGCCTGTTGTCCTCCACAGAGAGAGCCGTCCCTGCGTGGGAGGAGCCGAAGACCTCGGGAGCAGTCCCTCTGCACTCTGTTCGGGGGAGGCCGGGAGATCTGGCTTCCCGAGGCGGCGCTGGGAACTGGACTTTTGAGCCTGACACGGCTACCACAGGTGGCCCGATGAGCGACTAGCGCGGCCGGTGAGGCCAAATCATACTGAAGCCTGTGGCGGAGATAGGGGACAAGACGGCGGAGACTGGCAGGATCGATAGAAGGCGACGGCCAGGAGAGGTGAGACTGCGCGGGGCAGACTTGCCGAGCCCTCCTCTGTCCCCCCCACCGGAGACCTGCAGCAGTGATCGGAAGCACCGCGAGTTGAGCGAGGGGACGCCCAGGCCTGCAGTAGCAACGCCTCCCGCTCGACTGGACTGGATGGGCAGCCCGGAGTGAGGGTCCCACCTGAGTGGATGATACGGTCTAGCACCACCGCCAACCTGTGCCCGAAGGTGGAAATAGGGCAGCCACTGGGGGGACAAATACGGCGTAACCCACGAGAGGCGTCGCAGTGCAGATGGCAGACCCGCCGGATCCTCCCCCGTCCCCCTGGGTCGGAGAGCTGCTGTGGTGGCTAGAAGTATCACGAGCTGGGTGGGAAGACGTCCAGGCCCGCAGTGGCGGGGCCCCACTGCCCAACCGGACCGAAGTGGCAGCCTGGAGTGAGGGTCCCCCCTGAGTGGACACTGCCAGACGACTCCAACGCCACCCTGTGCGTGGCGGTGGAGGGAAGGTGACTGCTGGGAGCTGGAGTGGCCCCCCCTTGCCTGCACTGGGAGACGGTTTGACCCTGAAGTTGCAAACCTGAGATCTAATAGACATTACCAGAACCGGGTGCCACAGCACCCAAGGAGAGCGGAAAGCACACTGCGTTGCAGATGGACTTACGCAAGGACTAGACTTCTGACGTTAAGATAAGCAGTTTATTGGAGTCTTGCAGGAACCTCGTCAAGAATTGTTGCCCCGTGCTGTTCCCTGTCGCGGTGTGGACTTGGTGAAGCCTGGTTGTGCAGTACATTGGTGATGAACTGAGATGGCGCTTCCGCTCCCTTTGACACACTAAGAAGCGAACACTCTCCGACGCTGGGACCTGCCCCCTGCCATCGCCTCAAACGCTCTTGACACCATCGTACTGCAAACATCTGGGCATCACCGGCTCCTCCATAGGACACGGACCCCTTGAAGCCCACCTGTCCTGAGGCCTGGGCTCTGCTGGGTTGTAGATTGGGGATGTAAGAAACAGTTGGCGGTGGTGGAGACCCCCCGAAGGACCAGCGTGACCTACCCCGGATGCTGTAAACACGAGGCTTTGGGAGGCGATCTTGGCGAACGTGCCTGGTGTCTGGACGAACAGTAGCGGGCCAGGGCCAATGATAAGAAGGCACTCCTCAGGAAAACAACATCAGTAGAGAAGGCTTTGCCTGCACGCTGGAGTGGAGTGGGGCCGAGACGCAGTAGGTGGCTCCTAGACCGCGCAGGGAAGCGTGCACTAGATCAGCAACCAGAGAACAGACTGTACCGGCGATGGGGAAGCCTAAGGGGAGACAGACGGGACCCCCCCCACCCGGAGCAGGACGACAGCGCGCCGGATCTAGCACTAAAAGACTCGGGAGGCGAGTTGCCGGAGGTGCCTGTACACCAACAACTGACAAAAAGTTTTGGAGGCCATCGCCGACACCAAGGCGACATTACATCAAGACATCAGCACAGTTGCAGTAGGCCTTAGCCTGTTAAGGGCGGAACACGCCAAACTGGCGGACAGAGTGAAACAAACCGAATCGACACTGGGTGTTCTCGCCCCGGTGCAGCAGGCTTTGTCAGAGCAGGTGGGCGACCTATCCAACAGGGTTGCCATACTGGAACGACGAGCAGAAGATGCTGAGGGGTGAAATCGGAGGAACAATGTGAGGGTCCTGGGTCTTCCGGAAGGCGTGGAAGGCCAAGACATGGTCAATTATCTGGAAACATGGCTCTGTGAGGTGGTGGCCCCTGAGGGACTATCCCAGTTCTACACCCTGGAGAGGGCCCACCGAGTGCCCGCTAGGCCACCAGCACCGGGAAGGCTGCCGCGCCCTGTGGTGGCCAGATTGCTCCACTTCCGGGACAGAGATTTACTGTTACAGAGAGCGCGCTCAGAGGGGCCGTACACTGTTGAGAACAATAAGGTGTCCCTGTTCCCTGATTATACGCTTGAGGTTCAGAGACGACGGACCTCGTTCCTTGAAGTTAAGGCCCTGCGCGCGGAGGGGATCCAGTACTCCCTGATGTTCCCGGCCCGCCTCAAGATTATGCTCGAGGGGAAATCACACTTTTGCGAAGACCCCAAATCTGCCTGGGAATGGATCGAGACCAGCCCGCTCAACGGGGAGAGCAACAATTGAGTGGGGCCAGAGACCCTGGGAAGAGGCTAAGACGACGCCAACGGCGGAGGACTGCCAAAAGGCCAAGCCCGTCACGAACCGCGACGGAGAGAGCAGAAGCACTACAGGCGGTCGCAGAACTGATGCAAAGTAGGAGATCCTCAACAGAAAGAGGCTCGGGGTCGAAACGAGGCTCAGATGGTTCAGAGTCGGACACATCGCATAGCGGCAGCACAAGTTTACCAGTTGTGACTCCTCAAACAGCCGATGGGATTGTATGATTTATGCCTGGGGATCTCTGCCGCTCCTCTATATCCTTTTCTTTACCGCTCCGTTGGGTGGGTGGGCCAGGCCCTTGAGTAGTCTCACTCATGCTTGATTTCTCATCCGTACAGTGGAACTGTGTACAGTGGAGGTGAGGTGGGTGGCCGGGGGGTGCCCCTGGGCGCGGGGTGGATCGGTCAACTTAGCTGAGGCGCCTAACATGTTTGTTTATATTTTGCTGAGCGTTAGTTGAGATAGTCACGTTCCCCTGTAGGTCCTCGTGCTAGCAGCTTTGGGCCTTAAATGCTTACTGTAGTTTAGTATCATGCAATCTTTTTGCGAGTTTGGGCAGCTGACCGTTGTCAGTCCGCTCGTGGGTAGGGGAGTTGAACTGTTGGGTTTGTTGTTACACACCAGGAAGTCTGCAATGCTTTTCTAGCCGACGCTGGGGGTGGGATACGGGGGGGGCGAGGATGTGCCGATTGATGACACACACTATTAGTCAGGCTGAGGAGTTTAGACTACTCACTTGGAATGTTCGAGGTACGGGCTCACCCTCCAAACGTTATAGTATCCTAAACTACATCAGACGCAGGGGAGCCCATGTGGTAATGTTGCAGGAGACCCACCCAATGGAAATGGAGGCAACTAGATTGCGACGAAGGTGGAGAGGGCAACTATATGCAACTACTTACTCGGCTTTTGCGAGGGGGGTATTGGTGTGGATCAGGCCAGGGGTCCCCTTTCAACTCTCCCGAAAAATCATAGACCCAAACGGGAGGTTTGTGGTGCTCAAGGGCAGGTTGAAGGGTAGAGAATTAACATTGGGAAGTATATATGCGCCAAACCGCGCCCAGGTTCCCTTCCTGGACCGGCTTTCAGGGACTCTAGCAGGAATGGCGCACGAAGATCTAATACTGGGTGGGGACTATAACTGTGTGTATGACATTTAATGGGATAGATCCACTCCTCCGCTACGGGGTACACTCGCTGCAACAACAGCCAAGGGATTTAGGAACTGAATCATGGGGTGTGACTTGCTAGACGTCTGGAGACTTCACAATACACAGCGGAAAGAATACTCCTACTATTCCCATCTATATGATTTACATACACGGCTGGATATGTTCCTCTGCTCTGACAACCTGGCCCAAATGCTGTCTGGGGCTGAATACCTGGGGAAATCTCTGTCTGACCATAGTCCCTTACTGTTACGATTTGCCCCTACCCCCGAGAGAGCCCCAATCCCTACGTGGAGGCTGGACCCGGCCCTGTTGGAGGACGGAGGTTTTCAGCAACTCCTCTCTGCGGCCCTAGCCACCTATTTTGCCGAGAACCAAGATACAGCTAGCTCCCCCCTAGTGGAATGGGATGCATTTAAAGTGGTAACCAGGGGGCAATGCCTGGGACAAGTGGTGGGGGCTAGACGAGAGATTACCCGAGAGCTAGAAGACTTGGAAGCCCAAATCCTGATATTGGACAGGGAGATAGAGAGTTGGGCAGAGGTACAAGGTAAATTAGCAGACGTAAAGAGCCTTTACAACTCCACGTGGGATAAGTTACGGGCACTGGATTATCGGGCTTACCAAGTAAAGCAACATGAGGAGGGGAGCAGGGCAGGGAGGCTGTTTGCCTGGTTGATTAGACCGGAAGGTAGGGGAACCCCAATCCCTAGTATCACAGATGTGGATGGACAGGTTCTCTGTTCCCCAGGAGCCATCAATGAAGCATTCCGCAAATACTACGAGGCACTTTATGGGCCACCGGGAGTTAACCAGGGAGACACACTTCGGACTTATTTAAACGGGCTACGGCTACAGGGTCTAAACCGAGATTCACAGAACTCGCTGGCGTTACCAGTTAAAACAAGAGAAATTAGGGCAGCCATTAAGGAAATGGCGCGAGGGAAAACACCCGGGCCTGATGGCCTCCCAGCCGAATTTTATGTGGCCTTTGTAGATATTTTAGCTCCGAGATTGGAGAGAATGTACGCAGTCGCACTTCAGGAGAAGCAACTGCCGCCCTCCCTTAGGGAGGCGCTGGTGATTCCTCTACCTAAGACTAAAAAAGTACATGAAGGAGTGACGGAATTCCGGCCTTTGGCAATGCTAAACATGGATTTCAAGATTTTAAGCAAAGCATTGGCATCCAGGCTCCTACCGCACATGCAACGATTGGTTCCCGCGGACCAAAGCGGTTTTATCCCTGCACGCTCCACACCCAACAATCTGAGGAGACTATACAGTGTCCTGTTCCATAGAGACCTGGGGAACTACCCAGACGCGGTGGTAGTGGCAGTAGACCTGGAAAAGGCCTTAGATTCCCTGGGACTTCCTATTAGCAGTAATGGAGAGGATGCAGATGGGAGCCCGGTGGTTAAATTGGGTCCGCCTTTTATATGAAAACCCTAGAGCTCGAGTGCGCACAGGCAATGTGGTGTCAGCCTCTTATTCCATCAACAGAGGAACCCGTCAGGGATGTCCCCTGTCACCCTTGCTGTTTGCTTTAGCAATGGAACCATTGGCGGAACGGTTTAGACAGGAAGGTGAGGGGCTGGGGTTGACCCTTGACGGGACCCGCCACATAGATTAGTACGTCGTCTGCATATAGCGATACTATCTTAGAGACGGGGTCCGCAAGATCCAACTGGTACCACCCATCATGGAGGAATTTGCTGAGCTTTCGGGGCTACGTATTAATAAGAAGAAGACCTACGTGTTCCCATTGCGTCCTGCCCCGGATAGGCCACTGACCCTCCCGCCAGACTTGGAATGGGCATCTATCTCCTTTAAGTACCTAGGGATTCAGATTTATCATACTCAGATGGACCTTTGAGGGCAACCTGGGTAGCGCCCTGAGAGCTCTGCGGGCGAATGTGGCCTTTTGGCGCACGCTCAAGCTGCCAGCTACGGCTAGGGTGGCACTGTCCAAAATGGTGATGCTACTGCGACTCCTTTATTATTTTGTCAATCTACCGGTGGTGATCCCAAAACGTTGGTTCAAAACCTTGGATGCGATCCTGAGGGGCCTGGTGTGGGACGGTGGACGCAATAGAGTTTCCCTGCAGACTTTGCGACTCCCGCTCTCGGGAGGTGGATTGGGAGCCCCAGATTTCGAAGCCTACTACTTGGCAGCACAGCTCCAGTGGCTGGCCAGATGGCTTGATGGGAGAGGCTTGGATACCCTGCTGCTGCCAGCTGGTTCCGCACAAGCGGTTTTGCTTCCTAGAATACTTAACTGTCACCAGAGTATCAAGCACATGGGAGCGCTACTTTCGGTAGCAATGAAGTGCTGGGACAGATGCACGGAACGGTCCAAAGACGCGCCGCTCTATACACCACACATTCCCCTTGCGGGGTTTTCACAGGTAGGAATGGGTCCCCCCCTTACACAGAGACAGCTGGTGGGCTGGGAAGACGCAGGAATACAGACGGTGGGAGACTGTTACCGTGACGGCGAACTACTCCCGATGGAGGAGTTTCTGGAATACCACGAGTTGCCGGCAGGACAGTTCCTAAACTACCATAAGATACGGGGAGCACTGGTGGAACTATGGGGGCCTGATGTGAAGGAACCAGCCACCCATGCGACTCTCCAGGCCATGGTAACGCTGGGTTCGGCAGGACATCTGGTGAAGTGGCTTTATCAGGCAATTATGGAAACCACATTGCGGCCACTGCCACGCCTGCAAGAAAGATGGGAGAGTTCCTTGAATAGGCAGCTCACCGAGAGAGTGGAAGAGAGTCTTAGGCAGTCCAAAAAAGGTGTCCCGGAATGCAGCTTTTAAGCTCATACAATTTAACATGTTCCATAGAACCTATCTCACCCCACACCGGTTGAACGTGGTATATGGGAGTGACTCCCAAGCCTGCGCCAGATGTTCGCAAGGGGATGCTGATTTTGATCATATGGTTTGGGCCTGCCCCGAACTTAGCGGCTACTGGCCAAAGATCGTAGACAATTAACAAAAGTTTATCTCGGAACCGTGCTCTCCGGAGGTTTGCCTTTAGGGCCTCTTCCCGAGACCCAAGGCCAAAAGACTTGGTCATAGATTTGTAGATTTGTCTTTCCTCTTAGCCAAGAGGAGACTAGCCCTCAGATGGAAGGCGAAGCAACCCCCCCTAGTGGTGCATTGGGAACATGATTTCTCCTGCTGGGCTAGAGCAGAGGAGTTGGCTTTGATTAAGGAGGATAAGGTCACGAAGCGGCGTAAACCACTGGCAGAGCCCTGGGCGGATTTAGTGAGCGTGGGACACATGGCATTTACCTGAACTGACCTCGCACACTACCTCGACTGACTTTGAAGGGCTGGAATAGGTGCACACACCCCAGGGTTGGGTAACAGTTGCGGGACAAACTCGGATGACAGGATTCTCGGGGAGTGGGAGGAGCCTGGCCTTTATGCGCCAGGCCACGACCGAGACGCACACTTACTCTGACCACAGACCAGATAGAGCCCTTGCTGGCTTAAAGACCGATGGACCCGGTCTCCCTCCTGCCCCTTCCCCCCTCCCCCCCAGGCCACCCCCGACCTCCAAGTAGAGATGATTAACTGATAGCAGATCTCTGGGCTAATTGCAGACCCCTGGTGGTTTTTCGTTAGTTGTAGTTACAACAAGCAGCAAGGTGAAATCAGGCTCCCCAACCGACCCCCTTAAACCGGAGCATTTTATGAACTCCTTACCCATGCTCCTGTCTCCTTTGTGTCAGGTGATCAACTTGTCCCTGTCCAGAGCAGTTGTTCCTAGGACATGGAAGCAAGCGAGGGTGACTCCCCTGTTAAAAAAGCCTTCCCTGGACACAACCAAATTGGAGAATTTTCGTCCCATTTCTCTCATGCCATGGATATCTAAGCCTGCTGAGTCCCATGTCAATTCCATTCTGACAGGCTACCTGGAAGACAACAACATCTTGGACATCTCTCAGAACGGCTTTCGCCCTGGCCACAGCATGGAATCAGCCCTCCTAGCAGTGACTGAACATCTGAGGGCCGCATTGGATGAGGGACGTGCGTCGGCACTGATTTTATTAGACCTCAGTGCCACGTTTGACACGGTCTCTCACCAGATTCTGTTGCAACGGTTGGAGGAGGCGGGGATTTCGGGCTCAGCCCTCGACTGGTTCGCCTCCTTCCTCTCCGAGAGGACCCTTCAGGTGTCGGCTTCCCCTTTCTCCTCTCGGATTCATAATATTCAACAAGGGGTGCCACAGGGCTCCGCACTGAGCCCTACACTGTTCAATCTGTACGTTCAACTGCTAGCAGCGGTGGCTAGGAGCAGAGGCTTGACACTGGTATCGTACGCCGACGATACTCAGTTGGTAGTGGCACTTTTTGCCAATTCAGCGCAGGATGCCTGTATGTTTCGGAGCAATCTTATGGCCATCTCTGAGTGGATGTCTGCCAACTGTCTGCAGCTTAATGCAAGCAAGACTGAAATCCTGTTGGTTGGGCGGGATGGTGAGCTGTGGAGTGAACATTGGTGGCCCACCACCCTGGGCTGTGTCCCCACCCCCAAACAGATAGTAAAGAATCTGGGTGTTTGGGTGGACTCCGCTCTCAGTTTTCAGGCCCAAACCAAGAAAGTGGCGGGGACCTGCATGGGTATTTTGCGTGGGCTCAAACCATTGCTAGGCCGTCCACTCGGCAGGTTATCATTCAGGCCGCCATTCTGTCGAGATTGGATTACGCCAACTCGCTCTACTTGGGTACCAACAAGTCAGAGATCCTAAGATTACAGAGAGTCCAGAATGCGGCGGCCAGAATCCTTCTTGGCCTCCCGAGAACTTGTTCTACCTCTGTTGCCATTCGCCGACTACATTGGTTGCAGGTGGCCAGACGTGTGGAATTCAAATCTCTGTGCATTGCTTTTAAGATTCTGAAGTCCTCTCCCCCGGCCATTTTGGCCACCCTGCTCTCGCCCTACATTCCCCCCGCCAACTTCGTTCGATGGGCCAACACTTGGCGGTGGTTCCGAGGGTGAGGACAGCACGGGCTGGGGGACGTGCTTTCTGCACACTGGCAGCCGAACTTTGGAACTCTCTCCCACTGTCCATTCGCAGCCTAAACAATTATTTGGCATTCCGTAAGGCCACCAAGACTCATCTTTTCCCTTCACTGTAGGTTCCTATGCCTTTTGGTGGCCCTCTCCTGACTGTTATTAGCGCCGAGACGCCCCTTTGCTGGAGCAGCTGTGCGCTCTATAAGCTATATAACATAACATGTTTTGTTTTAGTTTGAGGGAAGATAAGGAATTTGTTCCTTTGGTTTTTCTCTATTTTTTATATGGCTTCTACTTTCTCCTGCACAATCATTGAACGGCTGACTTCTATAGCAGACTTATGTCTTCTCCATGCTCACACATCCTGGCCAGATAATATAGACAAAAAGCCCAACCACTCCCTAGCGACTATTTGGCCATAGTGAGGGATTATTTTATCACTCGGCTAGCACCGGTAGGGATAGCCGCGTCGGAGATAAATAGCTCTGAAACAGAAACTGAGATGATATCACCTGTTCTGTTCCGGAATAGCATGAACAATGTACTGTGAAACGTAACTGACAGGAATTATATGGAATGTGTTGCTCTTACTATGGATGTGTAACTCTGTTTTTCTGGATCATTCTATAAATGCCAATAAAAAAGATTTACGAAGATGTACCTTTCATAGTCGACATTCGGCATTGGATTGAACTTCGTGTTTAACGCCTCTTTGATTTGACGGTACGTCACTTTATCACCTTGTGGTATTTTCTTTATCACTTCCTTTACACCTTTAATGGTTAAATTCTTTAAATATTTAATGATCTTTTTGTCATTTGATTCTTCCAGTGCATCAATGAAATCATCGAATATTTCGACCCAGGCAGTCCATCTGTCGCCAATATTTTGCTTTTTGGCGGTATCAAAGGGAAGCAGTGGTTTTAGGAATTCTGGTACAATCATACATAACCTGTGGAACTTTCTGCTACCAGGAGCGGAGCTTGCTCCGGCGCGTCTGCTGCCCACTTGTACCAGCACCTTCATCACTCACTAGCCGCATGCTGACTTTTCGGTCATCACGCCCGCTCTCCGGTTGTGCGCAGTCTTCTTCTTTGGCGGCGAGTAGCAGCTTTGTTTCTTGCATGGGTTCTTCACCCTTCTCACTCTTTGCATTGTATCAGGTTTCTACTGCCTTCAGCGTTTCTTTGCGTTTACCTGCATCTGCTCACAGCTTTCTCTTGTACCTGGTTGTTGCCGCTTGTTGCGCTTTCCGTACCTGGTTGTTACTGCCTTTAGCGCTTTGCTGTACTGTATGAATGGCGGCTCTGTGTCAAGTTGTGGCGTAGTACCTCATCTCGACTTTATCAGCAAATTTTTTGCCAACGACAAACAAACTTTCTTTAGACCTTCACTTTCTTCACAGACCTTGCACTGGCTGGATTGGTGCTTTGGCTCCACATATGCCAACTGTCAATTTTCACTTCGACTGATGCACACGTGGCACGCACGAGCAGTTATCTGGACCATGGCAAAACTCTCCAGGAGTACTCTCGGTTCTTCGGGTAACGGGGTTTACGTAATCCCTTATCTCGTGGCCAGTTGTAGCGTCCTCCCCAGCCAGGACACATGCAAATGATCATGCCACACATAGAGCTTGGTATCACACGTCTTTATTCCTCAGCATGTAACCATTAACTAAACATTCTACATCATGAATTCCATCACCCACGCACTTACATCACTGTTCTATAGAGTTGGTCAGGAACCAAAAGGGTCCGGTCTTCTCTAACTCACAAGATACTACACCCTTGATCCCCAGCATACTGAGGAAGGCGAAAGTGGATCATTGTACCCTGATCCTCATTGTCCCAGTGTGGCCACGCCAGTACTGGAACAGTGAACTCCTGAAACTATCTGCTCTCCCACTGATATCACTGATAGTGCACTCCAAGCTCTTCTTCAGACACAACAGAGAGCTATTCCAACACAATATCAAGACGCTGAACTGAATGACATGGTGCCTGACCACTAAGAGTTTAGTACAGACAAGTGACAGCAACCACAAAGACATTTAACTCCAAGTGGAAGTGTTTTGTGTCTGGTGTAAAGGCAAAGGATTCCACTCGGTGTATACACAGACCCCCCCCTCCCCCCCAAATACTTCCACACTTGTTTAACCTACCAAGGGTGTTCTTAAATATACATCGGTACAGGTCCATATAGCGGTCACCAAAGGCATGCATACATATTTGTCCAGGAGGTAAAGTGTTTGCCTTTGGTTTGACCTTGGGGAAAAAGGTCTATTGTTTTGCAGTCTCAATGAGAAAAGCAGGCAAATCATATGTTCATGTAATACACCCATTCACAAGAAGTACAGTTCGACCTGTAGAGGTTACCTGGCTTTGTTTTCTGAACTCCTGCTATAGAGTGGTGGGTCATTGCACTCAATTTTGGGAAGCAAGTTCATCCCAGCTTATTGATAGTAAAAAAATAAAAAAAAATCATCACAGTGTTGACCTTGTAGACTAGATTAGAACATCATTGCCCTGGACTAAAAGGAGAAAGATATTTAAAGAAATACAGCCTTCAATTTGAGAACAATGAATAGACTGTTGAACAGGTTTCTTGGACATGATTTTAAAACTGAAGTTACCTTGGCAATCGATGGATGCCTGGATATCTGAAGATTTTTCATATTGACTGAATGAGAGGATGGCTGAATGAATGGATACTTAAGCCTGGGTGGCAAACCTCTCATATCAATATTAATACCCACAGTGTGCAAGAAATCAGGGTAGGCAGAAAACTAAAGAATTAAAAAATACACAAATGAAAACTCCTTTTGATTTTTATCACACAATGAGATTGGCTACACCAGAGATACAGTGCTGGTATTTGAAACCTGTGCCACTGCAGACCATAGAGCAAATGTTTTCTCAGAAGGTATCCTTGATTTACAGTGCCATTTCTGTTGCTGTTTTTTTCCTAGATATATGTTTGTTTCCTGGATACGTGCCCATTGTGTTTGGAATCTGTCTGATACAAACCAGGGAACCTAGTGGTATTTAATATCCCCAGTGGCAGGAGATAAGTACTAAGAAATCCAGACTGATAAATGAGGTTTAACACCACAAGGAAGTTGCAGATTGATACATCTCAGTGCAGGTATGACAAGAGTGACAAATGCTGGGGCCTGGGGTTAATGCACGTCTCACTGAATGTGTGAAATTATAATGAACAAGGACCTTAGGCGATGCAGGTGCCTTTGGTTTTAAGAGCCTTCTGTTTGTTAAAGGAAAAGAACTAGTGAAAAAAAGGCCCCAACTGGTCCAGACCAAGAGTCTTGGATATGCAATGTTGTGTTGCGTTATGTGTATTTGCAGGGCACGCATATCACCAGGGAGGGTATCATTAAAACTCAAGAAGGATAGAGCGGTACTGGCTGGGACCTACTGATAGAGCCAGGTTTTCAGTTTTTTGTGCAATTCAAGGACTGATTTGGCAACTCTGATAGGCAGGGGGAAGGTCATTCAAAGCTTAGGGGCCAGGTGCAAGAATGCACAGCCACAAGCTTTTGCTCTTCGGATAGAGGGGACATGGGAGCAGGAGACTAGCTGAGTGGAGTTTTCTGGTAGGGGTGTGGAAACTGATGCAGCTGCTCAGATATGCAGGGCCTTGATTGTGTAGGGCTTTGTATGGGTGTGTGAGGAGCTTGACAAGTGCACATTTGTGGACTGGGAGCCAGTGGGAGTTCTTGAGATCAGTGGAGTTGTGGGTGTGTAGATGGAGTTTAAGCGTAAGCCTAGCTGCTGCATTTGGATGACCTGAAGTCTGTTGGTGAGATGTCTGGGGATAACAGCATAGAGTGCATTTCTGTAGTGCAGCTTGCTGGAGATCAACGCCTGTGTGAAGTTTCTACAGGTGTTGAGAAGAAGCCATCTGAAGGTTTTTCTGAGGAGCTTGAGGGTGCAGAAACAGGAGGAAGCAATCATGTTGATCTTAATGGTCATTGAGAATTGATCGTCAACCACTATTTTTAGATTTTTGGCTTGGTTAGACGAGCTGGGTGTCGGTCCTAGTATGGCTCGGAACCAAGCTAGATCATTTTCTTTACCTGAAAGAATCAAATGTTATGGAGACTGCCATGTTTAGGGAGATGAAGTCAGGTCGGACCAGAAGGTTGCCCTCTGAAAGCCTCAATGATGCTCTCTGAGAAAGATAAAGAGAATTTTCACACCCCTTGAATCTGTGACCTAGTCAGCTGTAACTCAAGTGACCACATACGAAGATGAGCTGGCACAAAGTCTTGGACTGAGCTGTCCCAGTACATCAGGACTTAAGGGGCAAAGTACAGGATCTCCTTCCATTAGGTCTACTAAAGCTGGGGAAGTTGCTAAAAAAGTCACTGGGGATATCACGGAGGGTATCGTAGCTAGGTGCGTAATCTCATGAGGTGGAGTGATATGCAACCCTTCAAAAAGATTGAAGGTTATATCGTCCTGGGGAGCTACCGGAGAGGCTGAACTAATTAGCGATGGACCCGGAGTCGCAGGAGGCTGGATGCTCTTTTTAGTGAACAGGGGGAACGTTGCACTCCCAATTGCTCCCTTGGTCAATCCCTTAGAGACCTCCACGAGAATTTTAGATGCGGGGGTGGGAATCTCCTCTTGTGGTGGCGGTAGCTCTTGCAAGGGGTGTATCGCTGGTTGCAGCCCCACATGTTCTTCTGTGGAGCTCTCTGAACTGGAACTTACTTCAGATTGGTTCATAGAGACAGGGGTTTTTATTACAGAAGAAGCCCCCTTCGCTTGTATTAGGCGCTTTTTGGCTTTCATTCCGGTCGCCACCTCAACCCTGGCTACCGCATTAACCTGCCTTTGATGTCTTACAATTTTGGTACCAGTTTATAGATTTCTTCACCCTTGTTGCTGTACAAAATTTGCGGCGCGTCAGCAGATTCACCAAGCACCAATCGCCCCCTCTGCTGACTTCCTCAATGCGATACCAACACTCCTTGTCCTGTTCGCACCCTTTCGACTCCGCTCCCCCAGTCACAGCCAGCTCAGAACGGGGGCAGCCTTCTCCTAGTCTCCTAGTGCTTCAGCTACTGTTGTTCGACTTCAGGTCCCTGCTGCTAGCTGCTCAGATTGTGCCTTAATTTAACAAAGTCTTTGCAGGGCACAGCAGGATTAAAGACGAGTGCTTGCTGCCTCAGTCAGAGGCTCTTACCAGTCAAGGCAGTCAAGGCAAAGGCAGCTCACGACTCTCCGTCTTCGTCCATGTATCTCCTCAGCCGTTCTGCTGCTTCAGTACTTTAATTTAAAGCCTTGATGCTTTTTCCGCGGCGTCCCGCTGCCTTTCCTCCTCATTTGGTATTTGTACACCAAATCAGTTTATTCGCGGTTTCTCCTCATCGCGCCCGTTTGATGTAAAGCTTTCCAAGGCGCCGCTTCAGGAGAGACTCAACTCGGCGTTCCGCATTCTGCTGCGATCGCCATTCCTCTCGCCACTGTGGAGGTTTCTCTAGTGGGTGGGGCCTGGGTCACCTCGGCTACGAAGAGGCGGGAGTCTCCATAGCTCGTGCAAGCATCTAAACTACCTAAAAAGTCCCGTTATAAGACTATTCGTGACTATTCTGATCAACTCCAGTCCTTTTTTAAACAAGCAAATTCTTCTGGGTTTATCTTTCTGAAGTTAGAGGAATGTAGGGTTTTTGGTCTGCAAATTCATTCTAGTCGCCTTAAGAGATGGAAGGATAGTGGCTTTGAGGATCTGGGCCATTTTTTAATTGTTAATACAGTAATCTCTTGGGATGAGGTTCTATGTAGAACTGGCAATCGAATCAAGCCTGGGTTTCTGGAATACTTGCAGATCGTAAACTTTATTAAAAAATATAATCTCCTGCCAAGTGGTGTCCCAATCGACCAGGTCAATGCCCTATATAAAGCTAAATTAAAGGGGGTAGGAAACTGGTACTCTTTGTTGATAAAACGTAAGGCACTTCCCCTGGTCGACGAATTTTTGGGGAAAATAATTCGGGAGACCAACTGCTCCTTTTCTCACCAGGAATGGCAGGCTATAGCCCAGGTAGGAAGTAAGGCCCTGAGAGCAGCCAATTTTAAAAGAATGGCCTTTTTGTCATGGTGGCTGGCTTATTACACCCCGAAAAAGGTAAACAAGCGCCATGCGGAAGTGGATAATAAATGCTTTCGATTCCAGTCCCACGGTGAGGGGGACTGGCTTCATATATTTTTTAAATGCCCGAAGCGTGAAGCTTTTTGGAGTAATATCTTTTTAGCAATAAGCCAGGCTATTAAAAAAAAGATCGACCCCGAGACAGAAGTGGCTCTCTTCGGACTTTCTAAAGTAAGGTCAGATTTGACCAAAGCCGGAGAGGCGTGCATCACAATCTGCTCGATAGTAGCACGTTCTCTAATTCTCCAAAATTGGAGATCGGAAGAGATTCCATCTTATCCTAAATGGATAAATAAAATGTTAAGGATAAGGAAATTCGAAGAAGCATATGCTAAACGGGATGGGGCAACAAAAAAGTTTACAGCAGTTTGGAAGTTTTTTGACAATTGGGATGCATCGATGGAAGTTTAGCACTTTAGCAAATTGCACTTTAGGCCTTTACAATTGAAAGGTTCTGATTGTTTTTGTCATCGGGATATATTGATAAAAATTTAGCACTTTAACACATCGCACTTTAAGCCCCTATATACTAGGGGAAATATGATTGTACTGTAATAGAGCCATTTTTGCACAGTTAGAAGGTTTTAGATAGCTATCAATGGATTCCTGTTGTCATTTTTATTATAATTGATGATAATTAGGCACAAGTCACTTTAGGGTCTTATAGTAACGGGAAGGTGCAATTGTTTCTTGATGTTTACGAATATATGGCTTCGTCGGACTCTTTTAAACGATATTGATTAACTAGGGTATGTTCATCCCTGTTTTGAGGGTTTCAGTTGATAAATGTATAGAATGTGTATCGGTGTAAAATGCGGATTTGTTTTGGTGTTTGTTTTTCTCTTTCCTGATGACCAACTCCATTATAATATTGTTATGTCCTCTGCTCTGCAAAAATTAAAAAAATTAATTTTTTTTTAAAAAAAACCCCATTTCTTTCCCAAACGTAATGATGGGTGTGCATGGTAACTGACCCTGATCTACATAAGACATATGGAAAACATAAGGGTGACACACACATGTGCGCACATCCTATATACACATAAAGATGATCTCACCCTTCACCCTAAGGTGAAGATATAAGGTAGAGATACCCTGAAATCACAAACATTAAAGTAACTGATAACAAAACATGACATTTGTAACAACTGCCACCAATTTAGTAAAATGAGAATCACTAAAAAGCCTCCAGCATCTGTATACCGTGCTAATGAATAAATTACATTTTCAGGTACAGGATATCGAATCTGTGAAGGATATGATATGTCATGAAATATCAGTACATCTACTCAGCAAAAGGAGTATGGAGAGCAGAGGAAATTTCTAGGGACTTGGCTAGGTGCAAAGCTGGACAGCACCATTTCATTTATTTTCCCTCCTTGGTAAAGTGATCTGGGCTGCACCCCTTCATGAGAAGAATGTTTGGCTCCTAGAAAATGGAGGTTGCATATGTGCAAGTAAGCTTTACAAAGCAATATTTTGGTTCAATTTTCCACCAGCTTTGCTACTCATATTGGCAATTGCAATTATTTAATTAGCTCTACCGCATTAGTTTTGCAAAATTAACTATGGTCTCTTTTTTCATTGTCAACATTACTAAACTATAATCCCATCTATAGTTATTAGGAAAACCTACTGCCATTCCCTACTTTCCATGCAAGGTCAACAAAAACAATTTGGGCGTTCCTCAAATGTGTATGACTATGCCTCCAGGAAACCATGTGTGGAATGGAGCTCCTCCATGAAGCAGAAGTGAAAGCCATCTTATGTGTTCAGCTGAAATGTACTAATTTAACTAGTTTTAGTTAATAAACACTGCTCTAACCCTTCAATTCAGTGCAAATTACCCAATTTAGAACATCATATGACGACATAGACTGATGGATTGTCTACAGCACCCATACTAGAAATGCAATGTGGAGGGTGGCAGCGAGGGGATACACAACAGTTATGCCAAAGCCTTTGAGTTCACAGAAGCGCTCTATAAGCTGTATTTAAAGCCAGAGCCAGGAAATATCTAGCAATCCATTATAAATAATTAAAATATATATTTGGGGATTTCAGTCAGCTTACTTCTTAAATCTGTGACAGATAGAAGATATTGTGAGGATGTTTACAATCCTGTACAGAGTATACATTCATGTATGATTTATAAAACATGCAACATGAATACACTTTGATCTGCCCTACCTCTGATAAATTAAGGCAAGCATAATCGTAACCATACCAGGGGACACCCATCACAAGCTTCTTAGGATCAACATTCAAATGAAGATAGTCATCATAAGCTTGAAAAAAAAGGAAGAAAAAAAATACATGTATGACTTTATACAAAACCAACAATATTTATTGAAAGCCAAAAGATCAGATTTGTAACTGTAAAGACACTGAATATTCATGTGGGCATAAAACAGTGCCTAATTTGAGCCGGTGGTTTCCGGTGCTCGGCACCTATTTGTCAACACCAGCGCTTTGGCAGTCTGCAACATGGTGGCGTTGTTAGCCTAATTTAGAGAGAAGCACAACAGATATTTATTAATTCATTACAAATTAAAAATTACTAATACCTGTCGCCCTAACCACTCATAGCTTTTGGGACCTCGAATAGCCCCAATTGTCGACCTTGTAGGAGTGCAATGGTTAGTAGTTGTGTTGGTTAGGTCACTGGCAGCGCAGGCAGAGGCAATGATTGGTGCAAGCTGCAGTGGCCTCCTGACGAGGGCCCTGGCACTTATTTATTTACAAATTAAGCACTGGCATAAACATTCCTTTGTAACCGAAGGCCAAGCTACTCATTTGTATCATAGTTTCAGTGGTTTCTTTGTCATATCCAAAGCCTCTATAAAGGTTCTGAGAAGGTCAAGGGAAGAAGGCTGAGGGGGCATGAAGAGCTCGGGTCCCAAGAACACTGCTGCTCCCTCCACCCAATTTTAAAGCACGCAAAAAGAGATCATTTTACTGTCCACGTAAAGGCGGAGATGGGTGGGTTGTTTATGAATAAGAGGCGCAAACCTATAACGAAGAACTATGATAACAGATAAGTAATGTTTGCTTCTTCAGCATGTGATGCTCTTTATTTGTATCTGGTAGAGGACAAAAACTATGCAGTACCACGTTTAAGAATGGGTAAAATAGGCACATCTGCACGCTCTCCTGGTAACAGATTCTTTCTTGCTTGCATCCTTTTTTCCCTCCCCTTTTCAAGCTTCTCCTACTTTATTTTATTTGTTCTTCCCTTTTCTTCAATTCGTTTTCTCCGGTTGCATTCATTGCCCTCTTTCTTCTCTCACTTATTTCCCCCTTTTATCTCGCCCTTTTAAACATCTCCTTTCATGCATTTTCTTTGTTCCCCCTTTTTCTTCTTTCCCTGCTCTGCTTCATCTTTCTTTCAGTCTTTCTTTTCTCCCCTCTTTACTTTTGTTTCTCTCATTTTTTCACATTTGCTGCTTGCTTAGTTTCTTTCTCCTTCTAATCGTCACTTTTTTCCTCTTTCGTTGTATTTGGCTTCCTCATTCCCCCTTTCCCTACTTCTCCATCAAGTTATGCTATTCTTTTACAGTGTCACAGACGACTCCGAGCCTCGATCTGGAGGCACTGGAGTCTGATATAAATTCAAAGAGCACATGAAGACCTTTTCAAAGGTTTAGAGTGGCCCTGAACAGCTAAAGAGCGTACTCCAGATAGCCTAGTTAAAAGCGTCGGGGATCCACAATGCTCCTGCGTAGAATATAGTTTCAACCGGTTCTAAAAGTTTTTTGTTGCGCTTACAACATTAATTTCTTGCTTTTCTGTCCATCTAGAATCATCCATGGCTTGTGTGCGGCTCCTCTGGCACCAGAGAGAAATGCAATTGTACTGTGTTAGTTTGTTCCTTAGCACCTTGTCTAAATGACTGTGTCAAAACATGGGGACAAAGAGAGAAGGCTGCTCTCAAGAGGTTGAAATAGTTCCGTCACTGCATCTATTTCAGGGACCGTTCTCGTGCATATTTTCTCTTCCTGGTTTGTCCTCTGTCTCTACCTGGCTCATCAGGTCTTAGAATGGTGCGATACCAATCCACTACTGTGCAATTTAAAATGTGATCGAAAAGGAAACCCTGTGCCTTGGTACTCCATAGGTCTTGTCTCGGGCACTATTCTTGCAAGCCCTGAACTAGAGGGCAGTACCGGAGGTAGAAGGGTTTAGCCATGGGTGACCCCTACATGACAACCAGGTTATCAACGGAGCAGCAATCAATCCTTGCGACAGAAGAGAATATACATTATATGACTTGTTACAGAATGTGGTCATAAGATTTCTTATCTATAAACTCTTTGCCGATTCAGCAAGGAGTGTGCACATCTTTAGGGTAGCAAAGGTTTGGGAAACTGCCAATTTTTGCACTTTGTGCAGTTTCCAAATTTCCTGGACTACGTTTTCCTGTGTAAAGAGTTTCTCTACATTATTATTAGGTAATTTCATGCAAATCAAAATAGCTTGCCATTTAATCAAACCAAGCCAAAGGTCTGCAGCAGTTATTTCTGCAAATGTACTTTTGCGTAACTTTCATATGCAGAATGGTATTGTGCAAAAGAAGAACACCAACTGTTTTCTGTGATTTATATCATCTGCAAAATCATTTTAAGTATAAAATAATGCTGTGCGACTCATGCGGTCACAAAAGTCATGATTAAAGAAAAAACGTTGTTTCATTTCCGAAGTTCCAAAGCTTTCCATATAACTTTGCAAAGGTGGTGAAAAAACATAACCTCACAACTACACACGCCACTTTCTGCTCCTACATGAAGAGTTTCAGCCTGTTTAAGTGCTTACATTTTGAAAACAGAAAATAATAAATGCAGGGGCTCAAGGTTTTTCTTAGGAGCCCACCACCAGAACCGCAGAATGATGAGCTGTAGAATACCAATTCTGTCTAATCTAGATTGCACCCAGTACCGCTTTTTTTCTACCACCATGCTCTTTTTGTCTCTTAATCTCACCATTCCACTCAAAATTTGGCCATGAAAAAGGAGGCCTGGCCTCCAAAAAGGAGTGTAACGTAGTCAGTAATCCAAATAAAGGCAGGGCTGGTTACCTGATGCTTACCAAATAGTGTTTGATTGTAAGGGGCGTTGGCTCCTGCAATACAGTCTCTCCAAATCTGAGACTGCTCATCATAAGACATGACAAACAGGAAATCGCTGACCTCTGCTATACCACTGTAGTTGTAACATCTTCGGTCAATGCACTTCGGAGACCAGGCCACATCAAAAGTAACCTAGGAAAACAAAATAAAGATTATTCTGTTTAAGAAAAATTATTCATTAACAGTTTTATAATGTGCGCACAACACCCGGAGGTGTAAAAAAAAACTGCTGAATAAAATAATGGACAGTTACAGTACAAATAAACCAGGGATGTACTAGGTACAAGAATCATCAGTATAACTCCTACTCTGACAAATCTAAGCTAGGAATGCATTAACAAGTTACATAAAGTAAAATAATTTCCTTGGGTAAATAGCTCTTGAATATTTGGGGGAACAATTGGGAAACTCTTTGCAGGGTACATAAAATAGAGGGATTAATTAAGCAAATATTTCTCAGTCAGAAGGGATATTAAGTTCTTCTTGAAGGAGCCCAACAATGGGTTTATGCGAGTCTCGGTGGGAATGGAGTTCCATATTCTAGGTACACATCCAGAGAGGGAGTAGGAGTTGTCTTTTGCTTCTTGAAGCTTCCTGAAGAGTCTCTAAACTAAGTAGTGATATGCTACCAATAAGGGGGTTTTTGAGTCAGAGGAGGGCTGTAGTGAAAGGCTTTGTGATGGATGCAGACGACCTTGAAAATTCACTGGGCTTCAATCAAGTGCCAGGTGAGACAGATAAGAACAGGGGAAATGTGATTGAAGTGTCTTACTCCTGAAACTAATCTTGCTGCCGCATTAAGTTTAGTCTTCAAAGGTTCAAAGTGTGTTTTGGGGATTCTGGTTAGGAGCGCATTGCCACAGTTCCATATGTCTAGAACTTGAACCACATTTTTAAGATCGATTGAGGAATGAAGGGTTTAATATGTTTTGAAAAGTCTAAATTTTTTGTTGAGTGCTTCTTGTGGTAGCTTACATCAATGCATCAGGTTTAATTCTTATTTAGTGTGATTTTGAGTTATTTGGAGCAATAGAGGATTTGGGGTTCTCCAGTTTAGAACTTTAGCAAATTCAGCCAGTCTTGAAACACGAGTCTGCTATAAAGGACAGAGAGGAGGAGGAATTCAGCGGGTTCAGCCTAAGGTGGTTGAGCGACATCCAAGCTTGCATGTCCTTTAGAAAAGTAGTATATCCCTAGTGATTAAACTTCTATGTAGAACATAGAATCATCTGTGTAGAGATGGTATACGAGTTACAAGTAATGTAGGTCTGGGGTTCCACGTAAAGATTAAACAGAGTAGGGGATACTATAGAGACTGGTGGAACTCCTTGGATGACCGGGGCTGGGTCCGACATGGTCCCATTCAGTTTGATGTATTGGACCAATTGCCAATGTTCGAGGAAAACCAGCTTAGGATTTATCCATATATTCCCTCTCTCTCTTTCATAGTGTTAATTAAGAGATCATAGTTAACTGTATTAAACGCTGCTGACCTCGAGGAGGAGTAGACTGAATCATACCCGTCTAGAATGTGAACAGCGTCAATAAATCAATAAAAGAGCGGTTTCTGTGCTGCCGCCAGCACAGAAGAATGAAATAGATGACTTGAGTTAATACTTCGAAACCTTTTGCTAGAAAATGGAGGTTTGTCATAGGACAGAAGTTGTTGAAGTCATCGGGGTTCTGTTCAAAAGAGGGAGACCTCTTCAATTTTCAGGCAGTTCGACACGTCACCTAGGGGAAGCAAGGTATTGATCACTTTCATCCAGTAGGGGGCGATGTGATAACTGATCTCCGCCAGGAAGGTGGAGAGGATCAGATCCGCATTGTATGTGGCGGGTCTCATGTTGCCGATTTTCTGTTTTGCGTGCTTAACTAAATTCTTTACAGGATGCATTGTTCTCTAAGAAGGAGAAGGAAAAGGCTGACTGCTGAGGTGTCTGGTAATGAGAGTTTGATCATTCTTCTCTTTTCAACAAAGAAGTTTGAAATCTCCTTGCATCCAAATCTTTGTTGAGTTGGTAACAATTTTCGTGTTTGGGCATAATTGTTGCTTGATGACATTGAAGAGGTTTCTAGGGTGGTTTCACACCTGGTTTCATTGAAAATAAAGAATGTAGTCTTTGTTTTGGCTCAAAGATGAAATTCCTGTATTTTCTCCTTTCTTGAGTCAGATGCAAGATTGAGGGGTTGTCCCAACTTCTCTCAACAGACCTAAGCCATCTTCGTACTTTATTTAGATCCATACTCTACCATATGGAGGAGATTTAGTTTTTTACCTCTTGAGGTTCAAAGTATCCTTTCCATCTTTATACTAGCCAATGTTTTGGCGTTATGAGACATCAAGTAACTTGCTGATTGAATCTCCTTAGTGGGTTGAAGGTGTGGCATGACTGTTGTGGCACGTTCATTTGTGTACATTTTTTCTTGGGTCTCCCATCCACTGCTTTGGTCTGAAGGCTTGTCCTTCGAGGCAGAAAAGGATGATGTGGTGACATACATTACCAAACACAAATGTAATTGTAAGAGTTTAAACATGCTACAACTTGTCAGTTAAACTAAATTATTCTGTACTTCTCATCGAGCTCACGCAATTACCATATGAGATCATGGTGCTTGGACAGCCTTCCTCTGCCAGCATAGCCTGTGGAAAGTCAGGAGCTCCATGTCATTTGGAGAAAAAGCACTCTACTGATTTTAAATGAAAATGGTGAAATCCATTTTTCCTCTTAATCTTTCTCCAACCTTTTATAGTAGTTAGTTAGGCCATTTCAAATTTTCCCGATTTGACTGGACCATTACATTCCTTATTCTTTGAACCGTATTCATTCTTGCACCATCCCAGTACCTGACCAATGTTAAGTCTTGGGTTCAGCTCACTCTACCTATGGGTGAGGCAAGGACACCAAGCTTGCATCTGTGGAATCCCTCAGCATGTTTTTTTGGGGGAAAGATTAACCATAGCATGGATAAATGTTTCCGTCCTCTCCATTTGTCAGGAGGATGAGCTACACTTCCAAATTGGGGCGCTTACATTTTGTGGCCTGCTAAACCAATTACTACTTAAAGTATTTTAGCACTTGTAAGTATCAATACAATATTTGTAATTTGCCCCTTTTTAGAAACACGACTAAGGGGCCGATTCCGGCCGGAAGAGCACCGAACGATGGTCGGAGCACTTCCGACCGAATCGGAACATGCCGGCCGGATTCCTTTCCGACCGAGCCATTCCGATGGGCTCGGTCGGAAAGGAATCCGACTCGGATTTCCAGATGGCTTACGACGGGCTCGGTGAGCCCGACCGCCGTCCGGAAATCCTTCAGTACTACCCCGGCCGCCTCTTCACGACCGAGGGAGTACGATGGCAGAGCTCACTGCCTTTTCGTGCCGGTCTTTCCGGCACGAAAAGGCAGTCGGTAACTGTCTTTGGGGGCCCCCAGTAGGGCCCCCATGGGTGCGAGGCCGCCGAATGGCGGCCTGGGGGCACCTATGGTGCCCCTCTGTTGATCCCTGCACCCGGTGGCAGGCACCTTGGGGTGCCGGCCACAGGGTGCAGGGATGAACTGCACTCCTGCTTTTCACTATGCAAGCATGCATTCCGCTCGGAATGCATGCTCCCATTGTGAAGTATACGAGTGCGACCGAACAGGGTTCGGTCGCATCGCACTTGCAGGGCCGTAACCGACGACAGCAGGTCGGTCGGTTACGGCTCCTGGACGATGTCGGACGGACCTGAGTCCGTCCGACATCGGAATCGGCCCCTTAGTTGAGAAAGCTGCATTTTTACCATCTGGTATCCAGAGAACTTTGCAAAAATCCGCACAACATACTTGCAGTTTATATGGTACAGCTAACTCTGAGAACTGTTTCTAATGAGCTAACCACGATAATATGCATGTGGAGGACCTAATAGGGATTCAACAAGCACTTCCAGTAGCTCTATAGGCTATACCTAATATTGCATGTTATTCATGCAGTGGTTTCATCTCACCTGTGATCCCACAATTTCCCTGTGAAAGGCTTCTGCTGTTTCTTGGACTAGAGCAGTTAGTGCATAGTACTCCAGCGATGAAGTATTCACTGCTTGTTCAATGTCGATATTTATTCCATCCATGTACTGCTTCTTAGCCAGATCCAGCTTTTGGGATATCCATGCAGCTCTTTTCTTTGGGTCAATCACATCAGTCAGTGGGACATCGCCTAGAGAAGGAGCCAACTACAGTTGAGTATTTATTTCAAAATACAAGCATTCATACAGAAAATGTGCTTTGAATGTCAGAATGTGCAAGAAAAAAACGAAACACGGAAATCTGTGCAAATATACTTAAAAACGATACTAATTAAATACAAAAAAAAAGAGCAATATACAACACAAAATCATTTAGGTTTATCAGATCAACTTTAATAATGGGTACTCTGTCTAAAGAAGGACTCTAATAATGCACACATTTGGTTGTTAAAATATGTGTACCCCATTAGATTCGTTGCATGTATTGTTTCCTGATCCACAAAATCATCCTGTTGTTAATATAAAACTTGGAGTAATGGTATTAGTTTTTTCCACAGAATTAAAAAAAGACCTGATGTGGAGTAATCTGTCAAAAGCAGGACCACCACATAAGTGGGTGGGAAAATCAAAAAGGTTACAGCATTAGTTCCTCAGTCATTCATTCATTCATTATCTTTATTCGGTCAAAATATATTTAGACCATAAAAGCACATCAAAAAAGTACACATGTAAAATATAATACCGTAAAAATCCCATTTCATTTATCAAATTTCTTTTAAAACAGTTCATTTAATACCAATCTAGAATTCATCTATACCATATTTTTAACTCATCCCCACTAAAATTCTATACGTATTATCGGTAGTGTACATACAGGAGAATAAGAACCTCTTGTCTAAATCCACCATATAATCCTATTCAGCTCTCTAACATTAAATCATATTAATAAAATTATATTATATAAACAATGTATTAATGTTTTCCATATACCGAGCAAATTAAACTACCATCATAATTCATATAGACACTTTTCCCCTAGCTGGCTTAATTATTCATATCCTCTGTCATAATGCTCTTCCTGGCGTATAAAACACTCAATAGAAAAGATGTCATTCTTACACAAATATCAAAAGTAGGGAGTGTCTGTAAGAAGAGATATGCCGGTCGACATGGAGTAAACGATAAATGTTTTAAAAGGCTTAAGATATAATACTTCCTCCACTTTTTATAAAATTTACAAAAGAGAACAAAATGCATTGTACTCGGTGTCGAGGAACTGTTGTAAGGACATTTACATAAGTTTGACGACCAATCAATTCAGTTCGGGGAAGGTGGCCATACGATGATAAATGTCCATTCTAAAACGAGTCAGAATGTATTTATGCTTTTGATTCAGTACGACTCTCAGGTAGTGTTGCATATCAAAACTAGTTAAAATGAGCTGGTTTCTTAAAACAGTGGGCTTTACTAATTCAGCAGGCAACCTTATATTCTTCAAGTGTGCTATGCAGGCAGCTTTTAAATCTTTCCTATTGATATCAGCTAGGGATTCAGGGTTGGTAAAATAATCTGGATGCCCCAGATCCTGACAAAATCGCTGTATGTATGTCAACCATGGGATTCGTGTGTAGAGGGTTGATTTTAAACAATCCTCAATAACGGACCGATTTAGAGCAGTGTACTCAGACGACCAGACTTTGTGCCACAATAAAATAGGTTGAATCTTAACTAGATCAGTGAGGAACAATACACCCAACTCTGTATGGCACACAAAAGTTGAGGCACTTTTGGGTGTAGCTAGCAGGTACCTCAGAAACTCATTGTCTACGAGTTGCAATGACGTACAGTTTACATGCCCCCATATCCCTGCCCCATAAAATGCTTTACTAACACATTTGGCCTTATAAATAGTGAGCATCTCTCGAGGGGGATTTGTACCTAGTCTGATGGCAAATTTCCGTAGGGCCATACAGGCACTTCTAAACAGCAATGCCCTAGTCTTAATGGCACGCTTCCTTGTGCCTTCTTTATCAAATAAAACACTCAGATACGAGACGTTGTTAGTAAATTCTATGGCAGTATCCAAGATTTCAATTGCACAACAGTTTCCAGTTTTCCTGCTGCACTTCATAATGAATGTTTTCATTTGATTCACATGCAAGTCAAGATCCTGCATGTACTCAACAAATCATTAAGTACAGACTGCATCACATTTGGGGTGCGTGTCATTAAAACAGCATCGTCAGCGGAGAGGAGGGCAGGCACTGAACGATGACCCACCTGGGCGAGATCTCTAGATTGCAAGGTCAGCGCAGTGCCTACATTATTTATTTAAAGTGAAAAGAGGAAGGGTGCAAGGACGCAACCCTTCCTCACCCCTCTTTCTATGGTGAATGGCTGTGAACATTCACCCCTACTCCCATATCTGACCCTAGCTTTCATGCCAAAGTACAAGTCCCTCAGGAGGGAAATGATCTCAGGCTTCACACCCATATCGCACATAATTACCCATAGCTTTGAGTGATTAACACAATCAAAGGTGGTGGACAAATCTACAAAACCCTGGTAGAAGTCCCCGCCTTTAATCTTAGTGTATTTTCCTAGTAGCATTCTCAAATTAAGGCACTGTTCCATTGTCCCCAACCCAGTACGGAACCCATATTGTATATCAGCCAAAATACCCTTGGATTCAGCCCACTCTTGGAGTCTATTTAAAATTATTCGATCCACTATTTTCACCAAAGAGTCGAGCAATGAGATAGGCCTATAACAGGCAGGGTTATGCCGGTCCCCTTTCTTGTAGGTCTGCACTATTATAGATTCCGCCCATGTTGGGTGGAATTCTGAATTACAACATGCCCTTAGAACAATGGTTAGAATGGGTCCCCAGAGAGGAATATTAGCTTTATACAAATCCACAGGTATTGTATCGGGCCGGGTGCCTTGTCTTAGTCACAACTCGGGCCATTCAGGCATGCAACTAATAAAATCTGCAATCCTCACAGGAATTCTCTGATCATGTCCAGGACTTTTGCTCAAGCACTGATGATGTACACATGGACCTCACAGTGACGGATTGGTCCATTTAGTTCATGAAGGACAGTCTGCTGTTAAGACCAGGTACAGCAACTGAAAAAAGGCAATATCATGGGTGCTTTATTTTAGTCTTACAAATTCATGTTTTTACCACCCCTCTGGCTTGCAGTGGTGCAGTAAGGAGAGTAATCTTCGCTTGGGTGGGGTCACAGAGAGACTACATTTAATATTTGAGGTTGTAGACGTGTATTATGATTCGGTACGAGGATCTTCAATTTTGTGCATGCACTGTGAGATTTCTTTGAGCACTGTAGACTATGCTTAGCCATTTTAAGTCTGTAATGTGTATATGCAGCTATATAAGAAAATTTTAGGCCACCCATGCATGAAGAAGGGAACAATGGCCATGTGTGCCTGCCCCACAACATCTGAGGCAATAAGCCCCTTATTAAACTATAGCCCATTTACAGATTTAGCACCAAATCTACCAAAGAGTAGACTGCAAACAACTCAGAGAATCAGCAAACACAAATGTTCTACATAAACTCTGTCTGGGTAAAGGGAGAAATAACTGTGTATACAACTATATATCACCGCTCCTGTCGCCTTTGTCTTTGCACTCACGGGCGGGTGCCGATCATTGAGGGGGCATTATGAGCCAGTCTTTAATTTCTATGTATGAAGAGAGGTTTGAAAATGATAGTCCGTCATTAATTTTGTTGTATTGTTGATTGCATATAAAAAAAAGTGTCTGCTTCCGGCACGCTTGATTACATTGATAAAGGCGACTGCCGAAACGAGTCTGTGTTGGTTGATTCTGCGAAGTTCCTAAATACATTTTTGTGAACTTGCCCCCGTGAGTGCCTTTTCCTTGTTGGATGGTGATGAGGCCAAGGAGCAGCAATATAATGTGTATATTATATATATATACACACATATATACACACACATATACACACACACACACACACAAAGAAAATCACGTTGTTCATGTGTCAGCTCACTTATGCATGGATGGCCTACCAAGTCAGATGCAAAATTAAAGCATACATTGCAAAAGTGATCCCTTTGACCTCGGGAAGGGCTTAACATCACCAGATGAATGTAGCATAGAAGATCAAGCAGTTTTCCCAATTGCCATGGTAGCTGCCGAAGTGCTTGAACCAGCACTGATTCCCTCCTCCAAAACATAGAACCCAGGAACAAAAAAGTAAATTCCATCTCTTACTAGAAATACCCATACCCTGGGGTTCCTCCCATAGAGGGCGTTCCTTGACCTTTAATTACCTGGTGCAGTTTCCAGAAACTGTGGACATCAATTTGACCTACTTATCTAAAGAAGGAGTACCCTGGGTATTCTGCCACCACCACTGAGGGGAAAACAGACAAACATCTCTCTCTCATTTAAATGGTGGCTGTGAGAAAGTGGATTATTAGCTGGGGTGGATGGTAGCTCGCCACAAGTAATAATTACACTATTATTCTTAGGTCCAGTAAAGGTTTCAGTAATTTAAACCGGAGATCAACACCCTGGTACTGATAGTACCAAGTAGACAGGCTTAACTAAAGAAAATGTGTAAAGCATTTAGAAGCAGCAAAACAGTTAAAAAGAACAGACACACAACACAATAAAAATTGCACTTAAATTTAAAAACACAGGGAATAATTTAATGAACAAAATGACAACAAAACTTAAACAATCCGATAAGGAGAACCAGAGATATGAATTTTTTAATTAGACTAGCGCCAAAAAATATTAAGCGCCAACCACAGTCATCTAGTTGCACTTGACTGGTATCTAGGTGCGATTTAAGGCCTACCACGATGGAGCAAGGAGCAGATACAGAAACAGATTTACCTTTTGATTTAGGGGCTGATTAAGAGTTTAAAGGTCCATGGGACCGCCAAACTCACGGTGGCGGTCGAGGACCACCACACCAGCAGTCCGACTACCGCATTACACGTACGGCAGTCGGACCTCCAGAGAACAGATGCAACCGCCAGGCATCCGTGATCCCTGGCGGTGGCGCGGCGGTCTAGGGAAGAAATGTGCTTGGCGGTGCGGCTGCGGCACTGCCAAGCTTATTACAAGTTTCCCCACCGCCAGCCTTTTTATTGCGGTGAGTCCGCCATGTAAATGCTGGGTGATGGGGAAACAAAGGGGGCCCTGTAGGGCCCCCTATTGCCCCTGTGCATGGGGATGCATGCAGTGGGGCACATACTGTGCCCCCACTTTCCTGCACGGCATGGACTACACAGTCCATGCCGTGCAGGAACGGCCTTTGACGCTCCCATTGCGATGCCTTTCTTATAGGCACCGTCATGGGACCGCCTCGCCGTCTGCCCGCCAGACGACAAGAAAACTCGTAATCTGGCAGGCGGTAGCCAACTTTGGCGGTGGCATGGCGGCCAGCTCCCACACCGCCAAAGTTGTAATCAGGCCCTTAGTCTCTGAAAAGGAAGTCAAAAATCCTCATCGGGAAAAGGCAGCAGGCTGTGGCTGAGAAGGGCTCAACGAGACCGGATAGCCTTCGGACAGGTCTGGGGGGAAGCCTTTAAGTTTTCGCTGGAAAGCTCAGAGTGCGAAGAATTCAAAATTCGAACCCCGACAGTGAAGATTTCAAAATTCAGACTTAGTCACTTTTTTTAAGCTTGTATTCCTCCAGTGGGGAAAGGCTGCATGCTGCAGCCATACAGGGCTCCACAAAGCAGGATATCCTCTCTGTGACATCCCACTGAAACAGATTTGTTACAGGGGAAAAGCTCTGAGCGAGAGCAACCTGATTCTTTGGCCCAGTGGCAACCCACCCTTGTTGGAGTGACTTGGCAGGTTTGTCCCTGCTTTCCGAAGGTCTTTGGAGCCAAAAGGTTTCTAAGTCCCAGGCTTTTCAGGATGTTAGTAGGAGGACACTTAGACACAGCCAAGTGTCCCAAGACCTCAGCAACAGCACTTGAGGGGATCAATACTCAATCCGGCAGAGGTTACCAGCATTGTCCAGGGCAGGCCCAGTTGGAACTGATCAGCTGGGCTCTTCAGGATAAAGGCTTCTAGCACCTTGTTTGTCCCTGCAGATTAACAGGAGGTCAGCCAACTGACTCTTGGAGTCTACTTCTTTGTCCTGAGTACAAGGGGGAGCAGGTCAATCCGTTCAGGTTTCCTCACAGGTCTCAAAAGCATGTGCAGTCCTTCTTCTGTCTTCCACAGATCCAGCAGTATCCTGAAGAGGGTGACTAGGGGTGCCACATGCATGCCTGGCACTAGCCTGTGAATGGGTGCAACTCCTGGCCTCACCCCAGCCAATAGGGAACGACTTCCTAGGGGTAACCCTACCAACTTTTGCAGCAGTTCCTATGTACATTACTGCAATCCCACAGTGCCCCTCTCTACCTAAAGCCAACATATCAGAAACTTTCTTCCCCTGTGCAAAGCTCCTGTGCCCGCCCTAGAGGTATGGCCAGGGAAATTAGCAAACCCCCCCCCTCTATGGTCACTCATAACCAGTTCTGCGGACAGCTCCTCTCCTAATGGGATAGGTGCCTGGCTGCCTAGTGGGACAAAGGATAGGGCAGGCCGAGGTGCTAGCTACAACTGCCTGTGACAAGGTAGGCCTATTGGAAGTTTATTTCGTTTCTGGGAACATCCCAGGTGGTCACCCTCTCAGAGGTACAGAACACCTCCCCACACCAAAGACCTTTGTCTCAGCTCTGGGAGCAAGTTCACACCTCATTAAGGAGCTACTCAGTTCCTGGGTAACAGTTAGAAGATCATGCAAATGTGCTTCTACAGGCTTTCGGCAGGTAAAAGTTGACTTTTTAAAAAGTACCTTTTGCAAAATATTTACTACTTTACCAGTGAATTTGACTTGTAATAAATACATACTTTAATAAGTCCAACAATGAACATTGTAGCAGGTTCCTAGATGGAGATTTCAATATTAAATGTAATATTGTATCCCAATGCTTCGCCATTGAGAAACGAACTCTGCTACAGTGAAAATAGCTTTTAGGGCCTTAGCACTGTAAGGACATTGTAGCATTTTCCCCCGCCCAGGAGCATGCAGATGAATTACACCACACTGGCGCTGCAGTCAAGCATTACTTTATTCTTCAGCATATACTCACACACTGCACATTACATCATACTTCCCATTAACCACACCCTAACAACTCCTCGCATATTATGTGTTTCCTCTTCAGAGTCCGCCCCGGACCACGAGGGTCCTAGTGCGCATAACATCAATATGCTATAGACATGTTTATCATTAAACTTTTACATGTCCAACTTTTACAACCATGCATCTTTGCTTATGGGCATTTAAGGCCTACAAAGAGTGACTTAAAATGAGGGGTTAGACCTGTCTAAAGGGGTTATTTTGGCATGTTGAAATTGCATTTTTAAAACTTCACAGACTGGCTACAGAGGTTGGCTTGCAGTCATGTTTTCCACTGTCATGGTTCAATGTGTGCTGCAATCCACTAGTGACATTTAGCTTCAGGCCCTAGGTACACTTTGTACCATATACTATGTTATTACAGGTAAGTTAAATATGCCAATTAGGGGTATAGCCAATTTCAACATGTTTTAGGGGTCAGAGCACATGCACTGGGAACTGGACAGCAGTATCCAAAAAACAGCAATAAAATCTGGTAAAAAGTACAGGTGCCCATACAAATGAGAGATTTCCCTTCTGCGGCCATGGTGTCAGACTGGGAGACAGAAAGACTGAGGTGAGGACACACTCACAAAAGGTGAAATTCTGGTTGGAGGTGCGGCCCCTGCCATCCTCAACCTATCAGTAGTGAGGTGTATGTTTTCTCTAGGTGAGTGCCTCAGATGTAACTACCATAGTCTCAACTGGAGCAGATCTGATTTGAAGATGCGCCCACACCTACCCATTTACTGCCCTGCCAAATACCACGCATCTGGCGTTAGACTAACGCATTTCAGTGTGGTGATCCGCATCACCGCACTGAAATGCGAAGTCATGCATCACAGGCATCGCGCCGCCTCGGGTACTAGTGCTGCTAATCATGCATCAATGCTGGTGTATTATTTCCATGTGACCGCTGTCTGTTTGCTGGTGCTTTCCCTGTCTCCTAAACGCGATGCGGTAAATCTTGTTATGCAGTACAGCTGCCTGTGAGGTAGTCCTGTAATTAATGTCGCTTTTCTATGCCTAAAACATTTTGCTGTATTTCCATAGTGTGTCCATTAAGTTAGGTCTCGCGAGGATTAGTTGCAGACGGGCGTGCCGTGCACCGGCAGCCCTACAATGTCAGCCACTTTGAGTGTGACATCTGCAAGGACTGGTTCCAAGGCGGGTGAGGACCTGGGGAAGAATGACTGGAGCTAGGGGTTTGGGGAGGGCGCCGGAGCTCCAGAGTGTGTGATATGACCCAGGATAACCTCTGCCTCCCTGCGGGGAGCGATGTGCAAAAACGACCGCTCTGCATGGAGGAGCCAGGATATAGGATTCCAACACGATGACACCACAGCGCTGAAGTGCCCGTCTTCATTGCCGTTTTGCTGTTGGGGGGGAGGGGGAACGGAAATAACGGGGATTAAGTATTAATCCTATCAGTGGCCTTCGACACCGTCTCCCACCGCACACTAGTCGCCAAACTACACGACGCAGGCATACAAGGAACAGCCCTGGACTGGAACCGATCATTCCTCACCGGAAGAAGCCAAAGGATCAGACTCCCACCTTTCCTCTCCGACCCCACGAAAATCACCTGCGGAGTCCCACAGGGTTCATAACTGAGCCCCACCCTTTTCAACATCTACATGGCCCCCCTCGCAGCCATCGTCCGACAACACGGCCTCAACATCATATCCTACGCCGACGACACCCAGCTCATCCTCTCCCTCACCAAAGACCCCACCACTGCCAAACTCAACTTCCAGAAAGGAATGCAAGACGTCGCAGTATGGATGACCAACAGCTGCCTGAAGCTCAACGCCGAGAAGACAGAAGTCCTCGTCCTCGGTACCACCCCTTCTGCATGGGACAGCACCTGGTGGCCGACTGCCCTCGGAAGCCCACATACCCCCTCAGAGGACGCCAAGAACCTCAGCATCGTACTCGACTCATCACTCACCATGAACCGACAGGTCAACGACGTCACCTCCAGCTGCTTCAACACCCTCCGCATCCTCCGCAAGACCTTCAGTGGATCCCCCCTGAGTCAAGGAAGACAGTCACCCACGCACTCATCACCAGCAGACTGGACTAGGGAAACACACTCTACGCCGGAATCAACAAGTCCCTACTCCGTAAACTCCAGACAATACAGAACACCGCCACCAGACTCGTCCTCGGTATCCCCCGACACGAACACATCAGCCAACACCTACGAAGTCTCCACTGGCTCCCCGTGGAGAAAAGAGTCACTTTCAAAATCCTCACTCACGCCAACAAATGCCTACACAACAACGGACCCAAATACCTCAAAGACAGAATCAACTTCCACGTACCCAAAAGAAACCTCCGATCTTCCAACCTCGCACTGGCCGAAACCCCGCTCATCCACAGAGCCAGAGCAGGCGGAAGATCCTTCTCTCACATTGCAGCCAAGACCTGGAACGAGCTACCGGCAGACATCAGACGCGCCCCTCCCTGAACACCTTCAGGAAGACCCTCAAGACTTGGCTCGTCGGCTAAACAGATCTGCGGACCGCCCCCTCAGCGCCTTGAGACCCTCACGGGTGAGTAGCGCGCTTACAATTCCCTGATTGATTGATTCATTGATTAAAGGAATAACACGCAGGAGTTGGTGTTTCCAGGCCGATTCCTACTTGTTTTCTCCGAAACTTTCACATGGCGGTATTAGCTACTTTCAGCAGCAGACATACCGGAATGAAAAACAAAAACTTTAATTGTGAAGGTCCCGTAACTCCTGAGACCTAGGTGTATTGGTAACTCTTAACTGTGTTCGAGCGTTGATTTCTTCAGATGCAAGATAGATATATGGCTGCACGGATTAGGGGTGTTACATGGAGTAATTGCTGGATGCATGACAATGGTTTCCGACAGCGTTATTGTACCCATGTGACATTGTATTGATACCGCACATTACACTCTCGGAGTGCATAGACATAACCTTCCCTCCCCTTACTGCCATGAATGATAGCTCCTCAGGGGGGTTAGCGCCTCCAGTCATCCGTTACTGTTGTCAGTCACCTCGCAGCCATCCAAATCCTGTTGGCCCGACCGCAGTCCTCAAGGCTCCTCTTTTGACGAGAGTCCATTGAGAGGCGTGCTCTGACAGTCCTAGGTTGTTGCTACTATATTGCCTCATCCAGCCTCTCAAGTTCGGGCCTCTGTCTCCTGGTCGCGGGCCCATGAGGCCCAATTTACACACACAGAGAAGAGGATTCCGGTCCCCCTCCGTCCAGCAGGTGTCACATTAATGCACCTACAGACCTTGCTCCCCAGATGAGCAGATTGCGCCGAGGGTCTAGGTGCCTACTGTGGCACGGGGAGCTGTGGCCTCACTCTAGTCTGGGAGGCCTGGGAGCATCACAGGCACCACTACACACACTGCTTCAGGCTCGGATCTCCCCTCACCCCACACTCCTGGCTAAATGGACAAAACACTTCAGCCCAGGGCAGTCTAGACCACATAGCCCTAAAACATGTTAGACCTCAGTTGCACCATGCCTCAGACAGAAGATCACTGAGGAGGTACTAGAGGGTAGGTCACTGGGTCTTACTGGGATTTTAGCATCCCAGAAACGGTCTGATCACTAATAGATGAAAGCAGCTCTTTTTGGAAAATTTTATCTAACCACAGATAAGTATTTAAAAAAACAAAAAACTTTGCAACATTTCTACGCAGAGTAACCAGACATTATGGGAGGCCTGATTGGACCTTGAATGAACTGACACTCAAAGTGCTGGAGTAAGTGTAACCTAGCACAGGAACACCTCTGATTTCTGTAGAGAACATCCTATATGTTTATTTTGTAGAGTTGCATTAACATGTAGCTGATGGAAAACTGCTTGGCGCTTGCAAGTTTGCAAAGACACCTGGCAGGCTGGTCACCATGAGGGTGCAGAGAAATACACCACAAATAGAGCACATTTTTACACTGATTCACTCATAGCTGCCAAGGTTTCAGATTGCTAAGTGTAACGTTATCACAATTTCACTGTAATTATGGGTGACATTCACGCAGTCTGACTCTGCTCAGTTTTCAGTAGCCTGCTGTTAGCGCACTTTAGTTCAGTGACTTTCTTAGAGTTTATAGTTGCTCAAATGGGTGTAATTTCTGATATTTATAGGTTTCCCTCGTCTTCATCGCTTGATTTTGCTCATGAGAAAGTGTCACTCACAGTCGTTGAAATGTCGAAATTATGAAAAAGTCACACATAGGAATCTGAAACCTTGGCAGCTATGCATTTAACTTTCTTTGTTGCGGGCAAAAGTCTTTGTGATAGGCCATAGCCTATGTTATGGACAGCTACCACAAAAATATCAAGGAGGCAGTGCATGGAAGTCGATTCACCAGTGGCGCTGCTGCGGTTCGGATATCCCTGGAGTTCCGATATAACAAGCCAGGATATGCTCTTAACAACTTTGATGGTCTAGTCAGTTGCTTTTTGTTTTTTTTAATCTAATGTAAATCCTTTTTAATACCAATAGCATGGATTGTTAGCGTGCAAAAAGGGATGCTCTAGGACTCTTCCTTTATGTGGAGCTATGCACTAATCTTCTATGACAATTGACCTCTCTTCTCTAGTGCACTGCTTCACCAAAAAGCAAGCATTGGCAATGCCAATAGGTCTGGCTTGAAAATAATGTTGTATGGTAATGTGAAGCATTAGAAGTAATAGCATAGGAATAGATATGCATTTGTGTGGAAGATAAGAACTGAATGAACTGTTGAATTATACTGGTGTAGGTTAGAAGGTCAGGTGACAATTGCACTGTCAAACCAGACCTTTCTCCCATCTGCTGGCTGCCAGCGAAAAAGAACATAAATTACCTAGTTGTCTAAGACATTAATAGCATTCCAGTGTCCTGTGTGCCCCTGAAAGTTCAAGCTTAGGCACCTGGATAAATAAACAAAATGATCACAGCTGTGGAGGTTAAACACCTTTTTCTGTGGAAGCACACAACTTCTGCACAATCAAAACATGTACACCTGGCCCCAACATGTGGGCAGAGCCAAAGCCCCTATCTAGTGATGATCACAGAATTGTTTAGCGACAGCTGCGCTGTCAAGCCAGACCATAAAAACAAGTGAGTCGATGATACTTAATGAAAGGACCTCTATCATACACACTCACCATTGCTAGTACATTAATTCTGTATTGCCAACAGTTACTTTTCCAAACTGAAGTATAAATATCTGAAAACACTCCTTGAAACTTTCCATGAAGCCCTGAGGAAGCGACTTTTGTTGCTAAACGCTGCTGCCTTCTGTTGATTGACTTCGATGTTTTCGTCTGGAGTAAGTATAAAATATGAACTGTATTTCAATGACATACACTCATGAAAAAAAACCTAAATGTTTAATTTTGGCTGAATTGTTTTCGGGACAAGAAATGAATTGACTCCAACGATAAACTCACTTATGAAAAAAGAAATATGTTTTGATACATTTCAGAATTGATGAAAAATGTATTTACAACCAGTTAAAAATGTGTTTCTTGTGCCTCCTAGTTTTGCGCTGCTTGGATTCGTTCAGAACACCATTGAGGAGGCAGGTTTAAACCAAAGGGCATGGACTGTACTTCTCAGTTTCGTAAATTGTCTCTGCTGCAATGTCAATGGAAGGGCGTAAACCTAACCACTATATTACTTGCCTATATGGGGTTTGTTTCTTTGCATTATCACACAGTGTTGGGTGTTGAATGAGCTAATGAGACAAGTTACTTTTAAGTCAGGGCACAGTCTTTATTTGGGTGGAAAATCTCACCATGTGACTGAACTTTAAAGTTGCCTGCATGTCACGCCTGGTGTGTGAACAGATTTTGGGGAGTCATGGGCAATCAGGGATTACTGAGCTCTAATTGCGTCGATTGAGGCCTTTAACATCCGATCTACTAGATACACCTTACTATTTGATCCAAAATTGAGTACCAAATACACCCATTCTGCACTTGACCCTCAAGGTAGCTAGGGAAAGCGTTGAAGCCGACGCGTGTGGTGTTGGTTAGAAACTCATAACTCAGCATGGACAGTAATAACAATAGGTAGTAAATTCACCTGTACAGCCAGTACTTATAAAGGAGGAGTTATTCACCACACAGCTCAACGCTACACATTAAAGAACAGGGAACAATGAATGTCTAGTACCAGCGGCTTCTGGAGTCAGTATAGGGGATCTTTGCACAAGAAGGGTTGAGTCTGAGCTGCAATCTCTGCCTTAACAATGGTCTCACATTACTGCACTAGAAGGCGCTGCCTCTGGTCTGCAGCCTCCAGCCTTCCTAGTTCCTGCGCGCGCACATGCATGCACCAGAACAGAAGCAGACAAGTGAAACAGGCAGTCTTGCTGGGTAGTAGAGAGGTTTTTTCATAGACACAGTAGACTCCCCGGCTCACTCAGTTCCAGTGGTACGGTACACTGTGTGTGTGTACGTACACACACACACACACACACACACACACACACACACACACACACACACACACACACACACACACACACACACACACACACACACACACACACACACACACACACACACACACACACACACACACACACACACACACACACACACACACACACACACACACACACACACCCCCCCACACACACACACACACACACACACACACACACACACACACACACACACACACACACACACACACACACACACACACACACACACACACACACCCCCCCCCCCGCAAGTCCAAAAAGAAATGGGGATTGGATTCACACACATGGGTTGCGCCTGGAGCAGTTTTTAAGGTTGAACAAAATGGTAAGTAAGAATGAAAATCCTTGATCAATCCTTAAATCTGCTGATTTTGGGAATAAACAGATTTAGTTTTGAAAAGGGATTAAACGATTTTTTGTGTACATTGCAATGTCCTGTGCAAGATCCTTTATAATAAAGGAATGGTGCTGCTCAGACCCTCGTAATTCTTCAGAATGGTGGAAGGAAATGAAGCACTTGATGGTAATAAAAAGGCAAATTAACAGTTATTTATTCTGGGATACAGCTTGAAAGGAAATGGGGGATAGATGGAAGGTTTATGGTCTATGGGGACCAGTGCAGATCTAAAGTCATTTCACTCATCAGATAGAAATGTTTTTATTCTATTTTGTATTCTCCCTCTTAATCATCCTACTGATCGGTGGTAGAACCTTCTTTGTGTTTGCAATACTGTTTTGAGTTTAAAAAAAAAATGCACGTCGAGTGTCTTCAAACCCACCTTCAGCCCTATTTTCAACCCATCGATGCTCTAAAATATCAAGATTGACAGTTTTTCAAAGACACTGGCATTTAGGACTCTACCCACAGTCTATGTAATGGAGCAGACACAAACCTTTCAGTACTACCCTGGCTCCTTTGGAATGAGCATAGCAAAGGAGCTCCGGGTCATACTTCCCAAATGCTGCAACAGTTGTGACCCGAGTCCAGTCATACAACTTCCAGCTCTTCCCACCGACGTCGAACACGTAGACCTGAAAAAACAGAGCGAAAGAGGAAAAAAAAAAACCTTAAAGCGATCGTCAACCACATCCCATTTATAAGCAGCAATGGATCAAACGCGTGCCACCTCACCGAGAGAATTACAGGTTGGTACGAGGTTTTGACATAAAGATTGATAGGTGAGAACATAAGAATTTTCTGTAATTTATTGCTGAATTATTGAACCATGCCATACATCAAGTAGAACTTTCAAATACATATAAATAAAGAGGATGGGCGATGTCATCATACTGTGATCCAAGAAAGGCATGTCCACCTTTCAGAGTCATCAAACTCTGAGGACAACATAGACAGCTGGGGAATGAGGACAGAGAGGTCAGTCATGTTACCTGTTTCTCTCTTCAACCTTTTCTCGAGTTTTGACACCTGTCTTCCATATTAGTACAAATTACTATAATTTACCTGGGGCTCAATATATTTCCATGTAAACGAGTTACTACTTTTGTGGCAGACTTGCATATGTATGACATTGATTTGTACGGATCTGTACGAATTCTCATATGATCTTTAAGCGCGATATACAGTCGCATTTTTTTCAAGTAACCATATTCATTTTGCTTGTTACAGCCTTAACAGTAGTCTAATTTGTTCATACCAGAAGAGGGACCTCTGCTGCCTCTTCAAACGTGAATATATCCTGGACCCTTCCCAGTCCGGCTTCCGCAGCAACCACAGCACCGAAACTGCCCTCATCGCCGCCACCGATGACATCAGGACCCTGCTAGACAACGGAGAAACAGCAGCCCTCATCCTCCTGGACCTATCAGCCGCCTTCGACACGGTCTGCCACCACACACTACAAACACGCCTTCACGACGCCGGGATCCAAGAGAAGGCCCTGGACTGGACCACATCCTTCCTTTCCGGCAGGACACAAAGCGTCCGCCTCGCCCCCTTCCGATCCAAGGCCACCAAGATCATCTGCGGCGTACCCCAAGGCTCCTCCCTCAGCCCAACGCTGTTCAACATCTACATGGCACCCTCGCCCACGTCGCCCGACAGCACAACCTCAACATCATCTCCTACGCCGACGACACCCAGCTGATCCTCTCCCTCACCAAAGACCCTCACACCGCCAAAGCCCACCTCCACGAAGGAATGAAGGCCGTCGCCGAATGGATGAGGACCAGCCGCCTGAAGCTGAACTCGGACAAGACGGAGGTCCTCATCCTTGGTTCCAACCCTTCAGCCTGGGACGACTCCTGGTGGCCAACATCACTGGGAACAGCCCCGCCACCCACCGACCACGTACGCAACCTAGGGGTCATCCTCGACCCCACCCTCTCCATGACTAAGCAGGTCAACGCCGTTTCCTCATCCTGCTTCAACATCCTCCGAATGCTCCGCAGGATCTTCAAGTGGATCCCCACCGAAACAAGAAAAACAGTCACCCAGGCCCTCGTCACCAGCAGGCTGGACTACGGAAACGCCCTCTACGCAGGAACGACGGCTAAGCTCCTGAGACGGCTGCAACGCATCCAGAACGCCTCTGCACGTCTTATCCTCGACATCCCCCGACGCAGCCACATCACACCCCACCTGAGAGACCTGCACTGGCTCCCTGTCAACAAGAGGATAACCTTCAAGCTCCTCACCCACGCACACAAAGCACTCCACAACTCCGGACCAGCCTACCTCAACAGACGACTCAGCTTCTACACCCCCACCCGCCAGCTTCGCTCGACCAGCCTCGCCCTCGCCACAGTCCCCCGCATCCGGAAAACGACCGCCGGCGGCAGATCCTTCTCCCACCTCGCCGCCAAGACCTGGAACACCCTCCCCACCAACCTCCGACAGACCCAAGACCTACTGGCCTTCAGAAGACTCCTCAAGACCTGGCTCTTCGATCAGTAGCAGCACCACCCCCTCTTCCCCCAGCGCCTTGAGACCCTCGCGGGTATGTAGTGCGCTTTATAAGTGACATGATTGATTGAATATATCAATATATAATGAAACTTCATACAAACTTCTTATAAAGCAGGTATGAATAGCTCCATCCTTCCATACATAATTCCCTGGTTTGTCTATTCATAGACGTCAGGCCCTCCATGTACCAAAGTATTCTTCTGTGCAGTGAGACCTGCTCCATTTTAAGATGTCTGCACAGTTAGTGAAAAGCAAGCCCCCTGCAGATTGAGCCTGCAGACTGGGAAGGGCAGCACTAACGAAGAAACTAGCATTAGAGACGTATAGAAGCAGGACATACAACTCTCCCACAGATGGTTGCCAAGATATGGCTGGGACAGCAGCGCTAGCACAGACAACCAGTAAAGCAGAAGATGAGTCCTCTCTTTCCCACTCAGTGTTTCTTCCTGTCTGGAATCCGAGTTCATTGTGGATCAGTGGAGAGGAGGCAGCACCTTGAATTTTCCTTACCTCAAGGTAGGATGTCAGGCGGTAGGTGAAGAGGACACAGTGGTATTAATGCACCAGAGAGTATTTCCGCTTCCAGTTGTGGTGCCGTGGCGACAGGACTTAGCTTCCAGATGTGATATTAACACGCCCATGAGTGTGTGTGTGGCAAGTTTTCCTCTCTATGGAGCCTATGATAACCATCATCAAAAACGCATATCCAAGCTCCGCCGTGTGCAGCATTCATTCTCAGATGAGGAACGCAAAAGACAAAAGGCACAGAATGCTTAGGAAGCACAATCATAAGCATAACACGAGGAGGTCTCCTGATATAGTGAGGTTTGAGCATTTCTATCTGATCCCACAATTATTCCACTTTTTGAGCCTACCTCAGTGGATGCCATTGTGCCCCATCCTGAGCCCCTTGATACTATGCAGCTGAGCCAGCTGGTGCAGGATGTTGCGACTGATACTCCGGCACCGTAAGGTGAAGCTCCTCAGCCGAATCATGCACAAGTGTCACAAGAAACCATGTCAGTCAATTCTCAGTAAGAACCAGCGTGTTACTAGGCATGACACCAAAGGGATGACAATAAAACATCTAAATATCTAAGTAATGGAAGTAGACCTTACTCACTAGTACAACCATCCACTTCAGATTGTGGCTTCCTCTGGCAGTACTGGACTGTTTCAATAGCCAGTCTTCCACGATATGATGTTGCCCAGTGGTTTTTCTTGTTGGAGAAGGCTGAATCGGAATAGGTGATCTAGCCAAGATTGTGGTAAAGACGTACCCAGCAGAAGGTGTTTCTAGATAGAGTTCCCTATTTTCTGAACGTCAGCTCGTTAGTACGATTTCTAATTGGCCAGACTTCAGTGGGATGGGAAGATGCAGCTCTGGTATATGAAGTGGATAGGTGGTAGAAGATAGCCTGAGCTGTGCTTAAATGTGGTGCAAGCATAGACGATCCCCAGAAACTAGAGGCACAACAAGAAGTGGTGTTGGGGGTGATGGAGCAGGGAAAATAAAATTTTAACCCCTAACAAATTTTATAAATAATTAATAAAATGTTCGTTTTAATGTATTAATCAACACTGTATGTGTGGGAAAGGTAACATGCCAATGTGTGTGCTAAATAATCTATTAATGGATGTCCGTGTGTCTAATTAGAACATAAAAATAAATGCGTACTAATTAAAAATAAATGCATGTTTTTGTGCTTCATAGAAATAAAACGTGCCATTGCAAAAACAATAGTGATGGTAAGTAAGGAACAGCTTAAATGTTGCTTTCTGCTAAGTAATAACTAATTGGGGTACGTAGATGACGGGAGGGAAACGAAAAGGCTATTTTTCTCTATTTTAATTATGTTTTGTTTGCCTCAAATTAGTGCTTCTAAAGTATAACCGAGTGGCGATATAAAATGGCCGCCAGTGGGAAGATGTGCGCAGGCGCAAGGGGACATGTGACACGGGATGAAGTCGGAGAAAAACTAAACCTCGTGATGTTGCTGAGAGGCTAGGATGCGAGAAATGGTCAAGGCTGATGTGACCTAATTGAACTGATAGTGTGCCGTGGTGATCAGCAGAAGACCTGTGGGAAACCAGTTTAAGAGAAAGGACAATGACTGCGGAGTTCTCGAATGTATCGAAAGAAGTTACAAATGTACTGATCGAAGCGGATGGAAACATGTCTTCAGCGTATGGGAAAGGAAATGATCCAAGGACCATTGGATCCAAGAGAACTTGATTAAAAGAATGAATAAGATGACATGCATGGACCAATGAAAGAAAAGCGTGTTATTAATGTTGCAACAATTAGTTAGCAAAGTTAGAATTAGGGTATAAGAGGGCCTACTCTTAGTGGGAGGGGGTCAGTCGCAGTCACAGTCAGGAGCGGAGTTGGAGAGTCGTGTTGGTGTTGGTGGCTTCCAGTGCTGGGTGGTCCTGATCGATCCCTTACTGAGCGGGAGATGCTGAAAGACTGTTAGATGAGACGGGTTGCAGGTAGCTGATGCTGACGAGCTGAAGTTGCTGTTGCTGTCTTAATTTTCCAGTTGAGTATGAGAATCAGGTTATTTCTAATTCTTAAACTTAGGTTAGAAATCATTAGTCTAAATTAGGAAGGTAGGCAGGTAATTAGGGTTTTGGCTTCATGACAAAAATTTCCTTTCTGCAATAAATTGATTATGCTTAATAAATATTTGAATTTAAGAATGAATAATTGAATAAAGTTTAAATTCTTTCTCATGCTTTTAAAATTATATAAAATTTAAGATTCTTTAAACCAAAATGACTCAGTGGTTATTTTCCTAAATGATTGTGACATCAGTAATTGGTTATTGTGATTCAGCTGGTCTTAATCACTATGAACTAATTTCTTACATGAATGATTCATCGACAAAACAATGAGCAGGAATATCTTAAGAAATAACTAAAAGAAAGCGACAAGTTAAGGTAATAAGATATCCCGGCTCCTTCCAGCGGTACATAAATGGTGTTCTCCATTTAGTTCTCATGCTTCTCCTAGGAGTACAGAATTTCATAAAGGTGTAAAGGAAATCCAGGTGTGTGCGTGTGTGTTAGGCGATGTTTATGGGCCCCATCGTCATGTGGATGTGAGAAAATATAGTTTGCCCCTGGATGACCTATAAGTGACCTGGGAGGAGAATAGTTTTTATTGTACGCGCTACATCAGGGGCATCGCACTTAATCGACATTTCGCCAGTCTGCAAAATTATCCTGGTTGGGTCTCCAAGAGCCCAGCCACAGGGTCCCTAACCCTCGAATGTCGGATGAACAGACATGGACGTTTTGCAAAGTGCATAAAAAGAAACAGAGTCCAAGAAAATATTTGGCTGTATAGCAGCCTTTACCTCTTGACCAATATTGATTGCCCAGTGTGCTTACAATGCATAATTTGCAAGACATTTTACAAATTAATCGAGGAGGTATAACATCTAGCTCCCAGTAAACTAGTGCTACTGGCCTAATCTCCTTACTCACTCAGTTTCCAATGGGTGTTCCTGGCCCACCATGCCAGAAGCGCACAAGGGCTTTTTACATACTTTGACTACTCCTATTCTGCTGTGCTAGTTACACTCATGGCTGCAGCTTTCAAAAGCTGCGATTACATTTCCTCAATAAGCAAGCATTTCTCCTTAATAAGCGGTGAAGACATCATAGCCCAGGCGCAGCGTCACGATTTTCAGACCCAGTCTGGAAAAATGAACAAGCATTGGCAAAGCGAGTAGGTTTTTTTTTTTTACATGTCGCGCTGCTGTGCAACATGGCTTAGAGTTAAAAATAAAAAGACATTAAAACAACTGATGCGGTCAACAATGGCTGCGTCATAGCGCTTTTTTTCCCCCTTTAAGCCATGTTGCATAGCAGCCTACGCTGCTGTGCATCAGGTAAAAAAAAAAAAAAAAGTGGGCAACACGTTGGAGAGCAGGAGGAGGGTGGGCGAAAAACAATGTAGGGCGGAGGTGCTGGTGAAAGACGGGCGAGGTGGAGGTCCAAAAGTAACAACAACAAAAATAAAAGTGTACCTGCAGAAGCCTGTGGCTAGTGGGTAAGTAAAGAACGCAAGTGACATGGGATCCAACCAATGGTAAGAAGACATAAGTAATGGGCGGGCTCTATGCCCCCTCTAAGATTTTTTTTTTTTTTTTTACTTTCGCAATAGACAAAACCTAAAAATAACAACATGGAGCAAGGGAGGGGAGAAGCACACAAGTGACAGTAACACGAAGAATGGGGAGGACACACGAGGACAGGCACAAAACAGAGCGCAGGGGAGTATACAAGAGGAACATGGGGCACAAGGCATTTAGGGGTGCACACATGGGAGAGAATGCAAGAGGTAGAAAACACATTCACACACAGAATGCTTAACCAAAAAGGAAAAAGGAAGGCTCTCTAAAAGTGAGCAGTGGAGGGAAAGAGACCAGCCAAGGAAGAGAAATGGTAAAGAGGCTATGCTCAATTGGAGAGCACAAGCAATATGTGCCAGTTGGGACAAGGAAAGCCATCAAACAAGAAGAAAGCAAATGGGAGTGACGCTAAAGCAAACCAATGGGCTGGCCGTAAGCCCCTGGTAAGCCCACAATAGGTCTTTTTGGAACCAGACAGCTTGCACTGCCCAGTAGGCTCAACCTAAAAATCTCAATACCCTATCTACAGAATTGCAAGTATTATGGACTGTAGAACTGGATATGTAGACATCCCAGAATCCATTCTATTCAACACTAAGAAGAAAGTAGGCTTCAACTTTAAATGCTAATGTTTAATAACCATACAGAATGTAATTAGGCCATGAATCCACTGTGACTGCTTTGCAAGACGAGGAGCACACAGGAGAAGCTGATGGGGTGTGGGCCTGGAAAGGCACCCCAACCGTGGTAGCTGCTACAGCATACCATACTTGAGGAACTGGTTGAGACCCTATCCACCAGATACCATTTGAGTCTTGGGCGGGGGAACCTGGTGTTAGTGGGTTCTTGCCACCATCGGAAACTAAACTCAAGGACACTAGAGAAAACTGATTTGCTCCATAACACACCATCCGAGACTGAGGTGGCAGACTGAGAATTAGAGGAAACCTGCACTGCCAGTCTCTAACTCCAAGTGACAATGATCAATGATTTGTTGATGGACATTGGTACACAATGGGGAGCACTGAGCTTGAAGTCACAGATATTGAGACAATTGCCAGGGGACAGGCTGACACAATAGAGCGTTGGTGATTTAAAAAGAAATGTAATTTCTGCCATAATCCGACTGGAAAGAGAAGTTGCAGCATCACCTAAAGGATGAGGAAGACATCAAGGAGGTTGTGGGGCATTTCTTAAGTTCAGGAGTGCCGGGAACCGACAGTTCAGCTATGCTAGAAGTTTGTAGGGTCACTCGCCTGACACTGGGATGGGAGGGGAAACACTCCGAAACTGGGACTGTTCTTTCCGACTTGGGGAACCCGCAACACAGAAAGGAGGCAATAAGCAAAACATACTCAGCCCGACGTCTTTCCTATAGAGGAACTAGAATATTCATATTTTAGAACCCGAGCAAAGCGACTCAAAATGAGAACACAGCATCACTTTGGTAATCAGCAAAACTCTGGGTGCAATATGTAGGGAAGACCTGCACTTTTCCAGATCCCTTGGTGGCGAGGGACTTCATAGAGGACAAATAATTTGTGGGTTTGGGGGGAGAAAGGAGTATGTATGGCTGCTGGGCGATTCAGCCGGGTCCATGGAATTAAGCTAGAAAGTTACTGTGTGAATCCCAAAGGTCACGGTTTATGACCCCCCCCCCCTTCCGTCATCTTTTGTTTGCTTTTTAAGTTCCCCTTTGAAAGGAGTAGCCATTAATGTCTTCGTATATGCCATTGTCTGCTGTCACACAATACAAAACACAATTTGTATGTAAAGCTCTCTGATACCCTCGGGTCCTGCCAGCGCTGTATAAAAGCTTTAAATAAATAAACGCTTTAAATAAATACAAAATAAAACACTTTAAACTAGAATTCCATTTGATTTCTTCTACTGACCTTGCACAGTAATAATAAAATGACTAGCTGCATGTTTATAATATCATTTAGTTTAAGAAGAAGAAGAAATCTTTGTTTGGTTAATTAAAATCTTTCCAAAGACATAAATCATTTACTTAGCAGCTAGAGTTTAAAATCGCGTCACAATAATAAAAACCATACACTAATAGGGAGGATAACATTTTAAGATTAGCCGTGGTGGTGTTTTTGGTCAACTAAAGTGACTGGCCTGCTTAACGCCGTCTAAGTGCTTAGGCCGGACCAATTGTCACTTCGCTTGATGTGGTGTAAATTGTTAGTCGATGAAGGTGGAGCTGTCCCGCACGACTGAGTGTGCCTCACCGCGAGGTGATCACTTAAAGTTCGACTTGCCACGGTGCCCTTGTTTGTAGCCTTTCATAAGCTGAGTGGTTTCATGTAGCTGGGTTGGTCCCCCAACAACTCAGCTCCGACTGTGGCCCCTGGTCAGGTTTGACCTTGCATGCTTTTGAGCGACTTAAGTGGGTTTGATTTTAATTTTGGATTCCTTTCCATATGCCCTGCTGGGACTGTCGAAATCCTTGCTCTACTCACGCTGTGTTTGTAGCAGTTTATTTACTAGCTGGAGAAACTTTGTTGCCCTACAAGCGAGCTGCAGAGACTGGCTATTCAAAAGTGTCATCACAGCTGGTCGACAAGATCTTATCTGAAGAGACCGGAGTATTGGTAATAATAATTGCCATCTCAGCGGACCAACAGCAGGGCAAATGCACAAAAGATGTAGTATTGTTTCTTCTGACGCGGCGCATAGCCTGCAGAGGAGATTCTGCCATGTTTGTTGAAAAATCTCCCAGACGAATGAGGAGAAGAGAATGCTGTATTGATGGGGATATGTGACTTATGAGGTGGGGTTCAGGGCCCCAGCTCTCATATGATTGCAATACAATCTATCCGTTATTTTTCCTTGCCAATTCAGCTTTATCAAGAAACCGGGCATGTGTTTTAGATGCTTTGTTGGCTATTTTTTTAAAAGCAGGAAAACTGCTGTTAAGATCCCATGTTTCCTTCAGTTTCAGGGAGGTTAAAGCCTGTTGAAGCACTGTTGGCCAGTCGTTCTTAGATTTAGGCTGGCTCTTAAGCTCATTTAGTTTAAGTAACTTGTACACATTTTATCCTCACAGAGATGCCATAAAATGTTTCATAAAGATACCCAAACCTAACTGCAATGGGCCCATGCGTTTGTGAGAGAGACTAAGGCATGTTGCGCTAGATTTGTTCCAGTTAAGCAATCTAAACATATTAGAGTATGCACATTTTTTACTGGGACAAATCAAACTATATCTGGGAGCGCGAAAGGAAACTTACACAAAATAAGGAAATAAGGCCATGTTCTGATTTTAATTTAATTCTTCGTCTGCTGCCAGCCTGCTCACCTTTTAGGCCCTCTTCTAGTCATTGAAAAGGCACACATGATTGAAGCCTATTGGACCAAAGGGGCTACTGCGACAGGACTCAATGTTCTTTACTTCCGCTTTACTTTCCCATTCTTTTTGCCCTCCCCCTTCATATGTTTGGGAGTTTACGTTCTTCCCTAAGATGACTAATGTCAGACGGCAAAGGGGTATATTTTAGGATGGACTGAGTGTGTCTAGGTTCTTACTCAACCCCCTAGAATTGACTAAATAAGTTTAGGACCTTACCCAACACCTTCACACACTGAACATATATACTTGTTTTTAAAAATGTGTGACTCGTCCGTTATGTTTTAAGATTAAATAGTTCTGAATAGTTATGTTTTAATTCTCAAATGCATCTGAGGCCATAACATGATGGCGGTGGCACAACACTGGAAGGAAGGGTGATTCCAAGGCCTGCAAAAAAATAAAAAAAATAAAAAAAAATCAATAGATCGAGACAGTTAATCTTTGAATCTGTGCAAAGAATATGTCCTAGGCCTAAGGTAGTGACATAAGAACCGTCGGGATGGATCTCATCACGAGAGTGCGAGTCAGGGGCTGCTCTGGTGCCGAGCACCATAACATTGGCGTTTATGATATAAAATGTGATTTTTGGGTGGCTGGCAGAAGAACATAAAAGAAAAATCACACATTCTAAATAAGTACACACATGTGCTTCAGGGTCACACAAACTCCCTATTGCCCTGTTTAGGCTTATTTGATGTTTCCACTGGCCTTTTATTGCCTGTGCATGATCCTGGTTATCTCAGGACACAGCAGTCACAGAGAAGAGTGGGTGGCGGGCTGGAGTGCAGATGGCTGCTTGCTCGTAATTAAAATAAATAAGTTTGAAGCAGATGAAAAGGATAACTTCAGCCATGGGACAATGATAAGAAGAGCAGATGAAGAACAACAGGAAATGGTATGCTACATCCAATAGAAATGGAGGAAAAGTAAGTGGCAAACACACGAATGAATAAAAAGTAAGGGCAGGATGTAAGCCCCTTATAAGATTTATATTAAATACAACAGATTTCATAAGCACAGCGCAAGCTCTGTGCAGGTGAAACCTAAAAAGGGTTTGTTGTCAGCAAAAGTTATTGGACACCACACTTTTATATACTATGGATCTTCTTCTGCTTCCACTTTTGAGACCAGATTGTAGATCTGGCTTTATACAAGGAAGTCAGATGCATCCCACTAGGCTATACAACTAACCTATTTGGAGATTGTTTTACCCTTGTCTGGATGGGGTCAGATTCTTGTAATTTTCTTTCTCCTCCATTTTCTCCTGGCATTGCCCTTCTGTGAAATTTTCAAGCAGTTCAAAAGAGAATAAGCCAGTGCGCATGGATCACGTTTGCCAATACGAAGCAGTTGTCCAGACAACTCTTGAGCAGGGGGCGAGGCCAAACTCTTTTAGGCATCTAGAAAGATTATTTCTGACCAGTGAGTGCTCGAAATGGTGGACCTTGATATTGAATCAAATTCACCTCCTAATTGATCTTCTTGCTATTTCTCAGAAGGTTGTCTGACACTGGACCTAATAGGTAAACTACTGTATGTTACCAAATTATGTTGTCAAATCAATTGAGGATGAGACATTATCCCTGCAATGACTACAAGTGGTGCTCAATTTCTAAAATAATAAGTGCTGGTGCATAAGGTTTCTCTCAGAAGCCCAGCTTGTCGGGATTGCCCAATTTAGGTTGCATAGTCTTTTTTCCACCTCATGACTTTTTCTAGCACCACTATACACTCCCTGTGCTTTTATTTCGCTCTTGATAATTCTTTTTCATTCCTGCTTTTTTTCTTTGACACTGGTTTTCCGTCTTTTTATTCCTCTTTCTTTTGTATTTTTCTCTCTCATGCTCTGAGTCAAAACAGTGGCGTAACGAAACTTGGAGGCCCCCCACACTCTGGACCCGGTCAGGACCTCTCAGGCCAGTGGCCCGCTGCCTGTGCACAGACCTGGATGGGGCCCCCTGGAGCTTGCCCCCCCTCCCGAACACCGCAGGGGCTATTGTTTCGCCACTGGGTTAAAGTCTGAAGAGGAAAATAAGTGCCGCTCCCCAAAAACGAGTGTTGGTGGCCCACACCGCTCAAGTTAACCACTGACCACAGGAGAGCTCACGAAGAATACAACAGCTGTACATTTCAACTAATGTTCAATTACTGATGTGGAGCCTGAATACTCAGTTCTCCTGCATAAAAGTAACACTAAGCAGTTCTTGCAGATACATGGCACCAGCATTGCTGCAAACAAGTACCCAGTGCTTAATTTGAGCCAGTGGTTTCCTGTGCTCGGCATCAGAACTTAAATTGTCAACAATAGCACTTGACACAGATAATTCTTAATTCAATATACATTAAAAATTACTAATACCTACTGCCAAGGCCATTTTTATAGCTTTGTAGTCCTGAAATAGTCCGAATTGTGACACTTGTAGGAGTGTGATGGTTAGTAGTTGTGTTGTTACTATTATTGGCAGAATGGTAGGGGCAATGTGTGGTTCAAGCTGCAGTAACCTCCTGGCGAGAGCCCTAGCACTCATTTTTTTTTTTCTTTCCAATTAAGCACTGCAAGTAACCTACGCTGTGCTCTCAGCGATGAAGGTAATGTAATCAGGAATGTTCCTGCGATTTTAAGAGGGCTTCAGTGTCCGAGGTAAATAGAAGTACAAATGCTGCTGAATAATTTGCCAGACTCTCAAAGTCCAATGACCTTGACGTCAAATAAACCAGACTTGGAGAATTTGAGGGCAACCTAATAACAGAAAAAATAGAGTTCCAGGTGTCAAGCTCCACTAAAATCAATGGGAATCCGCGAGATAGAGCAACAGTGAGAAAGTGGTTCAGTGTGTGAGACCCACCGAGTGAGTTTAACCAAAAGCCATTTTTAGGTCTCGCCTAGCGACGCAGCGCATGCGCTGCTCGCTTGGCGAGATCTATTGTTGTCGATTTCTTTTCAGAAGGGGGACAGGAGATGTGCACGGGTACGGAGGGCAGGAGATGTGCACGCGTACGGCTCGCGGTGTTAGCCCAACGCGCGCATGGCGTGCTTTCACTTTCCCTCCCTCCCCCCGTCGTTCTCTGTGCATGTCGACTCAACACTGTGGAGCTCTCTTCCTGCCGAGTGTTTTTTTGAGGCCTGGTGCAAACAGAAGGAAGCAAGGCTTCGCAGTAGAGTTCCTCACAGGGGCATAAATGCATACCTCTCCTTCCAAAGCTCCCTTTCCACTAACACTTCACCACAGTTTGAGAACATCTGTTTGCGCCTCGGATTGAATTCACTTCATGTTCTTCTCCCAGCATGTGACGCATTAATTAAAGTTAAGTCTGAGGAGAGCGAGGGGGCTCGAAGGATCCTTCCCTCATAAAGACAGAATTATGAATGACTAACAGTTGGGACGTGGGCGCAGTTTATACAGTCTTTTCTCAGACCTTGACTGGTAGATCGCTCCCCCACCACACAGCTCCGTCTGTGTGCCCTGCTGCTGCCCCTGATTGTGCTCGTTTTTTCCCTTTCTGTGCCCCCTTGCTGCCCCTGATTGTGATCGTTTTTTCCTTTCTGTGCCCCCTTGCTGCCCCTGATTGTGATCGTTTTCCTTTCTGTGCCCCCTTGCTGCCCCTGATTGTGATCGTTTTTTCCTTTCTGTGCCCCCTTGCTGCCCCGGATTGTGATCGTTTTTTCCTTTCTGTGCCCCCTTGCTGCCCCTGATTGTGATCGTTTTTCCTTTCTGTGCCCCCTTGCTGCCCCTGATTGTGATCGTTTTTCCTTTCTGTGCCCCCCTGCTGCCCCTGATTGTGATCGTTTTTTCCTTTCTGTGCCCCTTGCTGCCCCTGATTGTGATCGTTTTTTCCTTTCTGTGCCCCCTTGCTGCCCCTGATTGTGATCGTTTTTTCCTTTCTGTGCCCCCTTGCTGCCCCTGATTGTGATCGTTTTTCCTTTCTGTGCCTGTTTCCCGCCGCTGCGCCCTGCGGCCCCGCCCCTCACTGCCCATTCGCTGCCCCATTCCCTGCTCCTCCCTCCCACCTCCCCATTTATGGCGGCCGCTGCGTGGTGAAGAGAGCGACCCCTGACCTTGACTGGTAGGTCGCTCCCCCACCACACAGCTCCGTCTGTGTGCCCTGCTGCTGCCCCTGATTGTGCTCGTTTTTTTCCTTTCTGTGCCCCCTTGCTGCCCGATTGTGATCGTTTTTTCCTTTCTGTGCCCCCTTGCTGCCCCTGATTGTGATCGTTTTTTCCCTTCTGTGCCCCCTTGCTGCCCCTGATTGTGATCGTTTTTTCCTTTCTGTGCCCCCTTGCTGCCCCTGATTGTGATCGTTTTTTCCTTTCTGTGCCCCCTGCTGCCCCTGATTGTGATCGTTTTTCCTTTCTGTGCCCCCTTGCTGCCCCTGATTGTGATCGTTTTCCTTTCTGTGCCCCCTGCTGCCCCTGATTGTGATCGTTTTTCCTTTCTGTGCCCCCTGCTGCCCCTGATTGTGATCGTTTTTCCTTTCTGTGCCCCCCTGCTGCCCCTGATTGTGATCGTTTTTCCTTTCTGTGCCCCCTTGCTGCCCCTGATTGTGATCGCTTTTTCCTTTCTGTGCCCCCTGCTGCCCCTGATTGTGATCGTTTTTTCCTTTCTGTGCCCCCTTGCTGCCCCTGATTGTGATCGTTTTTCCTTTCTGTGCCCCCTTGCTGCCCCTGATTGTGATCGTTTTTTCCTTTCTGTGCCCCTTGCTGCCCCTGATTGTGATCGTTTTTCCTTTGTGCCCCCTTGCTGCCCCTGATTGTGATCGTTTTTCCTTTCTGTGCCTGTTTCCCGCCCCTGCGGCCCCGCCCCCTCACTGCCCATTCGCTGCCCCATTCCCTGCTCCTCCCTCCCACCTCCCCATTTATGGCGGCCGCTGTGCGGCCGCGCAGCTGGCGCGCCTAAGGCAAGCCCGTCTGCGCCCGTCCGCGCCGTGGCCGCGCCCAGCGCCAGACCCCCTGGTCCGGGCATCCCCCGCGCCCGCCACATCAACAGACGCCGATACGACGCCAGCACCCTCCACGCACTCAACCCCGGAAAAGATCACGCCTGCTACCAGGCCACCCGAAGCGCACCCAAGGGCCCTTCACCTGCCGGAACTGCAGCTTTGCCAGCACCCGCCCCGCCAAACCACCGCCCAGGAAAGAACCCAACTACCTCAGATGCATCCTCCTCAACACCCGCTCCGCCCGCAAACACGCCATCGAACTCTGTGACCTTCTCGACTCAACCTCCCCAGACGTCGCATTCCTGACGGAGACCTGGCTGAATCCCGCTTCAGCCCCCGACATTGCCATTGCCATCCCGGACGGATACAAGATCACCCGCAGGGACCGCACCAACGGAGTCGGAGGAGGCATCGCCATCGTCCACAGGAACACCCTCAGAGTCTCAACCAACACCGACGACACCCTCAGCACCGCCGAACACATGCACTTCCAGATCCACACCGATCCCAACACCACCCTCAGAGGAACCCTCATCTACAGACCCCCGGACCCCGACCACAGTTCAGCGATTCCATCACTGACTTCCGTCAGCACACACGCCATCGCCTCCACGGACTACATCCTCCTCGGGGACCTGAACTTCCACCTCGAGAACAACAAGGACACCAACTCCACCACCCTGATCGACAACCTCGCCACCCTCGGACTCAGACAGCTCGTGACTACACCCACCCACGCCGCCGGCCACATGCTAGACTCCATCTTTTCCGCAAGCCCACACGTCTCCTTCAACCACACCTCCGAACCCCACTGGACTGACCACCACTGCATCCACTTCACCTACAGGAAGCCCACCACGCACCACCGCACCGAACAAATGCCTCGCCGCTGCTGGAGCAGAGTCACGGAAGACCAGCTAACCACAACCCTCGCCCTGAGCCCACCCGCCGAACCCTCCGACCCCGACACCGCCGCCCGCAACCTCAGACAGTGGATCGACGACTGCGCCAACACCCTCGCCCCGCTCAAGAATCCGCCCAACAGCCACACCAGCAAGAAAGCCACCTGGTTCACCGAAGACCTCCAGGCCTCCAAACGAACATGCCGAAAACTGGAGAAGATCTGGCTCCACGAACGGACAGCGGACAGCTACGCCGCCCACAAGAGCGCCACCCGCAATCACCATCACCTCATCAGATCCGCCAAAAGGGCCTCACTCAAAGACCGCCTAGACAACAACGCACACAACAGCAAAGAGCTCTTCAACATCGTGAAGGAACTCTCCAACCCCAGCTCCAACACCAACGACATCCAGCCGTCGCAAGACCTGTGCGACTCACTGGCCACCTCCTTCCACCGCAAAATCGCCGACATCCACGACAGCTTCAACACCACGACCGCCCCGGCAACCACCAAGACCACTGCCCCCACAACCACCAACCGCCTGCTCTCCTGGACCAACATCAACGACGAGGACACCAGCGAGATCATGAACACCATCCACTCCGGTTCACCGCTAGACCCGTGCCCTCACCACATCTTCAACAAAGCCAGTACAGCCATCGCGCCCCATCTCCGGAAAATAATCAACATCTCCTTCGAGACAGCAACCTTCCCGGAAAGCTGGAAGCATGCCGAGATCACCGCCTTACTCAAGAAACCCAAGGCAGACCCCAAGGACCTCAAGAACTTCCGACCCATCTCTCTGCTCCCGTTCCCCGCGAAGGTCACCGAGAAAATCGTCAAACAACTGACCCGCTACCTCGAGGAGAACAACATCCTGGACCCTTCCCAGTCCGGCTTCCGCAGCAACCACAGCACCGAAACCGCCCTCATCGCCGCCACCGATGACATCAGGACCCTGCTAGACAACGGAGAAACAGCAGCCCTCATCCTCCTGGACCTATCAGCCGCCTTCGACACGGTCTGCCACCACACACTACGAACACGCCTTCACGACGCCGGGATCCAAGAGAAGGCCCTGGACTGGACCACATCCTTCCTTTCCGGCAGAACACAAAGCGTCCGCCTCGCCCCTTCCGATCCAAGGCCACCAAGATCATCTGCGGCGTACCCCAAGGCTCCTCCCTCAGCCCAACGCTGTTCAACATCTACATGGCACCCTCGCCCACGTCGCCCGACAGCACAACCTCAACATCATCTCCTACGCCGACGACACCCAGCTGATCCTCTCCCTCACCAAAGACCCTCACACCGCCAAAGCCCACCTCCACGAAGGAATGAAGGCCGTCGCCGAATGGATGAGGACCAGCCGCCTGAAGCTGAACTCGGACAAGATGGAGGTCCTCATCCTTGGTTCCAACCCTTCAGCCTGGGACGACTCCTGGTGGCCAACATCACTGGGAACAGCCCCGCCACCCACCGACCACGCACGCAACCTAGGGGTCATCCTCGACCCCACCCTCTCCATGACTAAGCAGGTCAACGCCGTTTCCTCATCCTGCTTCAACATCCTCCGAATGCTCCGCAGGATCTTCAAGTGGATCCCCACCGAAACAAGAAAAACAGTCACCCAGGCCCTCGTCACCAGCAGGCTGGACTACGGAAACACCCTCTACGCAGGAATGACGGCTAAGCTCCAGAGACAGCTGCAACGCATCCAGAACGCCTCTGCACGTCTTATCCTCGACATCCCCCGACGCAGCCACATCACACCCCACCTGAGAGACCTGCACTGGCTCCCTGTCAACAAGAGGATAACCTTCAAGCTCCTCACCCACGCACACAAAGCACTCCACAACTCCGGACCAGCCTACCTCAACAGACGACTCAGCTTCTACACCCCCACCCGCCAGCTCCGCTCGACCAGCCTCGCCCTCGCGACAGTCCCCCGCATCCGGAAAACGACCGCCGGCGGCAGATCCTTCTCCCACCTCGCCGCCAAGACCTGGAACACCCTCCCCACCAACCTCCGACAGACCCAAGACCTACTGGCCTTCAGAAGACTCCTCAAGACCTGGCTCTTCGATCAGTAGCAGCACCACCCCCTTCTTCCCCCAGCGCCTTGAGACCCTCGCGGGTATGTAGTGCGCTTTATAAGTGACATGATTGATTGATTGATTGATTGATTGATTGATTGATAAACACTCCACGGCGCGTTACGATCCGAATAGTCTTAGAATGTCAAAATGCTGCCACGCTCTTCATGTCATGCTTTTAAGTTGTGGGTAAAAAAACAATGAACGTGCTTTCACTTTCTGCAGTTTGGGACCCTGTGCGGCTGTTTGTGCATCAAGCGTGATGCAGAGATGAGTGCACGCGTTGGCTTTCCTCTTTTGAGGGTTGTTGTGGGGCAGGCGGAGTGTGGGCACCTTTGCTGCCCTCAATTAATTGGCTCGGCGGCGTCGAGCACACTCCTGCCCCGATGACTCATCCCCCTAATGGCTGCCAGCGCACAGGTGAGGAGGCGGACCCGAATGGAACACTCGGGAATGATTTCTACTGGGAGAACGACCGTCACCAATCCAGCGCGAGAAAGTACCTGCTGGACGAAAAATCATCACACTGCCAGTCAGGCATAAGTCGCAAGGAGCAGTTGGAAAGGTTCCAATATGTGCTAGAGGGAATGTCGGAAAGCCGAGCTTCTCTGAAAATAAACGATTTTGTTTTCACGTGGGGCTGTGCGCAGCAATTTAAATTACAAAATATAGGCTTTGCCTGGTGCAGGATATTCTCTGTAGAAATACCCTAAGAGTAGAAAAATCAGAGGAGCTTTGTATTGTTGTGTACCTGTGCATCTGTAAATAGATTTCTCTCTTTCACAATGGTAAACACCACGACACGAAACAACGGCTAACGTGTTCATTCAGTGCTCTCGCCGGGACATAGCGACCGTTGGTGCAGTGGCACCGGGGGCCACAGAGGCCGATTGAACCCAGATTACGTTTGTACTCAATTCAAACAGCAGCCGAGGGAGGGAAAGTGGAGGCAGTATTTCCTTCCCAGCACTAAGACCAAGGCACATGTCACACTGGCTATTTACTACCTTCGCTGCCACTTGACATGATGTGCTAATATCTGTTGGTATCAGGCGCGCAACGCCCATTGGGCTCAAAGGGCTTCGTGTGTGGCAGCCCGGGCTGAGACAGCTTCCCGGGCACACACACAGCCGCACCCGAGTACTTCACAGGCCTTTAAAAGACCATTTACTTACTTGATGGGAAATCATGTCTGCTATTTTTGTAAGAGTTCTTCACCTTTTGGATTCCTTATAATTTTGTCGCAGCGGGATTCTGACAGCTGCACTTTCTTGGCAGCGGGGCCGCTGCACTTTCCTTAAAGAAGAAAGAGCGGGGCGTGGGAAGCGCGCTAGATTTTCATTACAGGAGAAGAGTTCCCAAACTTTCATAATGAGGGGGGTAGGTTTGTAGTGCCATGCTCTTTGTTGCAAGTGCGAAACTTCTAATAGTAAAAGGGACCCTCACTTTATTTACGGAGGCGAAAAGCACTTGGACCCTCATAAAACGGCAAAAAACTGCACATGCACTCAAATAGGAAACACCGATCGTTCATTGGGGCGGTGAGATTCCAGGTTCTCAACATTTTTTTAGGAGTGGGAAAAAAAAAACAAGCACTTTCATTATCGGCGGGGAGTCCCCACACTATGGCAGAGGAGAAAAGCACACGCACTTTTATTTCACTGGACACTCCTTGCACTTTGCGGCTGTCCGAGGCCCCCGCAGGGGGCCACTAACGAGGGCAGCCCTCTAGTACCAGCTGGGCACCCCACACCCCCGAAGGGGCAGGGACTCAGGGAGGAGTCCCCCAAGCCTTGTCGCAGCGCGCTAGGCGAGCATCACTTCCGGGGCGCGAGGACAGGGGGAGGGGTATATAGGCCTCCCCCCACCATCTTGTCGTCCTCTTTCGCGCGCCCGGACACGCCGTCTTAGTGGTCTTTCCAGCGCGGAGGGTCGTCTTCGTGGGATCGCATCGTGCCGGTCCAGGGTTGCGTTGTGAGGTGAGGTTGTCCCTCCCTTCTTTAGGTACTGCCTGCTGCGGTCCGAGCTTGTGGAGTTCTTAGGGCTCCGTGGAGGTATTGTCTGGGCCTAGCGAAGGCCCGCGGGGTCGTGCTGGCCGCAGCATGGGTTGTGCTGGGGGGGTGCGGTAAGCTGGGGGCGACCGCTTTAGAACTGCCCCCGAGATTGAAATCTCCGGGACTTCCTCCAACGCCTTGGGCTGCGATATGACTCCCCACACTCCGGTGTGGTTGGGAGCTCTTAGAGGCGGCAGACTCCATGTTTATTGTATATGGCGTCAGCGGGGGCCCACTAAGGGTGTCGGACACGCCGTCCAGGTGACGCCGTCGTTCGTGGTCTGGCGTCCGGTTTTGTACCCGTGAGTGTGTTGGCGCTGTAGCCCCCCCCCCCCTCACCCCTCTGGGCTTTCCTTTAGGTCTGTGGCTCCAACCGCGTGTTGGAGCCTGGTCTCACGGGTGAGCTGGGCGGGGGGTCAGGGGCCTGGATGTCCCCGAGCCTTTTGGCCAGGCGGTGTGTTGTGTAGCAGGGGGAAGCAGCATGGGCCAAGGGCCCGCGGCCTGGTCGGGCACGGCCTACGTGCGGGCTCATGGTGGGGGTGGTGGAGTGGGTTTGTGTGGCGTGATGATGCCCCCTTCTCCGCACGTCGTACGGGCCTATCTCCTCACGGCTCTTTGTCGGGCAGTTGTGGGTCATGAGTTCGGATCGTATGCTAATGTGACCAGTCCGACACGACTCATGGTAGGAATGAGAGTGAGCTCCAGCGGCGCAATCGGTTAGCGCGCGGTACTTATACAGCAGTACTTGCACTGAGCCATGCCGAGGTTGTGAGTTCGAGGGCAGCTGAGTGGTTTTTCATAAACCATTTCACTAAAAGTAAAGCTTAAACTAGAGTACAAACGGCCCTTGTTAGTCTTTACTTCCTTTTAATTTCCCCGTACCCAGTGGCATTTATGAGTTATGCTCCGAAAGGGTACAAAGGTTTTTCCCCAGCGAATCCTCGCGGTGTTAATTTTATCAGTCATCCGGGCTGCCAGTTAGCGGTTGGGGGAGCGAGTGCTAGCGGGGTCCATGGTGTCGAGGGCTGTCGGCCGGCATGGGGGACTGGGGTCACAGGTCCGGTTCCGCGAGCGGGGAAAGCTCAGAGCCCCCGCTGTTGCGGTGCTACAAAGCATAGGGTTTGGAATCGGGTCAGCTTTCCCTTGTGCTAGCGAGTATGATCTTTGGTGAGTCGGAGCTTTAGTGCCAGTTTCCGGGGCAGAGGTAGTTACAACTGGAGTAATGGTATTAGTGCACGCGGGCCGTGGTATGTTTCAAGGTGAACCTGCGCTGGTACCAGCCCGAGGGGGAAACAGGCACAACCGGCCTGCTATGCACACAGGTGGGGAATAGATGGATAGTCCGGGGCCCGCTGGGGGCAATTGCGTTTGGCCTCCGGGCGCCCGCTCACCCCCCCCCCCTCGTTTCGGGGACTGCCGACCATGTCTCCAGGCCCCTTGGTACCCGGCACCATTGGAGTAACGATCTGGGGGCCTTTGTCGAGGGTGTCCGCAGTCGGCGGGTGGCTGGTAACAATTAGCCGTGCAGGTGGACTCGCTCCTAGGTTCAGCTGTACAGGGCTGAAAGGCGTGTTTCTTTCTGGTTGCATCGGAGTTAGTGACGGAGGCAGAGTTGGGTTTCCTACCTTTGATTTGCAGGGGAAACCCGAGAGAGAAGAGTCCATCTGTGGTCATTGCTAGGTGCATGTCCTTTTGTAATTGCAACGTTGAAATGTTATTTTGCGGGGCCTGTGGTTTGAGCGTAACCGGTGCTCTGTCAGTAGTGCCTGCATTACGGTAGTGCTCTTCCACATTGGTGTTGGGACTAACACCGGTTTCTCTGCTGGAAGGGCAGCGAGTGCCGCGTGGCTCCCCCCTCAGGGTTGGCGTTCCTATAGTCCAGATGTTAAGTAGCGCTAGCGGTGTAAGAATTCGGCCGCAGGAACCAACTCTTCTATGGTGTCTCTGGCACCCAATACTTCTTCCTGTGTCTCGCAGAGTAGTGCGTTTCGTCCTCGAAGAGCAGTAGCGCTGGGGGCCAGGGTCAAGGCTCTAGCGGAACTGTCTCGCTTTGCAGTAATATGCTTTGAGTGCGATGCAAAGAAACTGCAGGAGTTAAGGTAGCAGAGTGTCCGGCAGTGGTTGTGCATTGGGCAGGAAAAGCACCTCCGGGGAAGACCTGGCTGTGCGGGAGTTGAGAAGCAAACCTTATCTCCGTGTGATTCCTTCAGCCAGTTTTGCTATTTGTCTAAGAGATGACAAGAGTCTAAGACATTTTATGCAGTACAGCTCGATTTCGATGATTCTCTATTGTTTGTTGCTGATAGATGTTGGGGGGCATAGGCTTTTCTCTAGCTCTTCTCCAGTGCTGCGTTTTAGCAGTGCCTGCTTATACTTTGTGATTCTGGCCAGGCCTATGGGACGTTCGCGAGGTGCCTTCCTTCTCTATTGTTTTGGCGTGTGGTGGGTGTGTTCCTTTGGGCCCGGTGAGAGTCCCTTCTGGCCTAGTGGGCTGGCTCTTTGATCCTCGCTCTAACGGACACAGATTTTATCCTGGGGGATACACTCAGCCTTTCTTCCATCTGAGGTCAGCAATAAGAGTCCCTTTGAGTTTGGGTACAAGAACCACTGGTCATGTTGGGCCAAGTCGCCAACGGGCACGTGGTGCGCTCCTCATGTCGCGCTACTGTCTGGAGTTAAAGAGATAGGGAGACCCGGCACGGAGCACCGAGACAGAGTGCAGAGCTGCTTCTAAGGGGGATGCCTCTCTGTGTCGGTTGCGGATTTAGAGGAGGGTGCGTGGCACACCGTGCGGTCATACAGCACATAAATTAAGTCTCATATGGTCATCAATAGTAAACAAAAGTTGACGACCAAGGTAAGATGCTGAACTTTAAGGCGGAAGCATGCTCCTGGGCAGGGCCCCGGAGGATTTGTGCCTGCTGCCATAAAACAGCCTTGGCCAGCGTGCTGCTTGCGGGTGCCTGGCTCGAACTGGTTCCGAGCATCATTTTGCTTTTCCCAACAGCCGGTTCGCGTTATGCTCTGGTGGCTGAACTGCTATTCACGTGTCAATTGTATGTTTTCCCTCATACGGATGTAATTTAACTGGGGCACTTGCGTTTCTCAGGTACGGGATAGCGCAGAACATGCAGCGTCACAGGATATGTTCGGTGGTTCACGGGCACGCCTTGGCTGCCGGATTATAGGGGCGCAGCGTCCTTGCTAGGTGGAACAGCCCTAGTTCCTGCATAAGGGCGATAAAACGTTCCGTTTATAGTCATTTGTTGTCACAGGATTATACCACTGTGTTTGGGCAAAAGATTTAATTTTAATAGCACACAGGTGAGGTGTTTGAGGTCACCGCGGACTGGCAGCTGTAAACTCCGGGGTATCGCTCCAGGCCTACCAGTGTTCGTTCTTTATGTAATAACAGTGTATGGGCGACGGGCAGTCTTTTCAGCATACATCATTCACAGGGTGCACTCCAGGTTCATGTAGGGGCCGTTAACGTGGGGTCCTTACAGTGGTGCCTTTGTGAGTGACCTGCGCAGCGTGTTGGTTGTGGTGCCTTTCCTTGGAGTGGGGATGCTCGGTACAAACTTTGGCTTGTCTCGTTGGCGCCTGGGGGGCGCTGTGGGGGCCGTGCGCTGGTGCAATTGGTTTTGTTTTATTGCATTGAGTGAAGACTTCGCTGCATGGCCGACAAGGTCCTTGTGCCACTAGGGTTTATGTAACATGTGTACATCGCTCAAGGCGCCTCTAAGCCCGGTAATGCGCACCAATGCAAGCCTTAAACCTTGGTGGTCTTAGAGTTTCTCGTTGGTCTAATGGGGGTTATTACAGCTGCAGAGGGGTGAGAGCAGGCAGCAGATCAGAGGTGTGTGCAGGCAGTGGCCAGCAGACATGCCTCTTGGTGGCAGGCCAATCGTTGTCTTTGCCGTGAAGCACTACTGGTACCGGAAATGGTGGTATCTAGTCCCACACTACCAACAGAGTAATGGGATGATGTACTGCTGGGCACTGTTGGACACAGTGTCCAATACCTGCATCAAATGTAGTTGTACACGTGGGCACACACTCATACTTGCAGAGGTGTCCAGGAGGCCAACAATTTGTCATGTTGGAGGGAAAGGCCCTCTAACGTTTTTTGGACATACACGGTTAACATTGTGACTGGTATTCAGGGATGAGCCTGTTCGCCAGCACTCCCTGCTTTTGCAGGTGAGGAAGTTGATATCCTCACCGGTTAACTTTTCTGCCTAAGATCATGTGGGGGCCGGATCTAGAACCGGTGCCTTCTGGTGAGGACGAGGGGAGCTGGCCGCTTATCTGCTGTCGGCGAGCTGTGAATTTTCGGCGCTCACATGCTCAGTCGAGATGTCGTGTTTGATCATGGTGGGGCCAGCCCAAGGGAGGATTTTGCATGGAGTGGGAGTTGACAGTGGTGGTTCGTATGCACTGTTTGATTTTGGATGTCACATTTCAGCTGTCCTGTGTGGCACTTTGTGGCTGCTAGTGGGCCGGCCAGGGAGCGTCCACTCTGGAGACCCTGTTCCCTCCCTCCCAAGAAACTCTAACACCCTCCACCGGAAGCAGAGCAGCCTCTTATCTGCTATGACGTGTGCGCATTAGTACAACACAAAATGCTTACACTGGTACAAACACGTTAATCTTTGTGGCAATAGAACGAGGTCAGACCTTCCACAGTCCTGGTATCTTCGAGTACAGATCATTGTAAACCTGGCACGTTCACCAAATTGCTGCAATTGTGCTAGGATCACTACTACCAGAATTTGGCGGGGGCGGATAAGGGTGGGATTTCATGGGCCCGCCCATGATCAGCATCAGCGTGCTTGCTCCTCAAACCGGGTTAGCAAGATGTTTGTCCCTGATGGAAGCATTGTTAACTGTGCCCACTGCACTATCCCTCTCCCAGTTTGCGAGCAGGGGCTTAATTTAAAAAGCAGTAAGCTGCACAAGAGTAATTCATACTCGGGTGTCTAGTCTGCTCTTCTATGTATGTACACCAACAAGGTTGCAATCAACAAGCATTTCATCCCTCTGAGGTCGATAAAACAAGTACCATGGAGCTGAGTAACAAACATGTTATGCAGAGCCAAGATACCATGGGGTGTACGTGTTACCAAGTACAGTCAGAAGCGGAAATTGTTAATGAATCTGGTGAATACAGTGGGCTCACTCAGCAGGGTAGTAAGCGAGAGCCCAGAACAATTTCCATGGGGCGGAATGGTGGCACAGGCAGCAAAGTTGACAGCCAAATTGACAACGTTTCATTAGTCTTGCGGGCTGCTCTGAGCAGAGCATTTGCAGGCGTAAGTAACAGTTTCCGCTACCAGTTCAAAGGTGCATCTTTCACTAAGTTACTCAGATCACTGGGACAGGAAGTAAGGTGGGCTGGATATCTCTTGCTTCTACCTGCATTGGCACATCTTGTCAGGAGTGATTGTCAAAGGGATTGCACTTCAGCCAGGTATTGTTAGCACCCATCCACACCAAGCCGAGTGTTAAAGTCACACTGGGCCCCATTTACACAGCCCAGTATTAGGCCCTTGTGGGTCAGTGCCATGAATTACTAAAGTGAACTGAACAGGAGGCGTGACCGTGGGTTACGCTAGCAGAAGTTTGGGGAAGAGCTAAACTCCACCCATGGTCATGGTGTAGTCTTAAGTAAGTTGGAGTTGTCACTCTTATTTGACATGGGGTTCGATGCTACACGAGGGCATCGCTGCGCTGCGGCCAGAGCACTGTCTTTGTGTTTCCCAGGGGGGCAGCTAGTGAAGGCAAGGCTCTTCCCAAACCTGGCACCAGAACACAAGGTAGTCAGGGCCAACTTATCTGTTGGGTGACTTGGGTAGGCACCGTGTAGTTGTCACTCCGCGAAGGGGTGAGTTGTCTCCAATAGTGGGCACAATACATATGCGTGTCTGTTTGTGGTATCTCCTAGCGGACCCACTGACGGTGTACTGCAGCTAAACAGGGAACTGGGAAGCTTGGTTTCCGTCACTGTGGCAGGTTTAAAGCATCCAGGGTCGGAGAGGCACAGTAGGTACTGTGCATCTGTGATCCGATGGCAGTTAGGCAAGCGGGGTGCGCTGCGTAAGTTGTAATTACACGAAAGGGTGAGGTGTCTCCAGTAGTGGGCGCAAGACATACATTGTTTCAAACCAGCTTCAATACCATTGTGTTCACCAGGGTAGCAAGCAAAGGGGTTTGTGCATAAGTCTGGGCAAAGGGGCGAAATAAGTGCACCCCAGAACCAAGGGCAGTTGACTATGATCCTGCAGTTAGGCGCAAACGCCCGCCCGGTCAGTAATAGATGCCACGCTGGGTGGTGACGCTGTCAGCCAACAGTGGGCTGCCGTCCCAAGTAATGGGGACACAAGGTGTCAAGCACAAAAGGCTACTATGTAAAAGAACATTTGGCATGTCCAGTGATCAACAAAAAGCTAAATTTAACTGAGCAGGTAATTTTCCACCGCTGGGGTTGCCCTGGGGTGGGCAGTGTGAACGCCCCTGCCCCCCTATCCGGGGGCTCTCGCAGGGAGGGTTCTGGCCTGTCGACTTTTCCTGCAGTTAAGGTCAAATGCCCTGCCCGGTTAGCTATATTAGCCTCACTGGGCGGGGGTGCTGTCAGCTAACACATTGTGCTGCGTCCCCAAGAAAGGGGGGCACAAGGTGCCAAGCACAAAAGCCAAGGCGAGCAGTGTGAACCCCCCCCCCCTCCTATTCGGGAATATTCTGGGATGAAGGGCAAAATAGGACTTAGCCAATCCTTAAAGTTAGGCACCATATGGCAGCCAGTGCGCACTGCATTAATCAGACGGATTCTCTAGCTGGTATCCCTAGGGGGGTTCACCACGAAGGGAGCTGAGCTGGCGAAATTCCCATAAGAAATAAGGGATGCACGGCAAGGGCAGGAGGGCACCCTGGCTCATCGTCACACACGGCTAGTTATGGACAATCCTGTGCGTCATGAGTTAGAAAGCAAATGGACGGTGCAAAGGTTAAAGTATAATCCTTCTCGCCCGAATAGCCAGAAGTAGGCAGATGGGTGTGGGAGCGGTCTCCCAACAAGCGGGCAGCTGTCCCTTAAGTGGGGACACAGGTGGGCTAGACACACCGTCCTAGCAGGACGGCAGCTAGGTGAGCTCAGCAAATTCATGGGGCAATGTGAGCCAGGGAATCTGATCTGCCCCGCCCAGAGTTGGCACGGGGCTGAGTTATGTGAAGTAGTGGAACTTTCCCACAGGAGGGTGGATAGTTCTTGGCACATATTTACAGGGCAGAAGGGCCTTTGCGTTGCATTAGACACTAGCTGATCCAGGCTATCGGCAAGGGCTATTGTGATATAGATGGGGTTCATCTATCACCAGTGGGAGGGATCTCTTCCCAAGCTTTGCAGGAGGCCTGGAAATGAGAGGTTGCAGGTGAGAAAGGAGCTTTTGGTGGGGGGCTCTGGCGGCGACGGTGGCCACCTCCAGAGCTGTGGCGGAGTTACAGGGCGATCTGGAAGCAGAGGGGTACAGAAGGGTACCTCTGCGCGGCACCATGGTGGGTGCCAGAGCCAAATCCTAGGAGCCTCATGGGAGGTTCCTGGAAAACCGTGTCGGCGCCCCGTTAGTCCTTCGGGCGGTTGTGGGCCTGAACAACCGGGGGGTTTGCTATGCTACGCTCCGCCCTGAAAGGGGCGTGAGTAATAAGGGACCATGTGTCACGTGATCCGGGAAGAGGATCACCAGAAGTGGCAGCACAGATGGGGTTCGCCCCAGTGCTGCTTGACTCATCAGGCGGGCAGGCGGCCCAGACGGTTGCCTGCCCTTGGATCGCCCGTAAGATAACCCACCATATTACATAACGGTGTATGTAATAAACCTGCAGCAATTTTACCCAAACAAGAAATGTGTTGTGTGTTTATTTATGAGCATACATGTTACGTTGGAGGGGTGGGGTAGGTTGCCAATGCTGGTACTATGCGGCTGTCCGAGGCCCCCGCAGGGGGCCACTAACGAGGGCAGCCCTCTAGTACCAGCTGGGCACCCCACACCCCCGAAGGGGCAGGGACTCAGGGAGGAGTCCCCCAAGCCTTGTCGCAGCGCGCTAGGCGAGCATCACTTCCGGGGCGCGAGGACAGGGGGAGGGGTATATAGGCCTCCCCCCACCATCTTCTCGTCCTCTTTCGCGCGCCCGGACACGCCGTCTCCCACCCTACCGCTTACCCGGCGTGGTTCGTGGCAGGCAGGAGGCAGAGAATGTTGTAATGTTGTCTTTTTTCGTTGCAGGCGGAGTTACAGGGCGATCTGGAAGCAGAGGGGTACAGAAGGGTACCTCTGCGCGGCACCATGGTGGGTGCCAGAGCCAAATCCTAGGAGCCTCATGGGAGGTTCCTGGAAAACCGTGTCGGCGCCCCGTTAGTCCTTCGGGCGGTTGTGGGCCTGAACAACCGGGGGGTTTGCTATGCTACGCTCCGCCCTGAAAGGGGCGTGAGTAATAAGGGACATGTGTCACGTGATCCGGGAAGAGGATCACCAGAAGTGGCAGCACAGATGGGGTTCGCCCCAGTGCTGCTTGGCTCATCAGGCGGGCAGGCGGCCCAGACGGTTGCCTGCCCTTGGATCGCCCGTAAGATAACCCACCATATTACATAACGGTGTATGTAATAAACCTGCAGCAATTTTACCCAAACAAGAAATGTGTTGTGTGTTTATTTATGAGCATGCATGTTACGTTGGAGGGGTGGGGTAGGTTGCCAATGCTGGTACTATCCCTGCGGGGAAATTACATGTGGAGCCGCCAACACTTTTATCCCAGAGGAGAACAGTCCATAGCCTTTCACTAAGAGGTGGGTTAGAAGGATAGCATGACTCGGCACTTTCTTTACACGGAGAACACCGCACTATTATTCCAAAGGAGAAAGGCTCCTGCACTGCACTTTCATTAGATGGGAAGAGCCTCCCTACTAATAATGCAGATGAGAAACGCATTTGCATTTCGGAGGGAAACCCCCCATACAGGTTCCTTACTGGAGTGTCCACCTTGCTTATCGGCAGGGCACAAGTCCTATAACAAGCATTTGCAATGCAATAGGTCTCGCAGTTACAAGAGTTTCAGCTATTGGCATTGTAAATAACAATGCCTTTTATTTAGGTTTTTAAAACAAAAATAAAAGGCATTATTATTTGCAATGTCAATAGCTCAAACTCGCGTAAATGCGAGACCTATTGCATTGCAAATGCTTGTTACCAGTAGGCTCGAGACCGAACTGGCATGCACCTACGCCAGTGTTAAAAGCAATCCTTACAGCAGACACACAGCAGAGGCAGCCAACTAAACCACAACAAACAAACTAGAGTTGGGCAAGCCACAGTCTGGAAGCTCGAGTCAGATGCCTGCCTCGGGCTCAGCACCAGGCCCAGCTTTCATGTGGCTTCTGCCTACCTTCCTCACTCAACCCTCATACATCCAGTTGAAAGCAAAGCAGTAAAAATTGAGGTAAAAAGGACAGACAAATGAATACCCATTTAGTGGCTGATTTGTATGAAGTGAAACCAGAAAACAAGGGATTAAGACTGGCTTCCATGTTCAACCAAATTGTGTGATCTTGTGCAATTATTCCCCCACCCCCCCCTCCCTCCCTCCCTCCCTCCCTTCTTTTTCTTCATTACCGCATATGAAAGCCCCTTCAAATACTTGAGTTCGGAAATCGAGCTGTACAAAAACGTAATGTGTTTAATGTAATGGACTAGAATGTCGCTCCATCTATAAGAATCTAGGTGATTTTACAGGGTGCACGTGACAGCGGACTTGCCTCATGGTTCACTAATGGAATTGTTGCCAGGGAGGGAGCAGGAACGGTTCTAAGTTCATGTCACTTTTAGTAAGTACCTCTCACCGCAGTGATATAATGAAAGGTATTAATGTCAAAGCTTCCACATGTTTCAGTAATACACTTTTTGGAACTTTGAAGAGACTTTTTAATCATAATTTACGCGAGGTTAGTGGCATGGTTTACATGGAAACATTTTCAGGGCTCTGCTCCTGCGCGGGCTCTTAGAGACAAGCTAGACCCTGGGTCTTGGCTCGCCCTGTTAATGTATTGGCTCGCCCACCTCTAATATTGTGAACTAGAAGTGTGTACGCTTGTTTCAGCTTAGAGACGGCGATCTTACTTGAGAGCAGCGTTAGTAAATGCAAAAACATCCTGGAACAGGCAAGTAGCAACAAAACACCACATCCTCTTGACCCAGCAATGTGATTACTTTCACTATGTTCTATTTCTCTCTTGCTCATGCCCACATTTCAACGTTTCCACCACCAGGCGGAAGGAACAGACTGACATCGCACCTCAAAGTCTTTGATATCCGCGATGGGACGGCACAGAGCGGGGTCCGAGCAGGGGCAAGAAGCAGCAAGCTGCGCGAGCTCCTGGAGGAAGCACAGGGCGAGGAGCCAGACACAACCGCCGCACCAGAACCTCGCCATCCCAGCCTCTGTAGCAACACTTCTTCCTGCTTCGGGTATAGACTGAATCAACTGAAATAAAAGAAGGACTGAAATTCGATGCTCGAGCACAAGGTGATTTACTCTTTGTGCTTTCAGTCTAAGGTTCAAAAGGGCATGTGGTTTCTCTCAATTCACTGCTGTTGTTCCAATACAAAGAAATGAAATGCAACGATGTGACTGGTGTACCACATCTTCAATACTTAAAAAAAGCTTTCCTCGTTTGCCACGCATTGCATAGCTGCCGATTGGTTCTATAGCTATGTGTACCCCCGGCCAGTTCTGTGTTTTAGCTAACTTCGCGTTGCATTGTGTGACTTGTAGTATTGTTTTGACATTCTTAACGCTGTTTCTACATACGTTTCATGCCGTTGAAAGTGCTTCCTTTCTCATAATGCTCAAATTCTGTGCAAGTATTTACAATCTCTGTAAGTTTGCTCGATTATGTTACCTGTTCTTTGCTTCCCCACCTTTGATATTGTACTACAGTCCGTATGACTTCATGCTATTCACATAGAAGAGAAAAATCAGGACCTTTTCAAAGCAGCCAGTATGGCACTCAGGGGAAAATGGCGTAACGCTCATTCACTCACATATTTCCCAACACATATTTTCTGCACTCTTTGTGAAGTTGAATTGAAAACTGGGTTAGGAAATCATTCCAATATCAACGCAGCTTCAATTGTTACATTGATTTGTAATCCAAGTTTCAATCCACTTACTTTCTGGTCTCACCTCCCTGAGCTCCCAACGTTGCACTGTGCCCCCTCTCTCTCCCCCTCCCAACGTAGCACTGAGTCAACCCACTGAGCTCCCATAGCGACAAAACTCATCTCCTGTAGGTTTTGAATGGAGTTTTGTCAGGACCCAGGTGGGTTCCTGCACACAGCCCACTGAGCACCTGTCAGCTCCCCACTCAACTCATGTAGGGGCCCCAATGAACTTCTGTAGAGATTCCACTCAAATCATGCTGGGCCCCGCTTAGCTGGTGTAGGCACCCCACTCAACTCATGCATAGGCACCCCACTAAACTTGTGTAGGGGCCCCACTGAGCTACTGTCAATACCCTACTCATCTTATGTAGGGTTCCCACTGAGATCCTGTCAGCACCTCTCTCCACTCATGTAGGGTCTCCATTGAGCTCTTACAAGCTCCTAATTGACCTTCCTGTGGCACCCCACTGACCCAGGTCTTGTAGGCACCGGGGGCACAGCAAGGGTGCCAGGGGATCTAATGCATGCTCAGTAATCACCCCTCCACTGGTTTGGTAGTAACAGTCATAAATTAAGTACAGTGTACCGCTCACACTTTTGGGGTCGGCTGCTACTGCTTCTGCTGCACTAATAGCTACCCCTCCTGCAGGCAGTCAATAAGTTCCTGCAGAGCTCCTCGAGGAACCCGGATAGGTTTCTGTGAGTACCTAATTGGCTCCCTGCTAGCACCCAATAAAACGCTCACCCATCACCCCTAAGATCCTGCAGGCATGACCTGAGCTTAATTGTGTGGCAGCATGCCACCCTCTCTGTACACACTGAGCTTTCTTTCTCCCTATGCCCCCTTTACAACTCTCGTCACTTTGCTTTAAATAGGTCTTTTCCTACCCCTTTCACCTTCCCTTGCCACTCTGTCTCTTCTGTTCATTATGTACGCCTCATTCTAGTGCAGGCCCTCTCTTTTTTAACTGTTCTCACCTTCATGTCATACCCTTCCTATCTGTTCTCTACTTCCCTCAGGCTCTCCCTTGGGTTCCCATTTCTGGTTTACTCCGTGGCACTTCCCTCCACCCTGTCTGGTACACTATGACATATCATTTTTGCCACTGGCACTCTGCTTCTGCTGTGAAGCAGGGGGACTGTGCTCCTATCAGTGGCACAGCTCACCTCTGCATTTGAGGGTCAGACTGGAACAGAAAAAAGGCCCATGCACCAACATAAAAATGGTACCTATTAGCACAACCGGTTGCAAATTGGAGCCGTTTTTAACTTGTGAAGACATGCTGTATAGGTGTTATGCAAGGTGTAGGAGACGTCTTGCATTTGTGGTTGCTGCAGCCAATGTTTGTGGTAATATCAGGGAAATCAACAGTAAAAACCAGTCCACCAGACGAGCAGCAGACAAACATTACTAGTCTGTTAATGGCTACTACACATGCTTGCACTAACCTTTAGTGGATTATTTTCTTTAACCTTGATGCAGAATATTTTCTGGATGCAGCAGATGAGTAGTTCAAGCTGGAATGCTGACAGATGAATGCTGTAGCCGTCGGGAAGATTGTAGGCCTGGGCGGAGTTCTGCTACGCGGTACTCCACGAAGGGACAAAAACACTCAGAAAAACTACGCGGAGTTCCGCAAGATGTGGAGTGCATTACCTAGTGCCGTTCCCACTGATTTTTAGTGCCAAGTGTTTGTCCCGTGCTGTAAAATCAGCACGCATGGCGTGCAGCGCAAGAGGGCGCTGCTTCTTTCTGCTTCTCGAGTAGAAGTTCTACTCGAGCGGCAGCTTCCTCAACACAAACAGAAGGTTTCTCAACGAGAACGGTAGCGACCATCCGCGACCGCCAGCGTTGAGAAATCTCTCTGGGAAACATTCTAGCGTTAGATTTTCCTTGCTCGCTCTCACCAACTTACCGTTGGCGAGCGAGGGAAAAACTCCACTACGCGGATTGGAGCGGAGTTTTTCGGAACTCCACGAGCTCTGCGGAGTGCGAAAATCTCCACTAACTCCGCAAACGGAGCGGAGTTCACCTCCCAGGCGTAGAAGATTGTAAAGAGATGCATCTTTTTGCATGATTGCACCAAATTTTGGACTGATGCTACAGTTTTTTTTTTTTACACTCAAAGTACACTGAGATCTGCCAAACAGACCACAGTGCCAGCGCTCTGGTCCTTAAAAAGGCATATGTCTAATTGGGTCAGACACAATTGACATAAGTTAACTTATTTATAAGTCCTTAGTATATGGTACCAAGGGGAGCCAGGGCCTGTGAGTTAAGTGGCCCTTGTGGACTGGAGCACTTATTCTGCCACCACAAGTGTGACAATACAAATCATGACTCCCACCCTGCTATTGCCAGATGGCAGAGCAATTTTTAAACTGCTAACTCAACTTTGGTATTCAAACCGATGGGAAACCCCTTCCTTTTTAATATTTATAAGTCATTCCTAAAGTAGGCCTACTGAGCCCTAAAGGCAGGGTGCATTATAATAAAAAGATGGACATGTGTTTTATTAATTTTGCATGTCTTGACAGTAAAAACCCTGCATTGTCGTTTTTGCTGTGGAAAGGCTAGTAGCCCCATCGGGGAGTATGGTATTACATGCCAACAACTCAACATTGCTAATTTCCAAATGGGACTAATAAATATAGTACTTTAAGATAGCCAATGAATCGTTACATTAAACCCAACTTGTTGCTCAAGTCAAATTTATTGTAAATGTGATACTTTAGAAAGTTGCCACTTTGTTTCCCAAAGTTTCCAGTAGTCGTTTACAGTTACACACAAGCTGTTGTCCTCAAGATAGCCTTTTGCCCTCCTGGGGAGGGGTGAGAATGACTCTCAGGAAGGGAAAAAAAAGACCTGCCAAGGAAAGAGGTATTGTCTCCTCCTGGCAGGATGGCTAGAATGGGTGTGAGGCAAAAAGGCGAGATTCAAAGGAAAGCTGCCTTTGAAGAGCAAATGGTAGTCACACACAAGGGGGGCTGCTCTTTTGTTTTAGCAGTCAGGCTGGCGTCCCGCACAAAGAGGGAGAAACTATGGTTAAACCAGTTTTAGCCCCAAGGTAGCAACACCTCTGAGTTGGGCTAGAGAGCTCCACTCACCATGAGAATGGTTCTGCCATGTTGATAGTGGGCAGAACAGTGCATTCTGGGCTAGCTAGGAGCCACATTTTGCAGGAAGTCATCAGGCGGGAGGGGACCTAGTATCCCATTAGCTAGTTAGTTGCCACATCCCCCTAGGCTCATAGTGGGCATAAAAGTGACACCCCTTGCACTCAAACCTCAGATTACAGCTGTACTGGAGAGAGAGGACAGATGGAGGACTGCCCTGCTGTTCCCTGAATCCAGGAAAGAGAGGCTGCACCAAAGGCTGGATTGCACCTTCTGCATCTTGGGCTTAGCAAAGAAAGGACTGTGTCTGTGGTGCCACGCTCATATAAAAGTCGTCCTTGAGCCCCAGAATCAGAAGGTGACTCCAAAAGTCAGTTGGCTGACTCCCCGTTACAGCGCAGGGCCATTAAAGCTGAGAAGTCTGCTTCCTTAAGAGCTCAGCACCAAAAAGCATTACCGCTGCTGGACTCCGAGCTCAAGCCGGGAAGACTGAACCCTGCCCCTCAAAAGATGCATGCGAGACCGCTGGACCCGGGAGAGTTGTCAAAGTGCAGTTTGGTCGCCCAGCACAGAGGTTACTGCAAGTTAAGGAGAACCGCTGATTTTGTTGTTAACAGGAGACCAGCAGACAAGTGGCAACTGGTTTTGTGCTGGACTTCACCCGGACTTCGTGGGACATTGACCCTTGAGGCAAAGGTTGCCGCACCTTTGCTTGTGGACCAAGGGGTAGCTACAGGAAGACCCTCAACGCCAGGTCAGCATCCTTGAGCATCTTCAGCATCCTGCATCCCTTGCATCAGGACTAATCCACTAACTTCCATGGTGGTTCACCCATAGGACCTGGAATTGGACTGGAGACAGCTTAAACTACGAAGTAACTGTTAAACTGGACTAAGTGGTCCCTGTGACTGGCTCACTGTCAGAGAGGGTCCCCACAAGAGTGCCCTTAAAGCGGCTTTCAGGTTGCTCGTTATGGCTAACCCTAAACCATGAGTCACAGTAGATTACAACCATTTATTGCCTTCATTGAAAATCTGTGATTTATTGTTTTTTCAAAAAATTCATAACTCCGGAGTCCTTGGCTGGATTTTTGTCATTGAGGTGTCTATTTAAAGATAAAAATAAAACCTATTTTTATAAATGGTGTCAAATTTTATTGTGTTGTGTTTTCTTCTTATTTAACTGTTTTAGTACTTCTTATTGCTTTACACTTGTTCCTTTGATAAAGGCTGACTGCTCTGAGCCACCGCTAACCAGGACTGAGCTAAGGTTTTACAAACAAACCTGACTGGACCTGATATAGAATTGTGTCTTATTTACACAGTGAGGTCGCACAACCACATAATATAATAAATCACTTTGCTCACAAAGACGAAGTGTTGTGAAGAACTGGGAAGTATTCATGACGCAACTCAGACATGTCCTCTCTCTGCAAAAGCCAGTAAGACAGCAAGAGCTGATGTATGGGGTTTAAGGTTATTTAGTGCCACACCCAAGCTGGCCACTGAGCAACATGGGTCCAGTTTCTCAGATCCTTAAGGTTCTTAGGTGCCAAATAGGAACAGGGAATCCATGTGAGATACCCAGAGGCTAGCAGACCGAGCCCGCTGCGGGGGGCGCGTGGCAGCGGAACAGGCATTGTATGCTCATTCAGGGGTTGTTTTGATGGGGTGATGAAGCTTACTGCAGGGTACCACAAGGGTGGGACTTGGGTTCAACATCAGATACACGTGCTCATGACAGCAAGACGCTAGATTCCCTAGCCCTCAAAGCAGCTTTACAGTCCAGAAAATCAAGGTAAAGTTAGAGACACACTCTTCAAACCCATAACTGGATGCACAACAATTTCCGCAAGTAAACAATCTTCTCTTCTCTATTGTGATCAGCTCCCCACCCCCTCAAAGTGGGGTTGCAGCTGTTTTTAATGGGTGAACTTAGCTTTGATGGCCAACAGTCCCTCAGCATACCAAGCTAAAGTTATTGCCCATTCTCCACCTAGGGGTACTCCAATGTGACACAGTTCCTGACTTACAAAGGTGCCTTACTATAAAAGCAAACTCAAAGAAGATATTTCTTAATCAGGTGCACTGTCACCATTTGCTTCTAGGTGCACCCATTGAAGGGCAGTGTACCACATATGTATTATGGTCCATGAAACACATATATTGTGCGTTTGTCTTTCTAGATTATGATGTTGTCTTACAAGCACTGCTGAACTGTATTGTTCTCAGTGAGGCTGCCTCTCGGCTTATCGGAGCAATTTCCTTTATGGATGGACATTTCTGGTGGATCATGAGTAGCTGCAGGAACGTATGAGACAAGATGGCTCTTAAAGTTACATTACAAGAATACCTGTATGTTAATGATGACTCTGTCATAACAAATGAAACACTGAATATCCACCAAAGTGTTCATGTGAAGCTTTTGCAGGATATGACCCTTAAAAAGTGGCAAGCACATAATGAGCAGTCAGTTGTAGAATATGAAATTAGCTCCCCATTTTAGCACCTTAATGCCCTCCGGTGCTAATTAGGGAACATCCAAAACGACAACAGTGAGAGGGCCTTTTTTTGTGAACATTTGAAATGGATTTTACTCCCAAGGCCAAAATTCACAATACCTTTTTAGGAGAAATTACTTAGGGCCTCATTAGAATGGTGGTCGGACTTACGGCCGACTGCCATTCACTGGGAAACGGGACCGCCCGACTACAAGTCAGCGGTCCCGTCAGCCGAATTAGGATGCGACTGCCACCACAGCAGTCGCAATGTCTATATATTTTGTATTGTGGCGGGTGCTGCGGTCTCCAGCATACGCCTCAGTACAAAAAATGCACATTACACATATCCCTGCACTACGTGGCAGGCACCATGCAGTGCTTGCCACATGGTGCAGGGATATGTAGGGGGCACCATAGGTGCCCCCCTAAACCCAAAACTGAGAGCCAGGGAGCGAAGGGGGGCCCGCTACGGGCCCCCAATGTCCCCATCCGCCAGCCTTTTCATGGTGGGTAAACCGCCATGAAACGGCCGGGGGGAGGGACATCATAATCCCTACGGCGGTGCCTGGCAGGCACCGCCACCATTGTAGGGATCGATTTTTCCTCTGACGTGGTAGGATCCGTGGCGGTCGGTCTCTCCAACCGCCACCCATCCACCCGCCATCCTAATGTTGCGGGCGGAAAACAATATTGCGATGGCGGTGGGACTGCCACCGACGGGCTGTCGGTGGTGGTCCTACCGTCATCGTAATCAGGCCCTTAGTTTCCTGCTGATCACTTTATTGAATTATAATATTACAACAGTGATTGTTCCACCTAACCTGTGTCTCATAACCCTAAAGCTGCTTTCTCAAGGCATTGATGTGCATTTTAGTGAGCCAATGATAATGATCAAAATTGTTACGAGAAATACTGAGAAAAGAAACAAGTATCTATTATTTTATGACTTCTAAAAGATATACATGTGTACTGAACCAATGGATAAACATAAAATTTAATGTGGTGTCTAGATTGATGCGCCAAAATTAAATCTGCATAAGGCCCCCTTGCTAAGTTAGATAGTATCACAAATACACATTACTGAAATTGCGTCCTAATTGTACACTGGCTACATAATATATATTCATAAATCACATTTGAAAATCCAATTGTAATAAATGCACACCTAAAAATAGCCAATACTGTTAATACAAACAGATACCTCAAATAAAATCAGGTTAAATTTCTGTAGCGGTCATTCACTGGAATCATAAACAAATAAGTTACTTACAGTCGCTGTTTCTGGTGAATACGCTCTATCTAACAGACTGGTGTAAAGTCATAAGTTCAGGCCAACTGTTATGGAGCGTGGGCCAGATACAGGGACCAAGTTAGTCCTGCTGAAAAAGTTACCATCTCCAAGTCCAGCACGAAGAGTTCCATTTGCAGAGGAGGAGGCCGTGAGGAGCAGGGCAGGTGTTGCCGATGGTCGTTGCTCTATCGCAAAGATCTGGTCAGCTGTCGCGGATGGTTGTTGGTGGAACTTCATATTGGAAGTTACCATGGACTGTTGCTGCTATAGCGCGAAGTGCAGATCTCGCGTTGCCAGTCGTCACTGATGGATGCTGTAGCACAAAGAGTCATGTTCACCGGAGCTCTGCATGAAGGTCATTGCAGGTGACACAGTCTCGGCGCGAACGGGCCCCTTTTGCGGTCGAAAGGAGTCCGAAACTTCAGAATGTCCGCATTTTCTCAGTAAAAGCTCAGCTGATGCCAACCAAAGGACCAGGACCCAGGGAGGCACCTCTTAGGGATCAGGAACTCACTATAGCAGAGGCCAATATGGCTCAGGCAGGTCCAATTGCAGGCCCAGGCAAGTTCAGTGCAGCAGGTCAACTTGGGCGGTTGCACGGAGGCCTCTGGAGTTTGTTGTGTCACCGTAAATCAGACAGGTGGTCAGCCAACTGACCCTTGGAGTCACTCAGGTTAGCCTGTGATGAAGGGAGCAGGTCCAGTCTTCCTTCTCAGAGAGCAAGGAAGTCCTCAAGAAGCAGGGCAGTCCTCTGGTAGCAGCAGGAGGGTGGCAGGGCAGACCTTCTTCTATAATACCCACAGGTCCAGGAGTGTACTAAAGATTTGCTCTGGAGGTCCAATATTTATTCCTGGTGCCAGCCTTTGTGTCTGGGGGAGGACCCTGTCATACCCCCACATCTGGTTATAGAAAGTTCTTCCCTTCCCCTGTCAAGGCTCCAAACTGTCTGAGGTGACAATAGGCCAGTGTCAGGATCCTGTGTGTGTGTGCTAGAGCCCACCCTTTGAAGTGTAAGTGGGGCACGGCACAGCTCTGCCCCAGCTATCCTGGCAGGATGGCCTAACCTGCCCACATCTAGTTCCCTTTGTGTCACTGCATGTGAGGAATACACAAACCCCAAGAGCAGAGCCATTCATAGTCATGTAATTCAGGATACTGACAGAGGGCACAAATGGATGGGACAGGGAAATGACAACTTTCTAGAAGTGGCATTTTCAGAACTGTGACTTAAAATCTGACTTTACCACTAAAGAGAGTTTTAAATAAGGGGGTCGATAAATTCCGCTCCGCCAGCGGAGTTTTGCCCACTCCATGTTACACTTGTAACATGAAGATCCGGCAAAACTCTGCCAACTGCCACATGGCTGGGCTTTTTCTCATGCGCAGTTCACCAACAGTAAGTTGAGAAGCAAGAATTGACGTCCCCTAGCCAGATTTTCTCAACACGGGTGGTTGTGGGCAGTCGCGACCATTCGCGGAGAGAAAGCTGCCTCTCGAGCATAAAATCTACTCAAGCAGCAGCAAAGAAGCAGCGCCCTCTGGCTTGCCGCGTAGTACCGTTCGCGCTGATTTTACAGCGCAGAACAAGCTCCCGGCACTAGAAATCAACACGATGTGCCGATTCCGCCTGCTTGCGGAACTCTGCAGAATCTCGTGGAGTTTTTGTGTTAATCTGCTGAATTCCACAGAGGGAAACTCCGCGAGTTCCGCCCACCCCTAGCTTTAAATTACATTTTGTTTGAGTCTAAAAGCCTATCTCTATCTGTTCCCAATCTAAAGTTAGCACTTATTAAATGTAATAAGGTAACCCAGCGTTAGTCAACAGGAGAGATAGGAGTGAAAAACAACTTTAGGATTTTTTTCATTGTCAGAATATGTAAAAAGTAAGTACACATGTCCTAATTTTTAAATATAATGCACCCTACCATATGAGCCTCTAGGACCTACCTTAGGGGTGACTTATAAGTACTGAAAAGGAAGGTTTAGGCCTGGCAAAAAGGTTTATTTTGCCAGGTCGAAATGGCAGTTCAAAACTGCACTACAGGCTGCAGTGGCAGGCCTGGGACATGTTTTAAGGTGCCACTTTAGTGGGTGGCATTATGACCGCTGCAGACCCATTAGTAGCATTTAATTCACAGGCCCTGGGTGCATGTAGTACCATATACTAGGGACGTACAATTAAATTTAATGTGCCAATCCAATGTAGGCATATGTTACCATATTTTAGGGAGAGAGCACAAGCACTATATCATTGGTAAAGTGCATAGAGTCCTAAAAGACAACAAAAAAAGTTCCTCAAAGAAAGGGAGTGAAGACAAAATGCCTAAACAATGCATCAGAATGCGATCTGTTTCTAAATTGTCTATCCTTTCTTTGCAACGATGAACCGAACAAACCGCTGATCATTCACCCTGTAGTCCTTAGTTTTATCAATGTAGAAACTAAGGGCACATCATGGGTCCAAATGGAGCAGTATCTCCTCCTCTTTAGATGGATGGGGTGGAGAAAAATGTGGGGAGTAGGATAGACTGCCCCACATGGAAAGCGGACACCACTTTCAGAAGAGTAATAAGTACCAGCTTGTTAGGGAAAAAGGTAACATATGGCAGCAGACGTGACAAGGTCTGCAGCTTGTTGATGTGATGTGCAGAAGTGACGGCAGTGAGAAACACAGTTCGAAGGTCAAGTGCCTCAGTGTACAGAGGAGAAGAGGCTCAAAAGGAGCATATATCAGAAAGGTTAAGACCAAATTAAAGTCCCAATGTTCATTACGAAGGGATCCTGGGTGAGTAGAATAATGAGAGTTGATCCGGCAAACAAAGAAAGACTGAAAGGACAGCTAAGTGTCCCTGAACAGTAACCACAGCAAAGCGTTGCCAGGCCAAAGACAAAACAAACAATAGAGCATTAGATAGTTTCATCTGCAGGACGTTGGCTTGTACTTCTGCGCATCATTTGACAAATGTATCCAATAGCCAGAATAAAAAGATTAAGTGGAACGAAGGCTGGCAGCTAGAATGACATTCACCACTTCCATGAGAAGATCAAAACCTCTCAGCTGGTTCCGTTCAATCTCCTTTCATGGAGGTGTAAATGGTGGCAGTTCAGGTGTAACAGACTACCCAGCTGTTGTGACAGCATATCGCCCCAAACAGACATTTAAAGTAGATTACGTATGCTTATAGTCAGGACATCAGAGTACCAAACCTTCTGAGCCTGATCTGGGGCTTTTGAAATGAACTGTGCCTGGTCCCGTCTGACCTTCTTCTAGACCTGCAGGATCATGACAGAGATGAAAATGTATATAGGAGTCCAGTGTTCCACCGAAGGGGGAGGGTATCTTCTAGAAAACCTCATGGAGGAAGCTGTAGAGCATAGAAGACCAGACAAGGAGTATTTAATGAGTTGGCAAACAGATCTGCTAGGGAGGCGGCCTACTGTGCAAAGATACCCTCAGCCACTTCTAGGTGCAGATGACACACGTGGTCAGCAAGCTGATGCTTGCTGAATTTGTCTGCCCTGATTTTGAGGAATCCCACCAGGTGATTGACCTTCAGAGAAAAGTTGGGAAGAGCCCGCCATCTACAAAGTCTCAGCGCCTCCAAACAGAGGGCACATGACCCCATCAACTGCTTGTTGCTGTATGACACGGCTGTCATGATCTCTGTCAGGACCTGGATCGTCTTTCCTTTCCCAGAACATAGAAAAGTCTTTATGGCCAGCCCTAGAGCATTTAGATGATAGCACTGCTCCATCTGAGACAAGATACCTCTGATCTCCACCTCATCCAGGTAGCTTCCCCAGCCCAGGGTTGATGCATCTGTCACCAGTGTAAGCTCTTGTGGGGAAGGAAACCAACCTGCCATGTGTCAGATTTGTGCCCTTAATCCACAAACTGATGGTTCTGAGCCATCTCATCAAAGATGTCGATTTTGTTGAAAAGGTCTTCCTATTTCTGGGCCCACTACAGCTCCCTTTGAAGGGACTGCAAATGCCCATGGGTGCAAAGCACCTGTAGGATACACCATGCCAAGAACCCAAGAAGTCTCAGAACCAACAAGGCTGGAAGAGAAGCTCTTGCCTGAAACATCAGGATCAAAGCCTGAATGTTCCAGAATTTTTGCGGATGCAGGAAGGTTTTTGGGCTACTGTGTGCTGAATGGCCCTGATTAAGGTTGGCGATGGGATCTGTTCTCGATGATGGAGAACCACAGGGTGTACAGCATGAAACTGTTTCTTGAAAATGGGGTGAGACTAACTGTTGCGGACCCACCTACAGCAGCCAACCATCAAACCATCAAAGTACGGGAATACATATATTCATGTTTCCTGTCCTGCAGAAAGTATTTTACCTTTGTAAATTACAATATAAGGCCCAACATCAGGATGGTGAATTGGAAGTGCTCTGGCCCCACCACAAGACAGAAATAATTCCTGTAGGACTGGCACTGAAAGTCCACGGTCGGCAGGTCCAGAGACACTATCAAGTCCTCGGGGGTCCAAGGCCAGCAGATCTGAGGAACTGTCAACATTTTTAACTTTTTCTTTTTGAGGAAGGAGTTGAATAGGCTGAGGTCTAAAACCACTTCCAGACCCCTGTCCATCTTGGGAACCATGCAGTACTGAGACAAAAATTATAATCCTTTCTAGTCCTCCAGTACTGGTTTGACTGGTTCTTTGGTGTGTAATCATCATAATTTCATTTGACAGACTACCTGTATGTTCCGTTGATGTCCCAGATGAAACAGGATGAATGTGGAGAGGAGAGTCCAGAAGAAAACAGCATAATCCACTTGGATCATCTGGAGACTTGACATCTAGAAGTACCAGTAATTCAGTCAGTGCTGGATTCGGCTGCCCTTCGGTCTCAAAGTGAGCTTGGAGGGCGAACTAAAGAGGTTTGGGATCGGTGCCAAGTGAAGAGGACAAGGAATTCTGCTGCTGTTGTTTAACTTGACGTTTGGCACAGCCCATATCCTACTACAAAACGTCCACCTGGGTTACTGTATGGGTATTGAGGGCTTTAGCCGGTGATATGTGAAACCCCTCAAGTATCATCTGAACTTCTTGTACTGCTGATCAAACCGATGTGCACATGAAAGTGACTTTAATGAATTGGCCAAAGCTAGCCTGTATTTAAAAATCTTTAATGCTGCATCAGCTTCCTCACCAAAGAACGTACATCCAACAAAAGCATGCCCATAGGAGAGCCATGGATATCCCTTGAGCATACTGACCATCATGTTGTGTGGTACTTGTCTACAGGTTGGGCTAGCAACACCTTGTTTTCCATATCGCAAAGTGCGTGAGTGTAACATCCCAGCAGGCAAACTGAGTTCAGAGAGCATAATGCCAAACTTGCTGTAGAAAAGACTATTTTGACCATAGCATTGATTCATTTTGACTCCCTGTTAAGAGGAATGGAAGGAAAAGAATTTGGGTTCACTTTAATCATAGAGGCCTGTACTACAAGTGTAATATATACTTTGCTATTTTGCTTTGTTCAATTTTCCAATGCTTGTTTATGTTCTTAGATGTTGTGAGTAGTGTTCTAGTCTTGGAATGTGGTGGGGTTCCAGAGTGTTTATCCTTGGGATGTCAGTTACAGCTGATCCTTTGGACTGTGTGGATGTCTGTGCTTATGGGCCCTTTTATGCAGCAGCCATTTTTGGTTTGGGCTTCGCATTGTGACCAAGCATGCCTGCTTGAGATCACTTCGTTGAGAGGTTGTGGTGGATCAGCGATTGTCGCACTGGTGGAAGAAAAAAAAAGGGGTCCTGAGGTACCTTGATTTGATATTACAGCAACTGGTTTAGTCTGTGTCATCGGGTGGGATTTATATACTTGGGGGCCGATTCCGATCTCGGCCGGTAGGGCACCGAATCGGATTCGGCTTTACCGGATCCGATTTAGAGGCCTAGTTCCCGACCGATTCGTACGGGCGTCCGCGCGAGCAAGTACGATGTGAGCGCACGTGAAATCGCCGACCGACTCATTCCCGGGTCCGAACCGCTCCGACCGACTCGTACGGACACGGCTCGCACTACGCAATGGAGACGTTACCCGACCGAGCCAGTACAATGCGCGCCTCGAACAGCCCAACCGACTCGTAGCGTCCGGCTCAGAAGAGCTGTCGGAGCCGGACTTGGGGGGTCCGTGTCGGACCCCCCTGCATGCGTAGCCGCGCGAGTCGCACACAGGGGGGACCCAAGGGTCCCCCCTACACATGCATGTGCGGTGTGAGTCGCACCAACGCGTACCCACTGTAGGGGCCCCCCTATTCGCGACGTGCCCATTCAGTCAATGGGAGCTCGTGTACGCGTTGTACGACCGGCTCCCATTGACTTCAATGGGAGCCCGACCGAGTCGAGTCCGGCAGCATGCGGCCTCATCGTACTCGCTCGGTCGGACTGCTGGAGTCCGGCTCGGTCGGAAAACTCACCGGATCCGGCTCGGTCGGAGAGTTTTCCGGCCCAGATCGGAATCGGCCCCTTTGTGTCTAATTTGTGGATACACTTTCCATGACATTTATGGCCCTGGCCTCCAACCAAGGGGCGATACCATTTCTTCAGTGGACTGGCAAGCTCGAAATTAAATGGAAGTAGTGGCTACGTATTTTTGAAAATTACCTAACTGCATTGATGCATTTGGTTATGAGCCGCCAAGAAAATTGGTCTTGGTGTTCAACCATTTGGTCATTGAGGGCCAAAGAGTCTTTGATCATCTTCCGATTGGAAAATGCTGTTTGGAATGTTTACATGGGGGTAAAGGAGAACATAAAGAAACAAAACTCAGAGGAGTCTAGTGTACTCTTGGAGAGGCATACGTTTTTTAAAAATGAAACAGTGTAGTAAAGAATCTGTTGAGGAGTTTATTGCTGCCTCATGAGTTTTAGCTTCTACCTGCAAATATGAAACCAAGATTGTTATCTATATAAGAGACCACTTGTGTTGACCTGTTATTCTAAGAAAACACAGTAACGTTTGATGCCATTCCGCAATTCTACTCTGTTAGAAATTATAGACATAGCTAAAAGCATGGAAAGATCTATGGTTTCATCACAAGCTTTGTCTAATCAAGAGGGTTTATCTACTGTTAGTTGCATTTCTACAGACAATTCTATTTGTGCAATGAATGTTAAGACTGAGAAAAATAGGACATTTCAATACAGTTGTTATAGGTATGGTTCTAGGAGCCATATGGATAACAGTAAGTAAGTTTTGTCCTGCTGTTGGAAAGAAATGCAATAATTGTAGGAAGATTGGACATTTCCAATCAGTCTGTAGAGCCACTTTGAATGTACCTAACAAGGTGAAAATAAGTAATGTGAACTTACAAGACGCGTGGGTGAACGCGTGTGTGCAGAGGTATGTGAAAAAAGTGACAATGTTCTCTTGACTGTGGGTGCTGTGAAATAATCTAGTACAAATAAGAAAATTAAGGGACTGATATGTCAAGCAACATTTGGTGGAAGTTCACTGTTAGTTATGGGAGATTCTGGGGTGCCAATTACTGTTTTGGCTGATACTATGTACTACACGTTTTGGTCTAAGTCATGATTCAAATCTACTGAAGTTAACCTCAAAGCGTTTGGAGATTACAATATTGATATGCTTGGGTATTTTGAAGCAACTCTGGAATGTTTGGGTAGAACAATTTGGACAAAAGCATATGTGGCTGTGAGAAGTCATGAAATAGTGGGGTGGAAAGATTTAGCAAGATTAGGTATTATTTTGAAACCAGGACATGAGAATCCCCTTGTATTGAGAGACATTACCATTTCGGCTGTGAGTAATGATGAGGATGTTGTGCAGAGCATGATAGCTAAACATCCTGGAGTATTTAGGAACAAAATTGCTACAGTCAAAGGTTTTGAGCATGGTATGAAGTTAAAAGAGAATGCTGGGCCAGTTATACATAAGATTAGACCAATACCATTACGTGTGAAAAAGGATTTGAAAATTCTTTTAGATAAGTTATTTGCTGAAGGAGTGATGATAACTACTGATGCCTCAGAATGGATGTTTCCAGAGGTCTTGATGCAGAAGCAGAAATTTGAATTATGCTTATGCGTGGATCTGAGATCCTTAAATCAGAACATCTTGGTGAACAGTCACCCTCTGCCACATATCCAGGAGATGTTAGCTAATGTTGGTGGTTCTAAGTATTTTTCGACTATAGACCTGCATTTAGCCTACCACCAAATTCCCTTGAGCATGAAGTCACAAGAGCTAACTACGTTTGTGGCGCCTCATGATGCTTATAAGTATTTGCGTTTACCATTTGGCTTAGCATCAGCAGTCAGTGTATTCCAACCTATGATGTATGTTTGTTTGGTGATCTGGAAGGGGTGTAAACTTTCCAAGATGACATGCTTATTTTCACAGAAGATCTGGAGGAGCATATAGTAATGATTGAAAATGTGTTGTGTATCTTGGAGGAAAGAGGCATGTCAATGAATCCTGAGTAATGTAAATTGTTGGTTGAACATGTTGATTAATTGGGTCATACCATTTCAAAGGAAGGCATTGAACCAAAAGTTTTCAATCTGGAAGCTATTCAGAGAGCACCACCTCCTGGTGATAAAAATACCTTACATTAATTTCTGGGTTTATGTGAGTACTATGCTAGACTTGTCCTATGGTATGCCTTGACTGTGCAACCATTGCGGTCACGTCTAAGGAAAGGTGCAAAATTTAATCGGTCTGTTCAGCCTAACAAAGCTTTTGAAAATATTAAGCAATTGGTGGTGAATGCACCTGCACTAAGTCCATATGTACCCACTGGAAAATCTTTTATTTCAGTTGATGCTAGTTTGAAGGGAATAGGTGCAATTTTTGGATCAACTGTGAATGGCAGAAAAATCACAGTTGCTTTTGCATCTAGAACACTGAAAGTCGCAGAAGTCAACTACATTACTATCGAACATGAAGCCTTGGCTTATGTGTAGGTGGTGCAGAAATTCCAAATGCACATTTGGGGTAGGACATTTGATGTGTTTACAGATCATAAGCCTTTGGTTTATCTTTTGAGTGGCAATGTTTTGGGCAAGGCTTCTGCCCGATTGGTATATTTGCTTTCTAAACTACAGGAATATGATATGCGAGGTAAATTTATTCAAGGTGGGAAAAACTTCAGGGCAGATTGCCTTTCTCACATACCATTGCCTGCTCAGGATTCATGTGATGATAATGAGAGTGACTGTGTGGTTGCTGCAGTTGATGCAATTTCTGAATGTAAAGGATTTATTACTGAGGAAGAATGGAATATGGCAACATCCCGCGATTTGGTGTTGCAGAAAGTTTTTAGATTCATAAAGGAAGGGTGGACACCTTTAAAAAATCTGGGTAGGGGTGGCCAAGCAAGATGGCCGAACGGACGTGATCCGTTCAAGCTCCGTCGCCAGTCACTGACAAACAGCATTTCCCAAGCCCCAAAGTAGCCGAAAATCGCAGGAATGGGGCCGCACGGATGCGGAGAAGAGAAGGAGTAAACGGAGACCTCCGGCGACCGCTCAACTCGAGGGAAATCGCCGGGCAGAAAGTCGACATGACGCGAACCAAGATGGCGCCGCCCCGCCGAGTTTGCCGAAAGTGAGCAGGAGACGAGAGACCGGGACGAGCAACATCGGAGATGATGCCCCATGTAACCGCCGGCAGTCAGAGGCGGTGATCCTGGCGGAACTGCAAGTAGGAGCCCAAAGAGTGGAGCGGGACCCGTGCGCACCGGTGGGAACACCGGCCGAGGTCAGCAGAAACCCCGAAGGGGTGAGTAGGGTCAAGGGGTCTCCCCGAGGCACACCAGCCTCCGACCCATAACACCGGAGTGAGGGGGTCCCAAGAAACGAGGCCACAATGAGGGAGGAGAGGCTCCCACATCGTCCAGCCTGACCCCAAAATGGCGGTCGACACCCCCCATGAGGTGGTCAGCACAGGGGGCTCCCCAGATGTCTCTTGAGGGAAAGAGGGGCACTAGTGGGGCTCCCTGAAAGGATTTGGGAGTCTGTGAAGAGGGCCTGGGCTCACTGAGATGCAGGGGCACACAGTCAGTGCCTGACCTCAAGATGGCCGCCATAAGAGACATCCACCACGAGGAGCCCCACCATTTTATGCACTGAGAAGGGCCAAGGCACACACCAGGGAAGCCTCTCCATAAGCATGGCAAAATGTAAAAGCACAAAGCGGGCTCCCCTGGCGTGCTGAGGGGCCCGGGACTCCCTGGTGGTGGGCAGAGACCGCATCTATGCCACCTAAAAAAGCCATAACCAAGGTGTCCAACTACTTTACACCAGCAGAGAAAAAACAGGCGGGCGAGCAAGGGAGTGCGGAATCCGGAATGGCGCTGACCAAGGAGAACCTGTTGGCGTCCTTCAAGGACTTCAAGATGGAGCTATGCAATGAACTAAAGGGCGATCTTCAGGCCTCAATGGAACAACTGAAATCGGACCTGTCAGAAAAGATGATCTCCCTGCAGCAAGATGTAGATTGTATAGGGACGCAGCTGTTGGAGATGGAGGCCCAAACACAAGAGCTAGATAAAAGAGTGACGGTCACTCAAGACAAGGTACAGCTTCTACATACTCAGCTACAATTGGCCCTTCTGAAGAACGAGGGCCTAGAAAACAGGTCAAGGAGAGACAATATATGCATCAGAGACCTGGAGGAGGGGACGGAGGGACCTGATCTGGAGGCTTTCGTAGAGGGGCTCTTTGCGGAGATCCTTGGTCCCAAGCAAATGAAGATTAAAATCGAAAGAGTGCACAGGGTTGGGCCAGCCACCCCTGGGGAGAGAAGGCGCACCAGAGACATATTAGTCAAGCTCCACTCGTTCAAAGTTAAGGAAACCATACTAAAGGAGGCCAGAAAGAAAGATGCAATCTCCTTCCAGGGCTTCCCATTTTCACTCTTCCAAGACCTGGCACAGGCAACCCTACAACGACGTCAAACCTTCAGGGCACTCACAGAAAAAGTGCGAGGAGACCAGGTGAGATACCGATGGACTTACCCTTTTGGGCTGGCCTTCCAATACCAGAACAAACAACGTCACGTCACAGAGCTCAAGGAAGGGCTAGAGATCCTGGGCCTGCCGATATCTGAGGAGGAAGCCTCCAGCACGGCGGAAAGAGCAGGGGAGGCGACACGACCGAGAGCAACACTGTGGAGAGAGGTTTCTAAGGGTCGCCAAACTAAGACCTGACCCAAGACGAAGAGGTGCGGCTTATCAGCCACAGGCTGGTCTTAAAGACAGGGACCTGAGACGGGGGGCTCTGAAGTGCGAGACATGCAGTCGTAGGTGAGAACTTTGAGGGTCACCAGGGACGGAGATAACCTGGCTATCCACCTCGACACTGACTCACCGGAATCGTTGATTTAAAACTGAACTATATATGTGATTCTTCCCATATCTCTGTCAGACCACAGTTCTGTCGCGGTGTGCCTACACTGGGTAGGGGGGGAATATACAGGGACCCCCGAGATGGTATTTCCCAGTTTCATTGACACGGGATGGAGTGCTCAGGGACGAGCCGAGGGTGGCAATCAAGGAGTATTTTCAGATAAACGATCCAAGTGAGACATCCCCCCAAACCAACTGGGACGCTTTCAAAGCAGTCCTGAGGAGCAAATGCATTGCAATGGTTTCAGCACTGAATGAGCAGAGAGCAAAGGAAAGGGTAGTGTTAGAGGCCTCTCTCGCCCAGACAGAAAGTGAATACAAAAAGACTCCCACGCGCGTCTTGAAGCGCCAATTGAGTGCATTAAAAGGGAAATTAGGTGCAATATACACCAATAGAGCTGAATTCACACTTCTGTGGCTACGGCGCAATGCATATGCCCAGGGCAATAAAGTTGGCACCCACCTGGCACGACAGCTCTGGGAAAAAAGGGAACGGGAATATATCGGGGGCATCAACAGAGGCGACGGGGAGATAGAACATGACAACCAGACCAAGGCTAATATCTTTGGCAACTTCTACCAAGATCTCTATAGGGCTGCCCCCCCAGACACTAAAGCCCAGACAGACTACCTGGCCCCTCTAACACTTCCACGGATCTCGGCCGCCTGGAAGGAACAGTTAGATGACCCAATAACGGAGGAGGAGGTGAGACAAGCCATCATGGGCTTAAAGCCCCATAAGTCACCAGGGACTGACAGTCTGACTGCTCACTTCTACAAGACATACGCATCCAAACTGATATCCGAACTGATATAACAGCTTTATTCAATGACATAGCGACCGGACAGGGGGTGACACCGTTTATGTCGGAGGCACTGATTACGGTGATACCAAAACCAGGGAAGAATCCCCAACATTGCGCATCCTACAGACCAATAGCGCTACTTAATCTGGACGCCAAACTCTATTCGGCAATCCTGGTGTCACGCCTAGAAAATGTAATGCCCGACATTATCCATCTGGACCAATCCGGATTCATAAAAGGGAGACAAACACGAGACAATATACGCAGGACATTGCATCTTATAGAAAAGGTGTCCAAGTTCAAAATCCTGGCGGTACTGGTAGGGCTGGACACAGAGAAAGCCTTCGACAGGGTAGACTGGTACTTCCTGTTTCTCACGTTGGAACGTTTTGGATTCGGGGAAAAATGTATTAAAATGATCAGAGCTAACTATGCAAGCCCACGTTCTAGAGTCCAGGTGAATGGAGTGTGCTCGAGCCCCTTTGAACTAGGCCGGGGCACACGACAGGGGTGCCCCCTTTCCCCCTTACTGTTTGCTCTGAGCATTGAGCCGCTGGCGGCTCAGCTCCAGGCAACAACTGACATCCAGGGGATTAATTTTAGGGGAGACGAACATAAAGTCTCGCTGTTTGCTGATGACGTCCTCTTGACGCTCACATCCCAGGAGAACCTCATTGCAAGCACTCCAGGGGAACTGCAGAAATTTGAAGCTCCGCGGGCTTCCGGGTCAACTGGACCAAATCCTCTGTGTTAAATCTGACTTTGGCGGAGGGGGAGAGGTTACTGATTCAGGGTGAGTCCCCATTTGCGTGGGCCAAACATACACTAACGTACTTATGGATCCAGATCACCCCTGCATAGAAGGTCTGTTTAAAGCAAATTTTCCGCCTTTACTCTCCCAGGTACAGCAGGAACTAGAGATGGAAACCACTGTTTATTTCCTGGCTGGGGCGGATAAACGCAGTCAAAATTACCATCCTTCCTAAACTGCTATATCTGTTTCAAGAGCTCCCGATAGATCTGGAGAAGGACTTTTTACCAGGGGTGCACTCCATGATCCTATGTTATATCTGGCAGGGTGGGAGAGCTCGTCTACCCTTCCAGGTGCTGAGGAAGCCACGGACCGAGGGGGGAGCGGCACTACCAGACTTTGGGCTTTACTATAAAGCGGCACAATTGAGAGTGATATCGGCATGGTCCATGAGGGAATCAGACAAGCACTGGCTTCACATGGATCGGGCTATCCTGGGTAGGACAATCTGGGACGTCCTTTCGAAGCCCAAAAAAGACAGACCCCTTAATGCTTATTTAAGTACCCCCACCCGAACTACTCTCAAGATATGGGAGGAGGTGACTCGTGGCAGGGGGGGACCTCTTTCCCCTCTCCATACAGCCCCATACATTTTAACCCAGAGTTCCCACCGGCACTGAGGGCAGGCCCGTTTGATGCTTGAAGGGAGGGGGGCTGCTTGGTTCTTTCTGATCTGTTTCACAACTACGATATTCTTACATTCAAAAACTGCCAGTGGTATTTTAATGTCCTACTGGAGGAACACTTCCACTACCTTCAGCTGAAACACTGGACACTCCATCTACCAGTAAGGGAGGCGGCAACCCGGGAGCTGACCCCGATAGAATCCTTTGTAAGGAAGGCAGGCACCACAAGAGGGGTAATTTCATATTTATTTGGCCTTCTGGTCTCCACAACGATTGCGCCAAGGCTGCGGTACACTCACTTTTGGGAGCAGACCCTGGGGAAAGAAGTGATGGAAGGGGAATGGAAACACTTATGGGCGGACATCGCTATACACAACCACTCACTAGACCTAAGGGAAGCCCACTACAAAACATTATTTGATTGGTATCTATACCCTACCAAACTCAAAAAGATCTTTCCCCACACCTCTGACCTTTGCTGGAGGGGATGTGGCCTGTTGGGGGACTTCCGCCATATCTGGTGGGACTGCCCTTCCATTAAACCATTCTGGGAGGAGATTCTGGCCCAGATGAAATAGATTCTGGGGTATCCCCTACCGAGCTCAATAGATGCGACCCTCTTAGGGCTAAGAGATGCCACTCTAGAACACCAAACCAGGGCAGACAAGGCAATCATGTGGGCATGTATAGGGGCGGCTAAAAAGGCCATTGCGGCAAATTGGAAGAAGAAGGAGGCGCCTGTGCTGGCGCAATGGCACTCTCGATTGTGAAGAATAAGTATGATGGAACGGATGGCAGACATCTTCAGGGATGACTATAAAAATTTTGATTCTCAATGGGGCCCCTTGGTGACATACCTCACGAAAGGCCTCCCGCTGGCGGTCTGCCCGCCCACACTGAGAGGTCTTCACCTTTTTCAGTTTTAGGACACTTGAAGGGAAATTCCCGTTGTACTCCCGGTCAACGCTGAAAGGGGGATTTTTAGGGGACACATGGAAGGATGTCTCTCCGAACGTAAGGGCTCAGCAGGGAGCAAGGTTATGTTAGGTACAGCTTCTCCACCACAGGGGAGGGGGGGAAGGGAGGGGGATGTTTTCATAGTTATGTAAATGTAATTTTGGCGCGACCAGGGCCTGCAAAAAGCAATTGTATACCGTAATTCCCGCATCTTAAGATACTGTGTATACGTTAGCAGGGGGGACGCTTGCGGGATAAAGTGTGAGGCCGAGGACCTGATTGTACGAAGCTGGAATTTTTTTTTCAATAGACAGATGTTTGACAAAAATCTCGGTAATGAACCTAAGAGCTTTGGGCAGGTGTCTTCAGAGCTCACATGTGAAGGTAACATTTTTTAAAGAAATGGATTGTTTTTTCCTCCTGAAGAGTTGTGTGAATGCATTGTTAGCATTGCTCATGAGGGGCATTTAGGTATCACAACAATGTGTTAGAAATTACGTCTTGGTTACTGGTGGCCAAATATGGATAAACAAGTTTCCATTTTTATAGGTAAATTTCCACAGTATACTGTGTCCAACAATCACTGGAAAACTGTTAACAAGGGGGTATGGCTAACCGCCGAACATGATGGACGTGTAGCGGGATAGCTCCCAGGCCGAGCCACACAATCCGTTCATTTATAAGCCCGGGGGTGTGCATCTGCACAACCCATCGAACCCCTTGACCGCCGAACGGGCCGCACACTGCGGGGGTGAAGCCGAAGACTCATGGCGACTACGATTTAGCAAGGCTGTCGATGCGAGGCCTGCTTCTGTGGCACGGAACGAGGTGCGGACACTACGTGAAGCCGAGCCCGACACTATAAGGAGCGAACATCACGGAGCGTGTATTTGAATTGAAGGGGTGACGACTCTCAGCATCGGCCTCCCTAACTGCCGCGCCCGAAGAAGAGAACCCCCCCGAGGAAAGCGGGGCCACGTTGCGCTGAAGCACGCCAGTGCCCGGAAGGTATAAGGGCCCAAGAGGGAGCGGGGCGGACCTGGATCGCTGCCGGGGGATTGCCCCTGATCCCGGCGCAGCCTGAACTTGGCCCCCTCTCGCAGCAGAGAAAATGATGAGCGGTCTGGCGGTAACTCAAAGAAAACACACCCCACGATCGTGAAATCAGCATCCGGGGCAGAGGCCTCCTGGTGGCAGGTACGGAGGGAGAGGTGCGGCTGCGTCTGGATTCGGCGGCTGCCCTGGGCCTCAGAATGCGAGCTGACATGGTAATGTGTGACCATTACGGACAGTATACTTGAATTGAAGGGGTGATGACTCCCGGCAAAGGCCTCCCTAACTGCCGCGAGTGAAGAAACGGACACCCCCCGAGAGAAGCGGGGCCCCTAGATGCTGTAAGAAAGACAATCAATCAATCAAACCAACTTTATTCGGTTTTCAAATATAAAACCATAAAAGTACTCTAATATTAAAAAAAAACAATACATAGTATTCAAAAAAAAAAAATCATAAGATAGTTACACAATTCAACACATGATAGACCATAGTCCCTGAAAATCTCTTGTAATACATGGCCAAAATACAATATAAAGTGCGTATTCCCTTGAACACAAAAGTAAAAGCAAACCATTACAATGGTAAGTCCTGAGGCCTTATTTGATCTATATGTATCATCAGGGTGACTAGAATACAAACAAACCCTAACAGATACTGACATTTAATCAAGGGAGGCTCTAAACTTCACTGCGGATTTTATGAAATTAAGGACAAATAAAATAGAATCTCCATGCAACAGTTGTAAATAGATAAAAGCTGGGCTGGGACAAAGGGAGGACTACACTATGACACAGCTGAAAGCTGTTTACTAGGTTTACATCACCGATCTAAAACGCACAAAGTGCAGGTGAAATTTGCTGACCTGGCAATACTACTGGCAAAACGATTAATAATAGGAGATGGAAATCTCCATCCCCACTGTTAGAACTGGGGGTCTCTAGTTGGCAGAGGTAGGTACCTTTGTCTAAATAGGGACCCTTGCTTCTAGTCAGGGAAAGGGGGATACACTACTAAAATAACCCCTGCTCACCCCTTTGGTAGCTTGGCACGAGCAGGCAGGCTTATCTCAGAGGCAGTGTGTAAAGCATTTGTGAACACATACAGTAACCCAGTGACAACACTACAGATGGACACCACACAGGTTGTAGTATAAAAATAAGTATTTTTATATAGACTTAACACAAGACCCAAAACGACAAAAATCCACAATACAATACGAAAAATATGACTGTCAATGATAGAAAATAGCTCAGTTCAATAAAGATGATAAATGCAACACTTTACTCTCAATGTACCTTTGGATGCGTAACGCAAAACAAACAAAAGGGTCGCAGGGAAGGTGATGCTTCGATTACTTACACGCAGAAAGGAGGATGCGTCGGTTTCTTACTGCGGCCCGGTTCGGATGCGATGATAATCCAGTGCGATGCGAGAAAATGGCGTCATGCTTACGGTGGGCCAACGTTGAGGGGATGCGTGCACGCCCGACGGACGTGCGGTGACTCGGCGATCTCCTGAGCCGCGACAGGCCCTGCGACACGCTTCTCCGGTGATGCGCTGGCGTCCTCTGTGGCGGCGGCATGCTTCTCCGGTGATGCGAGGCGCTTCGGTGATGCGATGGCGACAGCGGCAGCGGCGGCACGCTTACTCCACGATGACAACTGCTGCGCCGGCACGCTTCTCCGGTGATGCGGGGCGCTTCGGTGATGCGGCAGCGGCGGCACGCTTACTCCGCGATGCGAAGGCAACTGCTGCAGCGGCGACACGCTTTCTCTTTGTTGCGTCGCGCTTCCAGCTCCCAGCGACACGCAGTCTCTCATAAGGCCCAACAGCAATAGGCACTTCAATTCCCAGCAAGGGAATTCAGGAGGGGAGCTGGGGGTGAAGTCTTGTATCCCTGAGACTTCAGGCAGGAGGCAAGCTCAATGTTCAAGCCCTTGGAGATCTTCTTCAAGATGATGAAAGCACACTCAGTCCTTTTCTCCTTTCTTTGGCAATAAAGTAACCACTGCAGGCCAACCCCAACAACACGCAGCATAGGGGTAGTCTCCTCCTTCAGCTTCCTGGTTCTTCTCCTCAGCAAAGGTTCCTCTTGATTCCCAGAAGTGATCTAAAATCTTGGGGTCTGGGTCCCAATATTTATACTCAAAAATCCTTTGTCTCTGAAGGCAGAGAGTCCTGTACCTAGTCCAAACCAGTTCTGGGTGCATTCTGCCAGTGCACAACTTCTTCCTTTGTCAGTGTGGGCCAGGGTCATCAGACACACCACAGGAGGTGGACCCAGCATTGTGGAAGGCAGGCACAGCCCTATTCAGGCCCAGGTGCTACTCCTCCCACCACTCCTCATGCAGATAGGTCTATTCAGCCCTGTGCTGACTCACCCTGTCTCCTGGAGTCCTCCAGCCCCTGACACTAACAAACCCAGACACACAATACACAAGCTAGCAGAAGCAGGCTGGATGGTTAGGCAAGAAAATACCTACTTTCTAAAAGTGGTATTTTCAAACACAGAATGTTAAAACCAACCTCAATAAAAGATGTATTTTATCATTATGAGTTCAGGCATACTAAATTCGTTTTTCTACCTTGTTCCCTGGGTCAGTTAGGATTATAAGATGTTATAATCAAACTGCCCATTCTGGCCTATGGGGACAGGTAGCCTTGCAATAGTGAAAAACTAAATTGGCTGTAATTCACTATCAGGACATGCCACACACACCAGGGCATGTCCTACCTCTTACATACAATGCACCCTGCCCGCAGGCCTACCTTAGGGGTGACTAACATGCAGAAAAGGGAAGGTTTGGGGACTGGTAAGTGGGTGCACTTACCAAGTCGACATGGCAGTACTAGACTGCACACAGGCTCTGCAATGGCAGGCCTGAGTCACACTTTACAAGCTGCTCCGGTGGGTGGCACAACCAGTGCTGCAAGCCCACCAGCAGCATTTGATTTACAGGCCCTGGGCACACTCGGTGCACTGTACTAGGGTCTGACAAGTAAATCAAATAATCCAATCATGGAATCACTAATCCATACATCAATTTATCATAGGGAGCACTTGCACTTTGGCACTGATTAGCAGTGGCAAAGTGCCCAAAGCATCTATACCAGCAAAAACAGGTCAACAACAGAGGAGGCATAGCGAAAAAATGGAAGGGAGACCCACGCCAATGGTACCAGGTCTAACACGTGTCCCCTCCAGCTGAAATGTGGGGAGAACTACCCAACCTCCTGGGAGTTCTCATCACTAAGGCGGAAAAATCTGGACAGACCATCAGCATTGGCGTGTTCTGTACCAGGGCGGTGTTCCACCGTGAAGTCCATCCCCTGTAGGGAAATGGACCACCTCAACAGCTTTGGATTCTCACCCCTCATCTGCATCAACCAACTGAGGGGCCTGTGGTCTGTCTGAACCTGGAAGTAAGTCCCAAACAGGTATGGTCTCAACTTCTTCAGCGCCCAGACCACAGCAAATGCCTCACGCTCAATAGCACTCCACCTCTGTTCCCGTGGAAGTAACCTCCTACTAATGACGGCTACAGGTTGGTCTAGGCCCTCCTCATTTAACTGTGCCAGAACAGCCCCTACACCATGCTCTGAAGCGTCTGTTTGAACAACAAATTCTTTTGAGAAGTTGGGCGCCTGAAGCACGGGGGCCGTGCACATGGCAGTCTTCAAGGCATCAAAAGCTCTCTGACAGGTGTCAGTCCAAATCACTCTCTTGGGCTGCTTCCTGGAAGTCAGCTCTGTCAAGGATGCAACAATGCTGCCATACCCCTTGACAAATCTCCTGTAATACCCGGTGAGTCCTAGAAAGGCTCTCACCTCTGTCTGGGTCTTGGGGGGTTCCCAAGCCAGAATGGTATCAATCTTGGGCTGTAGGGGCGCCACCTGGCCGCTCCCAACCTGGTGTCCCAAGTACACCACGGAACCCTGCCCGATCTGGCACTTACTCGCCTTGATCGTGAGGCCTGCCCTCCGCAGCGCCATCAACACTTCCCAGAGGTGGCGCAGATGTTCTTCCCAACTGACGCTGAACACTGCGATGTCATCCAGGTAGGCGGCACTGAAATCTTCCAGTCCAACCAACACCTGGTTGACCAACCTCTGAAAGGTGGCAGGGGCATTCTTCATCCCAAAGGGCATAACCCGGAATTGGTAGTGCCCATCTGGTGTGGAGAATGCTGACCTCTCTTTGGCCCCATCAGTCAAGGCGATCTGCCAGTACCCAGACGTTAAGTCAAACGTGCTGAGGTACCGGGCAGCCCCTAACCGATCAATGAGCTCATCAGCTCTGGGGATGGGGTGCGCGTCAGTGCTGGTGACTGAATTGAGTCCTCGGTAGTCCACACAGAACCGGAGTTCGGGCGTGGCACCAGGCGCGGCAGCCTTTGGGACCAAGACCACTGGGCTGGCCCAAGGGCTGTGAGAGGACTCAATCACCCCCAATGCAAACATCTTGGAGAACTCCTCCTTGATGCAAGCTCTCACCCTGTCAGTCACTCTGTAAGCCTTGTGCTTGACAGGAGGACTGTCCCCAGTGTCCACATCATGGACGCACCAATCAGTGACACTAGGAGTCAGGGAAAACAGGTCAGGAAACTGTCCCAACAGTTGGTGACAGTCTTCCTGCTGCTCAGGTGTCAGGGAGTTAGAGAGGTTCACACCCTCCACTGACCCATCTTGCTCTGTTGCAGACAGGAGGTCAGGAAGAGGTTCTGTCTCCTCTTCCATTCCATCATCTGTTGCTAGGAGCATGCCCACTTCGGACCTCTCAAAATGGGGCTTTAGGCGGTTGACATGTAGGACCCGCAAAGGGTTCCTGGGAGATCGCAAGTCCACCAGGTAGGTGACCTCACTCTTGCGCTCCACCACCTCAAATGGTCCGGTTCACTTATACTGGAGCGCGCAAGGCTCCACAGGGGCCATGACCCACACTTTCTGCCCAGGCTGAAACTCGATCAGAGTTGCATTCTGATCATACCACCGTTTCATCTCCTCCTGGCTGGCTTCCAGATTCGCCTCAGCGAGTTGTCTGAATCGCCTAGTCTGGTTTCTAAAGGCCAGCATGTAGCTAAATACATCCTGGGGAGGTTTACTGGGAGCTTTCTCCCAGCCTTCTTTCACCAGACTCAGAGGTCCTCTTACCGGGTGACCATAGAGCAATTCAAAGGGACTGAACCCTAAGGACTTCTGTGGCACCTCACGGTAAGCAAACAAAAGGCATGGCAAGAGGACGTCCCACTTACGCCTCATGGGATCTTCCAGACCCATAATCATGCCCTTCAGGGTCCGGTTGAATCTCTCAACCAGCCCATTTCCTTGGGGGTGGTAAGGAGTGGTGAACTTGTACGTTACACCACACTCCTGCCACAGGGACTTCATATACTTGGAAATGAAGTTTGTACCACGGTCAGTCACCACCTCCTTGGGGAACCCCACGCGGGAGAAAATCCCCATCAGTGCACGTCCCACCACGGGGGCCGTCACTGTCCGAAGAGGGATGGCTTCCGGGTACCGGGTGGCATGGTCCACCAAGACCAGGATGAACCTGTTGCCCATGGCTGTCTTGGGGTCCAGTGGCCCCACAATGTCAATACCCACCCGTTCAAAGGGGGTGCTGACCACAGGGAAAGGCTGGAGGGGAGCCTTGTGCTTCCTCCCACTTTTTCCACTTGCCTGGCAAGTCTGACATGTCCTGCAATGAGTGTCTGAACTCTTGCACCTCTGGGGCCAATAAAAGTGGGTGACAAGCCTTTCAAAGGTCTTGCCCTGCCCCAGATGTCCTGCTAAAGGCACATCATGAGCCAAACCCAGTAGGAAGGCTCTGAAGCGCTGGGGTACCACCAGCACACGGGCTGACCCAGGCTCAGCAACCTTAGGCTCTCTATACAGGAGACCATTCTCCCAGTAGATCCAATGTGATCCAGACTGATCACCTGCTGCCTGGTTTGTGGCCTGTTGCCACAAACCCACAAGAGAAGGGCACTTGTTCTGCTCCTCACAGAACTCCTCCCTGGAGGGTCCTCCTTCTTGCTGCCAATGGGTCAGCTCAGGCAGGTCCCCCAGTTCGGCCACTTGCTCCCCTGTAGGTTCCAGAGCATCCCCCTCAGGTTCTGCTTCCTCCTGGACCGTGGGAAATACGGGGGCCGGTTTCCCGCGCCCCCTGCTTCTTCTCTCCAAGGCAGGCACCTGGGCCACCCTCTCAGGCTCCAGGTCCTCTTGAACACCTCTACTGGCTGCCATAGACTGAGTGGTCGCGCACGCCCACTCAGGCATACCCAACATCTCTAGATGAGACCTTCTCTCCACCTCTGCCCAAGGTGAACTTTCTAGATCGTTGCCCAACAGACAGTCTACAGGCATGGCTGGCCTCACAGCTACTTGAAAGGCACCTGAGACTCCCCCCCTACTCAAAGGGAACCTGAGCCACTCTGCAGTGGCCCTCTGAGTTGTCCGCTGCAACTACTGGGCAGAATGCATTGGGGATCACCTGCTCTTCAGACACCAGCCGACAACTGACAGCTGTCACACTGGCTCCGGTGTCTCTCAGAGCCTCCACCCTTTGGCCATTGATGGTCACCCACTGCCTGTATTTTTAGTGTTATCAGGCAGTTGGGTCCTGGGGACCATCTCACTGTCTCCTAAAGAGACCAAGGACATTGCTACGGGACCCCACCCACCTTGGGCACCCATCTCCCCCCCCAGGGCTACACTAGCCACCTGCCGGGGTGGTGCACCAGTGGGTGCTGTCTTCCCATACAAGGGACATGCTGAATCATAAGAGCAGTGGCCCACTTGACCACACTTAAAACAGGTCTTGGGCCCCCTGCGAACAGGGTTGTCTGTCGGGGCCCCTGCCTTCTTCTCAGGGGGAGGCTGGGAACCCTTCCCTTGGTTCCCTTGGGGATTACTTTGGGGCCCTTTCTGGAACTCCCTCTGTTTACCCTTGTCCCCCCACTCCTCTGCTGAGGACCCTGCCCACTTGGCGGAGTCTCCCACGTGACCCTTGTGGACCCGGGTGCTCACCCAGCGGTCCGCCTCCTCAGCAAGCTTCCTAGGGTTAGTCAGCCTACTATCAATAAGGTGCTGGCGTAGCTCTGGAAAACAATTTCCTGACAAGAGCTCCCATGCAATCAAATCAAAGAGCGCGTCAAAATCATTCACTTTGCTATCCTTCACCCAACCATCCAATGCTCTGCAAAAAAAAGTCACATATTCCACCCAAGTACTTGACTCCAACTTTTTGCAATTTCTGAACCTCTGCCTATACAGTTCAGGAGTCAACCCATACCTAGACAACAATGCTTCCTTCATATGGCTATAAGAAATGTGGACTTCAGAGGGCAAGTCTAATAAGGTATCCCTTCCCTCACTAAGGAACCGTCCTCACAACCCCGCTCCCCAATCCTTCTCAGGGACCCGGTGGGAGGACATAGCTACCTCTTAGGCCTTGAACCACTGACCAATATCATCATTCTTATAAAACTCTTTCACCACATCTTTAAGTATATACACCCTGGCTTCAACAGGCATGGACGGTGTGCTGCCACCAGAGGGAGTAATCTCTAAGCTCCTAGTTTTCAACTCCAACTCCCTCAAACTTCTCTCATGCTCCATTTGCATCCTCTTTTCCTCTAGGGCTAATTTCTTAATTTCCAATTCCAACTGCCCACCCATCTTAAGCTTGGTCAGCTCCATTTCATGCACCCTACTTCTCTCCCTATCCTCCAGCTCTCCTGGGGACAGGCCCTTGGAAGAAACACTGCTACCTGCTGGGGAAGGTGCTTTCCTCCCCCCTGGACCCAATGGCCCATCTAGCTGCCCTTCTGCATTCTCAGCCCCCTCCTCATGCTCAGGGGTACTTCTTGCTTCCACCCAGCGCCCTCAGCGCCTTTTGGTACTCATCCTTCTTGGTGAGACCTGTAGTAGCAACTTTCAATTTCATGCAGAAGTACTTTAGCAGTTTCACATTGTAACTTCCCAGCTTTTCTTCTTCAAAATCTAAATCCACAGATGCGATGGATGCTGTTTTGCTCATGGTGACTAAACGTGGCAGTTCTTGGCAAAAAATAGAAATCCCAGGAAAAACAATCTACCAGAAATGTATATGGTTGCGTTTGGTCTGCACGCACTAGTAGTGTACACCAATTACTGTATATGAGTCACAAATGCAAGTCCAGAATCCTCACCGCTGACCAACAATGTTAGAACTGGGCGTCTCTAGTTGGCAGAGGTAGGTACCTTTGTCCAAATAGGGACCCTTGCTTCTAGTCAGGGAAAGGGGGATACACTACTAAAATAACCCCTGCTCACCCCCTTGGGAGCTTGGCACGAGCAGGCAGGCTTATCTCAGAGGCAGTGTGTAAAGCATTTGTGAACACATACAGTAACCCAGTGACAACACTACAGATGGACACCACACAGGTTGTAGTATAAAAATAAGTATTTTTATATAGACTTAACACAAGACCCAAAACGACAAAAATCCACAATACAATACGAAAAATATGACTGTCAATGGTAGAAAATAGCTCAGTTCAATAAAGATGAAAATGCGACACTTTACTCTCAATGTACCTTTGGATGCGTAACGCAAAACAAACAAAAGGGTCGCAGGGAAGGTGATGCTTCGATTCCTTACACGCAGAAAAGGAGGATGCGTCGGTTTCTTACTGCGGCCGGGTTCCGATGTGATGATGATCCAGTGCGATGCGAGAAAATGGCGTCTTGCTTACGGTGCGACAACGTTGACGGGATGCGTGCACGCCCGATGGCCGTGCGGCGACTCGGCGATCTTCTGAGCCGCGACAGGCCCTGCGATACGCTTCTCCGGTGATGCGCCAGCGTCCTCTGTGGCGGCGACACGCTTCTCCGGTGATGCGAGGCGCTTCGGTGATGCGATGGCGACAGTGGCAGCACGCTTACTCCGCGATGCGACGACAACTGCTGCGGCGGCACGCTTCTCCGGTGATGCGGGGCGCTTCGGTGATGCGACAGCGGCAGCACGCTTACTCCGCGATGCGACGACAACAGCTGCGGCGGCGACACGCTTCCTCTTCGTTGCGTCGGCTTCCAGCTCCTAGCGACCCGCAGTCTCTCAGAAGGCCCAACAGCAGTCGGCACTTCAATTCCCAGCAAGGGAATTCAGGAGGGGAGCTGGGGGTGAAGTCTTGTATCCCTGAGACTTCAGGCAGGAGGCAAGCTCAATGTTCAAGCCCTTGGAGATCTTCTTCAAGATGATGAAAGCACACTCAGTCCTTTTCTCCTTTCTTTGGCAATAAAGTAACCACTTCAGGCCAACCCCAACAACACGCAGCATAGGGGTAGTCTCCTCCTTCAGCTGCCTGGTTCTTCTCCTCAGCAAAGGTTCGTCTTGATTCCCAGAAGTGATCTAAAATCTTGGGGTCTGGGTCCCAATATTTATACTCAAAAATCCTTTGTCTCTGAAGGCAGAGAGTCCTGTACCTAGTCCAAACCAGTTCTGGGTGCATTCTGCCAGTGCACAACTTCTTCCTTTGTCAGTGTGGGCCAGGGTCATCAGACACACCACAGGAGGTGGACCCAGCATTGTGGAAGGCAGGCACAGCCCTATTCAGGCCGAGGTGCTACTCCTCCCACCACTCCTCATGCAGATAGGTCTATTCAGCCCTGTGCTGACTCACCCTGTCTCCTGGAGTCCCCCAGCCCCTGCCACTCACAAACCCAGACACACAATACACAAGCTAGCAGAGGCAGGCTGGATGATTAGGCAAGAAAATACCTACTTTCTAAAAGTGGTATTTTCAAACACAGAATTTTAAAACCAACTTCACTAAAAGATGTATTTTATCATTCTGAGTTCAGGCATACTAAATTTGTTTTTCTACCATGTTCCCTGGGTCAGTTAGGATTATAAGATGTTATAATCAAACTGTCAATAGTGAAAAACGAAATTGGCTGTAATTCACTATCAGGACATGCCATACACACCAGGGCATGTCCTACATCTTACATACAATGCACCCTGCCCGCAGGCCTACCTTAGGGTTGACTAACATGCAGAAAAGGGAAGGTTTGGGGACTGGTAAGTGGGTGCACTTACCAAGTCGACATGGCAGTACTAGACTGCACACAGGCTCTGCAATGGCAGGCCTGAGTCACACTTTACAAGCTGCTCCGGTGGGTGGCACAACCAGTGCTGCAAGCCCACCAGCAAGAAACAGAATACAGGAGTAAACCCATTGCCCCAGTTGAGACCGGGTAGGCTGTATAACAAAAAGAACAATGTCTCAACCAGTATTTCATTCGCAAAGGACTGTTTGTAAAAAGGTGTCGCAATCACACAGGAAGGGAAAGAAAGGGGAGGGAGACTAAGGTAGAGTGGAAGGGTTGTTATTTGCATATAGTTATAACAGCACTATAATACAATTAGATTGCAGTAACCATAACAACCAAATGTGCACTGGAAGTGTTGGTGTAGGTGAACGGCGCAGTGACACAAGTGATTAGAAAACAACGTGAGGCGGCGGAAAAACAATAAAAAAACAATTATTTGTAAGGGTCAAACATATGATTTAAACAAATGCAAGTACAGTTTTCATAATTTGCGAATGACCCTTTGACGGCCGCGAATAGCGTTGTGGAGTCGACGGCGTTTCGACCTATTCAATTAAAGGTCATCATCAGGACGATGGTTACTAATTTTGAGATAGTGCTGGTAGCACAATGATGAAGAAAGAATCCAGGGAAGTAGAAATCCGGTTGGAAGAACCGCTGTAGGGCGTCAATTGAATGGAGGCCAGGGGAGGTTAGAGATCTTGGCGCGTAGATGTAGCTGCCTGGAGAGGAAACGAATTCAATGGCCCGAGGAATCAGGTCCGTGTAGTAGGGCAGGGTAGGAGTCAGCGTTGTCTGAACCTGCGCGACCCGTCAGGTTCGTGGTTTAAGGAGACAAATGAATCGGGCAAGACGAGTTAAGCAATTGACGCCCTACAGCGGTTCTCCCAACCGGATTTTTACTTCCCTGGATTCTTTCATCATCATTGTGCTACCAGCACTATCTCAAAATTAGTAACCATCGTCCTGATGATGACCTTTAATTGAATAGGTCGAAACGCCGTCGACTCCACAACGCTATTCGCGGCCGTCAGAGGGTCATTCGCAAATTATGAAAACTGTACTTGCATTTGTTTAAATCATATGTTTGACCCTTACAAATAATTGTTTTTTTATTGTTTTTCCGCCGCCTCACGTTGTTTTCTAATCACTTGTGTCACTGCGCCGTTCACTTACACCAACACTTCCAGTGCACATTTGGTTGTTATGGTTACTGCAATCTAATTGTATTATAGTGCTGTTATAACTATATGCAAATAACAGCCCTTCCACTCTACCTTGGTCTCCCTCCCCCTTTCTTTCCCTTCCTGTGTGATTGCGACACCTTTTTACAAACATTCCTTTGCAAGCCCACCAGCAGCATTTGATTTACAGGCCCTGGGCACACTCGGTGCACTGTACTAGGGTCTGACAAGTAAATCAAATAATCCAATCATGGAATCACTAATCCATACATCAATTTATCATAGGGAGCACTTGCACCTTGGCACTGATTAGCAGTGGCAAAGTGCCCAAAGCATGTATACCAGCAAAAACAGGTCAACAACAGAGGAGGCATAGCGAAAAAATGGAAGGGAGACCCACGCCAATGGTACCAGGTCTAACACTCACCAAGCACACTGAGGTGGCGGGAGGAAGTGATACAATGGGGAAGAGCAGAAAGTGGCATGCTCCAGAGGGAGGAATACAGGGGACTTCGCAAAACACCAATCTCCATGGAATGGGACACATTACTTGAATCTTTCAAAACCATAGATCAGCCGCTAACCCGAGCGCTGCCCTCCCAACCCACTAGCCCTACAGCTCTGTAGCACTTTTAGAAGCATGGCTCCCAACATAACCACCCGGACCTCCCCATTTTACTCACTTAACTAAAGTAATGATCCTTACTTTTACCAGTTGAAGATGATGTAACCTGTGAATAAAGTAGTGGACTTCTCGTGTACCAGGCGCAACAGAGTACCAAGTAAAGGGGGGGGTTATTTCTAGGATTATTATACAAAGTAAATTAGGGTAATACATGGACTCCCAAATGCAGCTGGTCAAATAAACTTGTCATATATTTTATCTGGGTAAAGAATATGAGTAAACAGGAATAAATATGCACTGACAATGCCATGTACCCCTTGACATAACATGTAATTGATGTATTGAAAAATAAAGCAATAAAGTTTGTTTGAGAAAAAAAAAAAGGAAAACTGTTAACAAGCCTCTTTTCCGGTTCCTCTTTCTGATGGATCTTGAGAAAAATTAGCGTTAGATTTTCTTTTATGTCCCTTCCATCTTTTTCCTTGGGGTAAGAAATCTCTTATTGTATTAAATTATTGTTTTTCAAAGTGGTTTTATTGTTCTTTTGTTGAAGCACCTATTACCAAGAATGTCATCATGTTCTTAGAGGAGGATTTCCTTTTGAAAGGACTTCCTGAAGAAATAGTCACGGACAATGACACATATTTTGTTTCAAAGGAAATGGATGATTTTACAAAAATGTGTGACCTTAGTCATTGCATTTGTATAATCCTGCTGCAAATAGCTTGGTGGAAAGGGCTAATCGCTTTTTGAAGGAGGGTGTCTAAACAGCTTTATCGACAGGAATAAATGTGTTTGATTTTCTTAAACAGAAGACTTGGGCCTACTTAACTACACCTCATGCAACTACGGGTATTTCTGCTTTTAAGTTGTTGAGGGGTAGGGAAGCGAGGATTAAACTTTTACCAGTTTGGCTCAAAGAGAAATGTTCTAAGAATAAGTTGGTGACATATAATCAGGTGGATGGAATGAAGGAAAGAGTTGTGCAAAAACAGAAAGAACATAAGAGAAATTTTGATAACAGGAAAAATTTGAAAGATTTGAATATTGTAGAGGGAAGTTGGATGTTGAACAAGAAGCCTTTTAGAGTGATGAAAGGAGATACTAAGTTCACAAAACCAGTTAAGGTGGTGAAAATCAGCAAAGCCTCAGTTTTCCCTTGTGATAAGGGATGGTGGAACAAGAGTAGTGTGGTTCCTATTTCAGAAGAACAAGCGGAAATATATTTACAGACTTTTTCAAAACCAGTCGTTTCTGAATCCATAATGACAACAGATGCGAGTCTAAGTAATGATGAACAAGCTTCAAATCAATTCAGAAAGAACGTGAACAAAACAAAGATGGAAGGGGTTCTGAGCAAGGCTCTGGAGAATTTGAGGATATTTCTGGATGTAATGTTTGCCCAGTTCAAAATCATAATTCTGTTGTAGAAGCTGTTACTTCATTTGAGATGGTTCTGAATCCCAGATATGTGTAAGCTCTCAGGGTAGTGGTGTGACTAGGTTTTCTTGTGTGAAAAAAACTATTCACAAAGGTGCAACATTATGTGTTATATTGATTATGTGATTCTCTAATGTATGTATGCTTTGTTTTCTTAAATGTTGCCATTTTGCCAATGATTGCTTTTGTTCTGGGAAGTTTGTTTATTAATTTGCTAGGAAGGGGAAACAATGTAATTGTTGCACTGAGTTCTTCCCTTTCAGTACTCCCGGATGTTTTTGTTTTTCTGATCACACGGTTTTGGACTTTTTACTGTGGGTGAGTCTCACTACTGGTGTCTCACCCACGGTAACAACATGGTAAATGGACTGCGCGTGTTTACAGCCAGTGTCCGCCATTTAAGATAAGGCTGCTGTGATGCAGCATGGTATGGGGCACTTTTCCGGTTGCACATGTGTGGGCTGCGTGTGGGAGACTACTGTCGTGCACAACCCTGTAACAGCTCACAGGTAGCCTGGCGCAATGGGGACTCTGCAGGATTAGTTATTCACCCGGGATAAGCCTTATAAGGGTAGTGTACACTAATAGGGAAAGTCAGTGTGCTTTACTATTTTAACTATAGTGGCATCCCATTATACACATAGGGAGGTGTCGGGTGGGACTTGACGATGTGCCCCCCAAAGCACCCCACCTACCTCAGCAGCACGAACCAGGAACCGCTTGGGAGCTACCCAGTTTAATCCATGGTTCGGGAACTCTTCCCTGCAGGAAAACGGAGGCGGACAGGAAGAAGGGCACCAATCAAATGGCCATCAGGCTGAACAAAAGGCGGAACAGGAAGGAGAGGGACGTCACGCAGAGGAGACCGGAAGGCGGAACTCGGGAGAGTTGCGGAACGCAGAGAAAGAGGAACCGGAGAAAACGCGGCGAGGAATCAAGGAAGCCGACGAAGACCAGGGCGGCGACGACGAAGACGAGGAGTGGTGGATCTCCCCCTCCCCCAGGAAGGGCGAGAACGCTGCCGCAACTCAGGAGAGTTGCAGCCCGGACGGTGAGTGACGCTGTACACAAGCCTGGGGCTGAGGGTTGTGGGGAACCGGTGGGAGTACGAGGGAGCGGGGTGGGTAGAGAAGGAAGGCACAGGAGTAATTTGTCTGCACTAGTGGGTGAGGGACTCACTGGGACAATGCAGCCCGTATTTTGGTCTATGGAAGTTTGACCCATTCGCCCACAATACTTTATTTTCTCCCCCCCCCCCCCACCTCTCACCTTCTTTGTGCACACTTATTTTGTTTAAAGCACCTGTGAAGGAACAGGTCACAGGACCCAATCACTCTGGCCATTATTCGGTTAAAGTCAGGCCATATCTCTGACACCTAGAAGTTGATCCTTCTTTTCACGCCTGGTGTGGTGACGGATCCTGAATAAACTCTAACAGTTAGCCATACTCCGTACGGACTACTTACCGTCTTCTCTATTCTTTCTTTGAGCTTCCTGGGGGACGGCTGGCTGGTTGAAGAGCCCACCCAAACAAGACCAGGGAGAGAAGGACCAGGGGACAACGCCCAGTGACCAGACTCACGCTCGGAAAGACTGATTTGTGACAAGATCTTCAATAAAACCTAACCATTGACAAACCAATCAAGCCTCCTAGCTTCTATTTCCACCCATCCCTCCCACAGGAGGGAGCTGCCTAAGAGTGTAGTTTCACTTCCCCTTGGCCTACAGAGACCACTGACTTCCTGAATTGCAATGTAACCTGTGCAGGAAAACCACATATGTAACTTCCAACATGATAACTGTACATCTTATGGGTCATCCAGAGTTTCCTTATTTTCCTGGCTCAGCTCAAAATCAGAGCCCAGGCCTTGTGTCACCTTGCTTTGCCCAGTTAATTACATTTTCTCCAACAGCAGGAACAAAGGCCACCCCACACAAAAAGAGCAATTAGCAATACTTCTCCCAGCACCTGGCGAGGAGGGGGTGGGGCGGAATGATCTCCATCAATCACTCAGCTATCACACTGTACCAGAGATCGGCTGCCCAAGCCCACTGAACAAAGGAGAGTGCCCAGACAGCTGGAGCCAACCCAAAGGGGGATGGGGGGGTCTTTGAAATTCTAGTGTGTAAGTCCCTGGCAGTGATGTAAGTGAGGGGTGAAGCTGAAACCCCAGGAGCTGATGTGACCAGGACTTTTCTGCGCCCACCAACAAAGAAACAAAGGAGAACTGGTGCAGGGGACCCGTAAAACCAGTTTTTCCAGGACTGCACTGCTATGGAGGTGAGGAGGGTTGCTGCAACAGCCTCTGGTGGATAGAGCTCGCCACAGGAGTAAAATGAGCCCAGGATCGTGTAAATCAGTCCAACAGGGCCCGAGATTTGGCCTTCTAAAATTTGGCAACCTTTGACCCACATTCCTGCCTCGGAGTGCCTGGGGCTCCACTGTCATTCAAATAATCTCAACCAGGGTGGACCAGAGTTCGGCGCAAAGAAGCTGCTGATTTGCATGGGAATGGGCGTGTGTGGGGCCCCCTCCCCATTCTTCCATCTTGCCCGGGGACCCCATTCCCTGGGCGGATTCATGGTTAAGATGGCCGGGACCCCATCCCCGGATCCCCAAGTGCTTGAGGATACAGTGCTGTCACGCTTCCCTGAAGAATAGGTGATGGGGAGCGCGAGCAGGAGGCAGGAGGGGCCCAGGCCCACATCCCTGGGCCCTGAGTCAACCAGGAGAATGGGGAAGTGCCACCGCACCTCCCCCCCACGTGGTCTGCTATCCCCGCACCCGTGTCTGGGGGGGCAGAATGCGGCCACACACCCTGCACGTCTGCGGCTGGAATGGGCAGACACAAATGGAGGCTGCCGGCTCCCGCAGCAGCACGCGATTGTGCTGCAGGTGTGGGGAGCTGGCGAGGGCAGCCAGGGGTGGATTTCCCAAGCTGCCTTCCAATAAGGGAAACTCATGGGGTGGCCGGGTAGGACCGGGCACCCCAATCTACAAAGAAAACCCGGCACAAGGGATGCTTTCCAAACGGGAACAAAAGGAAAAATACTAACACGGCTCTCCCCGGCACAGCCTCTCTTCTCATATTCACCTTCTCCACAAAACTCGTCTTCATAATTCCTTGTGAGGCCTTTTGAACTCCACGTTTTTGCCAATATCTCTGCCTGGGGCGGTCCGAGGATGATGGGACGACCACCAAATCACATCCTTTCTTAGAAGGTTACTGTGGTATCTTCCGCTGTAAAGTCTTGCTGTTTTTCCCAACCACCCCCTCCCCTGCATTCGATAATGGTTTGTACTCCTGCGAGGTTTTAGAATGTTACAGCGTGAAGGTTCTATGTCGAGCTCCCTGCGCGGAGCGTTTGACAGACTTGACGGATGACAGCTGTGGCTGGGGTCTTCTTGTTGTTACTTCTTTAAATAAACCTCCTGTGTTATGAAAGACATCGGTTCTGTGTATTCCTGATGCAAGCTGAATCTTCAATTTCACACTGGCGACGAGGATGGGATACAGGAAAGGAAAATAGGAGAACAGCAGAAGCGGACCTCAACACGCAAAGCAGATCTGTAGTGGTTTGTGATTATGAGTGGTGCCATGAGTAATCTTCCACGGACTAACAACTATTTTAGTGACTGCTTTGGTGATTTACTTCTTGGGAAAAAAGTAATATTGTGACTAAGAGTACGTTTTAAAACTCTTTGCATGGAAATGCATATTGGGTAACCTAAACCCAGGGCGATTGAGAAGAAGCAGTTTCACACATTAACCCAGCTGGGCTATTCCTTTTAGCGTGGAATCTGTGGTGACAGCTGAGCTTTATAAGATATTGCCTGGCAAGGTGTACTCTGAACGTGATCCCCTGCATTTTTGGCAGACTATCTCCAACCAGCCTGTGGGAATATCGATGAGAAGTGGTCATTACTCATCTGTGACCCACTTGTAGTACTAGTGGGGAAGGTCACCACTCTCCTGAGTTTATTACGGGATGTTCCGGGCTGCGTAAACCGAGCCTCCGCCAGTCACGCTGACGGGCACAGCCGAAATGAGACTGAGGGAAAGAAGATTTTAAAATTCACCGCTATTTTGTGTGCAGAAGTGCTCTACTCTGCTACCTGCAAGTGAAAAGAATAAAGGGTACACTCCAGCCAGTCACGCTGACTGGCACAGCCTTGACATCGGAACCAGACTATTTGCCTGCAGGGCTGTTGGCATCTTCACTTCTATCAGGTGCGCGGCGACTGCACTTGACAAGAAGGCTACCCCATTCTGGTCTACCCTCCTAGCTCTTTACTTCTGCCGGTCACGCTGACTGGCACAGCTCTCATTCACTGGCCATTCGATTTTTCCCAACCTCAGGAGTGTCTGACACGTAGCGGGAAAAGGAATGTGGCGTCATTTTCTTCACTCGAGTAGGTTGGGTCGGCGCAGTGTGCCCTGCTGCTCAAGGAAGGCAGTCCCGGAGGAGGTTTGTTCTTAAAGTCGGACTGCCAAGGGAAAAGAGGCAGTCTTACACTTCGTGTAGACTGAGAGGAGCCTGGTGCCTATATTTCGGACTGATTATTAGAAGAACAGCGCCACCTAGTGGACTTGTATTTATCCTCTTATTTCTTTCAGTGTTTGTTCCCTGCTCTGTTACCTGATTTTGGTCTAGTGCCACACTCATCCTGGCATTCTCTACTTGTCGTCACAACACTTTATACATACTATCGTACAAAAGGATAGTGTTGTAGCTCTGCTTTGCGAGTAAGTTTTAAAACTAGGCTGAGTAACATAGGAAGTTAATTTCTCAAGTATTGCTGGTAAAAATTGTGCTTGCCCTATTAGTCACCATGCAGAATGTCACACCACCGCCATTTTTCCTGGCTACTCCAGGGGAGCCAGTTTTAAAATGGAACAAGTGGAAAAAGGTCTTCCTAAACTACGCGGTGGTATGTGGTCCAAACTTGGGTCTTGAGAGGAAAGTGGCATTACTATTACATTACCTAGGGGCAGAAGGGCAAGAGATCTTGGAACACCTTCCTGATCTGAACGTAAACGATGCAAGAGGTTTGAATAAATATGAAATTAGTGTGAAAAAACTAGACATCCACTTCCTGCCTAAAATTAGCACAATTATGGAACGATACCATTTTGGAAGGAGAGGGCAGAAGGAGGGTGAAACAGTAGAGAAATTCGTATCAGAGTTGAGGAAGCTAGCTGCCACTTGCAAGTTTGGAGGATCATGTGAGGAGCGGATACGTGATCAATTTCTTTTAACGTGTAAGATTGAGCGAATACGTGAAGAGTTGTGGTTAAAAGATGACCCGCCCCTTGGGGAGGTGCTCATTGTGGCTAAACAGGTGGAGCACATGATGCAGTGTGTGAGCGAAATCAAGCAAGATTGTGAAGGGAAGGCAAAAGTGAGTGAAGTCTCTGTTGAGAGTGCAAACGTGCTTGCAGTCAAAGGTCCAATAAAGGAACAGAAGGAGAATAAGGGTAATTGGAGTTTTAAAGGAAATTGTTACAGGTGTGGCAAACCTGGACACTTAGCGAACAACAGGGAGTGCCCCGCACTTAAAGTGACATGCAATAAGGGTGGTAGGAAGGGTCACTTTAGACAATGCTGCAGAAGTAATGCTAATTACAGGAAATACAACAGAGATTACTATACACGTGTCTGTGACGAAATTGTGTTACAGGTTCAGGGTGAGTCAGTGAGCAATCCTAAGGATTTCATAGCAGTAGAGGAGACAAGAGTTGAAGCAATGTTTGATTTGTGTTCTAAACTGACAATCATATCTGCGGAAGATTTTGAGAAAGTATCAAAGGGAAAATTGACTCTGCAGAGAATGGATGTAAGACCGGGGGGCTATGGTGGGCAACCCATACAGATGAAGGGTTACTTCTGGGGCACTGTAGGTTACAAAGACAGGTTTGACGTTGCTAAAATATATGTGTCCAAGAAGGGGGATAACATACTAGGTTGGCAAGCACAAAAGGATTTAGGCATTTACCTCAATCCCAACAAGAACCCTCAAATATTGTTACAAGAGGTGGGGAAAACACTGGAGGGGATAGAAGAAGAATTCAGGGATGTTTTCACCGAAAAGTTAGGATGCCTCAGACACTATGCCCACAGAATAAGACTCAAAGAGAACTCCAAGCCTGTCTCAGCCAAGGTTATGAACCTACCTATTTCGATACAGGAAGCAGTGAGAGAGGAGTTAGAGAAGTTGTGCAGGTTGGAGGTGATCGAACCAGTAGAAGCCACTGAGTGGTTGGCACCCATTGTTGCAGCCAGGAAGGGGGATGGCGCAGTGCGTTTATGCATTGATCTAAGAGCACTAAACAGGGAAGTTATAGTTGACAAGTACCCTCTGCCGAACATTTCACAAATGATGAGCAGGTTAGCGGGGGCAAAGGTATCCACTACACTTGATCTAACCTCTGCCTACTACCAAGTCAGGCTCCACCCTGAATCACAAGAACTCACAGCGTTCATCACGCCCATGGGGGCCTACAAATTCAAGCGCATGCCGTTTGGACTGGTGTCCGCTGCCGCGGTTTTTCAAAGGATCATGAGCAACCTCCTAAAGGGCATACCTGGGGTTGTGTGCTACTAGGATAATGTTCTGATCTTCGGGGAGGATGGTACACAACACAAACTCAGGCTCAGACAGGAGCTGAAGAGATTCCAAGAACAAGGACTCATGGTGAAGAGAGAAAAGTGCAAGATTGGGTGTGCTGAGATAGAGTTCCTGGGGCACAAGGTGACAACGGAGGGCATTCGCCCTAAGGCAGATCTGCAAAACACCATTCTTAACCTTACACCACCCAAAAGCAAAGATGAAATCAAATCCTTCATGGGAATGGTGGAATTCTACAGCAGATTTGTCCAGAACTTTGCCAGACGCACATATACTATCCGTAACCTACTAAGGAAAGGGGTAACATTCGACTGGAGTGAGGCGTGCCAGAAGGAGTTCGAAGACACAAAGAAGGCATTGGCTGAAGCTCCTAACCTCAAATCCTTTGTACCTGGCAGGAAGACCGTGTTGACCACCGACGCCAGCGCCAAAGGATTAGGAGCAGTTCTGATGCAAGTTGGAGAGGAAACAATAGCTTTTGCATCACGCTCGCTACGCAAGGCAGAGTTCAACTACTCTGTGATCGAGAAAGAAGCTTTAGCGGCACATTGGGCCGTTAACAAATTCAGAGACTTTGTGTGGGGAACCTGTTCAACCTGAGGACCAACCATAAGCCTCTGGTCGAAGTCTTCACCAAGAAGGGGCTAGACTCCATCTCAAGCAGAATCAGACGCTGGGTTGTGAGTCTCCAAGAGTACACGTTTGAGGTCGAATATGTACCTGGGGTGAGGAATTTTGCAGCTGACTGCCTCTCTTGCCTGGTGAGAGAAGAACGTGATGAAGCAGTCGACGTGGAGGAGGAAAATGAGACAGACAAGGAGATGCAGGCGGAGAACGTGTGCGTCGTCACCCAAGGAGCCGTAGAAGAAGGACGCTGGAAGGAAGCCTTGAGAGCTGACGTGCTCCTGCAGAGGGTGTGTGGAAAGACTAAGGGTGTTTGGATGGACCAAGACAAGCAGGAAGAGACACTTAGACTGCTCTAGATGGTCAGAGACGAACTATCCATCGCCGATGACTGTCTTTTCAGGGGTACAAGGTTGGTCCCTCCTGAGTCTTTGAGAGAGAGTTTGGTCAACTTGGCCCACGAGGGGCACCTGGGAGTTACCAAAACCAAACAGAGGTTGCGGCTAGACTATTGGTGGCCCAGCATGGATCTTGAAATCGAGAGGAAAATAAGAGGCTGGGCACCATGCTCCACTAGTGACAAGGTTCTAAAACAACACACTCCTCCCATGCACTGTAGGCCTCTTCCTGTGGGTCTGTGGGCGGATGTGGCTTTTGACATCCTGGGTCCCTTGACAGGGGAACATCACACACCTTACATTCTGGTACTCATAGATCTTTACTCCAGGTGGCCTGAAGTAAAGTTTGTGTCTGAAATCACCACAAGAGCTGTCATAGACTTCCTGCTAGAAGTGTTTATCAGGGAAGGTTTGCCAAGTAGCTTATTACGGACAATGGGGTGCAACTCTACTCAAAAGAAATGAGAGAATTCTTAGAGTGCAATGGGATAGAACACAAGCTATGTGCACTTTATCACCCAGAGACGAATGGGATGGTCGAACGATTCAACAAGACCATCAAGGAGGGTATCCAACTAGCGAGGGTGAGTGGGTTGTGCTGGAAAGATGAGGTTTTAAAACGTCTAGAAGCCTACAGACTGACCCCTCATCAAACCACAGGCATGACACCTTTCGAATGACTCAAAGCCAGAAAACCCAACTCAAGGTTAGTACCAGGGTGGATGAAGTGGTACAAAGGTTGGACAGGTCACTCTAAAGAGTCACAGTGGCGGGACAGAGAACGCAAGGCCATGACTGATAGGAAAACCAGATTTGATAGATTACATGCAGTCAAAGACATGGGATTCCGGGTGGGGGACCTGATCAAAATTAAAGCACCCTCTGGTAGAGCGAATTGTTCTGAGTTTACTGAGCCCACCAAAATTGTAAAGTTGTTCAAGAATGCTGTAAAAACTCAAGAAGGGAAGATTTGGAACCTGGGGAGGGTGGTGAAGTACACTGCTCCTACTGTGGACACCAACAACCCTTTGGAAAATGAGAGCAGAATCCAAAGTAGTGCCAGGTCGCCAGAGCCGGGGTGTTCAAGACAGGCCAACTCCTTTCCCAGGGCGAGTTGCAGGAAGGTTTGCCGCCTAAAGTATTTGGAACACTATGTTGACAAATAAATGTAGCCATCATTTACCCTCCCCTCCCCCATTAGCACAGTTGTTCTTTTTTTATGTGTAAAGGAGGGGGATGTGTGATATCTTCCGCTGTAAAGTCTCGCTGTTTTTCCCAACCACCCCCTCCCCTGCATTCGATAATGGTTTGTACTCCTGCGAGGTTTTAGAATGTTACAGCGTGAAGGTTCGATGTTGAGCTCCCTGCGCGGAGCGTTTGACAGACTTGACGGACGACAGCTGTGGCTGGGGTCTTGTTGTTGTTACTTCTTTAAATAAACCTCCTGTGTTATGAAAGACATCGGTTCTGTGTATTCCTGATGCAAGCTGAATCTTCAATTTCACAGTTACTTTCTGAGTCCTCACCCTAAGTTTGGGGGGACCCCAAATTATCATCTCTCCTGGATTTTCAATGCCTTTTCAAGCACTCCCATGGCTGGAGCTTTTTCTCTACAGATGGGAGTGTTTCATTTTCTAAGAGCCAAGTGTAGGATGACATTTATTCAAACCTTGAGGGCCTGAACATGCATATATATGATGTTCATGTTGCATGTCCTCTAGGTACTGACTATATGGTTGTAATGCAATGTTTTTTCTACTGTGATACTCTCTAGGTGCTGTCTTTACAATTACAGTTTGATGTCACATACATGAAAGAATACACAAACACAAGGTTTATTCCTGATAAATGTTTTACTGGGGTATCATAATGATTGTACGTTTTATTGATTCATCAGTATCATAATGACTAAGATTCATACAAAAGTAATGTGTTTATTACAAAAGAACTGTTTAAACTCACTTGACATGTTTGGGTGACCCTCTAGGGAGTCACCAGTGATTACACAATGTCATCTATGGTATGTTCCGTCTGCCAATGTATATTTGTAAATTACTGTGCAGTATCTAGTAGTGCGTGTGTAATAAATGTACTTCTCCTTTTTCTAAAGAAAAAGTACTTACTGGACAAACTTCTCCTTTTTCTAAAGAAAAAGTACTGACTGGAAAATCATTAATTGATGGTTATTATTGCGGGCTGCTGAGACAAAGTGACTGCAGGACAGTCCATCAGCTTGAGCATTTGCCTTGGTAACTTGGGCTAAAGATGGATCAGGATCCAAACCTTCAGTTGGTGTTGAATTTGGGGCTGCCAGAATGACAGCCAGTGCTGACATACGGGCAGGCAGTGCGGCCTATGGCAAATGGGTGGAGGTGCGGTATGGTAGAGTTTGCAGAACTGGTTGCCTTCAGTCAGGGAAGGGCAGTCTGTTACAAGCTCGACTGGAGACCCAGCTGGTAGTGGGCCAGAAGGCCCAATGGAATAAAGATGAAAATCTACAGCATTGTCTCCTTGAAGGCTGCAACCTACTGCACAGTCGACAATGACCAGGAGCACATCGGCTCCAAATTCCACATCAGGTCAAACACCGAATTTGGAGTCATGTGGCAGAACCACCGATTGATTGAAATCTGACAGGCGCAACAGCATGGGGCCATGAGGAGCATGTTTCTTCTTTAACTTGTCTTTCCACCTTGCCTTAGTGATACCTGATGAGGCAAACTTCAAGTAAAAACAGCACTGATTCTTGTGTTCTGCAATGTAGAGCTTGTAAAGTCTCGTCTTTCTTTCTCTGTTTGCCTTCAGATGCATGAAGGAACACTTGGAATCATGCATGGCCTGAGGAACATAAAACAGACACGCGGGTCCATTACCGACATCTGCTTAGACACTTTTTATGATGCTCCGGTGGCGCAAAACTTGAAATCATATCTATGAGGCCATGCAAAGCCACTTTGCGCTGCTTTGAATTGCCTAATGGATAATGGAGTAAGGCTGCGCAAATTGCTGCGTTGCCTTAATCTGTGCTCGGGAGCCGTTCCATGGGCGTTGCGGTGAGTGTTCCCAAGCAACACCCATGTATTTTGACGCTTCCCCAGATTTACAAAATCATGTAAACCTGGGGATACGCCAAAACCTTGCGCCTCCAAAGGTGAGGCTTAACAAGGAGAAGTAACTTTGTCTCCTCGTTTATTCCTTTTTCCATGTGTGCTGCATTCTGCAGCACACATAGAAAGAGGAAAAAGCCTCCCAAGATTTTTTTTGTGCAGGTAGATGCCTCTTTCTGCACAAAAACAATCCTGCCAACAACACAGGCACCGGTGTAGCATGTTGCAAGGGTGCCTGTATTGGCGCTAGGCTGCCAGGACGGCACCAGCGCAGGGGTAAAGGACAGGAATGCACCGTATTGGATAAATACGGTGCATTCCTGACCTTTCACTTTGACATAGGGCAGCGCAGCAAGGTGACTTGCTGTGCTGCCCTACGACAAAACCCCATAAATGAGGGCCCGAGTGTCTAAGACACTATGAAACCTGTAGTCTTTGGGGGTGACATACCTGCACACTGCCAAAGGTCAGTGAAAACCAAAATCAGTAGGAACGGACCTCCACATCAGTGTGTTCTGGCACAGAAAAAAAGGAACTGATGTCAGTGGCTAGTGGTGGTGTGTTTATGCGACTCAAAGTCATCATGTCTTGAGGCGAGATGGGGCCTTGAGGGAGGGCAACGGCACCTGTTGGTGCACAGAAGCTATTGCAAACGTGTCCACATATAGTCTGGATCTAAGGAAGACTCACAAGGTGAGGAATCTTGAGTTTTAAGTACCCATCAGAGCATATAATTTTAGATCATTTTGTGCAGTGCCACATCTTCTGTAGCGAAAATTATAATCTAATGAACAGGAAAAAACATGACAGAAAGCAATTGTTTATGTAATTGTGTTCTGATACCTCTTGAAATAATTGACTCAAAATACTGTTTTTACTGGGATGATAAATATATACAGAATTTAGTTATGATAGCATGCTTTGAAAATATTTAATGGTGCATAAAGATGGCCAATATCATGTATGGTCACAATAGGAAGCTTTTGAACTGCTTGAATTATTGATACATTGTGGGAGAACACCTATCAGCACCTACTTTTATTAGGAATATTTCCAAAACGTTTTAACTGGAAATTCTCCTACAAAAGCATTTTTTTGATTGTTTGGACACAGACGAAGTTGTGTGGAGTGAAGATCTGATATACTGCTATAGTTACAAAGCTGTGAATTTCAAACAGAATTGAATGTTCCCACAGCCTTAGGAATAATACAAGAATTAACAGAAAATCAACATTTTTCATAGTACAACTAAAGAGTGTGATTCAGGGTGGAGACTGGCGTAGAATAGAGTGACGGAAAATGTCAAAGATTGGAGTGGAGTGGCATAGCGTAAAGTGGAGTAAGTCAGAGTTGAGTGACACTGCAAGGAGTGGTGTAGCGTTGAGTGGCATAGCATGGAGTATAGTGGCATAGAGTAGAGTGTCATAGAGTGGAGTGGCGTAGAGTGCCGTGGAGTGTTGTAAAGTTGAGTATCGTAGAGTTAGTGGCCTAAAGTGAAGTGGCATACAGTGTCGTAGAGCGGAGAGGGATAGAGTGGAGTACAGTGTCATAGAGTAGAGTGGAATGGAGTAGAGTGTCATAGAGTGAAGCATCATGGAGTGGACTAGAGGATTGTAGAGTGGAGTAGAGTGGCCTAGAGTGAAGTGGCGTAGAGTATCGGAGTGCTGTACAGTGGAGTGGCATAACAAGGAGTAGAGTGGCGTGGGGTATAGTGGCATAGAGTGGGGTATAGTAGCGTGTTGTACAGTGCAGTAGAGTGGAGTGGCATACAGTGGAGTGGCGTAGCATACAGGAGAGTAGAGTGTCGTGTGTTGTGAAGTACAGTGTTGTAGAGTGCTGCTGCGTAGAGTGGAGCATGCATAGTGTGGTAGTGCACTGCCGTTATAAACAATGCACTTTCAAATTAAATGACCATTGTTCGCACATACATCAATTTAACTGATAAAACTATACACTGCACAACTGATAATGTGTGAAAACTGCATCAGCTAGTGTATAGATTTTTTTGATCATATTAAAATATTTATTTCTACAACACTTCAGAATTACAAAGAAATGTGCTTCATTTGTGCTTTTCTAATTCTCATGTATTCATTTGCACAGTTCATTTACAGACATTTAATTGTGGCAATTCTAGTGCCATTTTATTTTACAAGGTACATTGATATTACCCTACAATGTTCCTCTCACTGTGGTCTGACAGCACAAGCCACATTGCAAATATTACCCCTCCCTATATAGAGTTCACCACCCCTATGAATTATGTGAATTAACAGTGGTAACTCTGGTTGCTCCAGTGTTTATATGTGTTAGACCTGGCATCTTTTGAATGGTTTCCCCAGACTTTTTGCTTTCTGACCTCTTTTTAGGTCGAGCCTAGCGTTGCAGCGCATGCGCTGCTCGCTTTGCGAGGCATGCAGTATTCAGTATAGTGTGGAAGCTTCGTGGAAGCTCCGCCCACTCTCCACCCATCTTTTTCATTGGCTTAGGTCCTAAATGCTGCCTTCCGATTGGTTTTAGGCTTGTTAGTCCCTCCCCATGACGGCCATGTCCTCATTTGTATCCTTCCATGGCTACTGGCCCCTTTACTCCGAACACTATTTCCTTCTCTGTCTCCCCCCGCCCCCCCTCCAGCATTCCGTGACTTCTCGCCGCCCCCGCCCCCCCTCTCCGTTCGTGCCTTCTTGCCCGCCCGCACTCCCGTTTCCAATGCAATAGGTCTCGCGTAAATGCGAGTCCTATTGCATTGCAAATGCTTGTTTTTTATTAGTGCGAACTCCATCTGTAGATATTGGAGAGCTTTACATGCAAGCTACATACATTACAGATGAACATATACATTTTTGGTAGGCACGCGGAGATTAATTTATTCATGACGCCTGAGTGGGCGGAGTCGAGGCTGCTCTTGTTACCTCTGTGACTCCGGTTGCCGGTCCTGCTTGCATATTGCTTGTTCTTTTCTACTGTGCTATGGAGCAAGGGCCCTCACTCTGTCGATGGCGCCTTTCCTGTTGTTCTTTTGAGCACCAGGCACGGCGACATCCCACTGTGACCTATGCCATGCAGTGATTGGCCACTGAGGCGGTGCGCAGCAGCTTTGGTTGTCCTTGTCGCGCCACTGCCTCTTCGTCGCGCTTTGGATGAAGCATGCAAGTCCTGCCGACCCCACCAGCTTTAGCTCTCGAGGCAGTCTCGCAGCCGTTGTTGGCACAGAAGTCACTTTTCTGGTACATGCTTGCCCTGCGCCGGTTTAAAAGGTGAGGCTCAGCTGACCAGCCTTGGGTAAACAATCGGAAAACTTGGCAGCTACGGTAGTGTAATTGTGAAAGCCGTCTGCTTTACGTTAATGAATAGGTTCGTACTTTGAAGCCCGCAGTATTGATAGCAGGATGGGCTGTGGCTACCGTCTGCTGCTTCTCCAGAGCTCAGTCTGGCGGCCTGCTCCTCCGGCAAATGCATGGCTTGCAGATTTCATGCGGCTAACTGTTAGCGCATTTGTACAGCATGGAATTTATGTTTCATAGTGAATGCGGCTTGAGGAGAAAGCTAAGTAGCATTTTGAGAATAAACCCAAGCCCTGGCATGCGTTTTTCATTGTCTGCACTTCCTTAGAATGCGAGAAAAGGCACACATGGCATCAGTAGAAATGACGCTGTGAATTATTTTATCTCGAAAAAATGTTAAGCAAACCATCTAGTGGGTTGTAAGGTTCTGGTTCGAAAGTTGAGTATAACCTACAAATTGTGGGCTATAAGGGCTACTAATATTGGTCTGTCTGATCAGGTAAAAATCTTCGGGTTTGTCCTTCAAAGTGATTTGAAACCTGAAGGGTAGGTGATTTTTTTTACTAACGTGCACCGCTTTAAATAAAAATATAAAAGTGCAGGCACTCACTCTTTACAGTACCTGTTTGCCTGAGAAGTGCCGGTACTCTCGCATCAAAAATAAGGTGTTGTGGGGTTCAGAGTCCACGCCCCACTTTTGCTCCAATTAATTTTGGCGTCCGAGAATTAGCCAAATAGAGTTATAGTATCTAGAACATGAGGCAGAGAGGTTTCTGCATTTGTAAAGTAAGAGCAGAATATTGTATGCGTACAGAATATGTTTTATTTCACCAGCTCCAGTTTCTTTAGCTGTCATTACAGCAGAGGTTATAAATTTGACTGCTAAAGAAAGGATCAAGCGCCAGTAGGAAATGAAGGGGCCATCTGTTCCGCTGGTGAACTCTCCCACTTTTAAAATCTCGGTCTCTCTTTCTAAGTTTATATCTTCTCTTCCAGTGTTTGACTTTTTCTGTGTCTCTTCGTGAGTATCCCCCTCTAGCTAGTACAATATATCTTGTCACACTGGTTTTCTTTCACCTCACTCTTTCTTCATATCCTCTCGCTCTCTGGCCCATCTCTCCTCTTCCAATTTCTGCACATTGGCCACACCGGTACCACACGGTTGGGTGGACAGCAGTTTAGGGTGCTCAGAATGGTTTCCACATTGCAACAACCTCACCATAGCCCTGGCCTTGATTTTGTTCGCAAATTAGGTTAGGCTTTGGGAATGTAAGGCCGGCTATTTATATTACAACAACAGGAAGTACTATCTGTCAGTGCTCCTTCCAGCACTCGTGTAAGACCCAGGTTCAAATTTCCTCCCGGCTCCTATTCCAGTCTTCCGGGGTCTATGAATGGCGCAGGGGTTACAGCCTGTCACATGTATATAATTTTTTCCACATTTTCAAATGACAGGAGTGTGCCTGAAGCACTGTGTAGAATAACTGTTCAGCTGGTGCACTTCGTTTTCTGCCTCAGATTTGCAGGTTGATGGTGTCTTACCAGTGTGATGTGGCCAAGTGGGTAAGATGCTTACTTAGACACCAGGTATCATGGTTTAACCCACCAGGTACCTCATTATCAATCCAGTAAGGAGGCAAAATAGCTTCTTTTCCTCAAAGCACAAGGAGTTTATTTAGAGTTAAGCACTCCATTCTATCTCATCTTTTCTTAGGAATGTTAATTTCCTTTTTCTTTTAATGACTCTGTTAGATCAGTTTGCTTTCTAATAAATTGTGTATTAGGTGCACATACTTTCCCATTGTAGTGCACTTTAATGGCGTACAAGAGACATTCGTTTGCTCATGACAGAGATACTATTTTGGTGGCAGGTGTTTTGCAAATAAATAATAATGCAGTGGCTATGTGGGAGTAGCGAATCAAACTTCTGCTACTTGCATATTCTGTGCTGGCAGGTCATGGGTTTGAAACTAGGACAACCAACAAATAAACATGTGCCCTAACATGCATTGTGCACATGGTGCTGGTGAGTTAGTTTTCATCCTGATCCCTCGTCAGGTGTAGTAAGCGCTATATAAATGACATTACAATTACAAAATAGACTTGGAGGTGCTCAAGCAGCAGCTGATGACCAATCAGTTTGTTCTTACTTCCGGATGCTGCGCTGAGGTGGGGGGTGGCACCCTGAGAGTTTGAGGTGCGTTCTATACACATATCGGTAGTGGGTGCTCGTCTTGCAGAACGTCCTTGGTAAAACCTCTGTTATTGCTTACATAAAAAGTGTGCCTCGCGCATTTAAGTCCATGACTGCACCCTGACTGTTTTACTGTTTGCCATGGGCTCCACGTCTATCTCTGACCATGCTGACTTCGTGCTACAACACATTCTCTTTGCCACTGTCACTGGAATTATTTGGCAGCGGAGGACCAAATATATGTCAGGTTTGACAAACTGTGTGGCTAGAAAAGGAAAAATATGGTGCATGATGTGGCACTATTTTGTAATTTCAACGCACATTTATGTTTTCTGGTCATAAATTTCACATAATAAGTAGCACTGAACACACACATACAGCAATTGAGGGAACATCTGCCAAAGCTCAGCACATGCCTGTCACACCTTTTTGTGGTTACTTTTGATCCCTTTCGATTTAAAATTAAATGTGCTTTGCTGCGTACTTCAAATGATAAGGCAGGTGCTATGTGGCAAATGTGGTTAATCCATTATTATATAGAAAACACTGCAGTAGCATATTCTCATAATTGAGGTGGCATTTGGTTATACCCAGGACCACTGGAATTATCTGACAGGAGACGACCAAATTATGTGGCAGAGTTAATATTATACAGCAAGAAAAGGTCAATTATGCTGCATAAATTGTAACAGCATTACGACATTATTTGTCATTTTCACCCATGTTAATAGTGTTATATCAAATATTTCACCCTATTAGTAAGTCTTTAACATTTAAATACAGCAATAAACTACTAAAAGCCTTTGAGAAGGGCCTTCCACTGTGCAGCAGCCCATGTTGCTAAATTTTTTAGTACATTTTGATCTGTATGCGAGCACTGAAAAAAATGCAGTACCTCATTTTTTAGGTCTCGCTCATAACGCTTTTTTATTATAAATTTTCAGCATGCTGCATAGCACCCACACTGCTCTACAACATAGCTTAAAGACATTGGCAATGCGGATAGCTCTGGCTAAACACTTATAAGGTCCCAAAAGCGAGACCTATTGGCTATGCCAATGCTTGTTTTCCTTCGTTTTTGCTGGCTTTAGGACTCTGAGCACTTTACCACTGATGACCAGTGCTAAAGTGCATGTGCTCTGATCTAAAATGTAATGACAATTGGTTTATCCATGATTGGTATATTTGGTTCACTTTTAAGTCCCTAGTAAAGTGGTGTACCATATGCCCAGGGCCTGTAAACCAAATACTACTAGTGAGCCTGCAGCACTGATTATGCCACCCACAGAAGTAGCCTTTCAAACCTGACTCAGGCATGCCACTGCAGGGCCTGTGGGCGCAGTTTACTGCCACTTTGACTTGGCATTTCCAACTACTTTTCAAGCCTTAAACTCTCCTTTTATTACATATCAGTAACCCCTAAGGTAGGCCCTAGGTAGCCCTAAGGCAGGGTGCTGTGTAAGTAAAATGTAGGACATGTACCTTTTTGTTTTACATGTCCTGATAGTGACAACCACCCAAGTTTGTTTACACTATAGTGAGCACTGCTCCTCTCATCGGTTAATATTGGGAATTCCTTACATACCCTTTACGTGTAATTCCTGATTGCAGAGGAGTAGCTGCTTTATGTTTTATATCATTTGATTGGTAATGACAAATCCTCTTTAGTGGAAAAGTTGGATCTAGTATTACTAATCTAGCAATGCCACTTTTAGAAAGTGGACATTTCTCTGCTCTTAGCTCTCTTGTGTGCCCTACAGCCTGTCTCCAAACACATCTGGGGTGGGGTGTCAGCCATACTTTGTGCATTCCCTCTAGACAGCCACAAGTACAGGATACTCAGCTGCATCTGCATTCATCTGCATAATGATGGGTCTTCCTGGGCAAGAGGGAGGGGAGTAGCTGACACGTACACCTTAATTGGTAGTGGCCTGGCCTCACACAAACACTGATTTACACCCCACAGATAGGCTGGCAGACAGAGCTGGGCTGAAAAGAGACTTGTGCACCACAAAGGCTTTGCTTTGCAGGTACCTCCACTTCAAGGACACATTTGGGTACAAATATTTGGTCTATGACTCCCTCCCGCCCCCTCACTAGTTCCCTTTGGGGTCCTAAGGAGACCCTGCCAAGAGGAGCTGTGCTACAGGAGGGACTGCCACTTTGCAAACTGCTTTGCTGTGTTGGCCTGCTGATTGCTGGGCTACAAGAGGGACTGCCACATGACTACCTGCTCTGCTGTGTGGGCCTGCTGCTTCTGACCTGGGCGGTGAGCAGGACTGGACCTGTTCTCTACAACCTCTTGCAACCTAAGTGACTCCAAGGCTTTGTTGGTTTGCCCCCTGTTCAGGAAACATCAAGGCCATCAAAGATTTAATTCGCACAAATGACCGCTGCTAGGCTCTGCTAATCCAGAGTCTGACTTAGCCTGACTTGCCCTCAACCAGTCTTGGACCTTCGCAGAGTGTCGGCAGCCGCTTTTGGGCATCCACATGCATCAGCGCAGTGTACTGATCAAGAACCGCCGTGTCTGCCTGCTCGAGCGCAGACCATCGTGTTTGTCGACTTCGCTGAAGCCGCAGCGCCTGAAGGTAGTCCAGCATGACCCGGAGCTCTGTACATGCAACAAGGAAAGACTGGCATCTGCTCTCCGTGACTCGAATCACTGCATTATATCCAGCATGGGGAGACTCACTCAATATGGGTCCTGATCCAGAGACCGATGGCACCGCTGCAATCCCCCAAGAAAGGTACTGTGCTCTCTGGGACTTACGAGATCCCTGCCACCCACTACCGCTCTTGCGGGTGACCCCGAAAGGAGCGAGTAGATCCTGACGTTGCATTTTAACTGTAATAACTTTGGAAGCATTGCTTTGCACTGACCCGGGGAGAAAGTCTGTTCCCGATCTACAGCGTGGATCGCTGTCATTTCCCCAGCTAAACCGTAAAGAACCTACTGACAGCGCAAGTGCTCTTTCAGCATTGTACATTCTTGAAGTATTCGTAATTTGAGATGTTTTGTTTGTATTCTCATCACTTTATCTTGTTTTGAAGATTAAAAGAGATATTATTGTCATACCTCATTGTGGAGTCTTTTTTGTGGTGTTTTCACTGTGTTACTGTTTTCACATATGCACAACTGCTTTACTCATTGCCTCTTATGTTAAGCCGGACTGCTCTGTGCCAAGCCACCAGAGGATGAGGATGGGCTGATTTAAGTGTGTGTGACTGACTTACCATCACTAAAATTGCGGTCCCTACTTAGACAGGGTGCATACCTCTGCCAACTAGAGACCCGGTTTCTAACAATATGTATATAATTTCTTAGTTTTTTTTTTTATTCACCAGGCTTGTTCCTTGTAATATCACAATTTGTATCCCACTTCATTTGACAAATGGAAAAATATTATGGCGTTTGACCACTTTGTTAATGCCTTGTTACAAAGTTTGCCAATTGCACCTCAATCGATCGGGTTCACAACTCTACTTTGTACCATATTAATTATCCTCCATTTTGTCACCTCACCCATATCGCCACTGTCACCCTCCCAGTCCACTCACTCTTTTTGACATGTTGTAAAACAACTTGATAGCCAACATCAAAAAGAATAGGCAGGATATGCCTCACCCACTTTCCCTATACATCCTTTTCAGTAGACCTCCCACCTCTCTCAAGAAGAGGCAGCCACACCAAACCTCTCTTTTGAAAGCATCCAGTATACATAGGCATGCAGAGTGCATGGTTGGAACCTTTTAGCAGTATGGCACTGTATCCACACATGACTGAAATAAGGTATTAGTTGCCAGGATTCAGCTGTCTAGTTTAGTCAGGTTCCTTATTTTGAGTGTGTTCCAAGGCCTCCATATCATATCTCAAAATCTATGTCATGCTTCATGTAGGTCCCCACTCTATACCTACCATCATGGAAGAATTAAATAATCAGTTGATTTGGGCAGTTTCCTCCTTTTCCTGTGACCTTCATCTTTATGCCTCCGTCTGCAATTAGACCCTTCACAGTGAAAATGTCTCCCACTCATGTCACTTCTCAGTTAAGGCTCTGCCATCATCCCTACTGTGTTGTACCACACCCTTCATCAACCCATGTCTGCTTCGTATCTCATTCCTTAGGCCTGCTACCAGTCTCCATCCCTTTGGCTAATTCCTTCTATTTATAGTCTGGGAAGATTGCCATCCCAGCGTCCTTATACAAAAGAGGTACCGTTCTTCTAATAACATGAATGATCATATCACGTACTAGAAGTTTCAAATCCCATTAATATTGGAGAAGGCCTGGGTAACACTGTCCTATGGCTCTCTTGAAAAATATTTTGACAGCTGTCATGACCCAGTACTCTTGAAACTGTGATAAACAGAGGTCTTCTGAATGATTGGTAAGGCCAACCACCAGGTGTTATTCCATTAGGAGCACCCATTTGCATTTTCTGCAAAACATTGCTTTTATCTGTGACTGCATTCCAGCCATAAATTTCTGTAGCTCGGGCACTTCTGTCTGAGTCTCAGTTGGCCTAGCAATCATGTGAATTATAGGAAGCATCTAGTGATGCTGGCCCTTATGCCCCGATCATCTTATGTGTACACATATAGCGGTTAGATCCTTATCCGGTGTGTAGTGGCTGGACCACCTATACATATACAAACAACAATTGCCACGCATGGTCCGATTTATTATACTAACGCATTTACATTCACTAAATGAAAAAGAAAGTAGAAAGAAACATCCCTCACCAGTGATCACATAAGTTAATTTCAGTGATTTTTCAATTTCGTTGTCACCAGGAAGCATAAATAGAAGCTGTAATAACCAATGCAAGATTACATGATGGGGATAATTAGTTAGGTTGCATCACATTATTGTTAACCCCATCTCAATAATGTGTTGAGCCAGAGTCCAGAAATAAAGGATATTTTGTCCGAATAAAGTCTAGAGATATTTCAAATCGCTTGGGCCCTGGCAGGAAAGTGTATATGTGTTCAAACCTCACTGTTGTTTCGAGGTCTCCTCAGAACAGGGACTTAACCATCATGTTTTTGTGGGTGAAGCGTTTCTTTGGTATATGCACAAGGGTAATTATCCTAAACACATCAACATCAGCAAAAGATCTGTTCAGCTTGAGTAGCTACTGTATGCCAATCTTAACAAGACCTGAAGTTGTTTTCACAGCATTTTTTGAGCTATTTGTGTTTGTTTTGCTGGATTGGCAGCATCCTGTCATTCAGTCCTTTACCATGTTTCACTACCACCGAAGGAAGGTCACATATATATACCTGGATGGTCAAGGGTGTATGATAGTTATTGGGCTTGACTTCGCTTATGGTTTTCACAATGGTTCTCAAATTATGTGGGACAGTCGCTCCTCAAAGTCGGTTTGTTGCAGAGTCACATCCCTCATACTAAGTTAGTTCCCTACAGCTAAAGACTTCATTAGTTCCATATCATCTCAGGTCAACATTGTTTCTATTTTGAAAGGCTCTTTCTTATTGGAGCCAACACTTATTTATATATGAATGACACGGTGTATTGTTGGTGTCCCGCACGCTGTGTGCTTCTCTTGACTCAGTGCTCTCCAGAATCATGTGCAGTAGGAAGTAACTAAAGATTACATGCCAACATTTCAACTTCGATAAGAGGGAGAAATATGCGTGGGTGCAACGGCCTGAATAACGCACAAAGCGAAACGGGTCGTAGGAGTAACGGGGAGTGATATTTTTTTAATATCCTAAAGAAATAACTTCTGCTTCATAGAAACAGGTGATACACTCACCCGTAAGTAGAATGCAGCATGCTCACTTCCAGCAAGTGAGCCATACGTACTAATGTCATAAATGTATGACAAGTGAACTTAATGGGCCAAAATATATAAGCCAATACACCTGGAAGAAGTGATAGAGCCAAATACAAGGAGGTAATTAAGAAGGCATCAAATTACAAAGAGGTGCTCTTACCCACATAATACACTAGTTGTGTTCTTGTTGTAGTCCGAGTCAATATTTGTGACAGTCTGTATCAAAAAAGTACAACTCTGTACACCTGGAAGATGAGCTGGTGATGAAAATGAGGTTTGGAGAGCACAGAGCAGATACTCTTGTTCCACAGTGCAGTAGTATATTTGAGTTAAACTTTTGTGAAAATCAGGTGGCACAAAATGTACTAGTCTGTGTTTACACCTGGGAGGTGAGCTAGTAACAAAGATGAGAGGGTGGTAAAGACGAGAGTGGAACAATGAATTGCAGAAGAGACAATATGGGAATTCCACTGCAGGAAAGACAGCGTGGTTGGAGACAAGTTCCTCTAGATGTAGAAGAACAAATGTGATGGAGAGGAATCTAAATAACAATGAGTAGATGTACTACACGTCTGGCTCTGTGTCTTCTTCTGTCATCAAAATTAGTGAATGTTCATAATCCCACACAGAGATGCATGACGAAGATGGGTGCATATGGAATGGCTGCAGAATGACCCTTACTGGATGGAAGTTATCAAAGTACTAATGCAATCATTAAAGCTATACAGGCTAGGCCACTAATAAAGGAGCATGCTTTGTATTCCACGCACTAGCAATGGATCACACATTTTGGTCAAGCAGAGAAGCCGGGATTGATCCCCAGTTTTCCAGGTTCATGTTGTGCAATTTAGCCACTACATGGGTAACTATCTTTAACATCAAAGGTTAATGCTTCGTCCTTAATTCTTGCAGGGGAGATTAGAGCCTGTGTGACTGCCAATTAGCATTTTATTTTTGGTAGTCACCCAATAGATTGTGCTAGTGCAACAAAAAGAGTCTCAAACTCTGTTTTTGTTTGTGCTGTGTAAAACTGCCAAAAATTAAATGTTGATGCATGTCACACATTCATATCTTCCACTCCAAGAATTATGGACAAAGCAATGATCCCCAATTTTCTAGTTCCACACTATGCAGATCAACCACTAGATGGGTACCTACCTTTGACATTGAAGGATAATGTTTCCTTACAGGGGGCGAAACAAGAAATTAACAGGGAGAGCTGAGGCAGGAGATGGGCTCGGCTTTTAGGGCCCATGCACGAGCCGAGCACTGAGAATGTTTGCTATGCAAATCATACAACATCACATAAAATATGAGTTTCTGGCCTAAGACGGCTGGCCAAACAGACATGCGCACTTAGAAGTGCACATGTACACCAATCCTTCTCCCTCCCATGGCCCGGCTCCACCCCTCCCTACACATGCTGGCTGAGCCAGCTGCTGAAAAATAAAATGATAATAGAATATCGTTTTATTTTTCAGCTGCTGGCTCTGAGCTAGTGGGACGACGCTCCTCTGCCACTGTGGAGGAGCCGCCGCTGTTGGCATGTATGCTAAAGGACGTTGCTTGTAACAGTGCCCCCCTTGTTCAGCCATGCTGAGCACCACTGTTTTCTTCTGTGCCGTTCCTGCTGCACTTTTCCTCTATCCAGAGGAGTAATACTCTCTCACTTAATGCTATTGGCGAATTGGCGTACCACTCTGCCTTCCAGGAAATGCTTCCATGGGAATGTAAAAGGATTCTTATACATCTGAAAAGTACACTCAGTTTTCACGCTGTTCCTCATATTCAATTGTTTATCTCCTATATACACCCTATACAGAAAGCAGTTCTTTTTTTAGGTACTCTTCCCCGAGGCTTTGGTAAAACCAATAGGGTAGGATTTAATGTAATAAAGAGCATTTGTGCATGCAACACATGTAAACACATTAAAGCTCGACCTGTTTGCTTTGCCTATGCTTGTTTTTTTGTGTGTCCATCAGCCACTTTGACCACCCCTGCCAGCCTGTCACCATGTTTGAATTTCATGGTGAAACTTTGGTATACTTTTATGTGAAAACATGCATACATCTTTATTCCATTAAATGAGAAAAATGCCTCGTCGTCTTTTTAAGGGTATTGTTGTAAATATAGACAGTGGCTCAATGGAGTTACGTCTTCCATGCTTCTCGATTAAAGATACCACTGTGATCTCAGGTTTAAGTTTTGCTATTATCGTGACATGCTACTTGAATAGTCGTCCTATGAAAACGTTTAGAATATATACCATGTCCAAGGTTGGAAAGTCTTGCTTGCAGATACATTTCCAGGAAAAAGCGTGTGTCGGATCTTTGTGTTGTGATCGCATCTTCAATTCTGAACGAGGCTTTTAAAATAAATAACTTTTCTAACAGAGATTGATTATAAAGGATTTGCAGTGGTCGTGTCATCGACTATGCAGGCATGAATTGTCAGAGCCTCATCTGTAATGAAGCAATACCACATCTTTTATTAAGCTGCATGCGTCACACTCTACAACAGAAATGATCCATGGTTTTCACTTTTAATATATATTATACGTTGTGTACATAGGTCCTTGTGATAAACCAACCGAAGTGATAAAAGGGAGTCGGTGTTAGGCACCACTTAATTTTAAACTTCGAAAAAACTTACTTCAAGATTTCCAGATAGTCCATCCATGCAGTAAAAAATAAGCTTGGACTTCCATACACACAAGAACACTCAATGTGGGCATAACCTTGGCTATTACTTTCAACCTTTATTTGCAGTTGTCAATAGCAGCGTGGTTCATAAAACATAAGATTAGACCTCTTTACTTCACTTCACAGTAACTCAGGTTCATACTATCTGAGAAACCAAAATACCTACAGAAGGAGAGAGAACGAAACAACTTGTACACAAGTGACATTGTTAAAGTGAAATGTCTCTTGGGTCCAAATGCAAGCCATTCAAAGGCCCATTCACATTATTTGGTCGCAATGAATTCCTGAGAGATGCATAGCAAGATATCTGAAATAAAGGCACGTTCCCCTAAAACTGACAAATATGCGAAAAAACTAAATGCTGTGGCTACACACCTATATATTTCTCAGTATGACCTAAAGACCAGTGCTTTGCTATAGTTCTTGCATACCTAGGAATATGGGAAGGGCACCCTATTGTCCACAGTGGATGCTACCTTGGTCTGCGATGACAACTCCAATGTTATGCTATTTTATGTGTAGAGTGCACATATACAAGCGCTTCCTGGCGCTGGAGGAACACAACGGGTGGGATACCAAGACAGAACGTAAGGAAGGTTATTATTATCTGTTAAAAGCAGAGGCGTAGCTAGAGCTTGTGGCGCCCGGGGCTATCCCTCAGATTGCCGCCCCTGGGGGGGGGGGGGGAGGGGATGGCTGGGAAAAAGGACGGCGAGCACTTGAAAGAGGTCCGAGAGACGCGTAGTATCGCCGCTAATAGTTACCTCGATCATGCAAGTTACATGCACATACATGACACGGTCCAAGGCTACACAGTTGAATACACCGGTGACCGGCAGTACAAAGGAGAAAACACAGACTGCATGATCTATCTGGGGACTCAGAAAAACCGCATGTGACATCCATCAGAGAGCTGCGTGAACGAATACCTGGTAATCCCCTCAGCACAATGCAAACATGCACATACATGACACTGTTCGGGGATCCATCATCTACAGCTGACATTAAATGACCAAATATGATGGTCCCCCAAATAACTGGCTTCATTTTAGCTTCTTTATCTATTAGTTAATAGAAAGCTTTTCAATTGCAGGAAAGAAAACAACGAGTAAACGCAATATATCTATCTATCTATCTATGGGCAAAGTGTAATCTATTATTTGTCAGCAATGTTCTGGATGGGAGGGGAAGTGATTTACAAGAAGCAAAGCCTCAAGTGTGTCATGAGGACTATTACCTAACTCAAAATTGGTAGTACATAACACGTTACCCTTTGCATACTTTATGTATGGCTTATTTAGTAGTTATAAATAAATACATTTATATATAATAAAAATGTAAGAGGAGATAGTGGATTAAATCCGTACAGTGAGATGCAGGCACACTGAATAGGCCTTGTGAGCATCAGCAGAGATAGTATACTCTAAAGACATAGTAGCAAATAATCTCTGAGGAAGAAGAGTGTTTTTTCCACATTAGATGGGTTGCTCTATGGCAATAACATAAAATCTGACATTTATTCTGTGGTATAAAATGGGAGTGGGGGAGGGCATACATGTATTAGTATACATTCTCCCCAGTAGCATATTTAATTTAGCCACATTAATTTTCACTGTCATAGCATAGATCTATATATTGTTCCACTAACATAGATGCCCATAGATATATACCTAAATACCCTTTCTCTTTACTTATACACATACATATGTACACATCACAAGCGCAAATGCACATCAATATACTGCTATTGATTGGTATTTATATGAAATCTGTTGCCTATTGTGAATACGCACTTAGGCAACCATTCTCTTCTGCTCCAGAGCCCAAACTAGTTCTGCTTCAGACTCAACACAAAATGCCTTCAGTTTCTGCTAAATTATATAAACAAGCATTTGCAATGCAATAGGTCTCGCATTTACGCGAGTTTAAGCTATTGGCATTGTAAATGACAATGCCTTTATTTCTGTTTTCAAAACTAAAACACAAATAAAAGGCTTTATTTGCAATGTCAATAGCTCAAACTCGCGTAAATGCGAGACCTATTGCATTGCAAATGCTTGTTTTATAGGACTTGTCTGTGAACTGTCTGCCACTCTGCCACTCACTAAAGATCCTTTTCTCCCCTCTGAAAACTGTTTAGCTCTTACCTCACTCAGCCTCCTGTACTCCAGCAGCCAGGGTATCTATGGTAGGGGTTGGCCAGCACTGACAAAGTCAAAAGCTGGTAGCCAGCTACAGACCTAATGGTTTTGCCAGTGATTATTCTTAATAAAGCATTTTACACCTGGTTTTTGGGAACTTCATCAACCTTTGTTCGAAGATGTTAGAACAACATTGAAGGGATTCTGCACACTTGGAAATATTTTGATAGCTCTGCTCATTAAAGGGCTCGCAGAGCCAAGCCAGAGCATCGGCTGGATTTTCCCAGTTTATTTGTTGGGTGGGTTGGGCAGGACAGAAGGAAAGAAATGAGGCAAGAAGGAAGGAAAGAAAGAAGAAAAGACCAAAGGAAGGAGATAGGAAAGAAAGATGGAAACAAAGAAATAACAAAGGCAAGAAAAAGGAAGGAAAAAAAGAAAAAAGGAAAAAAGAAAGCAAAAAGGAAAGAAATAACGAAGGCTCAAAAAAGGAACCAAAAAGGAGAAAGGAAAAAGAAAGGAAAGAAAGAAGCCAAGAAAGAAAAAGGAAGATAGCAAGACAGAAAGCAAGAAAGAATGAAAGCCAGAAAGAAGGAAAAAGGAAAGAAAGGAAAGACTGCAAGAAAGAAAGAAGGCATAACGTAATACAGAAATCTACACAACCTATTATGCTGTGAAGTAGCTGAAGTCAGATAAACAAAACGCACTCCAACAGCTATTTTCAACACCATTGGCAGGATAACGGAACTGATGAGACCGGACTGTGCCTTTCTTTCATTAAAAGCGTCCTGCTATCACATCAGGCTCTAAAAACAAATGCAACACTGAAGTGATTATAAAGTAATAACAAAAACACTAGCACTGAAGAGAACTATCTTATGTGTGGATGTGCTCATTGTGAAAGAGCAAAATGCAGTCACTAAAAGTGAAGTTAACCAGTAGCTTAAGTAGGATGACCCATTGCCCCTTGCTGTATGCTGTAGTGCGCGGAAGAAAAATGTAAATGAGACAACAGACCAAAGGCTGAAGATAGTTGCCTGAAAGCCCCTTTAAGTAAGTATGTGATACATTCATTTTAGTGAAGTCAAAAGGTTTTGACTAACACCAGATCTAATTATTAATATTGGATGGAAGTGTTTTGCAGGCCTTGCGCATCGAAATCTGGACCATTAGCGAACCCCAGAGTTTGCGATCTGAAGAGCTAAACTTTTAATTCTTTCAACTGGGGAGCCCAAAGTAGCCTTGCACATTTTCAATTTCTATGGCTAAGATAAATTTTTAAAACAAACAAACCTTTGTTCTTCGAACGTTACATGTTGGATCGCATGTCCAGTAAAGCAACAAAGCACACGTTGCTGCCCCACATTGTGCTAGTAGCTGTTACCTAATCGACACGCCCGTATGGTTTAAACAAACCAGCATGCTAGAAAACGAAGGCAAGCCAGTCTCCTTCGTTTCATCATATGCACATAACCTCCTGCTGGAAAGGTTAACTTCAAAGCAAACAGCTTGATAATTAAAAACATGCCCTCTGGTTTTCTCTTTAGAGTCTTGTGTCCCAATGAATTGCCATAAAAACATTTTTTTAAATCCTCTGATTGTATATAGCTGGGACGGACCCACAAGCACCCACAAACGCGGTACGTCGCGGCGGCAAATATCACAGACATAAATTCAAACTTCAAAGCCTGTACGTACCACAATACAGACCCTTGCGCGCCTCCGTTTGATTGCCTGCACACATGTACGCCGGCCTATGAAGGGGAGGGCTCGTCGGCTGGATCCCGGACCCTGAACTGAGAGAGCTCATTAGACTTTCCCCTCTGACCTCGGTCGCGGCGCGCGCTACGACCACACCACCACCACTACGCTAGGTGGTGGTGCGTGCGCTGCAGGCACATAGCTGCCAAGGTTTCAGATTGCTGTGGGTGACATATTCATAATTTTAGTGTAATTATGAGTGACATTTGAAAGACTGAGTGACACTTTCTCGCGAGCAAAATCAAGCAATGAAGACAAGATAAAACATATAAATATCAGAAATTACACCCATCCGAGCAACGAGAAATTGGTATTTGAGCTCAGTGGAACTGACTGGTGATTGCTTGCCTATGATGCAATTAGAGGAGGACTCCAAACAGCAGAAAGCTGTCATGTAGAGATGGCAGGTAATGGGACATCCACCGAAAACGGATGGCTACAAAATATGACTTACCTCTAAGCACCCCACAGTACCGAGGTTGCGTACATCGGTGTGTTCGATGCTGAATTGTACAGTAGCTCCATCGTCATAGAAGCCTTGCAGGAGTGGTGTGGGGCGTCAGCTGCTACAATTTGGTATGGCATTACATAAGAGAGAAACCAAATCTGCTGTGGTTTTTCTGCATTCACGATGCAGAACATGGGGGTGCTGCTGGTCATGGAAAAATGATTAATGGCTGCTGACTTTGGCACTGGGAGCCAGGTTCGAGTCTCGGCGAACCGGCCCAAAATCTTGTGATTCTGGGAAAATCAGTTAATTTCCACGTGCCAAACAACAAATGAATGTGTCCTTGTAATGTAACTGTGGTGCAAGTAAAGCCCTCCAATACCATCGGGTCGCGTTCGCGCCATATAAAACTGCAAAAGAAAACATGCCCTGGGAGAAAAGTCCCAGTGTGTTTGGAAAACTAGCTGAATAGTGTCAACTAAACAAGGCCCCGCCTGAAACCTCCTTCGCTTTGGGGGTCTCGTGAAAAAGCCAACTGAATCACCAGGATACCCTCGCGGGTGATGGTACACTTTCCAAATACAAATCTCCACCGCGACCGCGTGCCACAGTAGATTAGGGAACACTGAAAAATGTCAATAAAAGTACTCACGTCGTTTGAGAGGTGAACTCCAAGTTGGGCACGAGGCTGCAGGGTCAGCGGTGACAGGTACTCGACACTCCAGTAGCTTGGCAAGTCTGAATGAGGCCGTAATTATTTAGAAATAGTGAGGGCGGCTGCAATAATTTCGGCGGGGCCCGGGGGTAAATTAACAGCTGAGCTACAGGCACGGTGACAGCTCGGGTCGGTGCGAGGTGCCTGCAGCAGCGTTGTGAACGCCGGCGCCATCATTCAATTTGCGGCACGGAGGCGCGCACCTTCCTCAAAACTCCCGGCCCGCTCCAGCAGCAGGATGTGACGTACCCCGCGGCGCGGTGCTGCAAAGTAGCACAACCTGACAGGGCCTGGCATTCTAGTCATTGGATCATGACGTCAGGCTATCGTCAGAGCCGCGCCGCGGGGGAATGATTACAATAGTGCAGTTGAGTGAGTTGAGGCTGCCAGTAGTTCCTGACCTCACAGCTCACGCAGTGCACGACACTGGGGGCGCGGCGCGCACAGCAGTTGCGACCGTGCGCTTGCACTTCAAAAAATGGGGCCGCGCGGGCGCCCTTTATAATTTATTTTTGGACACTGACACTACTGTAATGACTGACAGTAGTGTCAGTGAGTGTCCCCAAATAAATTATAAAGGCCGTCGCAAAGGGCCACCAGTGCCGCGCGGCCGCAGCCCCCTAAATAGTGCCGCCTGGGGCGGTCCGCCCCCACCGCCCCCCCCTAGCTACGCCGCTGGTTAAAAGCCAGGTTTTTAAGGTACGACTAATATGGAGTAAACTTTGTTCAGCTTAAAGGTCATTGGGTATAGAATTCAATCATATGCCTTCTTCTTTCCTGTGGCGTATCAAAGGAGCCACGAGCCCGAATGAATGCAAGGTAACTGGGCCAACCATACTCTGGTTAAGTACCAAAAGCAGCCACTAAATTGGGGTAAAGTGGGCCCCTCAAAACCCTGGGCCCCCGTGCTGCTGCCCCTGCTGCACTTATGATAACTGTGGCCCTGATATTTACACATATCTCCAGTTTCTTCGATGACTATTTGCTTGTACAAATGAAAGCAAATATAGATTCACTAAAGCACATTCAGCAATGCAACCTTGTGGAATGCTGCACTACTAGGCCAGGCAGTAAATTGCATTATCTGAATCATGATGCTTTATGTTAAATATGGAATCCAGTTATTTTCTTGAAAAAACATAACTATAAACTAATTTAATAAAAAATGAAATATTTCAAATTATGGTTTAAAAACGGAGAAATTGGTTAAAAAATAAATATGCAGAGCTTTTTAAAAACAATCATGATGCTGTACGTTCAATATGGAATCCAGTTATTTTCTTTAAAAACATAACTATAAATTAATTTTATAAAAAATGAAAATATTACATATTATGGTTTAAAAATTGAGAAATTGGTTAAAAAATTCATATGTAGAGTTCTTTAAAAATGTAAATGTAAACAAATTCAGACAGGAATGTGTTGCTGTAACTCTGTAGAAAGTACAACCTCTAAAAATCCAACAGGCAGGGGGTTTGGATGCGGGTTTGAGAGTGAAGATCTTCCCAGTCTTCTCACTGATATGGTCTCAAGGCTTTCCACATGTCTTTGGTTTGTTGTACAACTTCAGGGTCATCTGAGTAGTCCAGACAATCCGCGTCCCACATTCCAATGCCACCAAGTCCCCGCTCCTTCACATACACTGCCTTCATGGAAATACTCTGTGGGTCGTCGTACCAAACCTGATGCAATGAGCCTGCAGTATCCTGTAGAAATGGTACAAGCACAACTAAATTAATGTGTGTCATTTAACATTACATACAGCTTCTTGAAATGATAAGAAACAAAATCAAGATATTTTTAATTATCAACAAAACTAGTTTTTATTACACATATTAAGAGGCCACTGATAACAGTCCACTTCACAAATCCTTTAACTCAACATAAAACCTTCTCACGCAAAACAACATAGAATAATATAAACATACTTCACAGCACACTACAAACCTATACCACATACCACCTTCCACCTTTAGACACTGTAACCCACAACACAATACGTTATCATACAGCCGCCACACGATTCCTACAGGTAAGTTCTTTCCAAGAATCTTCAATGGCCACATGACAGATCACAAGAGGAGAGCATTTCACTCACATCGAAAGAAAGACACATAGATTTGAGATGCTAGATGCTCTTACACACAGTGTTTTGAGATCCTAGACTATCCTACTTGTGTTTGGAGGAGGTTTGCTAGGCCCAGCTCTCCCCACAGAGTACCCCCGATGGCACTACCTATAACATGAATTCTAAAAAAGCTTACACAAGTGGCTAGACAACAGCACATACATCTCATTTGTCAACCTTGCACATGTTCTGCAGAAGGTCGTAAGTTGCCTCTGTCTCCAGCAACATCTTATATTAGGACACAGTACTAAGACAACAATATGCTGCCAACCTAAACACTGCTGAACATTTAGGGCCAGATCACGAGTCAGGCGGTCCTCGGACTTTCGAGTCCATGCCGTGCAGGAACCTTGTCAGGCGTTCCCATTGCGGTGCCCTTTTAAAAAGCCACCTTTTAAAGGGCACCGCAGGGAGAACCGCCACGTCACCTGCCCGCCAGACCACTCTAAAGTAGTAATCAGGCAGGCGGGTGGTGCCAACCTTTGGCGGATCGGTGGTGATGGAGCAGGGTTTCGCAAAAATGAAACCTGCTCGAATGAACACCCCCATAATACGTACTAACAGTGTGCAGTGATAGTTTAACATACACATTACATGAACACGAGGGAAACAGCTTTACGCATGTGTGCACTAATATGAACTAATGCATGAAAGAACTAGGCCGCATACTACAATGCGTTTCGAAAGAAACAGAATTAATGCATGTTTAAGCTGAATTTTATATTTCGCATCTTACATTTTGTTTTAAAAATAATGAATAACGCCGCTTTTGCCTTAAGCTTCTGCTAGGAAAACATGTAACAGGGGGTAGTGCAAAGGTGGGTGGTGAACAGTGAAAAGTGCATTTCTATGTAATTAATGAATGTTTATGTTCTATTTGCCGTAGTGAGCTGAAATGAGCCTCCATTATTCTTAAGTTAGCCGGATAGAGGAGGGGCTGGAAAGAGAGCGAAAATGTCATGACAGAGCAGCCAGAAGTGCTGAGTGCTGTAAAGAAGGGACAAAAAGTTCAAGGATACCCAGCACAGCTTTGTTCGTCTGCCAAAGGATGTGACTGGCCGTGGGACTAAAGACTGCTTCTGCGGACATTGTTGAAAAAGATGTGCAAAATTGTTGAAATGTATCATATAATAAATCGTGTGAACGAGTCAGTTATTGAGTAATGGGAAAGGATGTAGAATTATATTTATGAACAATTAATGAATGAAATCACCATGGTGTGACAGTCCACCTCCTAAGTCCACCAATGAACTGTCGAGTTTCGGGAAATGTTTCAACTGATGTGGGACGGACATGTAGGTTTTAGGGTATAACTGGGGTGCCTTAGGTGGTGTGGTGAGGGTGGAGAGGAGATGAGAGGGGTGATGCGTCGCTGATCGTCGGTTTGCAGAGAGGCCTAGCTGTTCCTGTCCCTGTTCCGGTCTCTGAAAATCTTTGTTCCCTGGCTCTAGTTTGGGGAACCCCCACTGTCCCCTCGGTCAAGGGGGTGGTATTTCACAGATCCTTTGGGTTTGTATTATCTCTCTGACTCGTACTTTGCATAAATTATTTGCAAATGTATTTTTGTCTCTGAAACTGATGTCTCTTAATCTATCCACTCCGTCATATGTATATTGTTTTGCATTATTTTGCTGAAACTGATGTCTCTTAATCTATCCACTCCTTCATGTGCATAATCAATATTGAAGATGAGAATGACACTGTTTGCATCTGCTGATTAATTTCTCTCCCTCCTGTGAATTTTCATTTGTTTGCATTTGTAACCGTATGCAATTGAGCATTGATGATTTACTTCAATTTGAGATAAAGCTTTATTAATCATACCAAGAGTTTGTGATTATTTAGCTGACTAGATAGTTAGGTAGATAAGTGCTATTATTACCATCAACTACTCAACTAATTGGTCTATCGACCGAGAGGAAAGAGAGTTGATTTACAGGTCTAGTTATGTATTTAGACTTGTAAACATAAATCTATGAAGGAACTAAAATCCATGTCATTAAAACTTGACCCCCAGCGCATCAGGGAATTGGGTGAATGTGTATGGGCCATTGTATGAATTATTGATGAGTATTGATCCCTGATTAAGTGTCGCGCTGGATCAGTGACACTCTGCTCTAAGGTCGTATTCTGGCCCTTATTGTTTTATAAACTTGGCTCTAAGCTCAGGGCACAGAGTGTAGAAACTACTTAAACCATTGAATCAACCAAGCAAAGAGGCCAAATAATAAACACTGCACTATACACAGACTTTATGACTGTATGACTAACAGCCTTCACAAGCCACATAGCTGTAAGACATAACAATCATAAAACTTCCTGAAACTCTCGAGAGGTTAAAAACCGCCAGTTATTATCGAGTAACTCCACCACATTTCCATGCATTGGTCATTATCCCATAAATTACATAATTGTTGGCATCACGTAAAATGCGACCAGTAACATTTTTTTATTTTTTTATTGATAGATTTATTTAAGAATTCTTTTTATTGTATTTTAAGAGAGTAAACAATCACATAAATACAGAACGGAGCCACACTACCACTCCTTACAAACTTACTGACAAGCTTTACCATTGACAAAATAATCTCGTACAATGATGCTACCCAGAGCAAAGATTGTGTCGGCGCAAATTATCCATGTACTTAAATTCCTTTTCGGTATTCCATAGTATCGGTCCCCCCGAGAGGTAAGTCAGGGTCCCGTGTCAACCAAAGCAAACAGAAAAAGATATAGAAAAAAAAGGACAGAACGGGTAGGGAATTCCTCTCTTATCCAATTGAAGATGAAGTGTTCTAGCTGCGACCAGATTGCCTACTAGTCACGACGGTGATGCCTAGCCAACGCACAGCGTCTAGGCCACCGCCATCACATCGTCTCTGTCGCCAGGGGACAGGGAGTCTAGGTAACTCAGCAGTGGCGCCCAAATGTCTCTGGGTTGAGAATGTGCAGGCATCAGTTCCCAGTATTCAGACAGCTGATTATGGCAAAATGCTGCATCCTTGAGCCACTCCGCTGCCTTCGGACTGCGCCTGCGGCCCCAGCTAATAACCACCCTTTTTTTGGCTAGGAGCAAGAGCATGGCTACTAGTTTCCTGCGCTCAGCAGCTACACTACGCACATACCCCAGCAGGGCCACCAGGGGGGAGCGTTTAATTATAGCATTCGCCAACAGGGCCAGCATCTCAAAGATACGTTCCCAGTACCTTGCCACCGAGGGGCACTCCCATGCCAGGTGAATGAAGGAGGCCTCCGGGGCTCGACAACGTACACACCTCGCATCCTCACTCAGACCAGTTCTATGCAACCATACGGGGGTCCTGTACAACCTATGAATAAATTTAAAATGAATCAGCCGTAATCTATAGTTAGGCGACATTTCTTTCAGCTGTGCGCAACAGTAAGCCCATGTGCCATCTGCAAGAGGACGCCCCAGAATCTTCTCCCACTCTCGCTGGGCAGGGGGAATACATACCGGGGAGGTGCGCTGCATGCCCGTGTAGAGTCGGGTGATGAGCTTTGGTGGCGAGGGGTTCTTCAGGAGATCCTCTAGCACCTGGAATGTTGGTGGTGCTATAGGGAAGGATTCATATAGTGCGCGCAGCGCTGCTCATAATTGGTAGTAAGTGAACCTGTCCAACATCCCTGTGTGCTCATCTCCTAATGCCTCATCGATGGTAACAAACACCCCATTTCGGAACGCCTGCCCCATCGTATTCAGCTGAAGCCCTCGCAGTCGCCGACCCACCCCCGCATCAGTGGTGAACGGCAGCCCCGGGTGACTAATGAGTGGGATCGAGGGGGCGAATGTATTCTCCAATCGCGCTCTGCGTTGAAGCTCTCGCCATGCCCACACCGTGCAACCTACCGTATCGAAATTGGCCCGGGGTCGCCCTTGGGACCCGAATAGCGCCATATGCAGGGGCACTGGAGCCGCCCTGTCACTTTCCGGGGCAGTGTGCGCCATGAAGAGGGTCGGGAATACCCAGTGATAGGCAAACTGCGCCTGGGCACAGTTATAATACAGCTCCATGTCCGGGGCTGCCACCCCACCCTGGTCAAACGGCAGCGTCAGGATCTCACATGCCACTCTGGGCTGTCGGCCCGCCCATGCCAATGCTATCAGATTCGAGCGTAGTCGTTGCCGAAACGCCGCAGTGATAGGAAGTGGCAAATTAATAAAGACATAAAGAAACTTGGGGAGGACCACCATCTTGGCGATGGCCAAGCGACCCGCAAGGGATAAGGGAAGCGATCTCCACCTACTAAGTCTGCTCTCCAGCCACTCCATGAGCCTACCATAGTTGTGGCTCCAAAGTTCGTCTAGGTTCCGGCTGAGCCAGATCCCCAAGTACTTTACCGGGGAGCTCGCCCACTGAAGCGGGAATTCCGATTGGAACTGTTCGGAGGCCACGGTAAGCAGAAAGATGATGGACTTTCCCCAGTTGATGGAGACACCCGACACTCCCCCAAACCGGACCACCTCCCGAATGAGTGGGTCCAGGTTTTCAGCTGGATGTTGGACATACAGAGTCACGTCATTGGCATACATGGAAACTAGAATCACTCTGGGGGTGAAGTCCAATCCACGCCTAGCATGATGCTGGTGGAGCCGAGCCGGCAGTGGCTCCGTCGCCACGGCGAACAGGAGGGGAGAAAGAGGGCACCCCTGTCGCGTGCCGCGGGCCACCGGGATTGCGGGGGATACCTGACCGTTGACCCTCAGTCTCGCCGTTGGAGCCGAGTATAATAGAGCGATTGTTTTGAGAAATAGGGGACTGATACCAATGCGGGAGAGAAGAGCAAACAAATAAGGCCACTCCAGGGTATCGAAAGCCTTGGTCGCATCTAAGAAAACCGCTGCAGCGGGGAGGGAACTGTCAACTTCCTGCATGGTCGCGAAAAAAGTGCGCAGATTGTGAGACGTGCTACGCCCGGGCACGAAACCGCACTGATCGGGCCGCAGCACCGCTGGCAATAGAGGGAGTAGGCGCGATGCCAGTAGCTTGGCCAGTATCTTATTATCCAGATTTATCATTGAGAGCGGCTGGTAGGAGTCGCAAATCAGCGGGTCCTTGTCAGGTTTTAAAATAGTCACGATAAGTGCCTCCCGCAGGGAGGGGGGAAGTGTACCGCAGTCCAGGGACTCCTCATACATGTTGAGGAGATGAGGGACCAGAAGCGGCGCATATTCTTTATAGAAAGAGGCAGTGAGCCCGTCCACCCCAGGGGCCTTATCCCCAGGCATGGCCTGAATCACCGCAATAACCTCCTCCTCCTCGAAGGGCTCATCTAGATATCGCCGTTGCCCATCGCTCAGCCAAGCAAGCTCAATCGAGTCAAAGAGGGAAAGCAGGTCCGGATGCTCTGCTGTCTGTTGTGCAGAGTACAGGGAGGTATAGAATGCAAGCATCTCTGTCGGCATCGCCTCCTGGCCCACAACTATTTCCCCATTGTCCCTACGCAGTTCACCAATATACTCACTAGCCCAGGGCTTCTTTAATAAACCCGCCAGTGTTTTCCCGGCGCGATCCCCCTCTCCGTACTGCCGCGCTCGAGCCTCCCTACCCAGGTAGTGTGTTTCCTGTTGTGCTGCCTCTTCAAATTCTGCAATCTTCCCTTTAATGCTGCCCAGGATTTCCAGGCTGTTGCGGTCAAAGTACTCTACCTCAAGTTTCTAAATTTCCCCTTCCAGGTGCCGGAGATCTCCCCGGACCGAGCGCAGTACACCTGCCTGTTTGGCAATACATTTGCCCCGGATTACGGTCTTAAAGGCCTCCCACAGCACCGAGGGTGAGTCTACAGTCCCGCTATTTAACTCAAAGTATACTATGATATCAGTTCGGATCGACTCCCGGAATACCTGATCACGAAGCGCCCCAGTGGGAAGTCTCCAGCTAAAAGGCGTGCACGTTGCGTCCGACAGTGCGAATCGAACCAGCACGGGCCGTGATCAGAGAGGGATCGAGCTAAATGAGCAACCGTAAGTATCCATGCGTTCATGTCTCGCGACGTGAGCCAGTAGTCGATTTGGGACCACGAAGGGCCCGCCGTAGAGACACATGTGCCCTCACGCTGTTTTGGATGCCGGCGTCGCCACACATCCACCAGTTCGTGGTCTTCCATAATTGTGCGGAGCTGTTCTGCCGCCCTTGGGTGAGGTCAGCGTGAATCACCAGACCTATCCATGCCCGCATCCAACACCACATTGAAATCCCCCCCCCACACGACAGTCCCGGTTCCGAGCGACTCCGTCAGTCTCCAGACCTCGCTGAAGAATTGCGGATTGTCCACATTCGGCCCATAAACCAACACTAGCCTGACCAGTTGCTGCCTCAGGACCCCCGCAACGATCACGTACCTCCCCTGCGGATCATAGAGCGAGGCGCACGTTTTCCAAGGAAGTCCCTTTCCGAGGACTATAGCCGTGCCCCTAGCATAATTAGAGTAGCCTGACACAAATTTCTCTCCCATCTACCCTGCTCTGAGTCGCGCGCAGTCCTGTCTAGTGAGATGCAATTCCTGTAGGAAGCATATGTCCGCCCCATGGCGCTTGAGATATGCTGCTACCAGTCTCACCTTTCGGTAATCATTCAAGCCACGCACATTCCATGTCACTGCCTTGAGCACATCCAAGTCCGTGGCAGTCTCACCCATCCCCGGGCACAACAAGATCATCCTGCGCTGGGCTGCTCTGCGCACCTATTGGACAGTGAGGCAGGGTCAAAGAGAGGAAAGATAGGGGAATAGAGGGGAAAGAGCAAAGAAAATCAAACAGCACACCAAGTGTGCACCCCACCCAACAGACCCACCCACCTCCCACTACAGCCCCCAAACATGGCTGACAGTTTATCCCGTTAAACAAAGGAGGCCTACAGCGGCCAACAATAGAAACTTTCAAGGGATTCATCCCTGCAGGGGGCACTAGGTGCTCTTGAAGACCCAGCAACTGTATGCCAGGTGGCTGGACCAGGTATAGTTAGGAGTGGGTAAGAGAATAGCCCCCTCCATCCAGGGGCGGATTGGGCAGGCCCTCACCCCCGAGTTGCGGGGCATATAGTCCTCTTAACCAAAGTAAGAAAAAAATTCTGCGGAATCAGTCCTATGCAGCCAGGCGTGGCACTGCCTCACTGGCTTATTTCCAGACACTCGACGCCTCAGTCGTTCTCGTCCAGGGGGTCTCCCTCCGCGCGCTCTCCATGCGCTCTTGCGGTCGGTGCGGGTAGTCTAAGGGAGCGGGCAAACTTGATGGCCGCCTTAGGATCTGTAAAGAACACAGTCTTACCCTGATGGAAAATGCAAAGCTTTGCTGGGTAGAGGAGCGAATACTTGATGTCTTGCTGCTGCAGTATTCTTTTCACGGGCACAAACTCCCTCCGTGCGGCCTGCAGCGTTAAGGTAAAATCGGGGAAGAAGGATATTGCATTACCTTGGTACCTAGTGTCCTGAAGATCACGGGCTATGCGCAGCACAGTGTCACGGTCCCTATAATTCAATAAGCGCGCTATTATCGGCCTTGCCGGAGCTCCCGGTGGTGGCCTCTGGCCCAGGGACCTGTGCGCACGCTCCACTATGCAGACCTTGGAGAGGGAGTCCCCAAACATCGCCCTGAGCATTTCCTCAATGTAGTCCTCGACTCTTGTCATGGCCGTGGACTCCAGCACCCCCGTTATGCGCAGATTGTTTTGGCACGATCTTGCTTCTAAATCTTCGTTTTTACTGCGGATCACCTCCAGCACCCTTTCCATTTGTAGCAGCTTTTCGCGAGTAGTGGTACCCTCGTCTTCCAGCGCAGACGTGCGCGGTTCGACTTCCGTAAGACGCTCTTCGTGAGTCGATTTTGAGGTCTATAGTCGAGAGTGACTGCTTCAGGTCCAGGAACATTTCTCGTATGTTGGGATCTGACTGGTGCATGGAGGACATAGCCCCCTCCGACTGCTCTTCTTCCGGTGGGAGCGTCCCACTGGGTTTTTTACGCTGCTTGAAGGAGAGTTTAGTTTGCTTAGTGTCCGTCTTACCCATGGCGATGCAGGGGGTGTCGGTCTCGCTTTATCGCCGCGGACAGGTGCAACGTGAGCCACAGCACTAGGCCCTCGCCGAGGCAGTTACCACCGCTGTTGGGGCTTCTAGTGTAAAGCACCTGCTGCCCGGATCAGTTTCACTGGGTGGCCCCGTCCACCGCCCCCACCAGCAGTGCCCAGCTTGATTCCACGCTCCCTGGGCACCACCTCCCACGTAGGCTCACTGCGGCCCTTCTGCACGCCGAGCAGCCAAGCCAGCAGTGTGTTTAAGGCACTTCTACGGCCCCATCCACCGCCGTTCCGCTCTGTAGCACCCACTTGGCCGCTTTGTAGATCCCAGGGAGCAGTGCACGTTTATGTAGAAGTTGGTAGTGGGTGGCCAGGTCCCAGCAGAGACGACAGGCTCCCCAACTGGGCTCCAAGGTCAGTCAGGCAACTGCTCGGGTTTCTCTCCGGTGACCAGCAAACTCCGGGGCCCACTGCCACTCGCCCCCCTCCTCAGGCGGCCCCCCGCACCAGTCCCCTCCGCCGCGTGGGAGCAGGGAGGGGGGAATTCCAAGTCTTGTGAGGGTTCAGGGAGGGGGCCGCAGGCGCTCTCTTCCGTCTCCCTCCTCTGGCATCCACCACAGTCCAAAGTGCCAGGGGCGCTTCCCGGTGTGACAGTGCTGGCCGGGACTCAGGCGCGGCCTCCCGCGTTGCCACCCGCCGATCCTCCGCATTACAGAACGCGGGTCCGGCCAGCTCGCAGGGCGCTTTCTTCGCGCTGCTGTACAGGGCGCTCCCCTTCACCGTGGTCCTCCTATCTCACGGGCGCGGCCCGCCCGCCCCAAGGCTCCCGCAACGCGGCCAACAGACTCACCGGGGACCAGAGGAGGGCAGACCCCGCCCGCAGGATGCGCTCCAGGAGTCCTCCAGTCAGCGGCACATACGTCTTCGTCGCAGATGCAGGCTGTCTCTTCTCCGTCACCCACCGGGCAGAGAGCCAGTGGAATGCTTTTCTTCGGCGCCGGGGCTCCGTCCGGAGCGCGTTCCTCAGAGCACAGCTCGCGGGGCCACCATTTTGTGTTGCAGCCCCACGGTGGGGAAGCCCTCGCGTTTCACCCGAGCGCGGGTGTCCATAGCCTTCTCCTCACGCCAGCCAAACGCCGGGGCATTCCGGTGTCTATTTCCGCTGTCTGGGGCCCCCGACACCCGCCTGATCCGCCCAATAATTAGCGGATCAGCGGTCCAGCTCGCAGAGCCTCTCTAGGTGGCGGCCATTTCGCAGCCGGCACTCTAGCGCCCCCTTTTATTGATCAATAGATAAACCATTACAATGGTTGTTAGAAATTGGATTTCTGGTTAGCTAGGGCATGCGCCTAAGCCAGGCAGAAACCACCACTCTAGTCAGGGCATTGGAGTTACACGCTGAAGATAACCCCTGCTCACCCCCTTGGTAGCTTGGCACGAGCAGTCAGGCTTATCCCAGAGGCAATGTGTAAAGCGTTTGCGCAACACACTCACACAGCAGCGACACACTAGGCACACCACAAAAGAAACTCCACACAAGGTTATGTAAAAATAGCCTTTGTATTACTCATAAAACACATTAGAACGTAATCACATATATACACTGTGCCACCTGGCACTAGGTATCACTTTACAGGGATTATATACACCTAGGGACAATCGGGCCACTGTCATAAACACCTAACCCACAGTTAGGCAGGGCAACCAGTCACTACTGGTAATGTTACACTGAGCACTGTACATTATGCATAATCAGACTTAGTAGTGCATTATTATAAACATTTGCAGCACAACCCAGTACCTACAGGTAGGATTACTTCTAGCGTAAGACCCTTATGCATAAACATCAGCCATAGTGCACCATAGTAAACACTTGCATCAGTGTACACAGTAGAGAAAGTATTCGGTATAACCCACATCAACAGTGCCCAATAATAACCACTTATAGTGTGCACACACTATACATAATAATGTCTGTTGTAAACAAACACTTCCTCACCCAGTATGATCAGTAATCAGAAACACATGATGCAGGAACACCTGTAAGTCATAACATCAGGTCACAGTATATAAGAATGGCCTGTACTACGTGACCATGCGGTAAAACCATAGTACGAGCGGCTCCTGCGCTCCTATGAGGTTACCTGTCGTCCTTGTGTACAGCCTGTAGGCTTCTGGGACACGTTCTTGCTTACAAGCTGAAATGTGGCGAGTCGTGTCAGGGGCCTCCACTGATGGATTCCCCCGTAATGCCACACTTCCAGAAGACGTGCCCCCTGGTATGTGCCAATCCGGCAGCTGCTCGCCATCGTGGGGAGCGGCTGCTGACACCAATGCAGCGTGGGGACCTTCTCGCAGGTTTCCCTGGCACGGCGTAACGAAGATACGGTGCTCCCCTTCGGGCACGAAGGCAACCGGGGAGGAAAGGGGGGCACACAAGCCCTGCTGCCACGGACAGGGAGACCCACCTGGGTCCCCTGTAGGCAGAATTAACACAAGGGGATGTGGGCTGCCTGGGCCACGCGGTGCAACTCCCGTCACCCAGGACACCTCTCCAGATCTCCAGCGGCCTCCCCTGCGGCCCCACGTAGCCCAGGCTCGGCCGCTGCTCCGAGGCTCCGTCTCCTTCAGGTCAAGCGGCCCCGCCCACAACCAGGCAATGCCTGACTTCCTGCTTTTGCGGCCACGTGCCCATCGACAACAGGCCCTGAAGACACGTGGGGCTCTCCCCCTTCGTATGGGAGCCCCGCCCACAGTCAGGCATCCTTCGCCTGACTTCCGATCGGTTGCTGGGCAACACCGGCAGCTCCGGCGGCGCTCGCTCGGCTCCGTTCGTGCCGGGAGAACAGGCTGCAAAACACAGCGCTTCCTCAGGAAAAAGCACCTTGGCCCCCAGGAGAAAAAGAAGTGCCCCACCTGCACTTGCCCACAGAATGCAGGGAAAGCGGGGCATTCACTAGCACTGGGCTCTGAGGACCCACTCCATAAAGCTCTCAGCCTATCTCCCCCCCCTGAGGACACCACCAGGGAGCAGGCAGCGTTTTCCTTCTGAAACCCACGAGGGCAGAGTTGGCACAAGCAGGCCAGCGCGCAAGGCCTCCCGGCAGAAGACAGCAGCTGGGTCCCACAGCGGTTCCTCCTGGCCGTCCAGAAGTCCTTCCTGCCAGTCCAAGTAAGCACCAAGCAGCACATTGACATGGGGTCACAGCCCCAATATTTATACCATGATTGTCTTTGTTCTTAGGGCTCTGCGCCCGGTCCAAACCAGTTCTGGGGGGCACTCCAACATTTCTTTACAGTGCTCAAACACCCTCATTGTTAGGTTAGGCTCTGGCCCCAGACACACCAAGGAGGGGCAGAGCCAGCATTGTGTAGTGCAGGCACAGTCCTATTCAGGCAAAAACAACAGTTGATGGACAGAATGCAGAACAATGTCATACATTCACCCCAGTACAGAGATCTGGGCCTAAATCCATCGTTTTTTTGCTCACCATGCCATTCCAGTTTGAACCCAGCCATATGCAAATAAGTCTTGACCCTGTGCCTCATGGGAACATTTCAGCCCAAACTTCCAAGCCAGGTCCTCCCTGGACTGGAAACAAGCATCCTAGGACCGGTTTCGGAGTTTCACCCCTCTTCAGCCAGGATAGCTTGATTCCAGTGGCATGGAGAGCACGGGACCCACGTCTGGGCATACCCATCCCACTCGGGGTGACAAATGCAAAAACAACAGTTGATGGACCGAATGCAGAACAATGTCATACATTCACCCCAGTACAGAGATCTGGGCCTAAATCCATCGTTTTTTGCTCACCATGCCATTCCAGTTTGAACCCAGCCATATGCAAATCAGTCTTGACCCTGTGCCTCATGGGAACAGTTCAGCCCGAACTGCCAAGCCAGGTCCTCCCTGGACTGGAAACAAGCATCCTAGGACCGGTTTCGGGGTTTCACCCCTCTTCAGCCAGGATAGCTTGATTCCAGTGGCATGGAGAGCACGGGACCCACGTCTGGGCATACCCGTCCCACTCGGGGTGACAAATGCAAAAACAACAGTTGATGGACAGAATGCAGAACAATGTCATACATTCACCCCAGTACAGAGATCTGGGCCTAAATCCATCGTTTTTTGCTCACCATGCCATTCCAATTTGAACCCAGCCATATGCAAATCAGTCTTGACCCTGTGCCTCATGGGAACAGTTCAGCCCGAACTGCCAAGCCAGGTCCTCCCTGGACTGGAAACAAGCATCCTCGGACCGGTTTCGGGGTTTCACCCCTCTTCAGCCAGGATAGCTTGATTCCAGTGGCATGGAGAGCACGGGACCCACGTCTGGGCATACCCGTCCCACTCGGGGTGACAAATGCAAAAACAACAGTTGATGGACAGAATGCAGAACAATGCGCGGCAGTGTCGTGTCCCCTGGATCTGCCCAGGCCTTATACGGTCAGCTGTGATCAGCGCGTTGCTTGAGGAGGCCGCAGGGGGAGGTTTGTGAGATATTTGCGGGTGTGAGAGTGCCCAATATCCTCCACCCTTTCCGGTCCCATGCGGCCCCCACGCATCTCACCGCTACTTTGCAGTGTCTTCAGGTGAGTCAGCTCTTCCGAATGTCATTCAGACCAAGAGGCACGGGTCCACTCGGGCCGTGACGTGGCATGGTGAGCAAAAGAATGATGGATTTAACCCAGATCTCTTGACTGGGGGTGAATGTTTTGATTTGTTCTGCATTCCGTCCATCAATTGTGTGTCTTTTGCTTTCTCGCCCTAAGTGCGCCAGGTATGCCCAGACGTGGGTCCTGGGCTCACTGTGCCACTGGAATCAAGCTATCCTGGCTGAAGAGGGGTGAAACCCCGAAACCGGTCCTAGGATGCTTGTTTCCGGTCCAGGGAGGACCTGGCTTGGCAGTTCGGGCTGGACTGTTCCCATTAGGCAGAGGGTCAAGACTGATTTGCATATGGCCAGGTCTAAACTGGGGTGGCATGGTGAGCAAAAGAATGATGGATTTAACCCAGATCTCTTGACTGGGGGTGAATGTTTTGATTTGTTCTGCATTCCGTCCATCAATTGTGTGTCTTTTGCTTTCTCGCCCTAAGTGCGCCAGGTATGCCCAGACGTGGGTCCTGGGCTCACTGTGCCACTGGAATCAAGCTATCCTGGCTGAAGAGGGGTGAAACCCGAAACCGGTCCTAGGATGCTTGTTTCCGGTCCAGGGAGGACCTGGCTTGGCAGTTCGGGCTGGACTGTTCCCATGAGGCACAGGGTCAAGACTGATTTGCATATGGCCAGGTCTAAACTGGGGTGGCATGATGAGCAAAAGAATGATGGATTTAACCCAGATCTCTTGACTGGGGGTGAATGTTTTGATTTGTTCTGCATTCCATCCATCAATTGTGTGTCTTTTGCTTTCTCGCCCTAAGTGCGCCAGGTATACCCAGACGTGGGTCCTGGGCTCACTGTGCCACTGGAATCAAGCTATCCTGGCTGAAGAGGGGTGAAACCCCGAAACCGGGACTAGGATGCTTGTTTCCGGTCCAGGGAGGACCTGGCTTGGCAGTTCGGGCTGGACTGTTCCCATGAGGCACAGGGTCAAGACTGATTTGCATATGGCCAGGTCTAAACTGGGGTGGCATGGTGAGCAAAAGAATGATGGATTTAACCCAGATCTCTTGACTGGGGGTGAATGTTTTGATTTGTTCTGCATTCCGTCCATCAATTGTGTGTCTTTTACAGTCTTATTCAGGCCCAGGTGCTACTCCTCCCACTACTCCAAATGCAGTTCAGACCCATTCAGCCTAGCGCTGACTCACCCAGCCCCTCTGGAGCCACTGTACCTCCCCAGTCCCTGTCACTCCAGAGCCAGACAAGCAATACACATCAAGCAGGCACAAAGACATATAGCACACAGAAATGCCAACTTCTAAAAGTGGCATTTCTAAAATAGTGATAATAAATCTGTGCACACCATTACGCAGCATTTATTACCACTATTCCAAACATACCAAACTTGATCACGCTACTCCTCTCATATCAGGAATTACCACTGACACACATATCAGGGAATCCCCAATGCATTCCTATGAGAGGGTAGCCTCACAGTAGTGATAAACCAAAATGGCTGTTTGTCACAGGACATGCCACACAGTTAAGGCACATGTCCTACCTTTTACCTACATTGCACCCTGCCCATACGGCTAGCTAGGGCCTACCTTAGGGGTGACTGATATGTAGTAAAAGGGGAGTCACAGACGTGGCACCCATTTTATGCGCCACGTCACAGCGGCAGTAAACTGTGCGCGCAGGCCCTGCAATGGCAGAGGCCTGAGACAGGTTTGAAAGGCTACTTTGGTGGGTGGCGCATGCAGCGCTGCAAGCCCACCAGTAGCATTTAATTTACTGGCCCTGGGTATATGAGATACCACTTTACAAGGGACTGATAGGTAAATTAAATACGCCAATCCGGTGTAGACCAATCTTACCATGTTTACCATAGAGAGCACATACACTTTACACTGGACAGCAGTGATAAAGTGCCCAGAGTCCTAAAACCACCAACTCCAGGTCGGAAAAAAATACCCGGAGGAAGGCAAAAAGTTCAGGGATGACCCTGCAAAAAAGGCCAAGTCCAACAATGGTTAAAAGCAAAACGTATTGGAAGATGATTAGCGAACATTAAAAGAAATAGAGAATGATGCTGACACCTAATAATAAATTGATGAGGGCCTACCAACTCCCTTATGCGCAGACATCAATGTAACCTGATTATATGAATTGGCTTTTTTTCTCAGGCTAGAGTGGAGGCCAGGGTTCTCAACGTTTTGTTAAAGTCATGCAGGAAACCATTGAGTGTCCACTATTTCCTGCCCCTACCTGGTGTATGATCTGATATAAGTTTTAAGAACTGTTTTTGATCAGTTTCCCCCAGACATGCCTCTGATCGCACTTAAGGTACATTATTTCCTCAAAGTAGTAGAGTTTTAAAACACACTGTACACATTTGCTTATGTCTGGATAGTGGGCGTCTTGCCAAAGATGCACAATTGTAAATCGCGCCATATAGTAAATGGTAATTCCCATCAGAAGTAGTGTGGGATAGAAAATGATCGAGAGACTCACTGCTGTTTTACACAGGACAACTTCCTAGTTTGTGTTTAGTACTGGGCAAGTGGTGAACATATGAACTTAGTCAGCTGCATAAATCTGACATTGGAAGCAGAGCTGAGAAGAACTTGAAGTTTAGCTGGAGTAACATAAAAATTGAATTGTATTTTATATTTGTGAACTGCGAGTTTTAAAGTGAGCGTACATTCAGAAAACATTTGGAAGTGACTCTGTAAGATCTTGAGTGACTTCCTCTTATGGCCAAGGAGACCATTTTTAAGTCCACAAAACATTCCGATCAATCTTCTGGTTTCAAAGGAATACATGATAATACACAGAGATCTTAAGCTGTGGGGGTTTATACAAAATCATTCCATTTTGGGGAGGCTCTAGCTGATTAAGATTTAATTTTCTATCTAGTGAGAAAGTCACGGGTTAGTAAATAGTGGGGTCCCAAATTTGGTAATGCGATCCTAAAAGGATTTGGAAAAAAACCCTGCCAGTATACTTGTTAGAGTAGTTGCAGGTCTGATTTCAGCCAGGATGAGCTCTTGGGCATCAAAACTATTTGGGGTAATTGATGGTTGTTCCAAATTGGTGAATATCCATGAAGGAGGATTTATCATTACCATTCCAAAGATATAAAACATAAAGTAGCTACTCCTTTCTGATCAGACATTACCACTTAAAAGTGTATAAGGGAATTCCCAATGCTAACCTATGAGAGGAGTAGGCCTCACAGTAGTGTAAAACGAATTTAGCTGTTTGTCAATACCAAGACATGCAAAACATAAAAGTACATGACCTACCTTTTATTTATATAGCACCCTGCCCTTAGGGCTACCTAGGGCTTACGTTATGGGTGACATCTGTAGTAAAAGGGGAGTTTAAGGCTTGGCATGTCATTTTAAATGCCAAGTGGAAGTGACAGTAAACTGTACACACAAGCTCTGCAATGGCAGGCCTGAGATAGATTTGAAAGGCTACTTGTGTGGGAGGCACTATCAGTGCTGCAGGCCCACTAGTAGCATATAATTTACAGGCCCTGGGTATATGGTATATCACTTTACAAGGGACTTATAGGTAAATTAAATATGCCAATCATGCATACACCAATTACACACATGTTTAGAGAAGAAACACATGCACTTTAGCACTGGTCAGCAGTGGTAAAGTGCTCAGAGTCCTAAGGCCAACAAAAAGATTCAGCAAAATGTGGAGGTCAAACGCAAAAGGTTTGGGGGAAGACCACCCTAAGGATAACAGGTCTAACAGGCTCCATAAAGAGCATATAGAAAAGGATATGAGGGACAACCTTGAAGAGTGTCCTGAGAAAAATCAAAGGGGGAGACTGTGGATTGTCTGCTAATGTGAGTATTGTCTGGGGAGAGTGGTAAACTGCAGTGGAAAACCCACTAGTCATTACAACCAAAAAAGATGACAGAACCACCAGCTCAAAAGCCTTTTCACCATCTAGGGAAATCAAAGCTGCAGGATGTTGGGTTGTTTGGGCTCAATCTATACGGCAATTGCAAAGTTGGTGCGGCATGTAGTTTTTCATCCCAGGATAAAACTGTGTTTCCAGGGCGACATGAGCTCTACCAAGACCTTTTCTAAACAGCTAGCTAGCAGTCTGGCATAAATCTTACTATCTGGGCCAAGCAGTGAAATGGACTGGTAAGAGCATAGTGCTGAGATAGGCTTATCTTTTTCCAAGAAAGCCATTATTCATGCTAATTGCCAAGATACAGGAATGGAGGCACCCAGCATAGTGTATTGCATGAGGTAAAGCATGACTGGCAATACTATTTTTTAGAGGTAGTATATAATTCACTTGATAGGTCAATGGTACCTAGAGTCTTGGTTGAGGGGGCACTGGATATTACTTCTGATAGCTTGGCCAGTGACACTAGGGTCATTAGGTCTTTGATTCTCTTGGAAGATAGTAAAGGAATAGTAAGGTAATCTAAATACTGTTCTTTCAGTGTTTAAGTCCTTCCCCCACTGACTGTGCCTTCCTTAATGACCACCATCTAACAAGGGTACTCTTTGCTCATGACACACCTGATTTCTCACCTCCCTGTCCCCAACGCGGTTTACCTCAGGAGCCACTCTATGAGGTGATGAGACCAGTCATGGATGAGCACAGGCAACTGAGTGGAGAGGGGATTAGCAATGACTGAGATGGGTTCAGGTTAAGGGACCTGCAGGATGTGTAAGCAGTCCAACATAGAGAGAAGGCCACACCCACCAATTTGCACGCGCCCACCGGAGAATGTGGTGCCGTTCATTGTCCCTAAGGGCTCAGATCAGTATGGCCAGACCTTATCCCTAACCCAGTACTTCGCGAGCTACCTGTAGCTCACAGACACCTTCAGAGTAGTTCACAGCCTTGAGTTCATTTTTCAATCAGCACAGGGTCACATTTTCCTTTTAAAGTTATGGGAAGTCTGTATGTATTGTACATCATTTTCAGGCTGCAGATAGCAGGGCCTGATAATGAGCAGCGCTGGAGTCAGATTTATGACCCAGGGCACAGCGGTGAAGAATTGAAGCACTGAGGTATTTAAATCTTAAATAAGAGTCCTTGTCAACTCAACACCAGAACAAAATTATGTTTCTGAATGCTTTTAAATGGGAAAAATTTTAAATGAAGACTTAACTTAATGATTAAGATAATTCTTCATTTTAATTTGATCTCATTTCAAAATGTTGAATTACAAACAGCAGGCCTCTTGCTCCCAGTGGCCAGCACACACCCAATATTTATAACTCAAAAATATTGTCATTTTTTTCAAATGGAAGAAATTTAAAGTGGATAAACATATTTCTATGAAACATTGAGCCAATGTTTTTCTCCGTTTCAATTCAGCAAATTACATCTTAATATTTTAAGAAGTCTGTTTCTTCACTTTAAATTCCTCCTATTTAAACATATGGCTGCATTTTTCTGTTGTAAATATGGCACCATGGCTACAGTGCATTTACACACAGCAGGCATCTTGCTCCCAGTGGCTCGTAGACAAAGTGTCATATTTATAACTGAAAAATACAGTCATTTTTTGAAGCGGGAGAAATTGTAAGTGCAGAAAGTTTCCATATTCTGAACATTTTTTGCAGAACATTTTTCTGCACTTTAAATTTCTCCTATTCAAAAAAATGGTTATATGTTTCTGTTCTACATGTAACAGTGCCACATATGGCGAAAGGTATGTCTCAAGTACGTATGACAGACTCATTCACTCTTTCACCCATACACATATATTCTATTCATACGCACACATGTCATACATCCCCAAAGACCACTCTCTCACTGACACACATGGCAGCCCTGTCAGAGTGCCCTTAGTCAAAGTATTTTGTTCAAACTATAGTCTTTGGTTTAGGGACATTAGGCTTAATCAATAAAACTGGGCGTGCGGGTATCTGGTAACATTGCGCGAGCGGCTTGGCCTTCAGTAGCTCACAATGATTTTCACTGATCAGAAGTAGCTGTCAATACAGAAAAGGTTGGAGTCCCCTGCCCTAACCAAAGCCAGCCCCATATCGGGGTTGGGTAGTGATGCTTAATTTTCATTGGACTTTGTTTCATTTGGATATATGGTGGCTGTTTGGGTTGGTTTGGGCTTTAGTTTGGAGACCTTCACATTCATTTACTTCATTTTTACTTTTTCATAGGGTATTTTACTTTGTTTGCTCATGCCTCTCAAGTTGGATATCCCTTTATGGTCCTGGGCAGTATTTGTGTTTGATTTTAAAGACTAGTTTTGATGTACTCTCTCTCAAACACATTCAATACCAGCCCCTTCCAAAATTATTCATACTTAATTTGTTTGTTTTCACATATATTTTTTTGTCTGTCTTTGTGCAAATTCTGTGCAAATATGCCTGCTGATGTTGCTCTGATAATGTTGTTGGCACTGTTTGTATATGCAGATATATCATTTATACATTTGAGGACAAACTATACATATTTCCAAGTTAAGGTGTAAGTGCCACTACAGAGGATGTAAAGCACAAGGATTGGTGCAATGAAATGTATTGTGACAAGGGAGTGCAGTTAGGTAGTATCGCACATTAGATTGTTTGTTATAAGAGCACATACATGATGTTGTGTAGTGTTTGAGGATGGTGACAATGAGTTGAGTGTGATGCCCATTGGGGAGAAGGAGGGCTTAAATTGGGGTCAAGATTAAGTTGTGCAATGAAGCAGGTGTGTGGGTGGAATTGGGGGCCTTGCAGATACTTTTCTACCAAATGTACCAGAGACAGGACTTGCTCCTCCTGGTTCAACCAGTTCATGTCAAAAAGGCCCAAAAGAGTTGCAGGACATAAGCACCTCGTATTCTCCTCCCTAACCAAGCAAAGATGTTCCTGGTAAAACTCAAAGATGTGTTGAGGAGTTTATTCTGGTTACCCGAAAGCTGGCTGTGCCTCTCCATCACATGTTTCTGGCTCTGCAGATAGATGTCCCTTGCGCTCACGTGGTTGTTGGAGTGTATGGGCCCCTCCATGTTGTCCAATTCAATGTCATACAGAAGCCTGCTGGTTAAAGAAGCTCTCCTCCCATATATCAGATCCTGTCCAAGCCTACCCCCAAAACATGCGTGACATCTCACTTGCCCACGTTCTTAAATGTGACATTGCGGGCTGAGTTCTCGGGGGAAAGGGGATACAGTGGAAAGTGACGTACAGGAGCTACTCCACATTTTTACACATGCTCCTCTCTCCCCTGAATGAGACTAATCTGGTTAAAGGATGTACAGCTGTCCCCTGGCTCCCCAGTGAAAGTGCCTTACCTTCACATATCATTAAACTTCAGATGCAAGGGTCTACTCTGCCATACGCCAGTCAGGAAATCAGTTCTCAAACCCACTCAGGGATTCCATTAAGCCTCTCAATTCGTCCTCTGGACCTGTCCAGCAAGCTTCATGACTAAAAACAATGGAATGAATCAAGCAGCAACGCAGGAAATTCGAGGGTGCTGGACACCATGCTTTCTTCACAGCGGGGCACAACTGCCATAACACCAGCACAGTTTGTTTCCCCCTCCTCCAATGACGAGTGGGGTTTGAGCCAAAAACATGTCCACTTCCCTTTGGCAATTGCAGAGCTAAGAGTCGCAAAAGAAAAGTTTTGGGACTGAATTGTTTTGAGTTTTCGTGTAAATATTGGCACTTTTTTTATTATGATGACATATTGCATTTTGTAATTATTAATCGGGAGCTACTCATATCATGTTGAGGTCGTGGTGACTGCAATTATTCATCCTCAAGTTGCAATGGGTGCCTTGGAGCACACTCCAGGTTGGTCTATGATTATTCACGTGGGAAGGAAAGCCCGATATGGCTATATACGTGAAAATTCAATGATGCTTTATGGACATTACATGGTATAAGATATCATATTTGTACACCAATTATTTAAGGCTTATTTTAGATACATTATGGTAATACAAGCTGAAACCTCATTATCACTTTGAGGACATCTAATGGAAATGTCAAAAGCAATTTATGGCTTATCTGAGTGAAGTTTAATGGTGCTAAGAGGACGATATATTGAATCCACATTTTGTCAGGGTATTGGTGGGCATATTGTGCCTGAATTGTTGCTATATTTAATAATGTATCAGTTTTTGCAAATAGTTTTAGAAGAGGGTACCGCAGCCCACTTTTTTATTGCTATTTCTTGTTTTTAGGTCTCGCCTAGCGATGCAGCGCCATGCGCTGCTCGCTATGCGAGATCTATTGTTGCCGACTTTTGCTCCGATGCGGGACATGAGATGTGCACACGCTTAAAAGACATCAGCTGTGAACGCGTATGGCGCCGTTCGCTGAAGTTGCATGACAGGATATGTGCACGTGCAGACAGGCGATGTGCACGCTCACGGCATGTCTTCTCTGGCGATCCTGAGCTTGAGCCCGGACAGCCAATGTGCACGCTCACGGCGTCTCGTGCGCTCCCACCGCGCTTTCAGTTTCAAACACTCATTGCGACAATGCCCCCGCTGCACTCGTGACGGCTCTGTGGGCTGAATATTTTATAGTACCGGGAGTGAAGGGCTGCGGAAGAAGGCACCGGCATACACGGACTGTCACGCGCCACACGGCGACGACGTTCTTACACCTACACGAGGCGAGTATAATTTTACCCCTAGACTTCGCTCGCTCCTGGGGTCCCGTCATACAGGCCAATGCTCGTGCGCTACACAACGAAGCAGTCTTCACACACTCCCCAATTCGCTCAGCCCCCGCCATGGAACTACCGATTCTGAGTCGTGCAAAAATAAATATTACAGTTGAGATCAGCAGGCTTTGAAAGCTGTTCTCACTATCCGAAGAAAATGTACGTGGGCATTATGTATTAAAGAGACTTTATAAGATAAGACGCTTTATATAAACCTGTGGTGTTAACAAGGTAGGGGGTCGCGTAAATAAAAAAAACAGCTACACGAGAGTTGTTAGATATTTGAGATATGGGCGCAAAAGGTACATTGTGGTTGAGATCCTAGAATATTGATAACATTAATAAAGGGCACCTCAGAGGAATTAAAACACTGATTTACTTTATCCCATTTATGAGGGCATGTAACATGCGTTATAACTTAAGGTGCTCAGACACGGGCATACATTGTTCACTTGCCTGGTGGTGTGAAGCTGGGCGCGCCCTCTCCTCCTGTTCTACAGCAGGGAGTTCTTGAGTCCTCCCCGTGTAATTCCTCTGCGTGGTCTCTCCTAGGCTGGGTGCTCGCGCACGCTAAGGGGCCGTATCAGGGCCGCGAGAGGAGTGTGCGTGCACACGAGCTCGGGAGGGAGTCTACGCACAGACTGCCCAGGACAGCCCTCCGCGCCTGGGATCCGGGAGCGGCCCTGACATCGGGCCAGTCCCGGCGCGGACTCCACCCCTGCTCTTCCTGTGAACCTTCTCTTCACAATGGACTTAAATCACAGATAGTGTGTCCCCGCTGCACTAATAACCAAAGAGTCACCGTCTCCCTTAAGAGCAGACCCAGACCGGTTGAATCACTTGTTAACGTGACATCATCATGCTTACTGCGGATTGATAATCTGGGATGGACAGAAACTCTGTGCTTCTTAAAAAAACTACTGCGACGTGCTTGTCCAAATGCATTTTGAAATGCGTTGTTTTGGTATGATTTTCTCAACATGTTTTGCCATTTTCTCCTCCCTCACCTCCGCTGTCTAAAAGCATAAATCCAGTTTTGTGCATATACAGAGCCTGCCAGTTTTGTCTAGTCTGCCAAAGTGTAAGGCACCAGATGTCTAGGACATATAGGTTGATAAAGTAATTTGAAATTTCTGAGGATCACACAATATGGTTAGTAACGGAAAGCTAGACAAGGTTAGAGCGCGCTACTCCTGGGGCCACTGTTATCAATTTTATTGTTACTAGATAAAGGGGATTATGTAGTAAATTGTTAAACTGATTTGCCCAGGATCGCACAATATGATCAAGCAGCAAATGGGAGACAGAATTACAACTGGATACTCCTAAAACACTGTCATTGAGTTGGTGATTAGTTCATGGCTCCTTCCTTTGCATTTTAAATTAGCCATGTCTGGATGATTTGCTTTTATAGCTTTACACTGCTTTATGTGGGGCGGGTTCCTCCAGTGCCCAGGACCAGTAGTAATTAACAAGCATTTGCAGTGCAATAGGTCTCGCATTGACGCGAGTTTGAGCTATTGACATTGCAAATAACAATGCCTTTTATTTTTGTTTTGTTTTTAAAAACATAAATAAAAGGCATTGGTAGGTACAATGCCAATAGCTTAAACTCGCGTAACTGCGAGACCTATTGCATTGCAAATGCTTGTTTTTTTGTTTGACAGGTTTATGTCCAATTGCAAGGTGATGCCGGTATGCTAAAGCTTTAACTCTCCCGAACATGACATTCAGCCTGCTTTCTCTATCAACCTACTTGCTTTGCATTATTTTTTTATTATTTGCTGCTCAAATTGAGTTCACTGGTTTCTATGACATATTTGTCAATTCAGTTCTCGAATGCAGTGTTTCTTGACCTTTCTCTGGCTGTGTGGGCCTTCTATGCCTACACTGTTTGGTGCGTTGTTTTATTCTCTATGTTTTATGTACCCTCTTTCCAGGCAAGTCTTCTTATGTTTACATTTCAGAGCCCACATAAATTACAAGGAATCTTCCAGTGTCAGCCCAATGGATCAAACCTCTAGGAGGTAGGAAAAATTGTAACAGATCACGTTGAAATAAATCGGTGGTCTGTGGGGTGGAGCTCGAGGAGGTCATATAGTTTTTGCCTCTTCTTAATACTGCTCACAAGCTTACTTTCATCGCCTGACCACACAGAATGTAGCCTTTTATTCTGTTTCCGTGCCAGCCCCATCAGTCACTGGGTAGAAGGTGCTGGTCTGGATCAGTGGCATCATGGTGAGTTGAGATTCTACCTTGGATTGTGTGATAAAAAAGAAAAATGAAGGAAACATTCATTGATGTTGGAGGATGCTCAGTCTTGTTCCACTCTATATGGGGTGCATGTAGGATACTAGCTACTCCTTCTGGCCTACTGTGCAGGCTTTTTCCTCTCTGGCACATTTAATAAGATAGAGATGGAGGGACCTGCCATCCATAATGAGGAGATAGGAAAAGTACACACCACACAATGCCAGTGACTCAAAGCAATGGTGGGAGAAAAGAGGCAAGGATGGCGGAGCTGAGCAGGAGGAGGGCTATAGTAGAAAAGATCTCTAATTCAATTAAATAGAGGTAAGCACCTGCATACTGAGCAAAGAAGAGCACCTACTGTACTGTAGTGAGAGCAGACCTTCACATGGGGTCTACAGGCGAGAGCGCAGCAATGAAAAGCATGGAAAGCAGATCTGCAAACAGACGAGTAGTGGGAGATAAGGACAAGAAATGGGCCCAAAAGAACATGGTTTCAGGAGTGTATCCTGGAAGGGGAGATCTGTATTTGGAGGACAGGGAGTGAAGCAACAGTTTGGACACAGAGGGTAGAGGTTAGTGGTGCACCAAGAACGGGATGTAACACAGATTAAAAAACACGACTCAAATAAGTAGATTTTAGACTTGGCATCTTTTGGCGTGTTTCCCCTGAGTTTTTCCTTTCTGACCTCCAGGTTTTGACTCTGTTTTTGCTGGCTTAGTGTCTCTGCGCACTTTCTCACTGCTGATCAGTGTTAAAGTGCAAGTGCTCCTGTTGTAAATTGTGTTATGGATTGGTGTTTCCATGATTGGCATATTTGATTTATATGTCAGTCCCTAGTAAAGTGCACGGAGTGTGCCAGGGCCTGTAAATCAAATGCTGTTAGTGGGCTGCAGCACTAGATTGTGCCGCCCACACAAACAGCCTGTAAATGTAACTCTGGCCTGCCACTGCAGAGCCTGTGTGCAGTCTGGTACTGCAATGTCGACTTGGCAAGTGCACCCACTTGCCAGGCCCTAACCTTCCCTTTTCTTACATGTGCGTCACCCCTAAGGTAGGCCCAAGGTACCCCTGTGGGCAGGGTGCAGTGTATGTGAAAGGTAGGACATGCCCTGGTGTGTGTGGCATGTCCTGATAATGAATTACTGCCAAATTAGTTTTTCACTATTGCAAGGCTACCTGTCCCATAGGACAGAATGGGGAGTTTGTTTATAACATCCTATAAACATAACTGGCCCTGGAAACTAGGTAGAGAATTAAGTTTAGTATGCCTGAACTCAGAATCTAAAGATGCTTCTTTTAGTGAAGGTGATTTTTACATTCTGTGTTTGAAAATACCACTTTTAGATAGTAGGTATTTTCTTGCCCAGCCATCCAGTAGGCCTCTGCTGGGTTTGTGAATTGACTGTCTGTGTTTTGGATGACAGGGGCTGGGGAGGAGCAGTGGCTCCAGATAGTCTAGGTGGGTCAGGAAAGGGCTGAATAGACCTGGGCTGCCTTTAGAGTAGGGGGAGGAGATTTTCTTTCACCTGAATGGGCCTGGTCTGCCTCTGACAATGCCGTCTCCACCTCCTGCCAGGAAGCCACACCAGAGAGAGCAGAACTGGTTCTGGCTGGGCACAGACACTCTCTGCCTGAGAGGACAAAGGGTTTTGGGCTATAAAAAGTGGGGCCCAAACCCCTGAACTTTAGAACTCGCTGGAATCAAGGAACCTGCCAAGAAGAAGAGCTGCCAGGAGGAGTACTGCCCCTTTGCTGTGTTGTTGCTTTGTTGGGTTGGCCTGCAGTAGCTGCTTCTGCCTTGGGCCGTGAAAGGACTGGACTGAACTTTCTTTACTTGTGCTGAGTATCTCCAAGGGCCTGAAATCGAGCTGGCCTCCTGTTCTGAAGTCTCAGGGACTGCAAAGACTTCACCAACCTCTGGGTTCTGCTTCTGGAACAGCTGTTTCAGTTGCCACAGAGAAGGGAACCGCAACCGACTCCGTTGCTGGCTCTGTGTCCTGACGGCACCGCAGACCGCACCATCCGCATCTCTCACCGCAACCTTGGTCTCACCGTCGACGACGACCGCCGCCGCCACCGAGCCGCTGTTTGCACCGTGACCTGCGGGCACCGCCGTCCGCACCGCCTCGCTTCATTAAGCCATCCTGGTCTCACCGACGCTGTCGCAGCTGCTGACTCGACACCCGTGACCGCATCGTGGTTGGGGGCACCACTCGTAAAGTTTCACGACGCACCGCCTTGTCCCGCACAGCCGTCTAGGCCGACCAACGCCAGCTCCCGCAAACCAGCTCTGTCGCCTGCACCGCAACCTGCCAGCACCACATCGAGCACCGTCGCGCCCTGCACCGTAAGCCTTGGTCTCACCAACGCCGTCTGGACGATCGTCACCGAGCCGCTGCCTGCACCGCAGCGAGAGGACACCGCGCCCTGCACCACTTCCGGTCGGCTGGAACTGTTAGACTCTGTTGTTTTCAGCATCGCGATAGCCCCGGACGGAGCTACCGACTCGTACGAACTGTGTTTTTGAGGTATTTCTGCAGTTTAGAAGACCTCTTGCAAGGTATCTATTTTTCAAGTACTGTATTGTGGATTCTTTATCGTTTTTGGTCTTGGTTTGAGCATATAAAAATATTGGATATTTTTCTAAACTGGTGTGGTGTCCTTTTGTAGTGCTTTCACTGTGTTACTGTTGGTTATGTGCAAATGCTTTACACACTGCCTCTAAGATAAGCCTGACTGCTCGTGTCAAGCTACCAAGGGGGTGAGCAGGGGTTATTTTAGGAGTGTAACTCCCTTATCCTGACTAGAAGGAAGGGTCCCTACTTGGACACAGGTGCAAACCCTTGCCAACTAGAGACCCCCATTTCTAACAGTAGACAAGAGAAAGGAGACTTGGGGAAAGAGATGGGTTTGAGCCTCACAAAACTTTAAAAGCGCAGGTTACGAAGCCTGTGGCTCTGTCCACCCGCCCTGGGTACTTACTGCAGTCCATTTTTTTATGTTGAGTGATCAGGCCGAACAATGTGCAGCAGAAGGGACAGTAGGTCAGTGAGGAATGACTAGATTAGACCACATCATTAACTGGGGAGGGGCGGGAAAAATTACATTAATAAATCTTCAGTCAGAAAATAACTGGCCATGATGCCATGGATAACAGAAATCAAGTTGGCTACGTTATTGTATTTGTTGGTGGGACGGGTTTCCTTGTACTTGGAATTACATCAATAAGTAAGTAAAGCAGTCAGACCAAATATTGGGCACACACACTTAATTTTAGCCAGTCAGTGCAAGTGAGGCTCACCAGAACTATTTTAGAGGACCAACACTTATTTTCCCTCAGCAAAATTTAAGCAGGGATGAAAAATAATCTGAAAGACTGAATAAAGAGGCAGGGAGTGTCTGGTGGTGGATGAAAGAGGCAGAAGGTGGTGTCAAGACTAAGCAACCTTGGTATTTGGCACCACCAATATTCGATAGCGCCGACCACGTGCTTCTGAGCAAAACTTTGGGCTCCAGCACATATTCTGTTGACAATTAAGCACTGCAAACATCTATGTATTCACACTTGAAAGGACTAGCGGCAAAAAGCGAAGTTACCTTGTAATCAAAATAGGGAGACTTTACACCATCATCCCAAAGTCTGCCAGTTAATGATCCATTTACTTGTTTCATAAGTGTTTTATAGCAGACCTGATTGCCTACTTTGCTTTTGTAATGCGAAGTCATTTTAAGAGTACACACACGCTCCTGCAACAAAAAAGTCAAATCAGTATTAAAAAAGCATACAGAAATATTTTAAAAAGCAAGTTGATCACACCAGTAAATGATTTTTAAACATTTGCAATCTAAGGCTAATTTAGGTTATTTCAATCAATGCTGGAAAGAAAAAGTTAGAAAAATTAAAAATATGGATGACTATTTTATCTTCTACGTTAAAACTTTAAAATGTCATCTCTCCTTGTTCAAGTATCTTTGCTTAACTGCTTTTGCGCCATCTCATGTTTTATACAAATCTCACCCTACTGCTGAAATTGATGCTATGCTCAACTGAAATACCTGTAACAGCATGAGCCATAAAACTATGAAATAACTGGACTTAATCAATTTGATTGAGTTGAAATGTTGTAGGGCTTCTGGGATGCCATGTGTTCCCCCCTCTAGACTGCTGTAGGGGGTAAGTGCAGCCCCTGCCCTGCAGCCACTATATACCCGGTATTTGTAAAGCACAAACCAAACCCCTGTAAGGGTCTCAAGGCGCTGTCGGGGAGATTAAGTGAGCTATTGCCCAGAGTCACATGGTGCTGAGCTGATCTGCCTCCGGCACTGGGGATCCAACCATGATCCACGCGCTCCGGAGTCAGCGCCCTGGCCGCTGCGCCACACCTCTCCCAACTCTGACAGAACAGGTGTCTTTGTACCTGGAACTACTGGTTGTAGAGTTTTCGGATCTGCTAATTCCAGGGCCAGACACACTTGGGTTTCAGAGTTGGGGCATTTCACCCAGAGTTCGCTCCAGGGTATTTCACCCATTATTATCACTGTGGGTGAAATACCCCAACTCGTGATGAGGGAGTTAGCGTAAGGTACCAAAGGGGCGTAATCCGCTGCAGAAACTAAGGTTTGGGGTATGACCCATTAATTGGTGTATGGCTCATTGACCTCCTTCCCCAAGACAGAGCAGGAGTCAACTTTAATTTGGTTAGATCTGGATCTGTGGAAATAGAGTAACAAGGGGAGAGATGAAGATATAATCCACTTTCCTTTTTGAATGTGTGCAGTCCAGGGTGAAGAATGGCATATATTGAAAAATGAAATATCTTCTTTCCTCTCATGACTGATGTGCAGAGGTTTCATTAGGAGCAAAGTGAACATGATAGCTTTGCTTTAGCCATTCCCCAGAGTTCCGCGAGTTTGTGTTTTTACTCTACATGAAATATACATTCTGTCCATAGCACAAGGAATCAGAGCAAGTATAAATTGAACAAGGAGATGGAGGGCTAAAATTGACGCTTTGTCATTCTAAAGAAAATTGTGAAGGGCCCCTGGGTTTGACAGGTGAGGGTGACAGCGTCCATGGCTAAAATGTGACTGTTACAGAGATTCAGCAAAAGGAGCAGGTTTTGCAGGAGAAAAGCCGCTGTGGATGTGGGAGCAATAAACGGAATGGGCTGAGGGTTTTGGGGACCAGAAGAACCAGGACTCTTCTGCCGGCTTCTCTAGAGGACGTAAAACAAAGGAAAGGGTGCAGTTGGAGACTCATGCTCTGATTTAACATTTCCCCCTTGTCATAGCTGCCAAGGTTTCAGATTGATATGTGTGACATTTTCATAATTTCAGTGTAATTATGAGTGACATCCAACAACTATGAGTGACACTTTCTCACGAGCAAAATAAAGTAATGAAGACGAGGGAAACACATAATATCAGAAATTGCACCCATTTGAGCAATGAGAAACAGTAAGAATATCTTAACACTGCTGCAAAGCACCAGAAATGGAAGCCCTTCTAACTTAATAATGCAGCACATCAATCTGGACTGCAGGCCACTTCCTGTCCCACATAGGTCCTTGGGACCTGGCGAGACTTCCAAACAGGATGTGAGAGGCCCCAACATGGATCTGTTGTCAGCTGTCTAATATTATTATTGTCAACAGACTCGCCATATGCCCTTCTCCCTGCCTGGCAGACAGCACCAGGCATTAGGCAAGCCTCAGGAGAGTGACCCCAAGGCCTACATTTGGGTCACAGCCAGGCTGTATTATTTCAAAAAGACAGTAGTGTAGCAGCCTCAACCCTAATAATTACCAAGCTGAGCAGTCCGCCATATAGCGGCACCAGGTCACACCAGCCAGCAGACTTAGTGACGCGCTGGCTCGGCGATGAAAGTTAAGTAGTTGGACCCGACCAGCAGGCACCACAGTGGCTCAACCCCGACCCAAGTTAAACATGAGTTAAACTAGTGAGCAGTGTATCAGCTCAGAATAGGATTCATGTTCATGACCGCGTGGCGCGCTAAAAAAAAACCAGCACGTTTTTATTAGGAAGTATTTCAAAAAAAGTATGACTTACTTCTTTGCAGTGAGGGCAATTTGATGCAGGCCTAGTGGCCGGACACCGTATCGACTCTGAGGCTTAGCTGGTGTGCTCAGGGCTGCTCAGGAACCAATTTCCGGCGGCCACGGGTGGGATCAGGTCCAATCGCGGGATTCATTGCCGTGCAGCAAGCAGCAGCGAGCTGCACTACCATTGCGGCCAGCAGCCAAAATGTTCTCATAAACAACTGCCGCCGGCAGCACCCTACCACCTGCGCATATTAAATTCCATCCAAAAAATTAAAATCTTGACTGCACCCTGCTGACCGCCATGATTTAGCACGGACTCCTGACGTCACGTGACGCCAGTGACTGCTCAGTAAAGCCGCATGTCGGGTATCATTTAAACATTGTTGCAGAGTAGCAGCTAAAGCTGCGAAGAGCTCAGCCGGCTCATAAAGCCTACCCGGAGCAGCGCGCACTGCGCTGCTACAGCTTTTATAGTCAGTATTGTGCACTATAGCAGCCCTCCGGCTTGATAGCTGAGTAGGTGCTATAATGCGTGACTTTGCATTTCAGTGCGGTGATGCGGACCACCACACTGAAAAGTGTTAGTCTAACGCCTGATGCGTGGTACTTGGCAGGGCTGCCTTGTTGTCACATGGATGGTTGGGGTCAGCTAACTTGCTGACCCCCTACTCCATCATAGTGTGACAAAGTGTCAAAAGGTGACCGTGGATTTGCACCCTGCTTCATGCAGGGTTCCACAGCCACAGTGAGACCATGACTCTGCGCCAGAGAGAGCTCAACAATGCCTGCCAGATCACCACAAGGGCGCAGTGGACCCTGCTCTGGCCGTGCGAGTGGCAATCAGTAGTTACAGCCAGTCTATTAGTGCTGAGAAAATAATGTAACATGGCGCTATACTGTTTTCTCAACACTAATGGGCTGTTAGCAAAATGGAAAGGTAGTCACCCATACAGAGGCACTAATGAAGTAGTGCATCAATGTTTATATGCAATTTATTGCTACACATGTTTTAGACTGCCCTATCTCAACTTCAAAGTTCTCTGAATGCACTTTTTCTTTGATAAGAGACACCAACTTAATGCTGCATAGTTGAATGTGATAGGTATTCTATGAAAGTTTGGTGTATTATTTTGCATACTTTAAACAAGCCCGACTAGTTACTCATCAGCTGGATAAAAGATCCACAAACCAGTTACTGCACATGAGAAGTGATTTGCACCTGAACCCTGCCGAAACCGGAGAAAGTAAATATTAACCCAGTAATAACGATAGATTATGATACAAGACTCTTGATTAATCATGAACACGAGAAACACCTAAATAAACAGGCATATTGATTTAAATTGCATGGGGGCAGGAGCATACTAGAAAAACGCCCCTCTAATCATGTGCATCTCATTCTAACACAACATTGGCAAATATGGAACCAAGCAACAAAAAGTAAGATATATGTGATTTGCTCTTACCTTATATAAATTATGGCACACGTAATCATAGCCATACCAAGGAACACCCATCACAAGTTTCTTATGATCAATGCCCAGATTAATGTAGTCCTCATACCCTAGTTGGACATAAAGTATGAAATATCAGAAATTGCTAATTGAAGTAAACTAGTAATAAACAGAATTAAAGGTGCTTACTTCTCTTTAAATATTAACTTCAACAAATATCATTCATGGGTTGATGGGCATCCTCACAGGCCAAACTGTTTTTATCGGGACTTGCTAATTTCCAGTTTTACCATCACACACTGTGAGGTATCCCCAAAGGGAGTTCCTTGGGGTCGTGGAACACACATGGAAATTTCTGCAACCTGGAGTGCATACAGTAGAGTAGCGTAGAGTGGAGTGGTGTAGAGTGGAGTGGTGTAGAGCGGAGTGGTGTAGAGCGGAGTGCTGTAGAGTGGAGTGGTGTGGTGTAGAGTACAGTGACACAGAGTAGAGAGATGTAGACTAAAGTGGCGCAGAGCAGCATTGTGTGGACTAGAGTGGTATAGAGTTGCATGGAGTAGAGCAGAGTGGCATAGAGTGGCTTGGATTAGCGTAGAGTAGAGTGGCATAAAATAGAGTCGATTAGAGTGGAGTATAGTGACAGAGTCGGGTGGTGTGGAGTAGAGCGGAATAGAGTGGCACAGAGTAGAGTGGCATAGACTACAGTGGAGTGGCATAGAGTAGAGTGGCGATAAGTAGAGTGACGTAGAATGAAGAGGCATTGAGAATAGTGGCATAGAGTGGAGTGGTCAAATAAATAAAACAAGAGAGAGGAGCCCCACAAACCATGGGGAAGGAGCACCGTTTTAAACAGTAAAGTAAAAATTCCCTATGGGAGGTTAGTAGTTCACACTCATATATTCCACAGCCACTTGCTCAAGCATACACCAGGCTGAGAACCCTCCTCAGTCTTAGCAAAACAGAGCAAGTACCACATAAGTGTCTGAATACACAATTTTAATGAAGCGCTTGCCAGCACTAGGTTACATTTATAAATCACACCTAAAAGTCTATGCCAATATTGCATTGAAAATCCTCTTAATACAGGAAAAGTTAAAAAAATCTAATTTGACATATATTCAAAGCATAAAATAACCCCACAATGTGGCGCAAAGAAAAAGAGAAAATAGAACATTTAAAACATATATGAACAGGGAAAAACAAATAAGACAACACATTTGTCATCTTCTCCCGGACAAAACATAATACAAGAATCTGGGGGCGAGGCCAACTAACATGGCCGATCGGACGTGATTCCGATCGGCTCCGTCTCAAGCCCCACTTAAACCAAAGAAATAAGGCATACCTGTGGATCCCCGGAGCCGTGTTGGGGCACCCCTGAATGGGGGGGTGATGAGGATTGCCACGACTTTGCTGTAGGGCGCCTGCAGGAGAGGTACTGCTCGATGGCGGACCTGGCGGTGCTCGGCGCACGGCGCACGGAGGGGGATGAAAATGGCGCCATGAATCGCAACGGACCCCAGGCGGCGAACCAACCGAGCACCGGGCACCCCTATTGCTGACTAAGGGGGCCCGGTTGAAACTGACCGCCGGGGGGGCGCCCGGCTGTGCAACTCCGACGCCCGAGGTGACCTGATGTGCGGCGGGGACTGCGGGAGAAGCTCCGGCCAGGGTGGAAGCGCGTGCACAAAATGGCAGACCCGACGCGCTGACCGGGGAACACTTGGCCGCGATCCGGCCCCCGGTGGTGTGGCGATTTCCTGACCCCGGACCGGGAGCCCCCCCCGCCAGCGCGGCCGCAGTTTGGTGGCTACAGATAGCGGGAAGCAGCGGTAGCCCGCGAACAAGCTTCTTAGTGCCTGAAGTACTGCAAGTGACTGGGACAACGCTCCACTTCCTCGGACAAGGCAAGTGCGCTTGGAGGTCTGCGGTGCGGCAAGCCGGTCGCCAGGACCACGCAATACCCACGGGGAGGGACAGCTGGGGGCCTCCACGCCACAGAAGTTCCTGGTGCCTGGCCTTAGCATGGCAGCCAATTTGGGTCAGGCACACCGCTAAAGGCTCACCGGCAGCGCTTCATAGAAGATTGGGTGGGCCCCCCTGAGGGCAGGAAGGAGTCCGAGCCGATCTGGACTTATGACACACCGAGGGGGATAGCACAGGCGCTGGCCAGTACAGTGGACAGGTCGCGTGACGGCAGGGTCTGGGGCCGGAAAGGAACCCCTACATGAGAGTATAGGAGGCCTTGGGACCACCCACGACTACAATCACTCGGCTCTCGCTCTGGGAAACAGGAGAGGTGGTCAGACGCTGACCAGGAAGCGGCCCCCCCTTATGCCACCCAAAAAGACCCCCAACAACAAGGTCTCCAACTACTTTGCGTCCGCAGGCTCCGGTGTGGCAGGCGAGGAGGCGACGTCTTCATCGGGGTCCATGGCGCTCACTAGAGAGGACCTCCTGTCCTCCCTGCGGGAATTCAAAAAGGAACTAAGGGCGGACATCAAGGCAGACATGGACGCTTCCTTTGAATCTTTTCACGCCGAAATGAGAGAGAAAATGGTGACCCCACAAGCAGATGTGGATTCAGTGGGTACTAGAACCCTGGATCTCGAAGCAAAATACCAGGAGTTGGCTGACCGTCTCACGCCCTTGGAAGAAAACTCAGCGGACCTGAGTGGGCAACTGCGGGCCTCCCTGCTTAAGTGCGAAGATTTAGAAAATCGCTCCCGACGCGACAAAATCTGAGCGAGAGGCCTAGAGGAAGACTGTGAGGGCCCAGACTTGGAGGCGTTCATGGTGGGCCTCTTCTCCTCGGTGCTGGGGGAGGAGGGGCCTGAGGTTCGGTTGGAGAGAGTCCACAGAGTTGGTCCGTGCCTGCTGGGAGAGAATCGAAGGCCCTGTGATGTGTTGGCAAAGTTTAGCTCATTCAAAGTCAAGGAATTGGTCCTCCAAAAAGCAAGAGCCACCGATAAGGTTACCTTCCAAAACGCCACGTGCGCGCTCTTTCAAGACGTGGCGCAGGCCACACTCCTGCAACGCCAACAACTCCGTCCGGTCACCGACTTCCTGAGGGAAAAAAAGACCAGATATCGATGGACTTACCCCTTTGGCATTGCCTTCCAATGGGACAACAAATATCATCATTGCACGGAGCTCAAAGAGGCTGCGGATCTGCTGGGGATCGAGGTCTCCACCTCCCACGACAAGACCCCTCCGCCAGAGACAGAGGGTGAACGGCGGCGCCTGCGACAGGGTGGGAGCCAATGGCGGACAATGGGCTCCGGGGGTAAGAAAACCATGGGATGAAGATACGGTCTGGGATACCTTTTATCGCACCACGAAAGGCATCTAGGAGACGGAATTACCCCGAAATGTTTTGCTGACGTTAAGAGTACGGGATGGAGCTAACAGCGAACACTTTTCTGGACTGAGACAAGCTCGTGCCCGGCCTCTTCCCTTGGAGAAGGCCTGAAGAAGCTATGGTGAGACGGATGAAGCGGAGGACTTGCAAGCCACGTATCAGTGGAGGGCCCAGATGTCTCGTCGCTTCTCGAAATCCTGGGACTCCGAACTTGTCGGCAGGGCCTTGGGGGAGCTCGTGGCCTGTTGCGAGAGATTATGGGAACTGTTCTGTCTCAACAGCAGTAAGGGGTTTCTGTATGGAGGGTGGTGGAGGCGGAGGACTTGCATCTTTCTGGTGATCTCCGAGACTCTCTATTAAGTATATTTGCTGCAAGCTATTTCAGCTAATTGTTATTCTGTTAAGTCGCTGCATGTTGTCACAAAGCCTATGCCTTGAATTTTGCTACTTTTGGGGCTAGGGGAACGGACATGGTAACGTTCCTCGAGTGCATCTTGGATAGGGGATTCCCCTCTGGGAGGGGGTTCCATCACACTTGTTTTTACTGTTCGCTATGGTTAGTTTATTTAGTTCGATGTCATGGTGCCTTTTTTATAATGTTCATGGGACGAGGGGGGAGGAGGAGGGGGGCTGAGGAGCGCCATCTAGACGTAGACTTTCGCAGGGAGGGTACACTACCAGCCAAATAACAATGGCGGTCAGGACTATATCCTGGCACGCACGGGGCTTGAATTCCCCTAACAAGCACCAACGCTTCTGGAAATACCTGCTAGATCACAATGTCCAAGTGGCGGCTCTTCAGGAGACGCATCTTAAAAGATCCGAGGAACACCGATTACATCATAAGGCTTATCCCCTTATATTTAGATCTTCACACTCCTCAAAGCAAAACGGGGTGGCGCTGATCTTTCACAAGGGGGTCCCGTTCCTAGCACATGACACCAAAACAGACAAACAGGGGAGGTTCATTATGGTACGGGGGGGAACTTAGGGGTCGACAATGCACATTTGCAGTCATTTATGCGCCAAATACGGGCCAGCAGGATTTTATTCTCTCCTTCCTTATGACTTTGGAGAACTTTGCACAAAGGATATACTCCTTTTGGGAGACTTTAATCTAGTTTGGGATCAGGGGATGGACTCGACACACTCACAGAGAGCATCAGGGTTTTTTTTTGGTTCAGCCCTCAAGTCCCAGCTCCAGCTCTTGGGATTGGTAGACGTGTGGAGAGATTCCAACCCCATGGTCCGTGATTATTCCTTTTTCTCCCACTCTCACAGGACCTACTCCCGCATTGACCACATTTTCATGAGCCAATCCCTTCTCCCCTCATTAATGCAAATACACTTCCACCCGATTTGCCTGTCAGACCACGCCCCCCTAGAGATGATGCTCACTTGGCCGAACCCGCGTCCAAAACATGCACGTGGGTATTTCCCCAACTTCCTTTGCAGGGATAGACTTCTCCGTGATGATATACGGAAAACTATTAAGGATTACTTTGAACGGAACGACCCGGAGGCCACATCCCATGCAGTCACCTGGGACGCCCTCAAAGCAGTGGTCCGAGGTAAATGCATCGAATTGGCCACTACCTTGAGATCACAGCAATGAGCGGAACGTCTTAAGTTAGAAAGGGACTTAGTGGACGCAGAGCAGGCCCATAAGACCAGCCCCTCCATCCCGGCATTGCGGAAAGTTACGGCCCTTATGGGGAAACTTCAGGCTATTTATACTAATAGAGCGGAAAAAACCATCCTACGCCTACGAACCAGGGGATATGAGGGAGGGAACAAAGTAGGGTGTTTACTGGCTCGTCAACTACGGGCTAAACAGGAAAAGGAATATATCAAACTCATAGTAGATGGGGAGGGCATCTCTCATAAATCAGAGGAGGGGAAGGCACAGGCCTTTGAGGAATACTACCGAAATCTATACACCTCAGAATCCCCACGTTCGCAGGACCAATTGGGGTACTTAGATTCTTTGGACCTCCCTCAAGTCGCGGCTAGTTCCAATAAAAATCTAGCGAAACCCATAACTACTGACGAAGTACAGAAAACGATCGACTCACTCAAACTTCAGAAAGCGCCAGGGCCGGACGTTTTTTCTGCACATTTTTATCGCACCTTCGCGCCGGAGTTGGTTCCCTTCTTAACTCTTCTATTTAACGTCATTGCCTCTACGCAACAAGTCACCCCCTCCATGAGAGAGGCGATTGTGGCAGTGCTCCCTAAGCCAGGTAAGGACCCCACGGCCTGCTCTTCTTACCGCCCGATAGCTCTGCTGAACCTAAATGCTAAGATTTACTCCAAAATATTGGCCACCCGTCTCGAGTCAATACTCCCCGGTCTCATAGACCCGGAACAATCAGGATTCATTAAGGGTCGCTTCTCTCGCTAGACGCGGAGAAAGCATTTGACCGCGTGGAATGGTCCTTCTTGTTTAGAGTGCTTCAACGCTTTGGCTTCAACAAGACTTTTATCGGGATGATGCGCGCCAACTATCACTCTCCTAACTCCCGGGTCCTGGTCAATGGAGTTGCTTCCCGTCCTTTTGATCTGGCTCACGGGACGAGACAGGGTTGCCCTTTATCCCCTCTCCTTTTCGCCTTGAGCATAAAACCCCTGGCTCACTGGTTCAGAGGAAACCCGACCATACGGGGGATACGCTTCGGCACAGACGATCATAAGATTTCGCTTTTCGCCGATGATGTACTCCTCCCAGTCACGGATCCTCTAATCTCTCTACCGGCTATCCAAGAAGAACTTGCACGGTTTGAGCAGGTCGCGGGATTTAAGATTAATCTGGCTAAATCCTTCTTATTGAATATAAATCTCCCCAAAGAAGAATGGAGGCGGGTGGAGGCAGTGTCTCCTTTTTACTGTACCACTAAAGAGATCACCTATCTAGGAGTCAAACTTACCCCCCGTATACAAGATCTTTATAAAGCTAATTTCCCCCCCCCTTCTCCGCCAATTGAAAATTGATCTAGGGAAATGGAGCGTGGCCTATATCGCCTGGCTGGGCAGGATTAATGCCATCAAAATGAATGTTCTCTCGCGCTTACTTTACCTCTTTCAAGGGCTACCTATTCCGGTGGAGGGAGGTCTCTTTAGGGAACTGCGACACATGATTACCAAATTTATATGGCAGGGGAAGAGGGCGCGGCTGCCCTATGGCCTGCTCACGAGATCGCGTAAGGAGGGTGGTTTGGCACTCCCGGACTTCCAAGCCTATTACCGAGTGGCTCAATTGTGGGTGATCACGGAGTGGTCGCTGCGAGCCTCGGAAAAGTATTGGCTTCATATAGACAGACAAATAACGGGGCGCACCATTTGGGATCTTCTATGGAAGCCAAAGCAGGCTAGACCACTAAATGCCTACATTAGTACACCCACCTCCACTACCCTGAGGGTTTGGGACGTCCTCACTAAGAAGCTCCAGCTTACGACCTCCCCTTCCCCCTACACACCTATACACTTTAACGCTGCGTTCCCCCCTGCACAACTAGAAGGTCCCTTTGAGGCCTGGAGGGTGCCATATGATCTCTCATCTATTTGATAACGGAGAGCTCCTCACATTTCAAGCATGCAAAGCACAATTCGCACTGACTGCCAAAGAAGAATATCACTATTTGCAGCTGAAACATTGGGTACAACAGCCCCTGGTGCGGCTGGCCGCCACCAGGGCCTTACTCCCCATTGAGAAATTTGCTCAATCTGGGTCTACCTCTAAAGGATGTATCTCCTTCTTATACGCCCTGCTACAAGCCCTAAGCCCCAGACTGACTCCGTGTTTTAAACGCTTCTGGGATGGCATATTGGAAACCCCCTTGGAGGATAAGCAATGGGAACAGGTCAGTAGGGATATAGTAAAATACAATCGCTCCATGTTCTTGAGGGAGGCGCATTATAAGTTCATGTATGACTGGTACCTATACCCTCAGAAACTTCACAAGATTTTCCCCACCGCGACAGACAGATGCTGGAGGGGCTGTGGTCTCTTAGGTGACTTCAGACACATCTGGTGGGACTGTCCCTCCATACTCCCCTTCTGGAAAGAAATATTGTCCCAAATCAAACTTATCCTGGGCTATCCTATTCCCTGGTCTCTGGAACATACGCTACTGGGAGTTGGTGATCCTTCTTTGAAACGCCAAACACAGAGTGATAGGCCAGTAATGTGGTTGTGTCTGGGAGCGGCCAAAATGGCAGTTGCCGCGGTGTGGAAGAAACAAGAGGCACCTTCTCTGACACAATGGCATGCAAGATTATGGAGGGCGTTGGCGATGGAGCGCATGGCCGACATAGTGGATGATGCCAGAAAGGGTTTCGATTATATTTGGTCTCCGCTGGTAAGCTACCTCTCGGAAGGGCTTCCATTGATGGCCTGCGCCCCACGGCTTCGGGCCCTACACTTGTTCCACATTTAAATACCCCATACTCACGGGGACACTGCGGTCCAAGAGACACCTGTGTGGGGGTCCCAATGGCCCCTCCCCAACGCTTGTTCCCTTTGTCCTTTTATTTTGCACCATGACATCATAGTTTTGTTTGTTTTTCCTGTTTTTTTAATTTTTTTTATTTGTTATTGATATGTTTGGATTTTCTTCTCAGTTCCCTCTCCAGGGAGGGGTAGAGTGACGCTCTTAGCCAGCGGACGGATTGCAACATGTTATGAATGTGCTGTTCTTTTTTTACAGTTGATTAGCCACAGACCTTGCGAAGAAGCTGTAACCTACATCTGAGATCTGTAATTCTGGGCCAATTTGTTGAACGATGATGCACATGTAATGCTCTATGTCTCACTCTCAAAGAAAATTCTAATAAACAGAGTTTGAAATAATACAAGAATCTAAAACGCACATGGAGTTACAAAAACATTTCATAAACTCTTATTTATATCTCAGCGCTTTCATCACTAGAGTATTCGTGTATGACACTAGTTACAGTAGTTATTAATGTAACAATCAGATTCTTATAACAAATGGTGTTATATATATTTTTCATACAGGCTTTTAAATATTGTTCTTTTTTTAACAATTGTGGGAGACATTACTTGATGTTTTGTCCTGACGAAGTTGATAATCTACATATTCCACTGAAACGCGGCGACATATTGTGTGTGCTCAATCTGTTCAACAATGTGATACTATAAGTAATCACCACTTGGAAACATCATGTATCTTGTACAATGATCATAACGGATTTGTATTAGTGGAAAGACATATGCGTGTTGTCTTATTTGTTTCTCCCTCTTCATTTATGTTTTAATTGTTTTTTAAGTTTTCTCTTTTTCTTTGCACTTCATTGTGGGGTTATTTTATGATTTGAATATATATAAAATGAGTTGTTTTTAACTTTTCCTATATTAAGAGGATTTTCAATGTAATATTGACATAGACTTTTATATGTGATATATACATTTTACAAAGTGCTGGCAAGCACTTCATTAAAACTCTGCATATTCTGACACTTATGTGGTACTAGCTTTGTTTTGCTTGGTTTGAGGAGGGCTGTCAGCCTGATTTAAGCTTGAGCAAGTAGTTGTAGAATATATGAGTGTGAACTACTGACCTCCCATAGGGGAGTTTTTCCTTTACTGTAGAGTGGAGTGGCACCGAGTGCCGTAAAGAGGTATTGTGTGAAGTGGAGTAGAGTAGAGCTGAATGGCATGGGCTGGCATAGAGTAGAGTGGCATAGAGTAATCGAGTAAAGTGGCACAGAGCAGAGTGGCATAGAGTAGAGTGGTGATTCTTAGGGTAGCGTAGAATGGAGAGGCATAGAGAATAGTGGCGTGGAGTGGTCAAATTAATAAAACAAGAGAGAGGGGCCCCACAAATCAAGTGGAAGGAGCACCGTTTTAAAAAGTAAAGTAAAAAACTCCCTTTGGGAGGTCAGTAAACGGGCTTGGTGGTCCTCCTGTAAGCACGGCGGTGGCGGGCCGACAGGAGGACCGCCAAAGTCATAATAAGGACCTAAATGTTCTTGGTTGATTCTGAAGAGTCTCAAAATACACTTCCCCCTCCACACAGGTACCTATTTTTAGAAGTGCCTCTTAAATAAATCGCTGAAAGAGGACCCTACTAACTGTAATTACCCCTATTCTGTTACCCCATTTTTTTTACGTGAGATGCTCAGATACACGTTTGGAACAAGGGAAGAACAGGAAAACATTCTTGCTCTTTCTAGTGTTTGCTTTTTCTCACCCACTAGCTACACCACATCAAACATTACTTTGTCTATTGCTCCCTCCTTCTGATTACCTAGAGAAATGGGGCCCTAATTCCTACAAAATCATGTAACTATCCAACCTCTCTAAGAACACAGATGAGTGGGAGAGCATACGAAAACAGTATTTGCAGATTATTATCACTGCCTCCCAATGGCATCTCCTCCTCTTCTCTCCAGCCACCTTGTCCTGTGTGGAATTTCTCTCGAAATCTATGCAGATCTCCTGAAATACTAAAATTCCTTAAGGGTGTAAAATTTCCATTGCCCCCCTCACTTACTAAAGCCAATCTATCCATCTCTATCTTTGCTGATAGCAAAATTATGGTCCAGGCCACACATGATAATTTTAAACTATTCGCTCTCCAGTTTATGATCCTTCTCTCCCACAAGAATGACCTCTCTCATCTATGAAGGTTCACCTCTCCTTTGACAGAAGCATCTCAACCATGTCCAGAACCTGCAGAGAAGTACCTCTCATTGCCTCTTGCTCCAAAGCACAGCCACTCAATTCCTTCATGAGGTAACATTCCCTCCCAGCACATTCTCTAATCTCCTTTTGTCTCCACACTCAAAATGACACAGAGGACAAGGTGAAAGTTTTATCTGAACTCTCTGTAAGTACTACTTTACAGATTTCCATTGACCCTACTATATTGCTCCTGGGCAGTGGTGTGAATACGAACTCCCTTCATCATTACTCACCTACCCCAGAACATCACCTGCAACTTAACCCCTCCAGTATTCCAGTGCGTCCCATCAAATCATTAACTTACCACACAAATATCACCTGCATTGAAAAACTGGAAAATGCACCTTCAGTCGCTTTGGTTGTCCGTTACTATCAAACTCTATACTTAAACATGAGGCACTGTCTCACCATTCCAAAGGGCAAGAAAAGCTAGCAACAGAATATGATCAGGTAATAAGCATCACATTGCTCCCCTAGTACTTAGCATGCTCCCTACCAAATTGGACCATGATTGTGAGGAAGTTGGATCACTGCTGACTGACCTCCAAAGCACTTACTTTACTATAGCATCCCGTGAGGATATAGTGAAATCCAATCTCCGCCCATCCCCCACATGGTCCCTTACTGCCTCAACTTTATATTCAAAAACACACAGTAACAAGGATCCACTATCAGTTCACCAAAACAGACAATGAGTGCCAGCTACAGGATTACGATTAACATACGCTTTAATTTTTTCCCAAGGGATCTCACTTATACTCATTGTTAAGAAGAACTGTCTAGTATTTGGGACCAACTGCCTTGGCCAATGGCATTCAGCTAAGCTTCACCGCATCCTTATCTCATGCAGCACAAGTAAACATTTAAAAAAAAAAAGGCTTTGACACATCCACCCGCATCATTTTGTAGTTGCGCACACTTTCAATATGACGCAGCCTTCAGCAAGAAGTAACAAAGTTTGCTTGAAAAGCGAGAAGGAAACAAGTAATGCATTCATACTCTAGGGGAGAGACAAACACAAGAATAGAAAGAAAAGCCCACACAAGCTGATGTATAAGAAGCAAGCAAATGTGAGTAACAATAAAGTCAACAAATGGTTAGCAATGGGTGGGCACTAAGCTCACTGTAATCTAACAATACTTCTCGCAACAGACAGTGCATATGTTGTCTAGCAGGTGAGACCTAAAAATAGAGTGCCATCCTACATCAAACTTGTTAACCTCAACAACCTAGTAGAAATGAGACCAAAAACATTCAGGGCTTCTTTAAGTCATCCTACCAATATCTTTCAGTGGAAATGAAAATAGCTGAGCTAGTTCTGACTAAAAGCACTAAAGCAGGGAGTGCTCCTAGGATCTGGAATTCCCTCCATCTGACAATCTGGACAAAATCTGCCTGTGAGACTAACTGAAATCTCTGCTGTTTTAATAATACCCTGCACTCTTAGAAACTGTTTTCAATACCAAGAGACAAATATCAAGGAAAACTAAGTATAATCCCTGGGTAGATAGTGAGACTATACTCCATCCCTCATATACTCACAGGATTCTATATGGTTACATTTATTAGTAACTGCATATCATATTATAACTAGATTTTATACATAGATTAGAATGTAAAACCTCATGGATATTTCATAACTGGTGATGTTGGGTGTTACTGAGCCTTGTCTATTTTGTAAGCTATTGGCTGTTTTTTTCATGTGGTAGCTTCAATGTAACATGTGAGCTGTAACTTGGCCTTGTGAGCACATATTTATTAATAAAGATTAATGTCCATTTTCGTATGTTTAAATTAGCATATGTATGCCACGAAAACTGATTTATTTGGCATTGGGGAAATGACAATTGAAGAAACATGACTTTGAAATGTTGCACAGCATGCACGATTACTGTGTTTTTCCTTTTAACAAAATAGTCAAAATAGGCTCTATGCTGAGGTGCTGGTTGAGGTGAACTGTAATTCTTTCATGGCTTCGGAGGAAGCTGAGCTCTAACGGTACTGTTAGACCAGACTTGCATTTATTCACCACAGGTACCTACTTCTGTAACAAGTCCAGGACTTTTCCTGTTTGTTGGACTTGGCCCTCTCTGCAGGGTCACCTCAACTCATCCGGTTTACAGATTTTCGTTTAAGAGTATTAAGACTATGTGCACTTTACCACTTCTAACCAGTGCTAAAGTGCTTGTGCTCTCTCCCTAACACATCGTACATTTGACTTACACCTGATTGGCGTATTTAATTAGTTCTACACCCCTAGTATATGGTCCTACATGTACAGAGGGCCTGTAAATTAAATGCTGCTAGTGGGCCTGCAGCACTTAATGGGCCACCCACTCAGGCAGCACTTTTAAACAAGTTCCAGGCCTGCTACTGAAGCTTGGGGTGTAGTTTTAAACTGCCAATTCGACCTGGCAAAATAAACCTTGCCAGGCCTAAACCTTTCTTTCTAATACATATAAGTCACCACTAAGGCAGGCCCTAAACAGCTCATGGGGCAGGGTGCATTGCATGTAAAACGTGGGACGTGTTTTTAAGTTTTACATGTCCTGGTAGTGAGAAACTCCTAAATTCATTTTTCACTACTGTAAGGCCTATCGCTCCAATAGGATAACAAGTTACCTTATCATATTTAATAAGTGCTAACTTTTGATTGGGAACAGGTAGAAATGTCAAGTTTGGACTCAAATGAATTGTAATTTAAAATCCTCTTTAATGGTAAACTCAGATTTTTTAGGTCACAATTTTGAAAGTGCAACTTTTAGAAAGTTGCCATTTTCTTTTCCTGGTCATTTGGGTGCCTGCTGCATGTGCTCTGGGGCATATAACTGTGAATTGCTTGGCAGTTAGCCATTGTGTTTTCCTCCCAGACAGTAAGAAAAAGGGGGGCAGGATGAGCCATTTTTGTGTTTGGGTGGGGCTGTTCCCTACCCCAATTACATTTCAAAGAGCTGCATCACACACACACACACACACACCCCCCCCCGCTTATAATCCGGGGCACCTGCAGGGATAATTTGATTACTGGATAGCTGATACCTGCTGCCCTTAATTTTGTCTGAGAAATAATTAGCTACTTTACCTTCCAAAATTTGTGTGGGAATGCTCTTGCTCAAGGCGCTAAGGCTTTTTAAAGAGTTCAGAACTGGAAATAATTATTTTGAAATGTTTGGGCACTGACAATTGTTTTGCTAGTAATAATCTCTTTTTGCCTATTTAATTAGCAAATAGTATTTACACCTTTGCTTAATATATGCCTTCTTATCCATCTGATTATGCTTTCTATGGCATGTATTTAATTGTTTCCTCAGTTTTGTTTTTTCTACTCTAGGGGCTTGGCTAAACCAATTACAGCCACCTGAGTGTTAAAGGGGAACGATTCTTTTCCTAGAATGTATAAGTTTTGGGTGAGGTAGATATAAAAGGTTTTAACTACATTGTTAAGGATGGAGTCACAAGTTAACTTAAGGTGAGGGGCTTCCTTTCCAGAAATGTTATTTCTGATCGTTTTGGGAGATATTCCAAGGGTGTGTTGTTATTTTCTTGTGTCCAGGATTAACTCAGTTGGAGAGTTTTTACTTTCAGAGATCTAGCTGAATGACACACACCAACACACACACACACACACACACATACCTGACACCAGTCTTTTGTAACCCCAGACTACTTGGAGCCTTGGCAGGGGAAGGGAAGTTCTTTCCAGAACCATATGTGGGGATAATATAGGGAGTGCCCTCACTTTAAAGGCTGCACCAGGTATAAATATTGGACCTCCTGAGACCTTATCAGTACGCTCCTGGACCTGTGGATATTATAGAGGCAGGACTGCCTTGTTCCACAGAGGACTGTCCTACCCCTTGATAAGAAGACTGGACCTTCTCCCGTCATCTCAGGCCAACCTGAGTGATTCCATGGGTCAGTTGGCTGACCTCCTTTTCGGCGCTACAGGGACAAAGCAAACTCCAGAGGCCTCCCTGCAACTACCCAGTTGGCCTGCTACACTCGATCTGCCTGAACCTCCAAATGGACCTGCCTGAGCCCTGCTGGCCTCTGCTGGAGTGAGTCCCTGAACCCCAAGAGGTGCGTCCCCAGTTCCTGGACTCTGACTTGCCTAACTGAAGTTCCCATCAAATCCAGCATGATGCAAAGCCTCGCCGCACAGCTGCAAGCTTCTTCGGAACTGACGCAAGTGACGCAAAGCCATGGCAAGCATCCCCGCACAGCTGAAAGCTTAATCAGAACCGATGCAGAGCCATGCAAAGCCCGGCAAACCCTCGCAGCACAGCTGCAAGCTTCATTGGAACAGACGCAGCGAGTCATTGGAACAGACGCGGCGAGACGCAAAGCCTCGCCACACAGATGCAAGCCTCTTCGGCACTGACGCTGAACGAAGAGAAGCAACACCACGTAGACCTCGCACCAAGGACATAAGGAACAACTCCTAGTGGGCCTGTGCCTGGCCTGTGCTTCATCTTGGTCAGCCGAACTTGTGACCTTGTTTGGGTCCAGCGTGCCCAAATACCCTTTGTTGGTGCTGTGCACCTTTTAATGCTATTTTGTACTTAAAACTTTAAACTTCAATTTCTCTAGTTCTACTGATTGAACTTTTGTCATTCTGGTATCATTTTATTTATTAAAGATTACTCTATTATTCTAAATTGGTTTTAGATTTTTTTCTTGCATTGTGTTTTCCCTTTATTACTGTTTGTGTGCTGCATAAGTACTTTGGACATTGCCTCTAAGATAGGCCTGACTGCTTTTGTGCCAAGCTGCCAGAGGATTAAGTACAGGTAAATTTAGGGACTTTTGAAGTTCGCTCTCACAAGGATTTTGGTTGTTGCCTGAGAGGGGCTTCCACCCCTCTGAACAATTACACTTGTTGCTGTGGACTATTTTGAAGAGTCCATTGTACCGAATAAGTGCAAAGCTGTGGTATCATTTTCTTGTATATAGGTAAAAAGGCATATTTTAATATTAATTTTGGGAGAGTTTCTAGATTGAGCCTGTTCTACTTAACAATTTCTACAATGCTGATTGGTTTCTGCCAATGTATCTTGTTAGAAATCGGGTGTCTGGTTGGCTGAGGTATGCACCCTGTCCAAGCAGGAACCACAATCCTAGTCAGGGTAGGACACAATACAACCTAAATTATCCTGTGCTTTCCCCTAAATTACTCTGTGCTTTCCCTCTGGTAGCTTGGCAGAGAGTAGTCAGGCTTAACTTAAGAGGTAATGAGTAAAGTATTTGTGCAAGCAGTAAGACAGTGAAAACACCACAAAAGACTCCACACGGGTTTAGAAAAATAAGCTTAGTTTTATAAATAAATCAAGACCAAAATGACAACAATCCAATGTGTAGAAGTCGAGATATAAATTTTAAATATTAAATGCAAAAAAAGTTTTAAGAGGCAAATGGTGCTCAAAGAGTTAATTAGTCACGCTGGACTGGGACAAAGTCAAGAGATCAGGCCGCCCTCGATGGAGCGCAGGCTACATACATGACCCACACAGGGCCCACTGAGCAAAAGTACCTTGATCCTTGTCGCAGCCCGAGATGTTTTAGTTCCGTTGAGCGAAGTGCTGGTTCCGAGTGCAGCGGCTCCGAAGGTGATGCACTGAGTTAATCTATGCTGCAGGGGCGATGCATCCATCTTCTCCACACTGTGGCAGTGATGCGTTGGTTCCGTAGCGGTGGTTACTGATGAGATGCGGAGGTTCCTACCACGATGCACAGGTTTGGTTCCCGCAACAGCGGCAATGGGTCAATTTTGCTCCCACCGCGGAAGATGCGCCGGTTCCACTGGAGCAAACCTGAGGTCTACTTCAGAGGGTCTGGGACTGGGGTGGCACCACATGGCAGGACAGACTCACAAGCAGAAGAGCCCAAGAGTTGGAACAGAAGGGTTGTAAGTCTTTTGTGATCCTGAGACTTAGGCAACAGGAGGCAAGCCAGCAAGCCCTTGGAATCACTCTGGATTCAAGTGATGTAGGTCCAGTCCTTCTCACCCAGGCAGAGAGAGAAAGCAGCAGGCAGCAGGGCAACACAGCAAGGCAAGAGTTGGTGGTGTCAGAGGTCCAGCACTTATACCCAGTTAGGCCTTTGAAGTGGGGAAAATTTCAAAGAAAGGCTTTGAAGGGCAAAGTGTGACTGCCCTGGCTCCAGACTTACTACAGGGGGGGTGGTATGCAGCTCTTTGTGTGGGTACATGCACAGCCCATTCAACTCCATGTGTCAACTCCTCCCTCCCATCCTGCCCAGGATGACCCATCAGGATGTGAATGGCCCATCAGGCACACCTAAGCTCCCTTTGTGTGTGGCTGTCTAGAGGGCATGCACAAAGCTCAGCTGTCACTCACCCCAGGCGTGTATTGGAGACAGGCAGAAGGCACTGAATGGTTAAAGTAAACCAACTTTCTAGAAATGGCATTTTCAGGCTATGAATCTAAATTCCAACTTTACCATAAGTGGTGATTTTCAATTGTGAGTCCAGAGACACCAAACTCAAAATGTCTATCTTTTCCTAATTGGAAATTGCACTTATAAAATGGAATAAGGTAATCCCAATGTTAACCTATAGAGAGCTAGGCCTTGCAGTAGTGAAAAACACATTTGAGAGTTTTTCACTACCAGGACATGTCAAATTTAGAAGTATATGTCATGTCCTACCTTTTAAATACATTGCACCCTGCCCTCTGCGTTGTGTAGGGCTTACCTTAAGGTTGCCTTCTATGTATAAAAAGGGATGGATTAGACCAGGCATGAGATTTATGTTGGCAGGTCAAAATGGCAGTGTAAACTGCACGCCAAGGCCATGCAATGGCAGGCCTGAGGCATGGTTAGAGGGCTACTTAAGTGAGAGGCACAATAAGTGCTGAAGGCCCACTAGTAGCATTTAATTTACAGACCTTGGGCACATGTAGTGCACTTTACTAGGAACTTAAAAGTAAATTGAATATGCCAATTTGGGATGAGCCAATATTACCATGTTGAGGGGAGAGTGCACAAGCTCTTTAGCACTGGTTAGCAGTGGTAAAGTGCACAGAGTCCTAAAGCCAGCAAAAATGAGATCAGAAAAATGGAGGAGGTAGGCAAAAAGTTGGGGGAAGACCACCCTAAGACTGTCAGGTCTAATAAATCATTATTAGCACAGCCTATGGAGCCACTTCACACCATGCAAAGGGCATGCTGCTCTACTCCTGTGAAGCTGTAAAATGTGCTGTTTTTAAGATGTATGCCAGACTTCCTTGCTTTCATACCAAGCAGCCTCTGTGATAGAATGCTATTTGATTCTGTACTTAAAATATTTTGAAGGCTTTTTCCAAATTCTTATAGAGCAGTCCTTAAGACAATTTGCTTCTGGACTCTGCTCTTAGAATACTTTTGGATATAGATCTTAAGTTATCCTTTTCTTTATTATGAATCATAGGATTGTCATGTAGATGAGCAAGGACACCTTGAAGGAAAATTGAATTGTTTTACAGCTCGTAATTTTATGTAAATGCAAAATAATAAAGGCAGCACAATTCAGTTTTATTAAACATGGCATTTCCCAGCTGCCCTACTCACACATATCAGTAGATAGAAAATAATGCAGTGTTGTATTTTGAAAGAAGTTGGGGTAAACGTCACTGCCTGAAAATGTATGCACAGTTTAATATTTGTGTTTGACTTCCACATGTACATAAAATCGTCAAACTGACAGTTTTAGCAAAGCATATTTTAGATATGACCAAGTGGTCACATAGGCTGCCTCCATATTCTTGCTGCCTCTTTCCTTCACCCCTGGCACCTTATCACCTTCTGTGATTTAACCTGTCGGATTTAGGATTTTTAAAAAGCACATAGGGTTGTTGTTCATGGAAGAGTTAGTGCCTGGGTGTCAGTGAGCTATATCAGTATGATGCTGAATTTATTTTGCATTTAATCTAGGGCATTTCCATGATGTTGATGTGATTTTTGTCTGTGAGTCAATTGGTGTGTGATGCAAAGAACCCTCCCCTGGTGTTTAGTGAAATGGCTCTTATGTGGCTTTGTGGTGAGGAACATACATGCAGTGGCTTTATGCAGCTGTCAATGCAAAGGTGAAAGTACAAACCACTCAGGCAGAAACTGAAGGGAGGGGACGACAAAAAAGTAGGAATCACAAGTGTCACAGATGGAAAGTAAGAACTCAACCATCGTTCTTGCTCAATGAAAGTGGCCATGCCAAGCCAAAAGGAAACAAAAGCCAGCACAACAATGCGGAGCAAGACAGGGGTGGGGAGAAGATGGCCTGCAAACGCATGCACTCTTATAGAGTACTGCAGCTAAAAGAAGAATATAGCCCTGAAAGCAAGAACAGTGGTAGGACACTGGGCAAGGCAGAAGTACTTGGGCCAGGCTCCAGGGGAGGGAGAAACACACAAAGAGGATGTGAAGCTGGCTCACGCTGACCAAATAGAAGCAAGGAAATGAAAGAGATGATATGCCAACCAATGGTAAGCAATGGGTGGGCTTGAAGCCTGCAGTAAGTAAACAAAATGTCTTGTAAGAGATAGCGCATGTGCTGTCTCAAGCAAGACATGAAAACATGCATTTCGACAATGATACCTGTTTCTTCTATATCTGTTCTATACAACAGAATTGAGTTGAATTAAATTTCTGATTAGCTTTCTTGCTTATCAACTTAGTTGGTTTGGTGTCTTAACATGAAATTTGCCCACCTACACTTCTTGCTGATCCAGCCTTCCCCAACCTGCAATTCACGCATCACTCCACTCATGCGATAGTATAAATATAATTTAGCCTCGATAATACATTAAACTCTTTAGAAGAACATGCATCCAAAAGGTACATCCTGAAGGAAACCAGGCATACAAAATTGTATCATATTAGCAGCACATTATACTTGTTATTTTGCTTTCTCTTTCATGAGACTGCCAAGTCTTCATTTTACAGAGTTGTTTAACATAGTCAGTGCTTGTCCCCATTCTGGTATCATGCTACTCATTTTGCTTCTAGAGAAGCTGTGCAAAATAGAGATTTGGCAATATTTGGGAATAGAAAAACTCAAAACAGCATGGTTATGTCACATGGAATAACTGTGGTTATGAATCATTAAATATGCCAAAAATAAGGCTTATACAAACAAATGGTACCAGAGTTTCTCACTGAAAACACATTTATAGTACTGTTTTAAACTACTCACCAGCTAATGCCTCTTTGTAAGGTGAATTGGCTCCAGCCACTCCTACTGAATACCACATATCATAAGACATCACAAACAGGTAGTCACAAGCATTAGCAATTGCACTGTAATTATAGCACCTTCCAACTGCACCATGTGGAGACCACGTTCCATCGAAAGATACCTGAGAAGAAAAAGAGAGAATTTTAGGAGAAGCAATACTCAGAAATACAAATATTTTTAGTTTTCGTAAGATTTTTTTGTGACTTTTCAGAACACATTTCCACTCTCTGCTAGAGAGTATAATATGCGATCAAACAACAAACAGTGTTTCTACCTGGGTGTTTCAAGAAATGCTTGTGTAGTCTATATGTACCAGATATTGAAATACAAAGTTGTTCATTGCTCCTTCACCATATTAAAACGTAACCGCACATTACACATTTTTACATTTCAGGGTGCTTTTAAGTTGGCTGTAGACAATTTATGCCTTTGCCATTCTCACCACTGTCTTCTGAAATATTTTCTAAGAAATAATTGTATGCAAAGGTTAACCAGAAACTGAATGTGGTGGGTGGGCATCGCTAAAAGTTTAGATATGGGTTCCAGCTGTAAGTGCACTGACCACCACCTGAGGTAAACACTGACAGACAGCCAAGGAAGTGGGGCATATTCTTAATCTACCCAACCCAACATTTCCATGTGTCATCTTTGTCTCTACACTAGTACCTCCACAGCACTGCTACCTTTCCTGACCATTATACCTATGGGACTCTAGCCCGATATACCATTATTTATTAAAAAAATAATTACCAGTTGTGGGGTTAAGAGTTAGGACTAGCATTAATTGCATTTATTTATTTAAAAAGATGAGTTATCATGGTGGAATTAAATTTAGGATTTGTGTAAGGGTATAGGTGTGAGTTAGAGATAGCATTAGGGCTAGGGAAAGGGAGCCTTGTTTTTGGAAATGAAAGTCATTTTAATAATATTTATTTTAATACAATTAAACAGTAAACATTAAACAATGATTAGTGTTAGAGATAAGACTAAAATTATTGTACCATGAAGTCTAAAAATAAATTTGAATTCATTTAATTTAAATGACAAATACATTTGTTTAGGTTTATTCTGAGGCATTTGGGTAGGATGGGCACTAGGGGTTGACATTACAAACAACTTACTTACCTTTGGTAATGCTCTTTTGGATACCCCAACAGCATATTCATTACCTTATGAAAACCCACAGGCACCAGACTGGATCCGGAGAGTTTTTATTGCGTTGCTTTCATAAGCCAGTATGAGGGGTCATGCGGCTGATGTAAGATCAGTCCCACCCTGAAAGTGACATCAGAGATGCATATAGATGCCACATCTGTGCGGTGATGCCATTTCTTTCTTGAATCTGTCCAAGTCCTCGGACAAGGAGTTTAATAACTTACCAGATGTGACAGTGTGCAGATCTCTAGATTGGGACCTTTCTATGTAAGGAGGTGAGGAATCTAAAATTAGACAGAGTATCTCCCAGAAAGATAGTTTTTGTGGGTAAGTAACTTGTTCTACTGATGGATACTTCTAACCGTAGATTCCTCACTTTGTGAATGGATACTAAAGCAATACCACCCAAGGTGGTGGTGGGTCTGTGTAACAGCTCAGTCCAAAACGTCCTGCATGACAGAAATGCCCATCCCAATGGACCTGACTGTCAAGGCAATAGTGCTTTGTGAACGTGTGCACTAATGCCCACGTAGCAGTTTGAGAGGTATCCTGGACAAGGGCTCCACGTGCAACAGAGTGTTAGCAGCCTTGACTCCGGTGGAATGAGCATTCAGAGCTTCTGGAGGCTGCTTCTTCGCCAAAACATAGCAGATCTGAATTAAGATGACTATCCATTGTGATAGTGTCTGCTTCTGCACCACCGTTCCCTTCTTTGCCCCAGAGAACCCCACAAAGAGCTGATCGTCCACCCGATGGTCCTTGGTACGATCGATGTAAAAGTTCAGCACTCCTTTGGAGTCCAAACGAACGGTGGAGAAAGAATGTCAAAAGAGTAATGGAATGTCTGACAGGAAAGGAAGTCACCTTTGTCAGGAACGTTGCTCTGGTCCATGACATCAGTTTGTCTGGAAAAAAGGTGGCGTATTGAAAGAGCCTCAATCTTGCTCACACAACAAGCTGAAATTATCACAATGTGAAAAACTGTTTTGAGAGTCAGGAGATGCAAAGGATAGTTGTGCATTGGCTCAGATGATGTGCACATAAGGAATGTGAGAACCAAATTAAGGCCCCACTGAAACATCATGCAGGATTTAGATGGAAACATATATACTAAACCTTTCAGAAAACACATCAAAACAGCTGACTTAAACAAGGAGGGTTGGTCCAGTAAACGCAAAAGGGCAGAAAGGGCTGACAAAGAACCTTTAACAGTTGTCAACTGCAAGGCCTTGCTGGGCTAAAGACAACACAAGCAATAAGACATCCAACAGCTTTGCCGGTAATGGGTCCATATTGCAGGCACCACACAGGGCCACAAGCCTGCCCCAGCACCCAGAGTAGACTTTTTTAGATGGGCGCCTGGCCACCTAAATGACAGCCATGAAGAGGGTGAAATGCAGTCAACAGCAGCTGCTCAATCTCCATTCATTGAGGTGTAGATTGCGCAGGCCTGGGTGCAAGACCCTGCCCTGCTGCTGTGACTGAAGAGCCTCCCAAAAGAGCAGTCTGAGTGGACAGATACTTATGCCCAGATCCACTAGGATATCCCAGTCCTGGACGTTACGGATCTTCTTCAGAACTCTAGGGAGATGAGGAAAATGTGGAAAGGCATACAGAAAGTCAAACTCCACCGTAGTCGGAATGTCTCTCCAAGGGAGAGCCCTATTAGGAACTCCTGTGCACAAAAGTGTTGACATTTTGGCATGGCCAAGAGATCAAGCCAGTTTTCTCCCCCTTGTTAGAAGATGCCCTGTGCCACCTTAGGGTGTAACTGTCATTTGTCAGCATTGCTGTCTGAGTTTGTCCGCCCTAGCATTTAAAGATCCCGCCAGGTGTGTGGCAAGCAGGGAGATGTCCTGACGACTCCGCCAGTTCTAGGGGCCTCTTGGCACAGGACTTGGGACCCAAGACCACATTCCACCCTGCTTGTTAATAATAATAATAAAAATACAGCCATTTGTAGAGCGCGAACAGCTACCTCCAGTGGAGGTGTCCCGGCGCTATTTGTTGCTTGTTGCAGTACCACATGGCGGTTGTGTAGTGCATGAGTACCTGAACCAGCCTTCCTTTGTTGGACGGTGAAGAGACCTTCCACTCTGAGTGAATGGCCTGCAACACTAATAGGTTGATGTGGAACAGGGCTCTACCAGAGACCAGATTCCTCTGATCTCCATCTCTCCCAGATGACTTCCACAAACCAGCAGTGATACATCTGTCACTGCTGTGAGCTGTGGGCGGGATAGGGAGAGGGGTCTAATGCTGGTCTAATTGCAGTCGAGCAGCCACCACTGCACGTCTCCATCTCCTCTGACACCCAGATGGAATCGGACAGGCTCCCTTGGAGCAGAGCCCACTGAGACTTGAAATCCCACTGAAGAACCTGAATGTGCCATCTGGCATGGTTGACAAGCAGGATGCAAAATGCAGGAGGCCAAGAAGTCTAAGAGCCACTCTCACAAAACTCCAGGACAGAGGTTGAAACATCAAGATCTTGCCCAAATATGCTAGACTTGTTGACCCATAGGGAAGGCTTGAAAGTACATTGTAAGCAGAATGGCTCTGATGAATGGGAGCCTCTGCAAAGGAGTCAGGTGTGACTTTGGCACATTGGTCTAGAACTCAAAGATGTTAGCAAGTTTGCCATCATCTGGATGAGGCCTACGACTGACTGTGGCAAGTATGCCTGCAACAGCCAGTCGTCAAACTAGGGAAAGACTGGTATACCCAACCTCTGCTGATGTGCTGCAACCAAGGCCATCACTTTTGTGAACACCTGAGGGGCACAGGGGAGGCAGAAGTGGAGCACACCAAACTGAAAATGTTATTGCCACACCCTGAACCACAGGTAACGCCTGCGGGTCCGCAGGACGGAATTATGAAAATAAGCACCCTGCAGATCCAGAGCTACCATTCAGAATCCCTCATCCAGGAAAGAGAGATCCTTAGATAGCGTGAGCACATGCACTTTGTCCTTGTTCAGGAAGAAGTTGAGAGGACGAAGATCTGAAATAGGACAAAGGACTCCATCCATCTTTGGCACCAGGAAATAACAAGAGTAACATCCTGTTCCTAGTTCAGGTGAAGGTACCACTCTCTGGCTTCCTTGTCCAAAAGAACCTGGACTTTTTTCTGCAGAATGGACAAATGGATCCCTGGAAGCTGCTCTGATGTAAGTGGAATGTGTGGCAGGTCAGACAGAAATGGCAGGGTGTAACCCTGTTGGATTATTTGGAGAAGCCACTTGCTGGATCTAATATCATGACACCCTTGAAGGTAATAACTTACCCTGCCTTTTACAGGATGGCCATGTGCCTCTGAGCGCAAACTAAAGAGGCTTGGAAGCTGAAGCAGGAGGAGCAGAAGCACTGGGCAGTACTCTTCCCATCCTAGCTAGGACATTGTCAGCTGATCCCTGACCTCAGCCTCAAAAGGACTGGGGAGGTTTGTTGTTGGAGCAGTGGGCCTTGGCGTTGTCATTGAGCCAAACACCTTCACAAGGCTGGAAAGGGGTGAAACTGCTGGGGATACTGACGCACAGAAACACCTAGGAAGTGAGCTGTTGCCCTGCTTTCTTGTAAGTACTCGAGTACCAAATATGCCTTCTCTCCTAAGAGATGGGTGCAATAAAAATTACGCTTGGACGTCACTGGAAAAACCCATGGATCACATCCATGTGCTGCACCGAAGCACCGCTCCAATTCAGAACGAATTATGTACTTTGCTGCATCTTGGCCATCCTGAAAGATCTGTGCTAAATTGCCATGAAATTCGTTAGGAATTGTCAGCAAGATCGCACTGAGCATATTGCACAATGGATGAGAATATCTTCTAAAGAGGGAGCTGCCATTGACTGAAAGAAGGGTGAGACTGGCAGAAGAAAACATATTTTTCCCAAATGCCATAGACATTTAGATTTCGTGTCAAAATGAGTTGTAGCAATTGAGTTTGGGTACAGCCTGCTCATAGATGCCTGGACAACCAGGGTTTCATGTGGAGGATGTTGAGAAAAGAAGGCAGTGTATCCTGGGTCTGTCGGATCTAGCCACCTGCCTATTTACCAGGAAAGCCAAGAGCATGGCTTGGCCCAAGTGCCCATTAACGTATCCGTGAGGGCCTCATTAAAAGGTAAAGGCGGCTATGTCAAAGCCTGGCAAGGCTGTAGAATTTCTGACAGGATTTGGTTATGATTTCTATTGATGTGAGCTGCAAATGTAGGACTTATGCTGCACGCCTGATTACTGCAGCAAATTACACTGATTATCCTCTGTTGATGGACTGGGGAAACAGACAGAAACCAGTGTCAGTGGAAGTGTCCAAACCACTAGCTTCTTGTAGATCCACCAGCAAACTTTCAGAGTCAGACAAAACAATCGGGTTCTCCTCTAGCATCGACACAGCAGGAACCAGAGTGTGTCTTGGCACCGGGATGGAAGTTGGGTAGGGAATCGGCCCCAGTGTCGGGGAGGACCATGCAGTAGGGTCAAGAGGCACGGGCAGCATCGAGGATGGACCTGCTGACAGTAATCGCACTGCAGGCCTCCTATGATTCATGGGGCCCAAATGCATGCCAGAGGGAGCTGAAGGGTGGCAAATATAAGCAACATGGCTGCTTGGAAAGCCTCTATCTCTCGAGTGCTCTGAGGTCGGCTGCCATCTTTCCTCCTGGGACAGCTAGAGCGGCCATCTTTGGAAGTGCACGCTCTAGCATCCCAACTAGGCTGATGCATTTAAACGGGGCTGCTGCGCGGATGCGCGGAGCGGGCGTGCCGCCAGCACGCCAAAGGCGCACCAAAGACAAGCCGGTCTGCGCCTGTCAGCGTCCTGGAAGTGACCAGCGCCAGCCACTATGCCAAAACCAGCTCTTATAATAAGCCTTGTTATGTTTACAGCTCTGCGCAACTTTATGATCTTATAAGTGCCCCCAGATGCACTATTCTGAGCCCCGATACCCTAGGTCCTCTAGGCCACAAGTGCACTACCTGCAATTATAACATGCCGTGCACTGAATGTGCTCCTTCACACGCTGAGCGGCTCCCTTGTTTTAAGGCAGCTCTGATCAATGCCCGTTCCCTCCCTAAACACACCATTAATATACATGACCTACTCTGCGATGAACGCCTTGATGCTCTATTTGTAACTGAAACCTGGCTCACTGACTCCTCGGGTCCGGACATCTGGTCAGCGGTCCCGAAGGGGTTTAAAATTGTGAGGAAAGACAGACATACGGGCAGGGGGGGAGGGCTTGCCATCATCTTTAAGGACTGCTACTCCTTGACTTTAATCCCCCTTATGGAATTAGGGGGGCAGAAATACTAGGGTTTACCCTTTCTCTCTCAGCTAAACAATCGTTATCAGGAGGCCTTATTTATAGACCCCCTGGTCCGTCCGGAGGGTTTGTACACTCACTTTGTAAAATTATCTCCCCCCTGACTTTGAGATACAGACACTGTGTTCTGTTAGGGGACTTCAACTTACACATAGATTGTGAGTTTGCAAAAGAAAGTCAATCACTCCTGGAGGGCTGCACAGCCATGGGCCTCCTGCAGACCATCTCGACCCCCACGCACTTGGCTGGGCACACACTTGACCAAATCTTTTCTTCAACACTCTTGAAGTTGATCCTCCAGTCCCACTGGTGTGGACTGATCACTTTATGCTCAGATTCAGATGGCCTAAACTTGGTAATGTCCTTCTTAAAGAATTCAACTTACCCCGCACGGTAAGGACATTCCGTTTAATCACAATGGAACTATTAAGTAATAGGCTAGCTGTGACGAAGCCCACTCTCACCGGCACGACAAACGACGATGTAGAGTTGATAGACAGCTGGATTGAATCTGCCTGCCAATTATTGGCTCCGGAAAGCAGCATCAAACAATCTCGCTCAAAAGTACCCAGCCCATGGTTCACCCCTCTCCTAAAAATAAAACAAATCCACCTGTAAACGGAAAGAGAGGCTATGGAGGGCAAACTATTGCCCAGTAGCTAAGGCAGACTACAAAGCTGAATTAGGGAAGTACTACAAAGAAATTAAACTAGCCAAGAAAGCCTATTTTGAGGCAAAAATCTTGGTGCAGGAAATCACTCTAGAGAATTATTTTTAATTGTTAAAGGTTTTTGTGGGCCAGAAGTGTGCTCTAATGAGAAACCCCTTCCGAGGAATGGTGCGAGATGCTCGCTTCATTCTTCTAGGAAAAAATTGATACTATTCAGGCAAGCCTCCCCTCCCTCATGATGGGAAATGACATATCAGGTCTTGTACCAGGGGTGATGGAAAATGAGAGGGAACTAGATCATGACCCTACCTCCCTGAATTTTTTCTCTCCTATCTCCTTGCACGATTCTCTGCAGGCTTTAAAATGCCTCAAATCAGGCTCCCCACTGGACTCTGCCCCCTCCTCCATCCTTGTTTTAGGGGCAGAGTCTATCAATCCACTCATGAACCAGCTACTGAATTCTTCCCTAGCATCAACCACTGTCCCTACTAAACAAGCAAAGGTCATACAGCTGCTAAAAAAAAGCCCAAGCAGATCCATCAGACCCTTCCAACTATAAGCCTATATCCCTCCTTCCCACTTTCTCGAAGCTCATAGAGAAGCATGTTAATCAGCAGTTATCATCCTATCTGGAAATGAACGGGCTCCTTCATTCTAGCCAGTCGGGCTTTCGCCCTAACCATAGTACGGAAACAGCATTACTGGAGGTAGTAGACTCCATCCGGCTTGGTCTGGAAGCAGGGGAGAGGGCAATGCTGGTCCTGTTGGACTTCTCGGCTGCTTTTGATACGGTTTCACACCAGATTCTCCTGACTCGACTCCACTTGATGGGCATCAGGGGACTGGCCTGGAAATGGCTAGCCTCCTTCCTAGAAGGGAGGGTGCAGGAAGTATGGTGCCATCCATACTCGGCCGAATCTCGCAGTCTGACTGTTGGTGTCCCTCAGGGCTCAGCCTTAAGCCCTACCATGTTCAATGTCTACCTTGCACCTATGGCTACATTGGCAGAATCTTTGGGAGCAAAGATCGTGTCTTACGCTGATGACACCCAGCTGTTGTTCACATGGAAGAGCAGCGAGCCCTGCCCAGGCAAGTTAATTAGTACCTGCCTCTCAGCAGTTTTTGGGTGGATGGCCGCTAATCAGCTGAAATGCAATGCCGGAAAAACAGAGTTGCTTTTCCTTGGCATGGATGCAGAACCGCCGCTACAATCCTTCTGGCCACCTGACGCCTCCACTCCCGTCATAAAAACTCAGGCGGTGAAAAATTTAGGTTTTAAATTTGACAACAGACTGCTGTTCTACACCCAGGTAAACTCAGTGGTGGGCACCTGCTTTGCCTTTTTGCGTCTTGCAAGAAAGTTCCTGCTCTTTCTGTCCCTGGCTGCCAGACAGCAGGTGATCCAGGCCCTGATTATATCTCGCCTCGACTATGGTAACAGTCTCTACCTGGGCATGCCCGGGTATCTGTTGCACAGACTCCAGCTGCAGCGGCCCGAGCTATCTTTGAGCTCCCTCGTAAGGCTCATGTGTCTGGCCTCCTGAGGAGTCTTCACTGGCTCCCAGAAAGGAAAAGAATCTTATTTAAGACTCTGTTTGTAACTCAGAAGGCCCTATATGGGATGGGCCCTGTCTATCTTAAACGCAGAATCTCATTCTACGTCCCACCTAGGAACCTTCGCTCTTCTAACCTCCTCTTGGCCAATACCCTTTGCATTAAAAAAGCCAGGTCTGGGGGCAAGGCCATTTCCTTCCTTGGACCATCCCTCTGGAATAAACTGCCCCTGTCTCTCAGAAGCATCGAGTCTACACCCCTTTTCCGGAAAGGGTTGAAAACTTGGCTTTTTTCCAACCCATAATCTCCTCTCTTTGGTCCTTGCTACCTTTCAGCATCCAGCGCCAGGACACTCTACTTGGAGTAGCAGCTGCGCTCCACAAATACCCCCACATAGACATAAATTAGGATTAGGTGTAAAATCAGAGTTTAGCTTATTGCTTAGTGAGAGGATGAGGATTGAGTGGGGAAGCCATGTTTTGGGAAGTTTGTTAGTGCACCATCTTTTTTATGGTTTCATCCTTATTATAAAAATAATAATGGAACATCAAAAATTGGTCACCAAGAATTTGACATTCTGCAGTATTATTTTCTTTATACCATTCTTCGTTGTCATATACAACCTAGCTCTTACCTGCGACCCCTGAATTTCTTTGTGAAAGGCCTCAGCTGTTTCTTGAACAAGAGCGGTCAAAGCATTATATTCAGGGGAATATAGTCCAACATCTTCCTCGATGTCGAGATTGATCCCGTCTAGGTGCATCTTCTTGGCCTGATCCAGCTGCTGAGCTATCCAGGCAGTACGGTTTCCTGGGTCAATCATATCTTTCAGTCCGACATTACCTATGAGAGGGAGTTTTTATAGGAAAGTTACATAGAAAGAAACAATTTCTTTAGCAAGTACTGATAAATATTGCAAAATGTTAATTAAAGGAAGAGAATAAGGGTTTACAACTGTGCATCGCTTCTTGGTTCATATGGATGTACAATAATCCCAGAGCTTCAATGGAAACAGCCTTCAAATCAAATGAGTTCAGTGATGATCCCATATTTTGCGGGGCAGCAGTGAACTAAACTACTTATATACAAATCCAGGTATTGGTGCTTTCTGGAAAAAAAAAACAATTAACCTTTCCCGGAAGTTGGAGAGACTGAACGATTGTTAAAATAAAACACGTGATAATGCCTCATTCTAGATTACTTCTTTACCTTCAGTACTGCAAGAACCTATCCTCTTTTCCGAGATTCAACAACTATTATAGCCCGACCTAGCAGGCTCTACTGGCCATTAATGGCTGGCTTCAGCGTTAAAGGGAGTGGGTCTTTAATTGCCGGTAGAGCCCGCTAGGAGGGCTTTAAGGCTATTAGAACATTTCGCCCCTAGAGGGTAGAATGTTCTAATTACTCAAAACAAAGGAGATTTAAATCTCCTCGGGCTCCGAGAACCCTTTGCTCACAGCAGCAGCTGTGAACAAAAACAACATTGGAATGTTGCTCTGCGGACTTCTACCGGCCATTAGAAGCCCGGAGCACTCCACAGTATTCAATGGAGTGCTCCACATTCCAATATTCTAATTTGAATTAGAACATTGGAATAATGGGAGCTCCATTGAAGGCAATGAAGTGGCTCAGGGCTTATAATGGCTGGTGTAAGCCATCTGTTCGAACATGCCAGTGTTTGTCTACAGCCTTATAGCCCGCCGTGGGGGTTCATACCTGCCAATAATGGCCCGCTCTAGCATTATACACCCGAGCAGAAAGTGAGGGCCTTTAAAAAGGGAGAGGGCCTTTAATGGCTCGTATAGCACACTACGGCAGTCTATATTACTATTAGAACATTCCGCTCCATGAGGGCAGAATGTTCTAATTGAAAAAATGCCTCCTGGAAGAGACAGGAGATATGCAACCCCTCATGCCTTCGAGACTTCAGAGCCTTTTACAAGTTTGCTGTGTGGCCTGGCATGTACTAGTGTGTGCGTACCCACAGCAAAAGGTGCGAAAGTGGGCAATAGTCATCTCCTTTCTCCTATAGGGCATATGCAAATTGGAGATTCGTAATATATCTCTAGTACACTTACACTAGAGTCTTCAATTAGCAGGCGTTTTTTTATGAATGGATTGTAAATTGTATAACAAAAGTATGACAATGCTCCCAGACATGCCCACGAAGTGAATTTGGAATGAATCAGTTTATATGCATGATTTTGATTCACAGTTTGGTCACAATTGTTGATGGGGTCATTTGACCTTTTGTGTGCAGGGTTTACAGCATGTTTCACAGCATAATGCTTAAGGTGTGTGAGAATTTAACAATATAATATCTTCTTAATCTTACAAGTATTAACCAGAGGGAAATACCCAGAAATGTTTGTGAATGTGGTATATGTGCAACTGAATGAGTGCAGTCACAATATACCAAACTCCAACTAAGAGAATAATCCTTGAAATAACAAATGAAAGAGGGATCATATTACTTGGTCCTGAAGAAAGCCAATTGACCTGTATAGGCAACAACCTAGCTGAAACATGTAGACCCGGAGATGCTGAAGACAATAATTTCCTCCTTTAGCACTACCTAGTGTTTTTACATTTACCAGGAAACCCTTTGAAATAATGTTTGGAAATCCTTGATAAAGGATACCAATAGGTAATTTTAACTTTAGATTTAGATCCCTCTGCAAAATAGAAACTGCTCCCTTGAAATCCAAGGTTGAGCCCGCCCAGTTACACTAGGTAACTGGGTGTGGACTCAATGAAGATGCATGCCACTAGATATTCTAGTGGATGAGAGTCCTTAAAACAATCTAGGAAGGATTCCACAGTAGGTTTAGGGGGACAGTATAAACTTTTGGGGAGTATTCCTCTCTGTTGATATTTAGATGATCACACTGGATCTCTTCTCACTCCCCTCCTTATGGTTCATACTAGACCTGGGTTCTGTACACACGTCATCTGACAATCAGATTCAAGAATTATCAAATAGAAGTAGCAAAAGGAGGTTTATAAAGTTCCATGCCTCTAAACATGAGAATTCAATCCCAAGTAGCAAGTACTCATAGTACACGGATGCAACTAATTCCAAGTGTCAGCGCAAGCAGGATTTGCCCATGAGGGTCCCTTCGAAATTAGTGTTCGAAATAGCTGAACGACATAGTAAATCACGGTTTTGTGCGGTACCAAGACATGAAGTTTATAAGCAAGATCTGCATCAAGGACTAAAAGCCAGGCACAGGCTATATCATTATCAGGTGTTGAGCTAGCAACTTACCAAGTTTCCTGACAAAAAATTCAACATCATCTAACTCTCCATGCAGGATTACGCTATTGTTGTAGTTTCTGACGGCCCCATGCTATAAGATGTCCCGACTCCGCTCCAAGATTGTAACTAATTAATTTTTTATGTGTTTTCTATACATCTACAAATGACCCATATGTCAAAAGGGTCCTCCCCGTTCTCATCTGCACGGATAAGATGAAAAGCACAATTCCAAACATGTGGCTAACTATGAGCATCACTGGAAAAGTTGTTCAAAGTTACTTTTGCTTTTTGACAATTTTCAGATGATTTGATTGTTTGGTAAAATGGTTTAGTTTCCCTTTGTTGTTATACCTTCTTAGTCACTATCTGGTTTAAATAATTTCAGTGCATTTTGTGAAGTATTTATTTTGTTTTGCCTTTTCTATCAAAGAAAAAAAAGCAAAGCCTACACTGCTTATACAACTTAAGCAACAGGAGTATCAAACTATATTTGGCAGAAGCTAAATCATACCAAGAATAAGGGCACCCAATTCAGCATGAATTATGACTTCAATATTAAATTTAAATACATTAGGGGTTAAAATAATTTTGTCAATAAACACCAACATGCCCTTTTCTTTTTCTTTAATACAGACATTTTGGTCTTGAATACAATCAGAGAATTTCCTAAATAAGCCCATTATTCTCAAGCACTAGCACCCCATTGCCTGGAAACAGATATATGTTGCTGTCAAAGAACAGTATTCTTTTTGAGTACATACATTCAGTTTTCATAGACAAGATGTTACCATTATTTATAAATAATGGTTTATTCCCAAATACCAGCTTTCACTTTTAGTACAGGCATAAGTTTGGTCCCCAAATACAACTACAGTTGTCTTAAAGTATTCACATGTATCACTGCTCCAAATTGACAGAACCGGCCTTGCATGCATGTAGCACCAGCACATGCCTAGTAAGCCCACTGTAAGACAGGGATAACCACCAGATGTCAGGGTTCCCACCTTATGCCAGAGATGGCAAAAATGGCAACTACATGCCTGGGTGGTCATCATTATTGTAAGGATAGCAATGACCATTGACAGGCAGGCCACACAGAACACATCAAGCCTACCATTATTTCTTTTTTTAGGTCTCGCCTAGGCAGCGCTTGCACTGTCTCGTTGAGACATGCAGTATATACTATAGCAGGGAAGCTTCGTTTAAGCTCCGCCCACTTTCTGTCCATCTTTTGGATTGGCTTACATCCTAAATGCTGCATTCTGATTGGTTTTCGGCTTGTTAGTCCCTCCCCATGACGGCCATGTCATCATTTGTGTCCTTCCATGGCTATCAGCCCCTTTACTGCACAGACTACTTTCTTCCCGTCTCTCCCCCTGCAGTCTGTGACTTCTTGGCGGCCCCCACCCCCCTCCAGGCACTCCCAGTCGTGCTCGTGCCACTACGGGGGCCCAGCCTTTGCCTTGTTCGCCGTGGTTGCCTCTGACTGCAGGAGGGAAGCGGGAGCCCACCCCGCTGTTGCGTGCCCGGCGTGTTGCATTACATTCCGAGGGAACCCTGGCGTGGGGATTCCCCCGTGCTTAGAGGAGGAGCGGAAGCCCACCCCGCCTCTGTCCGGTCAAGCGGGAGCCTACCTCGCATTTGCACCACTTATTTGGCGGGAGCCCACCCCGCATGTTTGTGCTGGCGGGAGCCTACCCCGCGTTTCTGTGCATCAGGGAAGAGTCACGGACTGTTACGCCCGCTGCCGGAAGTCAGGCGTGGGTTGCCTGGACGTAGACGGGCCGGCCGGCAGGAGAGAGGAAGTCTTGTGAGCTCTCCCAGCCTCAACAGGAAGCCAGGCGGATCGTGCCTAAAGAAAGGCGGGGCCCCCGTGTGCCGGTGGGAGCCCTGCATAGTGCTGGAAGAATCGGAGCCGTGCAGGCTCCATTTCTGCCTCCCCCCGTCCCGTGGAAAAGAGAGAGGCGGGTCACGAGAGGCCCCAGGAGAGGGGCCGGCCGAGACACATTGTCGGTGCCTTTCTCCCGACTTTCAGGAGACCGGAGGAGTGAAGAAGGAGAGCCCGGTGAGTGGGGCTCGAATTTGCACTCTGGTGGTGCCATCCTTCTGCTGCTTCCAGCTGCACCACGAGAGCGTGGGCAGCTGCACCGAGGGGGCAATATTGTTTTTAAGTCCCGGAGTGGGGCTTCAAAGGCACTGTTGGTGCCAGTGCTTGTTTTTTCTTTTTGTTGCAGACATTATGATTACTTGAGAGAAACTACATTTAAAATACTTGACAGTACTAAGTATTTCTTCCATGCCTCCCTTATTCCAATATGTGTGTTGTCGGCCTGCTTTATCATTATCCAGTTTTATATAGCTCGGGCTCTACTTGAAGGTATTGGAGCCCTTTACATAAGCACCAGTTACATTCCCATCCCTTCCTTTTGCACTTCTACCCTTTTAACCTCTCCTTCCAGGACATCCATCTTGCATGTCCTGGATAAGGCCGTCTTCCTGTGACCTCTTCAATATTGTGGACCGGAAGGGCCTAAGGTTAGCGGTTCCTTAGCAGTACCCTCTCCTGTGGTATGCTTCATCTCTGCATCTAGATAGACCTATATACTATGGGGTGTGCTGTTGTCTCTGGGTTGTGCCATCACTGCTTCTGGGTGCACCCCACAGAGCTATATACTGTAGGGTATGATGATTCACTTGAATTGTGACAACACCGCTAAAAAGGAAGGTGTACCACATCCACCTTTATATGAGGTAAATACTGCATGAAGCGGTGTCTATTCTTCCACATACCAAATAAACTCTGGCACGCGTATCAGAAGTATCCAGTTCCAGGTGTACTACTGGGAATGATTGTGATTTCCCCAAAGTTGTACATTTACAAACATGCGTAGAAGAACCTTTGCCTCTTAAAATCCGAAATTGTATGTGAATAGGGCCCTGTGTGTTTTGCTTCGTCCATATTTGCATATGTACTAGCCCCCTCCCTGCATAGTCCGTCTCAGGTATCTCCGTTCAGCTGCTCCGAGGCTTGTATTTTCAACGCATTGCACTGCACTGCTGGTCTACAGTGAGAGCGGCCCGGAAAGTGAAAATCGGCCCCCTTAAGTGAAAATCGGCACCCTGGCCTCTAGCCTACCGGGGAAATGCCCGATGCCCGGTATGGCCAGTCCGGCCCTGATTGTGGCATTTCGTATTCATGCCTCAGTACCTTTCTTTGCACTTTGTAGGCATTATTGGATTGATTGATTTATTATTTTTTGTTTTTCCCCCAAGTTAATTTATTTGGTCATTATGATCAAATTGTAAATGTTGTAATAAACATTGGACGTTAAAAATAAAGTTAATATACAAGAGCTATGCTATAGTTTACTACTAAACAGGCAGCCGCAAGTTCAGTTACTGTGCAGACAACAGGGCCGTGATTTAAATGGTGCAGCAGGTGCAGTAGCTCCGGGGCTAAAAGCTCTAGGGACCCCTCTCAATGCATAATATTGCTAAATTTTACTACTAAACAGGCAATCACAAGTACAGTTCTCTAGCAGGCACTAGAGCCTTGATTTCAATGGTGGTGCAGTGGCACCGGGGCCAAAAGTTGTCATAACTCCTCCTAAACACCAAATATTGCTATATTTTACTACTAAACAGGCAGTCACAAATACAGTTAACTTATATGTGTATGTACTTTGTGGGCTCTGGAGATTAGCCCTAAGACTTGTCTGCTTCCGCTTAGGGACTTTTTTTTCTGTTCAACTGCCTCTATTTAGCGGTCTTGATAGAAAACGACCAATAGAGGTCAGTAAAATACCAGAATTGCTTTCTGCTTGTTTAACTGCCTCTATTTAACTGTCTTGATAGAAAACTACCAGCAGTGGTCAGTAAAATACCACAATCACTTTAGCATTCTTTAAATTCCAGTCCATAGAAATTGTCTTCCACGAGCACCCGTAGACAATAATATTTTTTCCAAATCTTGTATTTTCAGTGATATGACCACCAAAGGCCCTGATTTTATATTTAAAAACAGAGCGTTGGACTATACCATTTCCCGCTGAAAGGCAATAGTTCCCTCCATGTGTTCCCATACCTGGCGTGTCACGCAGCTTGGTGCTTACTTTCCCTCCATGTTAAAGAACAGTAGATGTTTAGCACCCAGGCTAATGTGCTGCATAGATAAATACATATGAGGTCCCAAAGGCGAGACCGATGTATTGCAAATGCTTGTTTATATAGCACGAACTAGACACGAGGATATGTGGTATCAGAGCGCTTTACATGAGCACCAGTTTCGTTACAGATGGACACATTCATTTTTGTTAGGCAGGGGGAGATTAAGTGATTTGCCCAGAATCACAGGATGTTGAGCGTCGTTGCCGAGACTCGAACCCGGTTCCCCAGCTTCGAGGTCAACCGCTCTAGCCGTAAGGCTACATCCTCTCCCCATTATGTTAGATATGTCCACCATTATGACAATGATAATGCTGTGGGTGGCCACAGTATGCGAAAGGTACCCGCAATATGCTCGGACTCTCGTTATGCCAGGCATGGCCATCATAATGTCAAGGGATGGCCACCCTAATGTAGAGGAGGGTAACGATATGCCAGGGAAGGCCACTTTATGTTATGGTAACTGTTATGTACCCTCATATCTTGGGATCTGCTCTCATGATCTGCCCCCAGCACCTCCAAATGTAATAGCAGGCTTGCCAGAAATCAGTGCAAGGCCTGGGGCCAAAACTTAATGCAGGGCCCTCATGATGCTTCCTCTGTTTTGGCCAAGTACGAGAAGCAGCACTTGTTTTAAAACAAGCATTGGTAAAGCCAATAGGTCTCACTTTTGGGATCTACTGGCTTTGCTAATAATTTTTAGCAGTGCTCCACGGCATCCCAATGCCGTGCTGCACAGCTAAAGTTTAAAAAAAAAAAAAACATCCTGCCACAGTTTGCCAGTTGGCTGGTTACAAACAATAGCACGTAGTTAGGGCCACCCTTTGAATATCAATCGAAAGTTGACATGACTGATGAAAATAGAATGCGGGGTGGCAAGCGATATCACTGTGCCATAAATAAGTCACATTCGAAGTTGCACTTAGAATGACAATAAAACTGATATTACAATTTTGATCTGAGCTAATTGCAAAATAATATGTCTCATTCATTTTTATAAATGTCTTAATAACGTTGATTGGGCTGCTTCTAGCATATCCCAGTTCAGAGAGGGAAAGGAACTGAGGCAGAGAGACAAAAGTGATTGCCCAGGATCACACAGTGTTAGTCTGGTGAGGAATCTGGAAGTAGAACACCACACCTTGAGTCACCTCCCTCCGACTTCTACAACAGATGTGGATAGGTTCTATACTTCTCCTGGCTTTTTACCTAACAACACTGTGTACGCTGGGAATTGTAGATTTGGTCTCCCATTAGAAGTATGGATGTGGCCCCTTCTGACACAGGGCCAATTAACAGCTATACCAAATGTGAACAGTTTATAAGACAAAGGGTGGAAGTAGTATAGAAGTGCACTTTTTAGAGTGGGGTAAACTTATGACAACAAACAGCTCAGTAAGGGATCACAATGTGAGATTTCAAGCATACTTATTTTATTTATTTGTATTTGGGTTTTGCACAGTGCTGCAGCATCACCCTACTACTCAGTATTCTACATTCACTGTCCTTTCTGCAGATGGCAAGGACATTTATAAAAACGTAAACATCTCCAGTGGTAGGTTTTCAGCATTTGTGCAGCAATGCAGTACTATTGAACCCTAGAAGCCCTATCACAGATAGATTAGTTTGGGGGGTGTTTAGTTAGTGAATATTGGGTTGTGCAAAGTATTACATAGCAACAGCTATTGTATTTGGTTAATGTGAAAAATAAATATATATCTGGACACGAGTGCCGAGTACTCTATTGTGTTTCCTACCACTAGAGTAAAGCCTCCACTGCCCGACTTAAGAAGACTTTCCTAGACAGGTCTTCCTGTCCAGTTCTACGGCTGCAATGCAATACTTGTGTATGGTTCTATGAGACATGTTGGTACGGTGCTAGGAGTGAGCTCGTGAGGTGGAAAAGCTTCGGAGAGTGAGGTCAGCTGCTGCTTGAAGTTTAGCGCTTAGAGAACACAGCCCATGAATAAAGTCTGAGAGAGAATTGTCATGGTTTATCACAGAATCAGCAGATTTCAGCACAGAAGGGGGATGTAGTTCAGCTGGTGCAAGGAGATACGAGAAGCCTGATGGAATGTTTGTATACATACACACACAGACACACACACACTTACTTTACCATCCATGTGGGGACTATGTGTGAATACCTTCTCAATGTTTTCAAAATTCACCAATAGCAGAAAAATGTTAAGAAAAAAATCATGATTTACGATCCTGCTTCAAATTTGCAAATATACTGTTATTTAATCAGGTGCACAGAACTATCCTTGTGGGGACTTGAATATGTGCTATCATCCTTGTAAGGACCTACTCCATAATCATCATTTATGATTCAATACAGTCAAAGGTGCATGCCTATTATGTTTCTTTTATTAGCAAAACACATAAAGAACATAATAATGTATTCATATTTGAATTGCTGCACGTATTCATGAGATAAACAAAAGATGGACTATGCCAGTGGCTCCTAAGCTTTTGCCTTTTGTGGACCCCCACTTCCTCACTTGGATGCCTAAGCAATTTCTATGACTTGAAACTCAAAACAACAAACAAAAATACAGAAACAAGTTTATATCAGGCAAATACAAACATTATGAAATATTTTATCAAACTCATAATCAAAAACATGCAAAAATCAAAATTGTAGTTTCAATCGGAAGGTTGGAGAATTTCAAAATGCAGTATTTTTCTAAAAAAAACAAAGCTGGATGCTAGCATACTATTTTGTCTTTTTGCTCCAAATGCATTCTATTTGAGTCGATGTATACCAATGATTCAGATGAGGACACCAATCATCCATACTAGATTCCTTTTACTGTACTTGCACAGCTCCCACAAACCAAAATAAGGATACTAACTTCATTTCAGCCTCCAATTCATTCATTTTTACCGATCATTTTAAAATTCTTGCTTTTCTATGTCTATATATTTTGCTAATGTGATAATATTATTTCATTTTTTAAACAGTCGTGGACCTCCTGAGAAGGTGTTGCAGATCTGTGGGGAGTCCCTGACCTACAGGTTAAAAATCACTCTATTCCAAAATATGTTAGAAAATATCATATACCATACTTACAGAAAGGCACTTACAATTGTGTTCAATCCACTGCTTAGTGCTAAAACTATGAGTGGAACCCAGAGTTTCATTAGTTAATGAACTTTTTGTCAAAGTAGATAAAATAACATATCTCCCTAGGAATGGCATGTAATGTTAATGTCTGCATACAAAGTCTGCGTGAAGATGCCCACAGAGTTGGTATTTGATCGCTGAATAGGTATGTGATCACAGTAGCACCATAGTATCTACAGAGATGGTGTCTGCAATTGTGATGGAAGTACCAACAGAGGAAGAGTGTGAAGACAGTGATAGTCAGATCAACACAGAGATAATGTGTGGCTAAACAAATGTTCAAGTCCTCACAGAAATGGCGTGGGAAGGTAAGTTCCCACAAAGATATTACATGCTTTTAGCAATATTCATGTCTCCACAGAGATAGTGTATGAAGATAAACGTTTTCAAGACCTGCTGAGATAGCGTATAAATATACTGTTTAAGGCTCCACATATGAGCATCCGCAAAGGGGGGCGCTTACCCCCCCTCTCTCCCTTGGATATTCAGATGACGTCAGCGCTGCGCAGGGGAGACTTGGGCTGCTTATCTTTGGCTTTCTTTACTTGTCCCCGAGATCCTATTTCCTGCCCCTTTATTGGAGGCTCGCAGCTAGATTCCTGGCTGAGTAATGATGACACCCTCAGACATCTTTTTGAAATCGCACATTTGCTGCTTTCCTAGAGCCAGGATTTACTAGTGGCCACACCGGGGCCGGGCACTGATTTGGCAAAGAGCACCGCACCCTCCATGCTGCAAATCACAGTAAGGAACATAATTTCTGCTGTCCGTTCGTTTTCACTGCCTCTCTATACTCTCACTAAATTCATTTGATTGTCAGAAAACCCTTCATGTCCTAAGCCAGATCAGCGTTGACAAATGAATGAACGCCAAAAAGATTTGACTTGTTTGTGATTGTTGAACCTGTCATACGACCAGAGCACTGAAGTATTCCAGTTCAATGTGTGAGCTGCTCATCCAGTCCATGTTAATTGTTTGCATTTTGGCAGCAGTAGCCTTGGTTGTATAATGAAATTAGCAGGACTGTCTACCTGTCTCAAAAAGCAAATGGGAAGGCAGGACTGGATGAACGACTCCAATGGGATCAGGGTACTCGAGGACACTGTAAGAACTCAGCGCCGGCGTACTGCAGACACAGGTTCCCCTCCTAGTCTCAGAAGGAGCGCTGCCTTAGTCTGCTCCGACCAATCACGTCGCTCTTCTCATGCTGAAAAAGGCTGAGAGCAGCTCCATCATTGGTTAGGTTCGTGAAGTTCTGAGTCACCTCCCTCCGTGGTTTCTGGGAGCAGTCAACAGCGCCTTCTCCAGGATGGTCCGGAAACTGACGTCGGTAAGTACTTTTGTTATCTCATAGCATCTGTAACTATTTGGTGCACAAGAACTTGCTTTCCTTAAGTTCATTTTTTAACTTTAAGCTTGTTTTAGGCGTGCTACCTAAGGTGGTGCCAATGGCTTCCGTAGTATTCCACGCAGGCCTTGCGGTATGCAGCGCTCCCTGTTCATGTGTTTACTTGTTTACATGTTTGGAGGATTGAGGTGGGTGTTAAGTGTTCAGATTTGCTGAAAAAAATAATTAAGGTGATGGTGTCATAAAAACAAGCAGCAGGATTGCTTTGCCTTCCAGAGCTTTTAGCTAGATTTTTTTTGTTTAGATGAGATTGGGATTATTTTATAAATTCACGAAGTTTGTAGTCTACAAGTAACGTGCAGTTTGAGTTTACCGATAACAAGACTATCTACAACAATATGTTCCTTGAGGCTACCTTTGTAAGCTCAAAGTTCATTTTTTATTGTAGCGAAGTGCACACGCACAAAGTATGGGATACCTCGCACATATAAACAGTTTTTTTAATCATATGTAATGCACTTTTCCACGGTTTGTTTGTAAGCAGTTTCAGGTTGTAGGGCACAAATCACCACAGACTTTAACAGAAAAGGCCTGCACCATAAACTAGGCCAAGACGCAATGCCAAAATACACGCACCCATCAGCCTCTGTTTTTGCTGCTTTTTCTCAATGTTTTGGTACGCATGCCAGCACTGAGTATTTATCGGCTTGTACACACAGCTCTTTCTTGTTAGACCATAGGAGAAAAGTAATTCATGTGGCCCCCAACTTTTATACTTCACCACCATCCGTGTATGGAAGCTCCCATAAGACATACTGTTCAGGGACACCAGCCTCTTCCTCGCACCCGAGCAGACAAGAAAAGTCTCACTCATTAGCAGTATCTCGCATATGAGAACGAAGTCTCCCTCTGGTCAGCCTGAACACTTTCCACAGGCTTTTATGTTCTCTCATCCAAGGGACTTGTAACTTCTCTGCTAAAATGTCAGCTTGTTGTCCAAAATGTTCAAGTCGCACACATGTGCCCAAAAAACCTCATTATGTATGCCAGTGATTTATCATGAGTGATTGCTGCCACTAAAATGGGTGGACACAGCATGAGCTGGTTGCAGAGAGCCACTATCACTTGTAACTATTTGGTACATGAGAGTTTGCCTTCCTTAAAATAATTATTTAGGAAAAATCGGGAGTCTCCCGCCCGAATTGGGTTTATTGGCATGTATGAGTTAGCCCCGAGACCTGCTGCTGCTGATTCGTCTCACCACTTTCAAATGTCACTAGCTGCCAATGGACTCACTCCCGCAAATTCAGGCACAGGGCGAGGATGGATGCCGTTAAAATGATGCCCCCACCCCTGAATACGTTTTTACGGACGCCCATGGCTCCACACAGATTTGTGTGAATATAATGATTTTTAGTGAGTATTATTGTGATTTTTAATTCCCCATAGACATACAGTGTGAAGATAGAGTGTGACTACAATAGTGTTCAAGTCCCCACTGAAATAGAATGTAAAGATAATGTTCAAGTCTCCACGCACACAGTGTGAAGATAAGGATGTTCAAGTCCAAACAGATGACGTGTGTTTATAGTAATGTTCCAGCCCCCACAGAGATGGTGTGTGAAGGTAATCATGCTCATGTCCCCAGAATGATATTGTGTGATTATAGTAATGTGCAAGTCCCCACAAAGATAGCGTGTGATCATAGTGATGTTCAAGGTCTCACAAGGATAGTGTGTGATTATAGTGATGTTCATGTCCCCATAGAGATAATGTGTAATTATTGGGCAATTCAATTCCCCACAGAGATAGTGCGCAATTATAGTGATGTTCAAGTCCCCATAAAGATAATGTGTGATTATAGTGATATTGAAGTCCCCACAGGGATAGTGTGTGATTATAGTGATGTTTAAGTCCCCACAAAGATAGTGTGTGATTATAGTGCTGTTCAAGTTACAACAAAGATAGTGTGTGAGTGGAGTGATAGTCCAGACCCCACAGAGAGAGTGCCATTATTGGGATGTTCAAGTCCCCACACAGATAGTGTGTGGAGATAATGATGTTCATGTCCAGATATAATTTTCCAGAGTCACAAAGGTAACTTGCACTTTTGAGAGTAAGTTTACTACTTTTCAGTATTTGCAAAGTTCACTTTCGTAGTAAGTTACACCTTTGTAGTAGCCTACACTTTTGTATGAAGTCCAGCACAACACATGGCCAATCACTGATACTACAACACCCTCCTATAGAAAATATTGTACGTAGGTACTTACTACAAAAGTGTAAGTTACTACAAAAGTGCAATTTGTAAATTGCACATTGTAGTAAGTTTTGGGCCCATAGTCTTTAAATTGGAATGTTCAAACCTCCACATACATAGGGCCTGATTCTGATGCGGTTAGGAAGGCCTTCTAACGGCATTTGCTCCGTCCAAATTGGATCGGGAATGTGTCTTTCCAACCGACTCGGAAAGGTTTCCAACCGACCGAGTATGAAGCAAGTTAGGCGTTCTGGATATCCCAATCCAAACCCGACGGCATTTGGAATGACCAAGCCGTACGGAGCAGAATTGTATGTCTCTACGGGCCGCGTTTCCAAACGACTGAGTACATTGCTGGATTTGGACAGCCTTTCCGAATCGTCCCGTCCGACTCGAATTGGCAGTCGGAATCAGACTTTGGGGGCCTGTAGTGGGCCCCCCTGCACCTGGAGCCTTCCCAATCGGGCCCGTGAGGGTACCCATGGGTTTTCCCTTACCAGTGCACAGTGTGGCAGGCATGAGGGGGTGCCCACCACAGGGTGCCCGATTTTTCCCCAGCCACCCCTTTCTTCAATGGGAGCCTATGCATTCGGTCGGAACAAAGGCTCCCATTGAAGTCAATGGGAGTGCAACCAAATCGTATCTGGAAGCATCCGGATGCATCGTACTCGGTCGGTTGGACTCTCCCGATCCGATTGGAAACCATTCCCAAATCCATTTGGTCGGGAAGCTTTCCAAACCGCATCAGAATCGGGCCCATAGTGTGCGATTATAAGGGTGCGACAGTCTCACAAAATAATGTGTGGTGGTAATCATGTTCACACTCCCCACCCGAGTGATAGTGTGCAAAGTTAATGATAGATTCCCGGTACATTGCTTAAGAATAATGATGTTCAAGTCTAAACAGAGACAGTGTGTGATTGTAGGCATAATCAAGCATCCACACAGAGAGTGATTGTTGTGGTGTTCCCAACAGTAATACTTTGTGATTATAGGGATGTCCAAAGATGGTACGGGAAGATAATGCCCTCTAAATCCCCATACAGATAGTGCATGATTATAGGAATGTTCAAGTACCCACAGAGATGGTTTGGGAAGGTACGTATGTTAAAGTCCCAACAAATATAGTGTGTGATTATAGTGGTGTTCAGGTCCCCACAAAGATAGTGTGAGAATATAGCGATGTTGAAGTCCCCCCAAGAATAGCGTGCAATTATAGTGATGTTCAAGTTCCCACAAAGATAGTATGTGATTATAGTAATGTTCAAGTCCACAAAAAGATATTGTGAGATTATAGTAATGCTCAATTCCCTACAAAGATAGTGTGTGATTATAGTGATGGTCAGGTACCCACAGAGATAGTGTGTGATTATAGTGATAGTCAAGGCCCCACAGAGATAGACTTTTCTTTTGTGGTATTTTCCATTTATTACTGATTGAGTACAGCATAAATACTTTACACATTGCCTCCAAGTTCATCCTGGCTGCTTTTGTGCCCTACCAGAGGGTTAATCATAGGTTTATTTAGGGATTTTTTAGGTTCACCCTAACAAGGATTGTGATTATTATTTGAGGTGGGTCTCACTGCCCTCAACTAATACTTACATTTCTAACCAGCCAAATTGTGAGCCTGGTGGGATGGTCCTGAGTACCCTGAAGAATCTGAGACATGTAAATTCCCTGAAGACTGAAGTCAGGCAACATGAACTGTGGTTAGTTTATCATCACTAAGCATGTCCCACAGTCTCATGTGCCATTTCCCAATATCTGATATCCGCATGTTTCCCCAGCCTAGGGTTATCAGCTGCTAGTCACACAAAATACCTGTGCCATCTGCTGAGCGTACAGTGGGTATGTTTGTGCATTGGGTAGCCGAAACAGTAGTATGCTGGAAATCTCAGAGCACTCATTTGAAACATGCTATCACTCACATCCATTATGTTCGACCTGAAGCGCTGGAGTTTTGAGCAATCACATATTTAGGGGCCTATTAGGATGGCGGGCGGACTTCAGTCCGCCCGCCACCCTAGCGGTGCTGGGACCGGCCGCCAGCGGTGCGGTGGTCCCGCACCACCAATTAGGATGCGGGTGCCGCAATGCCAGAGAGGCATGTTGTGCATTGCCATGCACAACGTGACAGGCACCGCGCGGTGCCTGCCACCTTGAGCATGGCAATGTAGGGGGGTACCATAGGTACACCCCAAGTGCAGCCCCCCACCCCCCCCGGGGGCCCCCACAGCAATTCCCGCCAGCCCTTTCATGGCGGCATCGCCACCATGAAAAGGCCGGAACTGCCAGGCATCATAATATGGATGGCGGTGCCTTCCAGGCACCGCCACCATATTATGCCCAAGTTCCGCCCGGCCGGCAATCGTGACGATTGCCGACCGGTGGGAAATTGGCGGAAGGACTTTCCGTCCGACGCAGTACCCCCGCCATAGTAATATGGCGGGAGGAAAATTATGTTGTGATGGCGGGCGGATCGCCACCGCCGGCCGGGCGGTGGCCCGCCATCATAATGACCCCCTAAGTGTGGTAAAGTTCTCCTTCATCCATACTCTCTTCAGCATGTCTCAAGAAATCTTAGGCACCATATGTAGGAGGGGTATGATAGCAGTAGAGTAAGAGTTTAGTAAAAGTCACTCTTGGCTTAATGCTTTCTGATGACTTCTGTGATGGAATAAAGATACTTCCCCACTTCTCTGTGATCTGGTGAACTAATTCCAGTCAGCATAGGTGTGGGAAATTCTTTTTGTCACTTTCTTTGGTGAGGAGCCATCTTTCAAAGAGTGTGAGCAGGACATACTGGCTAATCTCGAGGTAAATACACTGTTTGATTTACAGAAGATGACATTTCCTCGTTAGCATTTTGAATGATCGTATACCATTCTCATCAAATAATTCTCCTTTCCTTTAGCAACCCACCATTTCCAATTGTACAAACAAGTCTTCTTTTATTACTGGGGTGAAACTTAGGTTTCCTACTGTCAGAGTAAGTCGGAAATGGAAGGTAGTTAGTTCTCGTCCACATTGTAGATGGTGCCACACCACTAGGCTGAACCTAGTAACTGGAGAAGAATGAAGGGCCAGATGCACAAACATTAGGAAGACTGATTTCCTAATTGGAATTTTCTCCGAATTGCAATGAGGAAATCGGTATTCCTTATATATGAAACTCATTGGGTTTCATTTAGGGACTCCTTGTGGGTCGCATATTGACCTACCTCATGAATAATAATGAGGTAGGTCACAGTTTAAGACCCATTTAGAATCACAGCCATCACAGGGATGGTGGCCTGCTGAGACCACCATGTCTGTGATTGCTTTTTAATAAAGCAATCTTTTTTTTTTATCACAGCCCATTTTCCTTGGGACCACTGCCTGCTCTTAAAAAATATGATTGTTTTACATTCTCAAAGGGGAAGGGGTCCCTTATGGACCCCTTCCCCTTTGTGAATTGGTTACCACCAGTTTTAAACTGGTGGTAAATTGTTACTGTTTTGTGACCGGAATTCGGTTGCAAAACAGTAATACCATACGGATTCGGTATTATGAAGGGACGCCCTTAGCACGCCCCTTCCAAAGAGCCTTGCTTCTCCGACTCCCTTTAACACTCCTCTATTACGAACCGAGCTGGTATGCGTGATAGGATCTCGGAAACACTTGGTAAGCCCAGACCTTTTTATCAGTGAGAGGTACAGGTAGCCCTTGCTTTTCTGCTATTCCTCTATGATACTCAATTTGGCTGGAAACATAAGGGAGTAGCGCAGATTTAGTTGGCGAAGACACATCTTAACTTTCAGGAAGGAGTCACTACTCTTTTGAACCTCAGTAGGTTAGTCTGGGAAGAAGTTCACATGACAATTTTCAACTATCCACGGGCGCTTTTTGCGGAAGGTTTATACTATGTGGTCTCTGTTCTCGATAATTAAGAAGATGCGCCACCACTGATCTGGGGTAGCTTTTCGGAACCCATGTAGGCATGCTTCACAGACAGAATGTTTCCCTTCTAGTACTGTGTCAACAAATCACCATTCAAGGAACAATTCAATGCTAGGGCCTTCCACATGTTCCAGCAGTGTTGTGATGCACACAATATTTCTGCGTGAATGACCTTCTGTAACATCCATTTTGTTTGAAAAAGTGGATTTCTTCCTGAATCTCCCTTAGTTGCAGTTGCATATCCTTCAAAGAGGAGTATATCATCGACAACCTTGCCTCATTTGTGTCAATGCTTTCTGTTAGTTTACTGTGATCTGTTTGAATCTAACCCACCTCCAGTGCCATGTTATCAATCTTGGGTTCTAACGTGGATTTAACATTTATTGTGACCTGCAATATCACATCCAATTTAGTCACGTGTTCACAGAACGTTGCTTCCATTGTAAAAGTAGTGCCAGGTGAAGGTTTCTCATCAACTAGCGGGGGTTCCGTCAAACCCATAATCTCTGGCCTTCTGTATATGCCGAGACCAACCATCCCTCTTGTAATTGAATACTTCACTCCTTTTACAGCTGTAAAAACCATGAGTATTCCTGAGTCGTTATTACTTGATCTGAAGTAATACAACCTCTCGTGTTCCACTAATGTGCTCAAGGAAGGGAAAAGAAGTTAGCTTTTCCTCCCTCGGGCAATGTTCGTGATAAGTCCTCGCCGAATGGGGAGACGGGGAGGGTTAGACAGAGCAGAAGGCACTCTAGTTCAAATTTTGTGGACCCAAGCACCTCTCATGAGGTCCCCATGGTGCAATGCGTTGCCCCTCTCAACACTCCCCACTGTAGGCCCCATCAGTCTTACAATGCAGGCCCTCCAATGAAGGTCTCTCAGCATCAGAGTGATTTATGGTCCTCTACATCTCAACCTTTCATCCGCCACTGCCTTCACTCACCGTATCATTCCTGATCATCCATGAGGTCTATGCATCAATATCAGAAGTGCGGGGAGGCCCAAACCTCTGCCTCCGAATCGATTTACTACATCCAGTTTTCCTCAGGAAAGTGGGGGGAAGTGTGGTCACCTGTTGTAGCTGTGGATTCTAGTCCACAGGGCCGCACCACAAGGAGCCAGATCTTCCATCTGAATTTTATTCCTGCGGCGGTGCAGAGACAGAATATCGATTCAAAAATATCGAGTTGCACAAATATGGAGTTGCAAATATCGTGGGTCAGAAATATCGACATACAGATTCTCGTGGTCAAGAATATCGATTTTAGGTAAGTAATATTGATGTTAAAAATATCGAAGTGTTTAATATCGTTTGCAAAAATACAGTTGTTAAAAATATTGTTTGTTTATTAATGTTATGTATTTTAGTATATATTTTATATGTATGTGTTGTATGTTTTTTTCTATAAGAATTGTTTGTATTTTTAATGTATGTGTTACATTTTTAGTAGTTATTATTTTTTTTTATTTGAATTTTGTGTTTTTAGTTCCGTAGCGGGTTGTAGGTTTATAGGGGACTAGGGTGGGAAGTAATTTAATTATATTAAATGTATTGATTATTTTTTATTTATTAATATTTGTTTAATTGAGATGTTATAGTGTCAAATGTGTAAAGTAATATATTATTAATTAATAATTGGGTTTTAATTCATTTAAATTAATTAATTGGTAAGTAATTATGGTAATTGTGTAATTAATTTTAGGTGTGATGTGGTGTTTATATGTGTTTTACGGGTGGGAAGTAATTTATTTTTAATTGATGAATTAATAATTGGCTGTTAATTAATTGTAATTAATTAATTGTTACTTAATTATGGTAATTGTGTAATAATTTTGGGTGTGATGTGGTGTTTATAGGTGTTAAGGGTGGGAAGTAATTTATTTTTAATTGATGAATTAATAATTGGCTGTTAATTAATTGTAATTAATTAATTGTTAATTGGTAATTAATTATGGTAATTGTGTAATAATTTTGGGTGTGATGTGGTGTTTATAGGTGTTAAGGGTGGGAAGTAATTTATTTTTAATTGATGAATTAATAATTGGATGTTAATTTAATTGTAATTAATTAATTGATAATTAATTATTGTAATTGTGTAATTAATTTTAGGTGTGCGTTTTGGTGTTTATAGGAGTAAAGGGTGAGAACTTAATGTTAATTATTTGATATGTCCTATATTGGTCCTATATTGGGAAAACCCACTAATCCTGGGATTCCTTTTGGTCATCCATCAATCGACGCTTTTGATTTTATCTCATCCAAGGTGAGGCGGTACTCTGAGAGCCTTTTTTGCTTGCTCTGTCAATTTTCATTCTCTTTTTCATCTGGGATTCTACTTTACCTTTTAGCCTTCTCACTATTTGTTTAAATTCTGCACTCTTTTTTTTTTCTCTTCTCCTTTTTAGATAAATATTTTCAAAAATATCCTTTTTTCACAAATTCGAGCATCTTCTCACGTATTTGGTATTAGAGCTAATAAATTAGTTTGTTGATCTGATTTAAGAATAATTTTATAGGTCCTTAGGATTTGTGCTGTCTTTTAATTTTAAAAAGTATGTCCATTTTATATTTATAATTCTCTTTTTTTGTCTTGTTATATATAAATTATATTATTATTTTTTGTCTGTGTCTTAAAGTGTATATATTTATGTTATATGTTACAGCCCTGACGAAGTTCCACACACTGTGAAGTGGGAACGAAACGCGTTGGCTGTCTGTTGCTAAAGAAAAATAAAGAATAAAAAAGTTGAAGAACAAACCAACACCAGATTGTGATATTTTATTTTTCGGTGCACCTTCAAATTGAATGTACTATATGTCAAATCTGTGAAACAGTGACACTGAAGGGTGACGAGTGTCGAAGTGTGCACGACTAAAATAATACAAAAGAGGGGCACAGTGATTAGTGAGGTGCGATTCCTTTGGGTCCGTCATCCGATTTGCTTGTGATGTTAAAAATATCGAAGTGTTTAATATCGTTTGCAAAAATACAGTTGTTAAAAATATTGTTTGTTTATTAATGTTATGTATTTTAGTATATATTTTATATGTATGTGTTGTATGTTTTTTTCTATAAGAATTGTTTGTATTTTTAATGTATGTGTTACATTTTTAGTAGTTATTATTTTTTTTATTTGAATTTTGTGTTTTTAGTTCCGTAGCGGGTTGTAGGTTTATAGGGGACTAGGGTGGGAAGTAATTTAATTATATTAAATGTATTGATTATTTTTATTTATTAATATTTGTTTAATTGAGATGTTATAGTGTCAAATGTGTAAAGTAATATATTATTAATTAATAATTGGGTTTTAATTCATTTAAATTAATTAATTGGTAAGTAATTATGGTAATTGTGTAATTAATTTTAGGTGTGATGTGGTGTTTATATGTGTTTTACGGGTGGGAAGTAATTTATTTTTAATTGATGAATTAATAATTGGCTGTTAATTAATTGTAATTAATTAATTGTTAATTAATTATGGTAATTGTGTAATAATTTTGGGTGTGATGTGGTGTTTATAGGTGTTAAGGGTGGGAAGTAATTTATTTTTAATTGATGAATTAATAATTGGCTGTTAATTAATTGTAATTAATTAATTGTTAATTGGTAATTAATTATGGTAATTGTGTAATAATTTTGGGTGTGATGTGGTGTTTATAGGTGTTAAGGGTGGGAAGTAATTTATTTTTAATTGATGAATTAATAATTGGATGTTAATTTAATTGTAATTAATTAATTGATAATTAATTATTGTAATTGTGTAATTCATTTTAGGTGTGCGTTTTGGTGTTTATAGGAGTAAAGGGTGAGAACTTAATTAATGTTAATTATTTGATATGTATTTTGGGTAATTGTTTAATTTTTTGTCTGTTGTTTTTACTTTTAAAGGGGTAAAGGGTGGGTATTAAATACATTTTAATTACTTTATTATTATTATTTGTTTATAGTAATAGGTTTTAATTTATAAATAAGTTTTAATTGTGTTTTATTGTTTTAGAGCTTAATTTAGGTGTGTGTTGTGGATTTCATAGTGTTAAAGTGTGTGTAGTCAATTAATGTTTATTAGTTTTTTTATTAATAATATTTTTTAAATTGAATATTAAATGTTAATTTTTGAATAAAATGTAATTAAAAATGTTGACGTTTTTTGTTATTGGTGTGGTGTTATAGGGTAGGAAATACAATAAATGCATTTATGTATTAATTAATTTGTTTGTAAATATTTTCTAGTTTAAAAGAATTTTATTTTATAAATGTATTTATTATTTTATATTATATATTATTTGTAGGTTTTCTATATGTAATTAATATTATAATATTTGAAATTTGTATATATTTAATATATTTGATTTTCATTTCTAAATATTGTTTTTTATTTTTATGATTTTTTATAATTTTTAATGTTTTTTATTTTTGTTTTAACTGTTTGAGTGTGAATAGTAATTTTTGTCTCTTCGCTATCCAACACTTTCCCTACTGTTGCACTCACTGGAGTGGGAATAATAATTTTTACCCCTACGCTATCCAACACCTTGCCTATTTTTACATTCACTGGAGAGGGAATAAAAATGTTGGCCCCTCCGCTATCCAACAGTTATTCTACTGTTGCATTCAGTGGAGTGGGAATAGTAATTTTTACCCCTCCGCTATCCAACACTTTCCCTACTGTTGCACTGATTGGAGTGGGAATAGTAATTTTTACCCCTCCGCTATCCAACACTTTCCCTACTGTTTACTCTCACTGGAGTGGGAATACTAATTTTTACCCCTTCGCTATCCAACACTTTCCCTACTGTTGCTCTCACTGTTGCTCTCACTGGAGTGGGAATAGTAATTTTTACCCCTCCGCTATCCAACACTTTCCCTACTGTTGCACTCTTTGGAGTGGGAATACTCATTTTTACTCCTCCGCTATCCAACACTTTCCTTACTGTTGCATTCTTTGGAGTGGGGATAGTAATTTTTTCCCCTCTGCTATCCAACACTTTCCCTACTGTTGCTCTCACTGGAGTGGGAATAGTCATTTTTACCCCTCCGCTATCCAACACTTTCCCTATTGTTGCATTGATTGTATTGGGAAATTTAAGTTTAAATATTTTTTAATACTTTAATGTTTTAAATTATTATAGAATGTTTTTTTTATATTTTAAATTATTGATATATATATGATTATTTTGATATAATTATAAAGTTTTAAAATAAATTAAAGATAATAATTTATTAATTATTTTAAAGTAAATATATATATGCATAAATTAATATGTTTGTGTGTTTATTATTTTTATTAAGTTTATTTGTTATATTTTGTTAAAATTTGTATTAAATTTAATTTATTTTGTTAAAATTAATATTAATAGTTAATATATATTATTTTTTATATGTATATATTTAAATCGACATATTTTACATCTATATTTTTTACATCGATATTTTTGATTCAATATTTTTGTACTTGTTTAGGTATGGGAGTCGATATTTTTGTATTCTATATTTTTTTTGTTGATATCTTTAACATCGATGTTTTTGTCATCGATATTATATCAGTGAACCCCTGCGGCTCCTCTTTCAGCAATCTCCATTAGTGCCATCAGTCGCGGAGAGTATTAAAGCAAAAACCCATAAGAAGGGGGCTGTTGAGCTAGGCAGTGCTAGAGAATCCTTTTGGTCTGCTCCCACTTCCTCAGCACGGACCTCCACTGAAGCGCTTCATGCATGCCTAGTCAGGTGAGAGTTGCTGCCTCGCAGTGCCTCTGGTCAGTAGGAGGGACCCTCTCAGTTCGTTGTTCCTCCTCCACAGTGCCTTGAATCTCCCCCAGTAGTACATTGCGCTGTACTCCCAGACCACCACTCCATTTAAAGCAGAAGGAGAGGGACAGCAGTCTGTCAGCAGGATGATGTTTATGGAGCAAAGCATGCAGAGCGGTTAACAGAACGTCCTACATGGCCGCAATCTTGCCATGCCCCTGACAACATGCTCCTTTGCGCATCTTACTCGCCTCCCTCAGTGGGCTGGAGAAAGATATACTAAGCTGCAAAAAAAGTCTTTCTGTGCTGTACAGATTCACATCCCTGCTAACATCAATGAATAACCTGGTGATAGTGGCCATAGTAGCAAGGCTGCTGGTTGGAAAATTGGCACATAGACACACCAAGGTGGGCCCTTGGTTTACACTTTGATACATCCGTAAGACTGTATGGAGCTCAGCCAGCATCATCAGAATGGAGCATCACTTTGTGGATGACACTCTGAAATCCTCCCCAGATCCTGTGCCGGAATTTGATCTTCTCCCAGACCAATAGTAGGAGTATAACAGTATTGCTCACTGCCTCCATGGAAGGCTTGGCAGAAATCCAATAACTATTTTGTCCTAGCAGTAGAGGCATGCCTGTAGACATAGGGGGCATGTAGAGAACTGATAGCCTTATATGAGATATAATTGCACATCTGTTCCAGTGCAGTCCTCTTCCAGAGTGTTTTGGCAGACTGCGACACATGGCTAAACATCAGACGATTGTTTGACTTATTTCCCAATTCTCATCGGCACAGGAAATAACATCACCGGATTGCCCATCATCCATCTGCACAGGAAGTGACATCACTGGATTCTACCAAATCCTGCTTTCAAAGAAGATGCCAAGCAAGAGGACTTCATTTCCCATTACCCAACTGTACAGGAAATTACATCACTGGATTTCCGATCAACCAGTTGCACAGGAAGTGGCATTCACTGGTTTCCTGCCTACCATGAATTACACAACAAGAGTACTAGAGGTGTATTTGCTGTACATCCTCTAATGTGAAAATGAAAACCACAGCAGGTACGGCAAATCTGGAATAATGAGACTCTGTGTAGGGAAAACAAGAAGCAAAAGGATGAAAAGACCTCACCCACTCTTTGTGGCATGCTTCGTCATCGGCCAGTTCATCCCACCATCTTAAAATGAAACTAACATGGTGGTGTCAACCTCAGAGAGGAAAATCAGAATAGGTGTTTTCTGGTCATTCAAAGGGTCCAAATACCAATATAAAACAACCTCTGAGTATACCCAAGAATTCTCTTCTTTTATGGTACACAGGGCTGGATTAAAAACATAGGAGGATGTTACAGTGAGTCTATGTCTCAAACATCCTCTCTAACTGTCATTTGCCAACAAGTTTTAGCCTCCACAAGATCTCTCATAAGAAGGTCTAGGGCTTTCGTCAGGGAAGTCAAAAGGTACCCCTACTATCCATCCCTAAGTACTAATTCGTATATGCAGGTACGAATAGGTCTTATCTGCCAGTCCAACAGTTATTCACTCTAATACTGCTCAGATCAGGACCAGCAGACTAGCCCTTTGAGTCACTCTGGGGTCCTAGGTACAAGATGAAGTTGCAGTTCCAGTTCTTCTCCCCCAGGCAAAAGGGCAGAGGGCTGTAGGTCAGCACATCAGGGCAGCAGTTCGTTTAGAGTGGCAGTCCTTGTAGCTGCACAGCAGTCCTTTTTCCTGGCAGAGTATCCAATGTGTCCAGAAGTGTACTGAAGAATTGGTGTCTGAGGTCCTTTTTTTATACACAGTTGTGCCTTTGAAGTGGGGAGAAGATTCTATAGACATGCCTTTGAAGTGCACGGATGCTTGCCTTCCCCACCCGGGCTCCAGACTGACTACAGGGGGTATGCAGACCTTTGTGTGGAGACAGGACACAGCCTATTCAAGTGTAAGTGGGGCTCAGCCCAGCTCCCCGTACCCATCCTGCCAATGATGGCCTATTCAGTCACACCTAAGCTCCCCACTGTGTGTGACTGTCTTGGAGGAATACACAAAGCTCAACTGTCACCTATACCCAGTCATGTGCCTTACAGACAGGCTACAGGCACTAAATGGCTATGGCAGGAAAAGGTCAACTTTCTAAAAGTAGCATTTTCCACATTGTAATTTAAAATTCGACTTCACCATCAGTTAAGATTTGTCATTACAATTTCCAAGACACCATACATGAACTGGGTACCTGCTCTCATTTGGAAATTACAGCTTATTAAATGTAATAAGGTAACTTCAATGTAAGTCTTAGGCAGAGGTAGTCCTTGCAGTAGAGAAAAACAACATTACATTTTTCACTACCAGGACATGTAAGACTTAAAGGTACATGTCCTACCTTTTAAATACAGTGCACCCTGCCCTCTGACTTGTCCAGGGCCTACCCTAGGGGTGACTTATATGTATAAAAAGGGAAGGTTTGGGCCTGGCAAAAGGTTTATTTTGCCAGGTCGACATGCCAGTTAAACTGCACACACAGTCTGCAATGGCAAGCTTGAGACATGTTTAAAGGACTTCTTAAGTGTGTGGCACAATCAGTGCTGCAGGCCCAGGAGTAGCATTTAATTTACAAGCCCTGGGCACAGGTAGTGCCACTCTACTAGGGACTTACAAGTAAATTAAATATGCCAATTTGGGATAAGCCATGTGTTAAGGAGTGAGCACATGCATTTTAGCGCTGGTTAGCAGTGGTAAAGTGTGCAGAGTCCTAAAGCAGGTAAAAACGAGATCAGCCAAAATGGAGGAGGAAGGCGAAAGTTTGTGGGAAGACCACCCTAAGGCTGACAATTATAACAGGTACTAAGGGGCCCATTACGATGTCGGGCGGAAGCACTACCGCCGTGCTGTCGGAGGCAAAAACCGCTAGTTACCGTCCGCCAGCAACGGCCCACACGCCCGCCAAATTAGGATGTGAAAAGTCAGCCAAACACCGCCCGTAAGCCTGCGACGCCGCCCGCCATCAAAGTGCGCCCGTCTACGTAGCGGCGCGAGCCAATGGAGACACACCGTCCGACGAAATACGTACCGCCCGGCGTCCAAATTACGATGCCACAACTAAAACAGCCTCACCGGCAAAGAGACACCGCACGAGATACCAAGGCGGAAACCCGACTGTTGAGTACGGAGACCAAAAAGGCGGCCCACCCCAAAATGAATCTTGCTCTCCAGGCCATCCCCATGCTGTACCTGATGCACCACCTAGGAGTGAACGCGCCACGACGACGCAGGTAGGCAGACACACAACAAGGGCACGCAAACACTGCACACAATGCAAGGGCGGAAAAACTGTACATGGCCCCCCCAGACACCCCTGTGTGGACAGGACACATCCACCACTGTACCCACACATGTCCCACCTGTTAAAATAAAACAACTCGCAACATCCTGGGCACCCACTACCTGGGACCAGGAAGTGACGTCCCCGTCACGGCACCGCAGTGCAGCGGCGATGACGCAGGTACACATGCGCACAACGCAGAGGCCAACGACAGCGCCACGCATGGGCTGCACACAAACACCACAGGGTCACAACTACACACCCCACACACCAGCCCCACCCTGAAGGCACATGTCACGTGGCCTTCCTGCATCAATCATGTCCCCAACTGACAACTCACAGTTGTCAACTGGATGTCACACAAGTGTCCCGAACAGGGGAGTAATGTGATGGCAAAATAGGACACACCCTTGTGTGCAAAACATGGAGAAGCACACGGCGGCTGCTACATAACAGCGCAGAATATGGACATTGTCCGCAAAAGGCACGCCAGTCTCATCCAAAAATACCTATTCCATCCTGCTCGCAATATCAAGCCATGCAATGCAATGCACAAAATAGAAACACCCTGCTGCCTGAGAACAGGTGTTCCCAATTACTACACCCACACAGAAGCCTCAATGTACAGCGGCAACGGAGTGTCCAGCCCACACACGGGAGAGCAGATAGCACTGAATGGCCTTCCATTCCTATCACATTGCAACAAATTCTGCAGGAGAATGGAGCCATTGTACCAACAAGAAGCCAAACATAGCCATGCAGAGTAAACCTTCCACTGGCAGATAGCGCCTAACATGAAAGAAAGATAATACTACAAAATACAATTATACCACTCCTCCTTGTGGGTCAAATGCAAGTAATCTGGAAAGAGTCAGACACCACTGGCCTTGACCATTCATTGAAGCATGTGGGATGAGGGCCTGTGTCCTCCGCCCAAGCTATACCCCAAGTCCTGCCGTCGTACATCAATTCCAGAATTCCCAGCATCGTCGGAGGTTGCACTCTGCTGACTGCTCAGGCAGCCGGAGCACGCCATCACATCACCCTGTAGCAAAATGGCTGTTGCACCAGTGCTTCTCAACTACACCGGACAGATGCAGCTGTACAGTGACAGCTTGCTACAGATAGTGGGCTGTGCAAATCTGGCTATGCTGAATGTAAGTTACCGAGTAACTTACCGCATTGCAATGTTCAGCTGCGTCATCCCCGTTTTCTACTGTCGGAGGTGTCCGTTCCACTGGCCTGTGGATTTATGTCTCTCCAACCCGGAATGTCCAAAGGCGGACTTGGTACACTTGTTTGCACCCCTGGACGCCCACGACAGGATCTGTTCAGTGTATGTGGGCATGGCGTTTGTGGCTGCAATCGGACACACACTGCAATGGGACCAGTGTGCCTCCACACAACGTATTCTGGATCACAGTTTCATCGAATGTCATCAAACATGTCCCATCAGGCTTCTACAAGGGACAACTTACGATGAACACGTTGCTACCCACCATCCGCTGCATTGGATGTCATCCATGTTTACCACCAATGCGAGGGATGCGAAGGTATCGCATACCTGACAACTTGTCAATTCATGGGTCCCCGACTCAATACCCCCAATTGAACATTGATGTTCAACACCGTACCTATGCTTGGCTTTCGCACGGAGTGGGCAGTTAGCTGTACAACAACTATACCATACAATCTGCAACAAACACCTTACCATCAACTCCACTGCCATGACATTTGACATATTCGGGACATGCACTCTGTTCCTCACCATATCCTGTGTCTCTGCATGAACAGGGGGAGGCAGAGGTATGGGACTTGTGTACAGTAACCACATGGCCAATACTGCATGAACAACTATGCTATAATATGTATTCTGCGCACCTGAACACATGCACCTGTCAGTGCACACTTATCTGTCTGCTGTATTACGTGAGAACTGTCACCTCACCTTTGTCTGTACTTCCGTGCCAGGACTTTTGCATGGACAACAAATGCAACCCCCTACAACATGGCCCTAGTTATTGTGTCATGTTCAGTACCCACCACATTGCAACAACTTGTGAGACGCTGCTGCATGCATGTAGGCACATGCTCTGAAGTCACCTCTGACGCAGGTGCGTCGGAGTCACTATTGTAGTAATCATGTACCATGGAACTGAGATGTACTGTGCCTATGATGTCAAGCTGTCTGGTAGGCAAAATGAATACTGTCTGTGTCAAAGTCTAGAGCTCTTCAGTAATGAGCAAATGTACTTTAGCATAGCAAGGGCAAGGCAGTTGTAACTCTGAAGCCTTTATTCCACAATCAACAACTAATCACATCTACCTGTACCCCCTTTTGTATGTGTAATCATGCTAAGTATATCCTCCACATGCATCTTGCTGCCAGTAGTGTCCACTATACTGCATCACAGAGGAAGTAAGTTCAAATACATGCCTTGAAGCAAATATGTGACTCTGTAGAATTATTTATCGAAGACAAGTACGAATGAGAGAGGATGAGAGTGTGTGAAGTACACGAGAGTCGTGAGATGACCATGTAGTCTAGTGTCATTGGATGTCAATGCATATGAGTTGCCGCCACAGTGGACCTAGTGAAATACCAGAGGTCGTGGGCCGTGGCTTGTCAGACTCTGACGTGGCCCAACAGATCATCACATTAACACTGACGGCCTGGTCACTACAAAGCACAGTCCTACATATGTGTACAATCTTCACAGTCTGACATCACACTCATCAAGCAAAATTAGGAGCCACGCAAGAAGCATGCTACAGCAATGCATGACAAAACACACACACGATATCAGTGTGGGTGGGCAGGTCTGCACAGTGAGTACAAACTGCAGAAATTCACATACATGCTTAATTAAACAAGGCACAATCTTGACAGTCACACACCCTGCAGACCCACAATGGCCAAAACATATCAAGTAGGAGTCATCCTGAACTGCAAGGACACACCCACACACTGCACACTGTGCAACATACAATACACACATGTGCTCACATTCACAGACCTGAACACGGATACAAACACCCACCATGCCCCTGGGTAACACATGTGTGTAGTCGACATTGCCAGAGCGCACACACACACACACCAACACTACCCCAAAGTCACACCCTTCACACCACACACACCTACACCTCCCAAATGCACACATTGAAAGTAAGCCATGCGCCCAGGCTCAATGTTCATCACAAGATTAACATACACCTACACTGCTGGCCACCCAGAAAGTAAGCTCACACATACCCGCACACTCTGCACATGCTACCTGTCATCCTGTGGCTAGACTCACACCCTGTGCTTTGTTTGCACGCAAACATGACACGTATACATTTTCCCAGAAATACCACCAAATACATGCAGACAATCCGTGTCACAAAAATACTTCTTCATCACACACACAAGTAGCAGAGTCTGAAAGAAGTGAAGTCCCTGCCACGTGTAAAACACATTGGAATGTGAGACCAGACATTGCAATTGTTGAGGTACCATACATGGCATGTGCCTCACTTAACTATGCACACACAGTAACAACTGCAATCAGCAACTACACAGACACAACCGACTACAGGAACAACAGCATCCAGTCACAGATTACATAGACAGGCGGCAATATTGTTCAACACCAGGGACAGTGGCCAGTCCGATGTGCAGAGTAGTGATACGAAAAGCTGCGTATGCATTGTGTGTGAGTGTACCCTGCCATGGCCAGCAACACTGCCATGGCAGTCACAATAGCCATTGCTCCAGTTATCGAGCTTGCGGTAAAATAAGTGGGGGGACGCCGTCCACCAGCGTGGTACCCCGACTCGAGCCCTGGTGTGCAGGCAAAGTGTCCTATTGGCTTTGCGATATGTGTGAGTTGCATGACACTCGTTGGCGGGGGATGGCTCGGAGGCCCGTCACCCTGAGGCCCATATCTCACTCTATGGGTCCCTTGTCAATGGCAGCGGATGTAATGACTATGCACGCCGGGGTGGGTCTACCTTTCGTCTGGGATGGTGTTTGCGGCCTGGCCCGCTAGGGCAGCTACAGCTTCTGTGTGTTGCATGTGGTGTATCCGGACTCCGGAGACTGTCATGCATTGTCACTGTTGTCCAGGGCTCGAGTCGGGGTACCACGCGGGTGGACGGCGTCCCCCCACTTATTTTACCGCGAGCTCGATAACTGGAGCAAATGGAGCCACACATTCACTCTTTGGCCTCTCGGGGCGAGATCGGAGCTGCTGGTGCACGCGCTGGCTTCTCTGATGCAATCGCATATAAGGGGTGAGCGAGGGGAGGCAATGAGTCTGACGGTGCAAGCCACCTTTCGTGATGTCACTTCCTGTCGTGACGTCAGCGTCCCCCCACTTCTTTTTTTAGGACTCGTGCCCTGTTGTTGTCAAATGTGCCACTTTCCAGGGGGGTGGAGAAAGGGTCAGGAATGTCAGCCTGAGATTGGCCCAGTTGAAGGCCCACCTTGACTGGGGAGGACAACCATTGGACAGTCTGGTGTAGCCCACCCACGCGTACATGTAGGCCCTCCATGAACTATGTCACCTGCGGCAAGGTGATGTCATGGGCAATGAAGTTATTGAGGAGAGCTGTCTGCCCCACGCAGAGATGCCGCACAAGCTCAACAGACCCAGCACTGAGGGCAGCAGGGGTCACATGTGCAGGGGCAGCTGTGCCTGGTGTGAAGGACACTCTATCCTTCATCCTTGTGCCGACACGTGTTGCACCAGTGGAAGTAGATGGGAGGGCGGGCATTGGCCTCCGCGTGGCTGAAGAGGAGCCAGAGTCCACGTCCCCTGTGCTAGCAAACATGGATGCATCACCTCTGTCCTCAGATGATGCAGAAATTGCCGTCTCGGCCTGTGATTCATCCAGCACACTTCTGGCCCCTCCGAGGCGCTGGTCACATCTGTCTCACTCAGCTCCTGTGCAGCTGCTTCATCCGATGCCTCACCACTGTTGACCGTCCCCTGTCCCTCAGCACCCACGGGAGATGCTACATGAGAGAGAGCGAGGTGGCCTCACTCATTTGGCATCAATTAAACAGACATGTGCAAGGGAAGCAGCACAGAACATTCCCAAATCCACATGTTGCACGATACCTGTGCAATTGTATACAGCCACCACAATCAACACGTAATGGCTGGCGTACAGAAAATGAAGCCGCTAATAAGTGGCACATGTGTTGTGCACATAGCACAACACCCGGCCTGTGTCACCCTGCGACCATAGCCACAAATCGCTGTGTGCACACCCACTGTCCTGATGGTGGCAAGGATGACCACTACGTAATTAGGCCAAGGACATACCTGCATGGAGCAGAATGGGACACCACTCACACAGACTGCAACATGACAGTCCACAATGGTCATGAGCCCATGCCATCCACCTGTCGTTCGCACGAGCACAACTACTGTTGCACAGTGTGCCGGATGTGTAAGTACCAGGAATATGAGGTGAGGCATCGCACACATATGTCCGAACGAAATCAGAGTAGGCACAGTGCCTCAAACATACATGTGAATTGCCACTCCAGCCTACTACAGGTTGTTCCTGAGGGCTACGACTCTGAATGCATTGACAATGCAGAGTGCTCAAATTACATCTTGACCCTCAGGAATCGCATATGCATGTCAGATGCACCCAGCACAGAGTACACTTACAACCCACTGCATCACACAACAAACATCACATTACCCAGATTATGGGTAGGCTGTGGACACATGCTGCCTCTCACAGCAAAAGACACCATCCCACAATACTGTACACTTGCTTGCTGCTGATGCCCCTACAAACGTGCATCCGGCACAGGCTGTGTGACTGTCAAGATGCAGACCATTAGTGGTGAAATGCAGCGCCGTGCTAACCTGACAATACGAGGGGGCATCCCCCGATTCGTCTCCGCCACGTAGTCGCTCATCCGGCAGATGACGTCACACCCTTTGTGGAATTGGCTGCACTGTCGGTTACACATACACAGAGGCATCAACTTGGATGCAATGGCTCATCACAAGGCCTTGGGCTGGAGGACTTCCAACTGCAGGGATGGTACACAAGAGGGTTGAAATATCACTCATACACTTCTCATCATCACCCACATCCACCAATCACAGTGGCATGATGCTGACCCATCCAAAATACTCAGAGATGTGTAACAGAGCCAAGAAGTAATCGGACATGGCATAACAGCATGTGTACACCACACGTGAATGCATGCTGGTGGGAGTGTGTACACAGTACCTGTCCATCCCATTCACATGCAGGATGCCAGCACATTGAGCAATGTGTAGTCTGCCCACATCTACTGTCCATTGTCAGGTAGACCAACACATAGATCACAAGGCAACACATCTTTGTGGGTGGACTCACTGTGTCCAACACTGCGCAGCCCTCAACGTACTCGCCCTGTGAATGGCTCACCCCGCAATGGAGGTCACATTCAGTGCCACTATCTCTCACACACATCCCTATCACAAGGCCTGGAGTGTTCAATCGACAGGGCTGAGTTTGCGCATTTCCGGAGAGTTGTGAACAAAAGACACATGTAACCCACTGTACAGTCAGTGTTGTTTCCTTCTAGGATTGGGCGGTCAATGTGCAGCCCAGGTCTGCTGAGACTGAGAAGGCCAGCAGGGACCCAGCCAGCCATTCACACAAGCAATAACTGCCCTGAGTCCTGCATTGCCAAGTGGCTGCGTCACTGGATGTCTGACATGAAAATGCCATGTACCACCACTCGGGAGGGACATGCATGGGAAAGCGCCAGAGAGCCTACATACCCCTTCCACCTGTAGTAAGCATGGTAAGCAGTGCATGTTGGAACCCCACAGGCTCTGACTCATAGTGCTGCGGATCAACGACATGTGTGTCCCCCACATGCACTCCCACACACACTGTAGTTGTCTTACACACACAACTTTTGCAAGAAATAGCCTTGGGCAGTGTGCGTGGAGCTCGGAATCCAGGATCTCCAGCTCCTCGCTGGTGAGTGGACCTGGACATATCTTCAGAGTCGTCGACATGAAGGTGGACAGGTGGCAGCAGCAGCAGGTGTTGTTGAGGGATGCCAGGCAGCAGTCCCTGGAAGCTGTGGTAATGCCGGTCTCCCTCCCACACTCATATAGCCCCCTGGGGCTGTTTCAGTGGGTCCAAGCTGCTGCAATTGGTGTACCATGTCTGCCTACTTCAAATGCACACAATGGCCTGCTCCGAGCTGTCCCGGTACGCTTACCTCTATAGTCGAACACGCAGGATGCAACCGCGAGGGCCATTAGAGTTGGCCTCAAGGGCCTGGTCCATGGCGGGTACAGTCCGCTGGTGCCATGTGGAATCCACAGTTTAATGTGCGCCATGCATTTGCAGGTGTGGCCATGATTTGTGTGTGGGAGCATGTCCACACTAGACAGGGCCACTTCATGCTGTGTGCATAGGCATTGACGGACAGTGCTCAGCCTCCACATGTCTGTTGGCACATCATCATGTACACATTAGCATGGGAGCATGGGATGTGCATATGCACACACATGCCATATTTCTCAATGTACATCTCCCACTTGGCACGTGCAACGTTACGTGTCACTTGTGATGTGTATTTGCATTCACACAGCTGTGTTGTCATGGAGTTGTCAATGTGTACACCTGTCAATGTGTGTTGGAGGTGTGATACGTACAGTGCTGTACATTGGGTGAACTAGGGACATCATTGACTGTCTCATATCCCGTTGTGCAACAGGACCCACTTGTTTGGGCCGCTCAGCCTGTGTACATTGTGTTGTTGGTGTGTGCCATACTCACCCAGCCTCGGAAGCTGTGTCAGGCACAGCAGCTAGGTATATTGCCGTGGTGTTGCCGCTTCCCACATATGCAGTCTGAAATCATCATCATGCCTTTCAAGCTATTATGGCCTAAATCCCCATGTGCATGCTCATAGCAATGGTTTGTGTCAGTGGTCATTGCTATTGGTAAGGGGACCTGTGTAAGAGTATTGTAGCTGTGCTGTCCCTACTTGTCAGCTGTTCTGTGATTCTATTGCTTTGTCAGTAATTTTAGTTTTGTGTATGTGAAAATGCCATGTGGTGTGTTGCATTGACATGTGTCCACTTCCATCTGTCCTAGGAGGAGACCAAACATACATCGCCCCTACCAATTGCTGGCAGACATGGAGGATGTGGAGGTTATACGGAAATTCCGTCTGGACCGACCCACCCTGCATCACCTATGTGCAATGTTGGAACCCCACCTTCGTCCTCGCAGGGTGTATCCTACAGCATTCACCCCCACGGCTAAGGTGATGGCTGCACTGCATTTTTTCGCAACCGGATCTTTCCAACACACGGTGGGCAGTGGAGGTGGGATGTCCCAGCCCATGTTCAGCATGGTGCTACGGGATGTCCTGTCAGCTATGATGCTCTACAGGAACCGGTACATCCGATTCCCCAGGGCTCGTGATTTGGCGGCAGTGAAGGGTGCTTTCTATGCCCTTGGACGCATCCCCCACGTTGTTGGTGCAATTGATTGCACCCATGTTGGCCTTGTTGCACCACAGGCCATGGAGCACATCTATAGGAACCGGAAACATTTCCACTCCCTGAATGTGCAAGTGGTGTGCCTGGCGGACATGATTATCACACACGTGTGTGCGAAGTTTCCCGGATCCGCCCATGACTCGCACATCATGCGCCACAGCATCCTCCCACGAATGATGACCAATCTTCAACCGGACCGTGCATGGATTGTTGGTGAGTATGCATACTCGTGTAGCGTGCTGGGTGTGACATGCTGTCTTGTATCCTGTTGGAATTGCAACGATTCTCTGTGTTTCTCACACCCAGGTGACTCTGCATATCCTAACGGGCCTTGGCTGCTGAGCCCACTACGTAATCCTAGGACACCAGCTGATGTCAGATACAATGAGGCACATGGGAGGACCAGACGTGTGGTGGAGCGGACTTTTGGACTCCTGAAGTCCAGATTCAGATGCCTGGACCGCACCGGGGGTGCACTGGCATACTCCCCACAGAAGGTGTGCCAGATAGTTGTGGCATGCTGCATGCTGCACAATCTCGCGATTCGCAGGCAGATCCCCCTGATAGTGGATGACGGTGATCAGCCAGGGCCCCCGCCTGCAGACCAAGCCGTGTCCAGTGACGAGGACAGTGGAGAGGAGGAAGCAGTGAATGAGCGTCAGCAGCTCATCGCCCGCTACTTCACTTGACGGTGAGTGACCATGTACGACGGCTGATGTTGCTGTAGTTGTGTAGGTGTATGTGTGCATTGTCACGGCGGCCTATTGTTCACTGAGTGCTGTGTGGCAATGGTCCATGTCCAGGGTAGTATGCCACTGACAGTGGCTGTAGCATTGTGCCCTGTTGCTCTGTGAGATGTGTGTACATTGCTTAAACTTGATGACAAGTACTGTGTGATGAGTGTGTGACACACACATTCAATGGACTCTTGTTCTGTTTTTCACCCCTAGGTCCCTACAGCCTCTCCTGGCCTATCGACATACCACACTCCAGATGCATTTCTGATCATGGTGACGGTTGCACATCCTTGATTAAACACAGAGCAGATAAAACAGAATGTGATCCAGGTGTATTTATTTTAAGCGGTGACATGTGATTGTGGGCAAGGTGATCACAAAAGTGGTGCATGCTGAAACAATGAGTTGACGGTCATGTCCGCGTGATGGTCAAGGTGTACCCATGTTGTTCTGGGTCCACAGTCCGACAGACACATGCCATTCACATGGCAGTGTGGGGTAGGATAGTAGTCCAAGTGAATGCAGTAGATGGCCACCGTGGCTGGCTGACTCACTGGCGTTTGGAGCGTGCAAAGTCATCTCTGGACACCTGTTTCCTCTTCGGACGACCCCTTCCACGTTTGAGAGGGGGGTTGTGTTTGTGGGCTGCTGGTGGTGGCTGAGGATTGCCCACTCGCTGTGGACGCAGGGGAACTGGATGTTGCACGACCCTGCGCCCCAGCAGGTGGTGGCGGAGGTGGTGTGGTTGGCCTTGATTGGGCCCTCACCACCACCACTAGCTGGCCCATGAGGTCGACAAGTTGGCCCATACGGGTCACGAATTGGCCCATATGGGCGTCCATGGACCTCAACACCCCAAGGACTTCCCGCGTATCGGCAGCTGACCGGGCCCATTGTCCCTGGGCATCTTCATAGGCCCCAAGAACTCTGGCGATTTGCGGCAGGGCTTGGCTCCCAGGCTCTGATGGCGTTGGCCTGACCCTGCTCCTCCCACCTGAACTGCTGCCACCGACCTGCCCACTCGCCACATTGGTCACCCGGGGCCTCGTTCTGGCTCCCAGGGTCGATGTCGACGTGCGTACCACCCCTTGCGCAGGGTGAGTGGTCAGGGAGGCCCTGGTGGTGGTGGTGGTGGTTGCGGCGGTGGTGGTGGCCGCAATGACCATGGCAGCAGGGGCCTGGGACTGGTCACCAGCCCTGGGAGATGGGTTGGTGGGTAGGAGGGGTCCTGGGGAGCGGTTGCGCCCTGCCACACCAGATGTGCCTGGTCGGGAGCCCTCGTCCGAAGAGGTGTCCAGGTCTTCCACATCCGTGAGTCCGGGTGGAGGGCTTGTGGACTGGCTGTGATGGCTGCTGTCTCCCTCTCCAGCATCATGCTGTTCGTCACCTGTGGGGCGGAGACGAAAGGTTATTGTGTTGCACCTTGCAAGGTTTGTGTTAGATGTCTGACATTCACAGTTTGTGCACAGTTGTGCACTGATTTCCCAGATGCGTGTGTATGGCTCTACAATGTGTGTGCGTGATCAAGGCAATGGAATAGTGTGATGGGTGCATATGGCATGGGACGGATTTGGAATGCCAATCGGTGTGTGTTGCAGTACCCCTACATTTTGTGGCTTTGGTGGAAACGGGGTACAGCCCCATGAACGCTTTTGAGATGAAATATGTTTTTGGGGTTCAAATGAAACGCTTAGAAACGCAGATGGCAAAAGGGGTACAGCCCCATGAACGCTTTTGAGATGAAATATGGTTTTGGGGTTCAAATGAAACGCTTAGAAACGCAGATGGCAAAAGGGGTACAGCCCCATCAACGCTTTTGAGGTGAAATATGGTTTTGGGGTTCAAATGAACCGCTTAGAAACGCAGATGGGAAAAGGAGTACAGCTCCATCAACGCTTTTGATATGAAATATGGTTTTGTGGTACATACTGTGACATATGGGTGCAGAAGGGGACATGTGTTTTGGCCACACGACACTACAGAGACAAAGGTGTGTGTATGTCTGACATACCCAGCATATCTGCTCACTGTTGTCATTTAGGGACATTACACTGCAAGCATTGTAGTGAGTGAGTAATGGTTGTGTGCCACACAACGTATTGCAGATGGGACAATTCCTTGGTGTGCGTGCTACCCTCAGCCATGTGCAGCAATGCAGTGCTCTTGGGGTGTTGACTATATTAGGTATGTTGTAAATCACAGTGTGACGTGCGCTTCAGACACTGCAGACACATTTTTGGTCATCGGCAGGAATCTTTGCTGAACTACTGTATATGGGACAACTGTTTAGATGATATACCTTTCATGACACTGGGGCTGAAAGATGAGATGGATGAGATTTTGAATGTGCATTGTGTAGCTGTGTGGTTCATGGGTCCAGTGGTGTATGTGACATTACTGGGGTTCCACTCTGTTACATTGAGACAAGATAGACTTACATGGGTGATGTTGTACAATGTCAACGGAACAAGCAGACACGACTACATGGACAAGACTTCGATGGTGTTGCTGATGTGTGTGATGACTGGCACAGTGCACGCCATGTGGGTCAGTACTCCAGTGAGACTTGTGCATGCAGACGTGACTCCTTACGTGTTACTGTATTTGAGATGGCTCATGTGGGCTATGACTCTGTAATTCATGTCCGTGTGCACATTAGTCACATGATTATGACAGGGAGCAGTGCTACCTGTTCCTCTGCTACGTGACATGTCCCAAATGTTAGTCGTAGTACAGTCCTCATGCCTACAGACACCCCGCCCTGTACAGTAGTCTACCTACTTGTTGGTTTGGAGGGAGCAATGCAATGGCTACCACATGGTTATGAGAGGGAGGGGTGCTCCATCTTGCTGGTCTGTGGGAGTGGGGGCCGTGTTGTGAGTTGTGGTGATGGCTTACCACCCACAGACACCCCTCCATGTAGGGAAACATATCTACCTGTCGGGTGAAGGTGTGCACTGCAATGGCTGACACATGGGTGTGGGGAGTGCTCCATCTTGCTGCGCTGTAGGACTAGGGGCCTGGTGGGGGTTGTACTTCTGCAGTCCCCCTCCGATACACGGACTTTGTGGTAAGGCTACTTACCTGTTACTTGTTGGTTAGTGCAGCTATGGCTGACACATGAGTGTGGGTGTGGGGAGTGCTCCTTCCGGCGCATCTGGGGTACAAGGGGACCTGGTGGGAGTTGTGGTGCTGGCTGACTGTACACATGCCCCCATGGTTTTGTTTGTTGGTACCTTTGGGCTGAGTGTGTGGGAGTGTCTGTTGCATGTGTGAGAGATGTCTTGTGGATTGTGTACTGGACATGGGGGTGTTTGGCCCTCGGAGCTATGGCATTCTGGTAGTGCATGACAGTACATAGCGGTGTGCTGGTATACATTTGTTTGTACTTACCAGCCTCCACTCCCCCTGGTATTCCGGTGAGACTCTCCGGATGTAGAATGCCTCGCACCTTCTCCTCCCACGCCTTGAAGGTCTTGAATGGCGCGGGATTTCCGCCGCCAGTCCTGTCAGCCAGCTCACGATTCTTGGCCTCCTTCTTCCTGACCACGCTTTTCAGGTCGTGCCACCTCTTTGTAATTTCACCCCGGTTGCGTGGCACGTTCCCAACTGCATTCACCTGGTCTACGATCCTGCTCCACATTCTGTTTCTGGTGGCTACTGGTGTCTGTTGGACCTGGTTCCCATAGATTTGTGGGTGCACCTTGATGATCTCGTCGACCATGACCGTCAACTCAGTGGCAGTGTACTTAGGCATTCTTTGTGTTGCCATGGTGTGTGGTTTGGTATTTGTGGTGCTGGTGTGGTGGGTGTGTGGTGTGTGATGTGCAGGGGGTTAGTGGTGCCGGTGTTTCAGTGGTGATGGTGGTGGTGTTGTTGGTGATGAGTGTGATGTGTGCGTGCGTGTGGTATGCTGCTTTCCTTTGTGGCTCTCTGGGTTCTCTGCTGTCGTCTTCGCTTTGTAGTAGTGCAAGGGATTGTGGTCTGTGAAGGGGCTGCTTTTGTACTCACCTATGTGGGTGTGTCATGATGGGCTGTCGTTTTCAGGTGTGTTGTGCCTGGTGTCCTGGGATTTGTAGTTTTTTGTTTTGCCAGGGGGATGTGTCTTTGGGATGTGTTCTGTGTTTGGGTATTTTGGCGTAGTTTGCTGTGTGGACTTGTTGGCCATGTTGTGTGTATTTCTTTGGTCCGCCAATGATTTCTGTGCACGGACGTGGCCGCCAGGCCTTCCGCCGTGTCAGTTATTCATCTCTGTTGTTAACCGTGGCGGGCGGGAAATATGTAGATTTTCCGCGCTCATGTCGGGGAGATCATAATTTCACGGCCGGTGTCTCGGTCGTCAGAGCGGGTGGATTTGGGTTGTCGGGCGGGATTGCGTCCGTGGCGGACGGATAATCTTCTACTCTGACATGGACGGGCGGAATTTTGTGTGTTTTTACCTCCGCGGGCGGAGGTTGCTTCGCGACATCATAATTGCTCGGTCGGTATTCCCATGGTGCAGGCGGTCGGTTTTTTCAGGCTATATTAGATGGCGGATTTTTTACCGCCGGTTATCGTAATGGGCCCCTATGTTCTCTCATTAATGATTTCAGGGTGTCAGAAGCCATAGTTTTGGTGGGCTGTGGCGTGGGTCTCTGCTTCATAGTGATGGCCACAGAGAAGAGCAGTTGCCTAAGAGGCACAAGTTTTCAATACACACCAAAGTCAGAAATATGCTAATGTGGGTGTGGGGTCCCCAACATTGCAGGCACAGAAAGACGAATGAGCTAGCGCAGTAGAGCGTCTGGAGAGTACTGAAATATGGCCCCTACTGACCACCAATCAGATTATAGCCATACACCCAGCAGACAAAAATGTACGTTGGGAATGCACAGAGTTAGTGGCTGACTGTTCATAATCCTTCTGGGGCATAGAGTTTTCCAGACCTAATGATTCCAGGAGTCCACACCCTAACAGTGCTCCATACCCAAGCAGTGCAAGGGGCAGCATCTAAATGATGTATAATAGTCACTCCTGAATAGCTGAAGAAGCAGCCGGCACTAGCAGGTGTTTGTGGTCTGAAATACACACTTATGGGGAATAGGTTATGAGGTTCAGGAAGCAATGTAAAAGAAGAAAGTTCCACAGTTACATCTTTTGAGACTAATACCCATTTGTATGCACCACTGCATCATGTAATTATGTGCTTTGTCTCCAAAATGTGATGTAACTATACAGACTCAAAATTACCAGATCCTTTCCTGCATGGACATCCCCGATTCCACAGGAGCGAAAGTCAATGTGGATCATGAGGTGGTAGCAGGGGTGGAGTCTGCTAGCAGACGAGGTTCCGGGATTACTGGGCGGGGGGATCCTTGCTGCCCCCATGGTGCTATTGGTCAGGTTGGGGCCAGTCCCCGACTCAGCCCACATACCTTGACCAAGACTCAGATGCCATTTTACCAAGTGACTCTCTGCATGGTAAATTCGGGTCCAATGTTGCCACACATGGTAATCCCAGCTGCGCTACCACCAGGCCACTTGTGACCCACCAGATTTGTAATTAAAATGCAAGCAGGAAAAAATTACCTTGTAGGTTCAATAAGGTGTTGCTCGATATAGACAATTCACTAATTTACACTATTCTCATATTACAATACCTAATATGCTTCTCTTATGAATCAATGCATTAGAATCTGCTCATTATATTCCAAATTGTATTTGACCTAACTAACTAGTAATAAAACCAAATTGGATTGCAGAGCTATGTATCACCTCAAAACAGTCCGAACTGAAGGGACTTTCTGTCAGTTCGTCAAATATTGTTTGGTTCACAATAGGGTATTGTGCAAATGCAGGTTTCACTGGTTGTAAGCTGTGCCCATATTTTGGCTAATATGCATCCTTCTATTACATCACTTCACTGTAGGTATTCTGTAAATACTCACAGTTAAATTAACAAACACCTTTAGGTTCTATTATAACCTCCAGAATCGAAAACAATGAAGCACATTTATTAAAAACAAATTGTTACATAATTAAAATCGATTTCATATTGGAAACTTCAGACCTGAGCTTGTTGACACACACCATATTTTGCTTAAAGGATGCAATCTCTTTAATTACAAGAATATAAATATTTAACATAAAAAACAAAGCAAAGTCTTTTGTCAAAAATATAAGTGTAGGGAAATATAAGTGTAGAGAAGGTCAGCGCTCGTGTTTTTCTTATAAAAAACACATTTCTCACAGGTTTTCTTCATACTATAGGTTAGCTAGAGTCATACACGTAGTTCATCTGCATTGGGGAACAGCTTGGACATTCTCAAAGCATTTCAGCCCTGCTCTTGGCTCTTCCTGGACTGATTGAATAATTCGCATAAATAAAGACTTCCATGTTCTGAGTTCAGAAGATCAAAAGATTAAAAAACAAAAAGCATTCCACAAAATCTACACCGCCCCCCAGCACTGTGGTAGACGCCTTTCACCTTTGGAAGCTGCACTCCGACTTTTGAAAAGGTGTGAAATGTCTCCCATGCAGCGAGCTAATAGCTTTATTCAGGCACCTGGTGGGTGTGGTGGGAGTGGAATCCCACGTCTTGTTCATTAAAAGAAATCTACGTGCTGCATTTCAAACAAGTCAGAAGACGAAACTACTTATTTTTTTGTAAAAAGGCCGGGCGTCCGTCTGTCTTGGCAACAAGTGGGATGTATGCAGGAACTGCTGGAAGGTGACCTTTTGCCTGGGCCCCTTTGTCATACACTTCTAGTAATCACCCTGCCCTGTTTATGCCTCCACTATTCTCAAAGCAGTAGTTTTACAGGCGTTTTCAAAGTGTCTGCTATTTCACTCACAGCTGCAGTTATTGCACAAAGTTTAGAACAATACTAAACACAGCTCATCTCTTTCAAAAGCCGATTTTCAGTTTTAAAGTACGTAATAGAATATAGACAATACTGTTTTGAAGGACGTTTTGTAAAGCGCTTTCAGAAGCCTTAGTGTCAACAGCGTAATCGCTATAACGAAGACATGGAAGTGCAGCATAACAAAGCTGCACCTTTTTTTACAAGTGCAACATGGCATAGGTGTTACACAAAATCTGCTGATAATATGTTGGGTGCAATTGTACAAATTAGGACGCACTAATTACTGCTAACGTGAAGTTCAGTTTTTAGAGGGTACACATTTTGCACCCGATTCCAAATTGCACTCCTGCCCCCACTGAAGTTTGGGATCAGACAATATCTGTGGAGTGCAAAGCCTGAAATTCAATACAAATTGCACCTGCATTTTTTGAAGTGTTTTCCTAACTTAAATTGCATGTGTAGACTATTAAATTAGGTGCAATTTGTGCCTGATTTGTTATCTCATTTAGGGTGCAAACAAGAGTTTTCACCCGAAAGGGGTAGGAGGCCCAATTGTGGAACGGCCAAACCATAATAGTTTTAGAGGTAGAAAAGGCAGTTATTTAAATTGTGCCTATATGTTTAATGCAAGTGAAAATACATAATTGTTGGTGACATTTACCGGAATGGCTTAGTGAGCTGAGTGCTCGCCACTGAAATAAGCAGTGACCTACAGGTAGCAATTTTGAATCCAGCGGGGATAACTCACCCACTCATCCTTAAGAGGTGGATGAGAATCAAATACCACTAAATTGGGTAACTGTAACATCTTTGATCCATAGTGTTTCAAAACCTCAATAATATGCTATCAAATGTTATTTGAGAAAAACTACTGAATGTGTCTTGTTTTCTTTATTGAGAAAGTAGTATTTTTTCTATAGCATTGCAATCCTTCCTATGTAAGCATCTGTTAAAATGTCAAAATAGGTGGTGCCACAGAACGTGCTACTAATTTTCCCTTTAATTCTATAGTATGTTATTCCTTTCTGCATAATTTGCCTTTCCTTACCACAGAATTTAGTCAAACCTGGCGGCATATAACTTGTCCTTTACAGCCACATATTTCAAGTGGCTGTGAGCTTGCCACTAATTCACGATATTCACTAATTCTGCCTGGAGTCCAGCTTGGCACTACAGCGATGAATGTATTTCATAAATAGGGGGATTTGGGAAAAGTGACTCAGATGGCATTAACCAATTGCATGAATTGTATGTATAAATGATAAAATATAACAAATTATGGCTGTTCACGGATATTATACATAGTATTGTGTTTTGTGCCAAAGTAAAGTACTCTTACTTCTAAAGAAAACCACTGACGGGACTTTAATGTATTGATGGCTGTTGGATGCCCTATTGAGTTCTGAATCACTAACCCCGCATTGCTTCCCAGAGTAAGCTATGGACTGCTCGAATTTGCTATTCTAAGGGTTAAGTGCCAAAGTGGTGCACTTGGTGCTCACTTGTGGGTTTAATTTAAGGTTAAGTCCCAGAACAACAGTGTTAAAAGGCCTTGATTGTCACAATTTGAGCCCAGTAACCACTGTCTTCCCTGTGACTCCTGAAAAAGTTCTCACAGTGGCAAAACGATAAACCAATAAAGGAGAACTATAACCTTGGAACATCAACCACATCTAAGTTTCACTTTCGATTAGGGGGTGGGCATAATTTACATAATTTGCTGTAGCGCAATTATGGGAAATTACAGCAAAATTATGCAAGATTACGTGGAATAACGCGAGTAGGGTACCCCTGCATTTAGTTCTATTATCTTAGCAAAAAATGCACCGTTGCATCCAAAGTACACCTGAGGATGCATTTCCGATAAGAAAATAGTGCTAAATGCAACAGAACAGGAACAGCAGCAGCTGCTCATGCTCTTTTCCTGTGCACTTGGGTAGGCATTTTTGCCCAAAATTACGCAAACCGGCATATTAGCGTTATTTTGGTTAATTTTGCATATCAAGAGTAATGCAAAACTACTCCTATTACTTCTGCATTGCCCAAGCCTACTTTGAATCCATTTTGTCTGAAGTTGAATAGAAGCTGTTGTGGTGAATCTTAGATGGAGTTGCTACTCCTCGCCTCTCCACTGCACTGTGAGAGAATCCACTTATCTTCCTAGTAGTTCCTATCTATGGACTCACTCCTGACTGGTTGAGGGTTGTTGTTCACTCTGGATGGTGTGTTTGTCACCAGAGAGGCATTAGGAACAAGTATTGGCAAAGCCAACAGGTCTCGCCTATGTGAGATCTATTGGCTTTGTCAAGGTTTTCTTAGCCAGCTTGCACAGCAGCACAGTCACTGTGCACCTTGGTTGAAAGTAAACAAAATAAAAGAGCTATGGCGCGGTCAGCGCTGTTCGTGTTATAGTATTTTTTTTTTATCTTCCAGGCATGTAGTACAGCAGAGCAACTTAGCTAAAAAAATGTAATGCCCAATCTAAAAGTTGAAGTTGGTGGGAGAAGGATGAAGGGTGTGGCACTATGGGCAGAGATGCCGACTTCGCAAATGTGGAACCTGGTTTGAGTCTCAGCTCAACATCCTGTGATTCCGGGCAAATCAATTAATTTCCACTGCCTTAAAAAAAAAATTAATGTGAACTTGTGTAACGTAAGGGGTGCTTAGGTGAAGTGCCCCAATACCTTACTTGAAAATGCAGAAACATAAGAAATAGTGCCTCAAGCACAGTGGATGGGCACTAATCAATCTGTACTTGGTCCATGCTCCACACAAAGACCAGGAAGTGGCGGCATCACATGGGCTACCGAACTGGAAGGCAGCAAAGAAGAATGATAATGATACAATCGAATGGCAAGTAATGGGCGGGATGAAATCCCCTTAGTAGAGAATTACAAAAAATCTTTTTAGATACAACAGGTAATCACCAAGTAACAGCGCATGCTCACTGCCTGCTGGCTCGGCCTAAATATGTGGCACTGGTCAAATACTTCACTTTGGTCAATCAATCTGGATTTGCAAAGTGCAGCAAATCACCCGTGAGGGTATCAAGGCGATTAGAGTACTGCTGCAGGGGCTCAGTCGAATATCCACGTCTTGACTCCTTTTCTGAATTCCAGCAGAGAGAATGAGGTCCGTAGGAGAAGTGGGAGGTCGTTCCAGGACTTCTTGACGAGGTAGGAGAAGGTGTTGTCACAGTGTATATTTTGATGCATCAATGTATGTTTTTGACGTCACCTTTCACAAACTAATTTTGCTTTCTACTGTGTCCCGTGGTTAAAAGGGTTTTATAACAATATTTCTAATAATATTCGCTATTCATGAGGAAATATCACAAACTGAACAAATCATGTAACAGGTACTGCCATTACCCACCCAAATGTCACTCCCTCCATGGCCTCAGAAGGATGAAAGGTCTGATCTGCCATAGAAAGACTCAAATTACAATGAACAACATTTGTTGGGAATGGAGGCACTCGGGACGCTGGGATGTTCTTCATTCTACTTCCAATACTGGGCAAGAACAATAGTTTATTACAATATAAAGGTATGGGACTAATTGCCTTTTTTTTCACAACATATTTTATTGTTGACAGCCGGTAAAGATCTGGCTCCCCCAGAGGGGCCAGAAATACACTGAAATTGTTAATAATACTGATATCAACATTTTCATCATTACAGTTACACCATTTTTGGTATATGAATGTTTGAATAAAACTTTTTAAAACAAATAAACGTGCCATGTTAAGCTTATAGAGGAAATAAAGCAATCTGAGATACTCAGGTCTAGACCCTCCAATATGAAGACGATTATGCTCAAGATCTAGGTCCCAATACAATACAGTCATATCGGCAGTCTCTCGATTATAGAAACCGGGGGAATGGGTTCTAGGTAAAGCCCTCTATAGTCTGCCCATCTCTTCCATAATTTGAGATGTTTCTGGGGGCATCCCCTCGACTTAAAAACCAGTATTTCCAGACCCATAGAAAAATCCAGGCCTTTTTTCCATATTGCGACAGAAGGCGGGGACTCATCCTTCCATGCCCTGGCAATATCACGATTAGCTAATGTGAGGCCTAGAAACAACAGGTGACACTTGTATTGGTTACCACTTATCCCCTCAGTAATGTGAAGCATAGTCAAGCATGGTGAAAGTGGGATATCCCATCCTAGGACCTCCGAAAGGCACGTGGTCACCCCTGCCAGAACCTCAGTAAAGACGTACACTGCCATACCGTATGTAGGAAGGTGCCCTCAGCAGCCCCACAACGCAAGCAATGGGGGGAGGCGACAAGCCCAGCATGCCAAAGCCTATATCTAGTAAAGTAGACCCGATGAAGGTATTTAAATTGAATAAGTCTCAAGCGTGCCGCAATTGCTGCGCTGCGCAGGGAATCCAACGCCTCCACCCAATCATCCTCATCTAGTGGGCCAAGATCTATCTGCCATGCGTCTCTAGTTTTGTTTAGTGTATTGGGGCTGTTATTCTGAATCGTACGATATATTTTAGTTATTTTATGGTCTCCCAGATCTCCCATAAAGACCTTAGCTTCCACTGAGTTGAAGTCGGGTATGTCTGCTTGCTGTGCTAGATACGGGGAGAAGGCATGCCAGAATTGGAGATATCTGTAGAATTGCGAACGGGGCATGGCATATTCTGCCTGGAGTTCCTGAAAGGACTTCAGGATTCGACCGTGTATGACCGCCCCCACCATGTCGATCCCAATACTCTCCCAGCCCCGAAACCCAGGCAGCTGCGCCAGCTGTGGCAGCAGGCCGTTATGCCAAAGAGGGGTTTCTTTGGCCAATTTGCCCCACCATCCCATTGTGCGTAGTACTTGTTTCCAGGTCACAAACACTGTCCTGGTCGCAGGCGGCAGCCCTTTCAGCATCGGACCGGAATATAGGATAATATATATCAGCATGGCATCCATCAGCCAACGCTCGACTGCATATGCTGGATCCCCTCTGACTCCGTACCACCTGTCATTAAGGATGAGTAAATGTGATGCCGCATGGTAGGCCTGGATATCTGGAGTGGCCATTCCCCCACAATAGGTAGATTGGAAGCAGGTCCTCAGCGCCACTCGCGCCACTTGCCCCCCCCCCCCCCAAGAAACCGAGCGAGGACCGCATTCAGTTGCCGGAACCACGAGGGCCGTATTGGGTATGGGTGATTTTGCAGCTGGTATAACAGCAGAGGCAGCAAGACCATTTTGAATATAGCAGATCTACCCAACAGGGACAGAGGAAGATGCGACCACAGGCGCAACTGGTCGTCTGTCTGCGTCCACAGTGGGGCCAGATTCCTGTCCCAGGAGATGGACTGAGAATTAAAGAGGAACACCCCTAGATACCTGAATCCATCGGGGACCACCATCACATCCCGCAACCATCCGCCCAACTGCCCCCCCCCACGCAAGGGCCACAAAAAGGATTTACCCCGATTCATGTATAGGCCAGAGGTTTCACCAAAAATTTGCATAATTCTGAGTAGGCGTGGGCCAGTTCTATTGGGCTGCGTGAGGAAAAACAGCACATCGTCCGCATAGAGCGCTATGCGGTCTGATACCTCCCGCGACCACTGAAAACCATAAATCTGAGCATCTATTCTCACCCACGCCGCCAATGGCTCCATAGCCAGTGCGAATAGATACGGGGAAAGAGGGCATACTCATTGCCTTTTAGTGCATATCCAGCTCATAAACACTGTTCTCTCAATATAGTGAGCCCTGTATACTTAGCATAATCTTTCTCTTGTTATGGCTCTGGCAGTGCCCATCTTCATGGCGGCACTACGATCGGTGGTCCCATAAGTGAGCCATTTACAGAATGCCCCAAATGGGTATATCTTTAACTGAAGTATTAACTGGTATTCCAGTACTGAGATATCCACAAAGGCCACATCTATATACTGGCTTGCAGTGTGTAGACACCTATGCAGAACTTTCATAATGCTCCTTTACAATTACGCTGTGCTAAAACGAGTGGATGAAAGTTACAATGCTGCATATGTACTGCAGGAGGTTTGGAATTACATATTTTTGCCATTGCCCCAACTCAAGCAGTGCACAACAGCCTCTTTTGGGGGAAAATGGGAATAATGTGGGCAAGTTGCACATTATAAGATGAGTAAGTAGTGTTTATGTTGTGAAGACTGCTTTTATCCACTGCCACCGGCCCTAATATTGCTTTTGTATGTTTTGAGGAATATGGCCAGTGATGAGTGAGCCAATACATCCTAGTAATGTGTCGACAATGTGAGTCTATTTAAAAGTGTGGGCCTATATTTTCCATGCAACACCAAACTTATTGTCCCATAAGTGCACAAACTTTATTTTAATGTTTACAACAGAGTATAAAAGCAGTCCTTGACTAAACTGCACTGGTTAAGGTATAAGTACGACCCATGAATCTCCTGTACTTTTCTGCCTCCCTCTTCTTTTCCGTCGCATTTCGATCTTTATTTATGCACTGTGCCATAATGGTAACTACGAATGTCTACACTCTAGTTAGTAAAGTAGGTGAAAGCATACCATAGGTCACACAATTATGACATACCAGCTCTACTGCAGGAGTTCTAAGCTCACACAAAATATGCATGAAAGCAAATTGAAAGCAATGGCAAGGTGTGCCAGAACCGTTCCATAATGTTGTACCATTGTACCTGTTGGACCGTTTTCACACATCTCACAAGTAACAATTTATGGGGCCCCTACGCTCTAGTGATGACTGCCACCTCCCTCCAATGCACGGACCCCCGAGGACAGCTCCATTCTAGATAATAAAAGTCCACCTCAGCGTTCTTACACCGGGAGCAATTATCTGACTAAGCTTATGTAAAAAAACTGGGAGAAAAATAAATTCCATTGATTAATTTTAAATGAGAGTTTGTTTGTGAATGATTGACACCCTCCAAGTTTGCACACAGCAGTGTTTCCACACTACTGGCTCAATTCTTTATCTGAGTCTCCCGTCTAGTATATTGGTTGCAGTTATAACAATGGAGTCTATATATAGGCTATACAGCTGGGGTGTCCAGACCCTGTTCTGTGGGTACTGTAGCATTTGTATGAGTGGAGCAATGTCTGATAGCTCTTCCGGGAAGGAGGACCGTACTGGCCATACTGTACAAGCGGCATGTCTTCGTTTAAGGTTGTCAGACGGAGTCAGTAGTCTTTCCTTCCGGGAGGGATCCATTGCAGTGGTTAATTTGTAAAAAAAGAAGTGCTGGGGCGCTTGTCAGGAGGGAGCTTCGACCAGCCTCCTGTCTCCTGTTAGCGCTGCCCAACAAACCCTTCAAGTGTGGAGGGGATATGGCGCAATGGCCAGAGCTGCCGACCTCGGAGTTGGGGAATCAGGTTCGGGTCTCGGCGTCAGCTCAACATTCTATGATTCTGGGAGAATCACTTAATCTCTCTGAGCCCACCAAAAATTAATGGGTGCTTAAGCACCGGTGTTGATGATTAAGTGCCGGTGTTGAGCACCGGAAACCACTGGCTAAAATTAAGCACTGATTCATTGTTAGAAATTTATGGTCCTCAAAAAGTTGGCCCACCTTTAGCAAACCTGCTCTTTCGAGTCTAGCCTTTACCCCGCTATCTAGTTTTGGTGGCAGCGCAGGATTGCGGAGTAAGAATAGGTCTGGAGAATAATATATCTGAGGGAGACCCCAGCATTTCTCCATCATTCAGAGTGGGAATAAGTGCAGAGTACCCTCTATATCAACTGCAAGGAGTCAGACAGTGGTGTTGCCACATTAGTTCTCAAGGTTCCTATATCTATTTGGTCCCTCTCCATCAGCCAATGCTGCTTTTTACAATGAGAATCAAACCAGTAAGTTGCATAGTGCGATGGTGCAGCATGATAACAACTCTTCATATCAGTAATTTCAAAACCACCTTTATCATACAGAAGCGAGGGTCTCTCATTTTAACCCAGGACTCCAACCTCCCCATACCAATTCGTGTTAATAGTGATTGCCGCCACTGAAAAAAGTGTCTGCCCAATGAGATAGGTATGTTGTTGAAAAACGGCTGTTGTTCATGGAGCTTTTGTGTAAATGCTTCCTTATGCCAAAAACTGACACAAGGGCACATTTTGCTCTATAGTATAGTGGAAAATTACAGATTTGCATTTCATTAATTACATTTTGCATACCCCTAAAATTATTTGTTTATCACCCATATTTCTGTTATATTAAACCTGACTTCATATAAATCCTGTGTAAGTGAGCCGTTATATCAGGGGGATAGGCAATTTAGACTGTTATTAGGTGTGGCCCATCCCAAATAATTCCAATATTGATGGTATCTGATGTTACCAGAATTATGAGTCGTGCAGATTTTAAATAGCAACAGTAAATATCGGTGCATTAAAATCTGCTCGTCCAGATACATTTTTGGCAGGTCAAAGCTGACAGTATTTATCAGGCGAAAAATGTCTTGAAAATACTAAGACATATGGATTTTGGCACGGGTAGCGCCAAAATCTTTATGCCATTCTCAATGTTGTAGGCACTAATTATAATAGGTGATAATTATTGCACACAATAAATTACGAACACCTTCAGTGTCGGATTTTATCCTATGTGATAACTATTGCATAGGTAACCAAGCCACCTGTTATGAGGGCCTTAGTGTTATAAACTTTAGATTGATCCTGTTTATCCTTTTAGCAGCCCCAGGTCCCTCAAGAGAAAAATCCTTTGCAAGGACTAGATAAAGAGGAATGCTTCTGTAGTATAAGGGCCTTAAGCTATGCATATTCTGCGGTGACAGTCACCAGGTGAGCTGTAAGTGTGCAGTATTTAAAACAAAAAAGTTAAACTATCAACTACTGATGACATGGAAAAAAAATAGATCAATCTGTTTATAGATGTGCTTTAAAATGACTAAATGATTTGGACATGTAAAAAATGCACACTGAGTTGGTTAACTTTGATGAATATGTCCTTTTATTAAAAAAAGATAAACAGTCAAAAATGGCATGCATTTTTTAAATAAAAATGATAATATCTTTGCCACTTTTCATTTGAAAAGGCTGTCCCTTCTTCTATTGACTTGGATATCAAACTGCAAAAGTGTGTTTAAATCCCAGTGTGTTTAAGGATGCAGTACCACCTCCTGTCTACAGGGGCAGAGCTGAGCAAAGAAAATAAACACAAATGATGAAACACAGGTCCCCACAAGGCTATTTTTAAAAAAAGTTTTAAAAATTGGCACACGTTTCCAAAGTCATTTTCTATAATTTGGAAGACATTACCTTGCCCCCTTACTCTAACCCCATACCGACCCTAAACTCAAAATACCTTTGCCACCCAAAACTCATAACCACCCTAATCCCTAAAATTACCCTTGCCACCCAAAAGCACCGTACCGACCCTAAACCCTAAAAATACCCATTCCACCCAAAACTCCATACCCACCCTAAACCCTAAAAATACCCTTGCCACCCAAAAACCCATACCCACCCTAAACTCTAAAAATACCCGTGCCAACCAAAAACCCATACCCACCCTAAACATACCCTTGCAACCCATAAACCCATACCCACCCTAAACCCTAAAAATACCCTTGCCACCCAAAAACCCATACCCACCCTCAACCGTAAAAATACCCTTGCCACCCAGAAACTCATACCCACCCTCAACCCTAAAAATACCCATGCAACCCAAAAACCCATACCCACTCTAAACATACCCTTGCCACCCATAACCCTAAAAATACCCTTGCCACCCAAAGACCCACATCCACCCTAAACCCTCAAAACACCCTTGCGACCCAAAAACACTCACATATATATATATTCATGGAAAAAAACTACAGGTTAAAGGAACATTATAGTTAGGCTGACATTTCACTCGTACAAAACCAGAGAAATTCAGCTGTTATAGTTAGCTGAGCTAACTATAACTCGCGCCCCCGTAATGCACTGCTGATGACGTCACATATTACATCACTCATGACATGGTCAGTGACATCACTCATGACATCACTGATGACATCTCAAATCACATCACTGATGACATCATCCAGTGACTGTGAGTGTTTCTAAAAAGTTTAAGAATGTTATATAGATAGATAACGAGACCGATAGTATTGAAATATTGGTAGTAAGGTCGCAGACCAAACTGTGATACATGATATATAATGAATTGTTAAATGTGATTACTAACTTTTGACAATATGTGATGGTATAAACAGAAATTGCATGATGAAATAATGTAGAATTTTAAACCATCACTTGCGATAATTGCACCTTCAAAAATGGCGCTTGAATTGACAGGAATACACTTGTCCTACTTTGATTTTAATGAAGTGAATTACCTATATGTATGTCGCGTAAAACGGCACCCGTCGACACTGACAAAGGCTTTTTGCTGAAACGTGTCTGTTTGTTTGGAATTTGTGCGCACAATAAATCCTAACGTGGATTGATACCAACGTGAGTGCTGGTCCGTACTTTCAAAAAGTGGAGCGGGAGATATATATATATATAGTCACCAAGGTGTATTGTAGAATGAGTGGGTGTATGAGTGTCTGTATGGATGATTCAGTGGGTGCATGACTGACTGTATAAGTGAGTGATTATACGTGTCTCAGTGAATGTATGGGTGAGTGACTAATCTGTGTGAAAGTCTGTATCAGTCTGTCAGTTGGTGTGTAAGTGGCTGCAAGGGTTGGTGAGTAGCTACATGAGTGTCTATATGGGTTATTGATTGGTTGTCTGAGTACCTGTATGGGTGCTTGAATGTCTGAGTGTTTTGTGGCTCCCTGCATGGATGTGGGAGCGGGTGATTCACTGGGTGTATGGGTTTAGGAGTGGCTGTATGCGTGAGTGAGTGTGTGTATGGCTGTGTCGGTGAGTGAATGGATGTCTCAGTGGGAGAGGTGTGGCGCCGCAGCCAGGGCGACTGACGCTGGACGCTGGGGATCACGGTTCGATCCCTGGTTCCGGCGGCAGGGGTCTGCCCAGCACCATGCGACTCTGGGCAATAGCTCGCTTAATCTTCCCAACGGCCCCCAGCGCCGAGATACCCCTTCGGGGGTGATTCGTGCACTATACAAGTACTGGATTTACATTTATATGGATGAGTACCTGCATATGTGAAAGGCAGTAAATGTGAGTGTTGGAGTATATAAGTGACTGTATGTGAGAGTGAGTGATTGTGAGAGTGGCTGTATGGATGAGTGTGTGCTTGTGTCAGTGATTGTATGAGATTGTAGGTATGTGTTAGTATCTGTATGAATAAGTGAGGTGGTGTGTGTATAACTTTATAGGTGAGTAAATGGCAGTGTGATTGACTCTTTGGGTAACTGACTAGGTGTGTGAGTAACTCTATGGGTGACTGGCGGTGTGTTTCTGTATGTGGGTATGAATGGATATATCAGTGGCTGTATTGGTGACTGGCTGGGTGTATGAGTGGCTGTATGGGTGACTGGTGAGTGGATGTGTGTGTAGACCTATGAATCAGTGAGTGGGTAATATGTACTGGTATTGGTGTGTCTATGGTTTCGAGAATGGTAGTCTGAAATTTGGAGTGGGTGTATGAAAGATCATATTGGGTTGTGAGTAGGTGCATCAGAGATTATGTGGATGATGTCATGAGTGATGTCATTTGAGATGTCATGAGTGATGTCACTGACCATGTCATGAGTGATGTAATATGTGACATCATCAGCAGTGCATTGCAGGGGCGCGAGTTATAGTTAGCTCAGCCAACTATAACGGCTGAATTTCTCTGGTTTTGTATGAGTGAAATGTCAGCCTAACTATAACGTTCCTGTAACCTGTGTTTTTTTCCGTGAATTTCTAAGGTTTTTTAAATGCTAATTCCTAACTATATCGTTCCTGAAACCTGTGGTTTCTTTAGTGAATTTCTAAGGTTTTTTTAACTAGCAGGCACGTTTGCAGAGTGGTGGAGAAACGGGGCTGGGCCTCCAACCAGCTCTTAGGAATTCCGCTGCGTAGGACTTACAGGAGGTACCAGGAGGGCATCTTGGCCCCCCAGGACCATCCAACCAGCTCTCAGGAATTCCGCTGCGCAGGACTTAAAGGAGGTACCAGGAGGGCATTTTAGCCCCTAAGGCCCCTCTGGAGTAAAGTGGACTTCATCCCCCAACTAGTAGTGCCCCAGGAGGTGCGTTTGCAGAGTGGTGGAGAAGGGGGGCGTGGCCTCCGAAGACCTCTTAGCAATCCCACTGTGTGGGACTTACTGGAGGTAACAACAGAGGTAGTAGGCCCCAAGGACGTCCTTGTGGGCCATCTACCCCTCCTGGTACCTCCAGTAAGTCCCACACAGCAGAACTGCTGAGTTCTGATACCAGACCACACCACCTTTCTCCACCAGTCTGCAAACGCGCCTCCTGGTGCGCTCGTGGTTGGGGGATGAAGTCCCCTTCGCTGCTGGGGGCCCTTAGGGGCCAACTAGCCTACCTGTTACCTCCAGTAAGCCCCACACAGTGGGATTGCTGAGAGGTGGTCGCAGGCCACACCCCCTTTCTTCACCACTCTCCATTTTCAGCCCCGGGGACCCCATGCCCCAGGGCATGGCCACGTCCTTGGGGGCTAACATGCAGCTCCCCCTGCCCAAAAGCAATTCTGCTTCGCTTCATGGTGGCAGTACCTGGGGCTGCGGGGGGACCGAGTGGCCCCCCGCATTACATTAAATAAGCCCCTGGGAGGTGGCGGTTGAACCGAGGAACAAGATGGCTGTCAATACTTCCTGGTTTGAACTGTTGACAGCCAATCAGATCGCAGGCTCGAGATCGGGAGGATTCGCTGATTCTCTGCGGCCATATTTGTATATCTGAGAAATGTTTACATTTCTCAGGAACTACTGAACTGAATTACACCATTTAGCAAAATGATTGTACTCTGGACCAAGAGCTACCTTTCTGCCAAATTTGGTGTAATTCCGTTAAGCAGCTCGGGCTGTAGCTGCGTCAACAGTTTCATATGAAAATTAACATGGAGAAAAAACGTTTTGGGACCACCCTTTTTTCTCGGCCCCCGCTTGACGAATCACTTCAAAATTTTCAACAAAGCAGCTGACTTGACCGCCCCATTAATTTTGAAAATTTCACAAAGATTCGTTAAACGACGCCAAAGATATTGGCAAATCAAAAGACGCTTTTCCTATGGAAACTAGGTCCTAACTATAACTACCTACTGGCAACTGCCAGTAGGTAATATATATATTACGGAGACGGTCGAAACGTGTCACCACAAGCCTCAATAAACTGTTGAAGTGAACCCAAGCGTGTTGGGACCTGTTTATTGATTTGGAACGGGTATGCTGAATGAAATATATATATATATATATATATATATTTTCACTGTAGTCCTGCAAATCACCCGACTTAATCCACTCCGCGGGATCGGTGCAAAGGCAGGGGGCGCAGGGCCCCCTTAAATTTCAAACACAGTCTCGCAATGCTGCAGGAAAGAGGCCGCACTCCAAAGTGGTTTTTCCAAAATTTATTCCAGAATAAATTTTGTTTTGGAAATACCAATTTGGATTGCGGCCTCTTTCTTCCAGCATTGCGAGAACGAGTTTGATATATATATATATATGTATATATATATATCTATCTATATATATAAAGCATTTTTTGACTTGCCTATAACTTTGGCGTCCTTTGACCAATCTTCTCCCAAAAAAGTGTCAAGGTAGGTTCTGGTTGTCATGGAAAGTTTGGGGGTGATCCTTGTAGAGGGGACTATGGGGAGCGGAATAAGGTTGCGTTTGTAATGTTAATTCCTATAGGAACCTTTAGCCACACCTACAGCCCGATCCGCTGAATTGACTTACACCAAATTTGGCAGGGAGGTAGATGTCGGTTCAAGGAAGTGCCTTTTGCTTATTTGGTGTAAATCTGTTCAGTAGTTTTTGAGAAATTTAAGCCGAAAATGATAGTGATATCTCTGGTCGCGGATATTTCGCAGTGGTTTTGCGATTACTCATGATTGCTCGCAAATGCATACGCCAACGGGAATGCTCTGATTGGCTGGACGCAACCTGAACAGAAAGTTGTGGTTGCCATTTTATTGCTCGGGAACGGTTCCCGGGGCTGAAAATTTCTCAAAAAGCCAACATAAGGGGTCAAAGTAGAGGTACTCTGACCCCATGTTTGAGAAATGGGGGTGTTAGTGAAACAAGTTATGTGTCCAAAATAGATTTTTTTTTATCGTATGCATTATTCGCACTGACGTTGCGACGGCCAGCGCGCCCCCAGTGTATCATCGCAGGGACATCGTGACTATCAGCGTCGTCGCGAATATTGGTGGAAATATAAAAAAAATATATCAGTTAATCATTAATACGCATTGTTATAGAGATATTGAGATTTTGATGAATGTTTTTATAGAGTTATTTATATAGTGAGTTATCTACTGTGATGGTTAGAATTAATTATATAGTTATAATTTTTGGATGTGCTGGTGGCTATTGAATTCCTGCTTTTGCTTTCGCGACGTGGCCGGGGGATCGCGATTACCGATGTCACTGTGATCTCCGGCCTCACCGTGCAAATATAAAATAGCTTTTAGAGATGGTTTTTATAGAAACTATCTAGAAAAACATGAGTTTGAAGTGTACAGTAATAAACCCCTAGTGTGTAAAATACTGTAATATGTGTGCATATATGTGTTTTCACTTTATGGAAAAGGCGCAACTGTCGCGGTTAACGACGTCATCGCGACGTCCCAAATAACCGCGAAAACAGAACATAGGTCTGAAAGATGGTTTTTAAAGAAACTTAGTACAAAACTGTGAGTTTAAACATGCTTTGAAAGAAGTATGTATATAGTAATATGTGTAGTGCAATGTTCGCAATGGATTTTTTACATATTATTTTTGGATGTGTTGGTGGTCTTTGAATGTCTGCTCTTGTTTTCAGTTTTCGCGACGTATTCACGAAAATTGTCAAAAACACAAAAAAAAAACCTTTAAAAAAAAACTTCAGAATATTTCGGGTACTAGGGTGGCTCTGACAAGAGCCGTTGCATTGGTTGTGTATATGGCTGCTACATATAAGACCGGATGCAGAGTTTCAGGTTACTTAGAAACACCCTGTTGCCTTCATCTGTAAAGTGCACTCCATCATTTCCATAAATTCCATGCATGTCAAAATGCAGATTGTTGTTATAGGTACAGCCCATGGAATGCTCTCTGAGGAATGCAGAAACAGTTTTATTAACATGTTTCCTGGCTTTGTCAATTTGTGGAAAGAATTAATTGGACCACTTCCATTTCTGTCTTTGGCATATGTTAGAGTATACCAAGACAGTGTGAGGGAAAAGCATCATCAATTCAGCAAAGGTATCCTTCATTAGGATTTCCAGTCCTACTCCAGTTAATGTGCCTAGGTCATTGCCACCAAAGTGCACAATCATCAGGAAGGTTACAGGGACGTTATAGTTAGGAATTAGCATTTAAAAAAACCTTAGAAATTCACTGAAAAATCAAAGGTTACAGGGAAGTTAAAGTTGAGCTCAGATTTCACACGCACAAAACCAGAGAAATTCAGCCGTTATAGTTAGATGAGCTAATTATAACTCGTGCCCCCGCAATGCACTGCATATGACCTCACATATATCATCATTCATGACATGGTCAGTGACATCACTCATGACATCACTGATGACATCTCAAATGACATCATCCACAGATTCTCTGACGCACCCACTCACACCCCAATATAACCTTTCATATACCCATTCCAACTTCTACAGTAGCATTCTTAAAATCATTGACACACCCATACCAGTACTTCCACACCCACTCACTGATTCATAGGTCTACACACACATCCACTCATTTACCAATACAGCCACTCATACACCAACTCACTTACTAATGCATCCACTGATATATCCACTCATACACCCATACAGCCACTCACACACAGTCACTCATAGAGCTACTCACTCACCTATAGTCAATCACACAGCCAATTACTCACCTGTACAGTTATACACACCCACTCATTTATTCATACAGATACTAACACATACTCACTCACCTATATAGTCACTAACACAAGCACACACTCACTCATACAGCCACTCTCACAATCACTCAGTCACACATACAGTCACTCATATACTCCAACACTCACCTCTACTGCCTTTCACATATGCAGTTAATCACACATATACCACTGACGCATCCATTCACTCACCGACACAGCCATACACACACTCACTAACCCATAGAGCCACTGACTCATCCATACAGGCAGTTACACACCCCCTCACCCGCCCACACAGACATTGAGACACCCATGCACGTGCTCAGACAACCAATCACTCACCCATACAGAAACTCACATACCCACTCACACACCTATACAACCAGACACCAACAGACAGATACAGACATTCACACAACACGTGACTCACCCATACATTCACTGAGACACCTAATTATTCACTAATAAAGCTACGCACCCACTGAATCATGACAACCTCGTGTCGACTAACACAATACACCGGTGGCCAAATTCCCATACCAGGAAATCACGGAGCACTCTGCGGTTTCCTGGTATGGGAATTTGGTGGTTAATGTTTTCGTGACGGCCGCACCTGCCCAAAAGTTGTTCGGCAGCGTTTGTGGCATTTGGTGAAACGTTTGGTGGATGTCTGCCAGAACCGCCGCAGAACACCAGTGTATTGTGTTCATCGACACAAGGTAGTCATTACTATAAGGAAGCAAGTTACTAAACAAAGCACCTACAGAAACTTGCCTGTTGTTGGTCAGAGCACAGTAGGGCAATGGACTAAGTCTTCAATGTGCCACATTGGTGAGTGAAATATCGGACAAGTAATTGGATATATTGATGCCCTAAATAACTTGTTTCTACTAAGTGACTATTGTTACTGAAGTGAGATTTACGAGTATTAAGACACACTCACTGAGAGATTATGAATGAACTATGCATGTCAAAATGGCGGACTGAGTAAATGGATAACATTGAGCATAATGCAGTCCGTTTTCTCTTACAGCACATTTTCCTGTCCAATGAAGAAGAGACAGGAGTGTTTTAAATGTGGTGAAATGGTTAATGGGAACACTATGGCATTGAGAAAGGCATAATTTCTGAAACACGTCTGCCAAATTAAAGTGAAGACTGTGAACCGCAGGGTGCTCCGTGATTTCCTGGTATAGGAATTTGGTGGTTAATGTTTTCGTGATGGTCGCAGCCACAACCGAGGCATCTGCTCGCAAGTAAATATATACACACACACATACGTACTACTGGCGGTCGGCAGTAGGTAGTTATAGTTAGGATGATGCTTTTTGTTTTTTTGTTATCTGGTGTAAACCCGTTCAGTAGTTTTAGAGTTATTAAAAGAAAAACAAATCTGAATATCTAGAGGCGCAAACCTTTGCAAATCCACTGTGCTGCTTCGCAAATCCACGGGCCAACAGCAATGCTGTGATTGGCTGTCCGCAACTTGTGTAGAAAGGTGTATCCGCCATTTTACCAACAGGGACACGATCCTGGAGGATGAAAATATGGTTTGGAAATTGAAGAAGCGGTAAGAGGCCAGGGTACCCTGAACCCATGGGAGCATTGTAGGGGGTCCCTGAGGGACCCCTTAGGAGTATCAAAATGCCCCAAACCATTTTGTTTTCATGAGCAGGGAGTCGCAGACCTGTCGCAACGCTCAGCGCACCCAGTGTATCGTCATGGCGGATTTGTGAACTCTGCCAATTAAAAAAAATATATATATTCATTCACACACTAACTCACACACTAATACACCCACTGAAATACCCACTCAGCCATGTACGCACCCATTCAGACACTTAGGCATACACTGAGAGATTCAGTCACTCATGTACCCACCCACAGATATACTCAGACACTCATGCACCCACTCACAAACCCACTGAGAGACTCACACACCCACTCACAGACCCACTCAGACACTGACCCACCCACACACATATCCAGTCAAAGAATAATGCACCCACTCACAGTCCCAGGCACTAATGCACCCACTCACAGACCCACTCAGGCACTCATGAACCAATTCACAGACCCACTCAGACACTCATGCACCAACAGACCCATTCATACACTGACGCTCCCACTCAGACTAATTCACACACTAATACACCCACTGATTGTCAGGGACTGTCCCGGACTATGTCGGGAACAAAGTCAGGGACTTGAGCAGGGACTGGGTACTGGGTAGAAAACGTACCATGCACAGAAATAGCACAGCGCTGCCCAGGATCACACAGGGAGTCAGAGGAGAAAAAGGGATCCAAAGGGGAAGCCTGTACAAGATGGCTAAGACTCAGAAAGGAAGGGCACTCACAAGGCAATTTAGCATTCAGACTAACTACATCCAGGACGGACGTGCAAGACATATATATAATACAACATTAACAATAAAGGGAATGTGGGGTAAAGCACGCAAGAGCTCCACAAAGTAAGACTGAAGCTCAGTAAGTTCCTCACCCACAATTGCTGTTACAGATGCTGACTGAAAATACCCACATATAGGATATGTATGCAAAGGCAGGGTCTGTGGAGCTTATACCTATGGTGATGTTATAACAGTAACTCAAAGACAATACTCACAGTGAACAAGAAACCACCTAGGTAGTCAGCTGTGCCCACGGATCCTGGCGATCAAACAGGAACACTCAAAGCAATAACAGCAAAGGAGTAGAACTAAACACAAGCACAATAGACAAGGAGCTAGCAAGGAGGAGTGCTTAACAGGAAAGGAAGGAAATCACAAGGCTAACACTTGGCGAAAAGCAGGTAACAAACATACAAGGTAACAGAAGCAAGACAGCAGAAATAGAAAGACAGCAAACTAGAACTGGAACCAAGGAAATGGAAAGAAAGGCAGGGACTGGAAAAGGATATACAGAAGGGGAGGCTACAAGGGTATACTAGAATAGTGCAGGTTCAGGAATCAAGAAAACAAAGTAGCATAGAAGGCAGTGCTGGGGCAGGAACAAGAATTGAGCAAAAGCTCAGGAGTCAAAGTAGCACTGCAGGTAGTGCTAGTTCAGGAGAAGGGAAACTGCTGCAGGTCAGGAACATGGAATGCTAAGGCTCAGGAGTCAAGGTAGCACTGCAGGCAGTGCTGGTTCACGAACAGGGAATTACTAAAGCTTCAGGAGTCAAGGTAGCACTGCAGGCAGTGCTAGTTCAGGAACAGAGAATTACTAAAGCTTCAGGAGTCAAGGTAGCACTGCAGGCAGTACTGGTTCAAGGAAACAGGAAATAGCTACAGCTCAGGAAACAAGGAGTCAAGAGAGCACTGCAAGAAGTGCAAATCAGGAACAAGAAATAGCTGAAGCCCAGGAACAGGAACAAAGAATAACTATAGCTCAGGAACTCAGGAAACAAGGTAGCTATAGCTCAGGAACCAAGGTAGCACTGCAGGCAGTGCTAATTCAGGCACAAGGAATAGCTATGGCTCAGGAACCAAGGTAGCACTGCAGGCAGTGCTAATTCAAGCACAAGGAATAGCTATAGCTCAGGAATCAAGGAACAAGGATTAACTATAGCTCAGGAATCAAGGAATATCAAACAGCTCAGGAGACAAGGATCGGTCTCACCGGAATACAGCTACAATGACCAACCCTGGACTAAGAGGAGCTGGGGCTTAAAAGAGCTCACAGTAATCACATGCATCAGGTGTGAGCAGGCTAGCAGCAGCCAGCCAGAGGTGAGCTGAATTCCTCCACCCATCCTTGGCCTGCAGGGGTGGAGACAAAGCAGTGAGCAGGGGATTATAGGTAATGGAGTTTCCAGCATGAGCAGACTGGCTTCCACAAAACCCGGCATGGATTGGGAATGGATGTCAATTCCTAAATGATGTCCAAATGCCTGGAAGTCAGGATATGCATACAGGGGAGTGTCTGGAAGCATATTAGAATACTGGAAAGCCCCACAATTCGGCCCCCTGGTGTTGGGAACGAGAGCACAGGGAGTGAATCATGACACTGATAGACCCACTCAGACACTTACGCACCCACTCAGATACTTATGCATACACTGAGAGATCCACTCACTCATGCACCCACTCACAAACCCACTCAGACACTCACACACCCACTCACAGACCCACTCAGACACTGACACACCCACACACATATCCAGTCAAAGAATAATGCACCCACTCACAGTTCCAGTCAGACACTAATACACCCACTCACAGACCCACTCAGGCACTCATGAACCCACTCACAGACCCACTCAGACACTCATGCACCAACAGATCCACTAAGACACAGATGTTCCCACTCACAGACCCACTAAAACACCAGCCCACCCACTTACTTACTCAGAGACTCATGCATCCTATCAGAGACCAACTCATACACTCACAGACCCACTCAGACACTGACACACCCACTCAAACCCTCACACACTCACTCAGACCCACCCAGACACTCACGCACCCACTCACAGACCTACTCAGACACTCTTGCACCCACTCAGTTTCACTCAGACCCTTATGCACACACTCACAGACCCACTTAGACACTCACACACCCACTCACAGACATATTCAGACACTCATGCACCCACTCACAGACCCACTCAGAGACTCATGCACCCACTCACAGACCCACTCAGACACTCATTCAGAGACCCACTCACAGACCCACAAAGAGACTCATACACCCACTCACAGACCCACTACCTTACGTACCCACTCATAGACCCACTCAGACACATGTTCTGATTAACAAACCTACTCAGAGACTCACACACCCACTGTCAGACCCAGATACTCACGCACCCACTTACACACCCAGACACTCATGCCCCATCAGAGTTCCACTCAAATACTCATGTACCCACTCACAGACCCACTGAAACACTAACGCATCCTCTCACAGACTCACTCCTTTTTTTTTTTAAACAAACTTTATTGCCTTTTACATGTTGCATAGTAAATCCGCTGATCGCCGCACCAGTGAATACAAAGCATGATCATTCTAATGCATTACATTGCATATCCTGTCTGATCTTACAGTCATGAGTCCTGATTTTATCAGTCGCATTCTCGGTCTGGTAAGGCTTCTGCATACAATTTTGATGGTTCCCCCTCCCTCCTCCCCTTCCCCAACATCTGACTGATCCCCCTCCCCACTCCCCTTCCCGCCCTGCACTGCTGTCTCCCCACTGCCTCTATTGAGCCCAGCTAGGCGCCTCCCCTGTACTTGAGATGTGTGTGATGGTGTTTTGCCAGAGCCTCCATGTCGTATCCCTGCCCTCTCCTATGTAGTTCTATTATATATCCCTATTGCTCGGGATCTGTAGTGCTACTCCGTCCTAACCTGGCCCCTGGGGGTTCTCTATTTGTGGTGGTCTCTCTGGGGTGGAAGCTTCAGATTCTCTGTCATCTCTCTTTAGGTCTTCCACCAACCCTTCCCACGCCTGAGCTCTTTCCAGCTTGCCCACTCCCCGTCTCGCATTTCTAAGCAGAACCCTGCCCTCGCAGCCAGCCCATTTCGCCAGCTCTCGTTTCCATCTGTGCACATTAGGGCCTTCCGGCTTCTTCCAGCTACTAGTAATTTCTCGTTTCGCGAGTATAAAGGCAAGGTCTTGGAACCTGTCTGTGGTCCTGGTTTTGGCAGTGTGTGGGAACAGGTTGAGCAATACTTGGGCTGGTGTGCAGGGGACCACCCTCTCCGTTATTCTAGCTGTCTCCCGTGTGATTTCCTGCCAGTACTGCGTTAAGGAGGTGCAATTCCACATCATGTGAATAAAAGTCGCCCCTTGTGTATTGCATCTCGGGCATCTAGCGTCTGCACCCTCGAAATAGCGGTTGATACGCACTGGGGTTAGATATGCTTGGTGAAGCATATAGAAACCGATCAAGCTAAAACGGGCGTTTCGTGATTCTTTGGCAGTCTGTTCTAAAATATTGTCCCAGTCCTTGTCTTCTAGCGGTCTGTCGATGTCTTCCCCCCATTTGTGCCTCAACCGGTCCAGCAGTTGTATGGAGTCTCGCCCTATAGCTCTGTAGAGGCATGCAACAGCTTTGATAGATCCCCCAGCCAGACTTATGTATTCGCAGGTGGCGTGTTGCGGCGGTTCAGTCGTACCCGTTCCCCAGTGTCGCCTCATGGCCCCCGTGACTGCCCCGTAGAGCAGGAAGTGCCCCTGTGGTATTTCCCAGTCAGCGCTGAAGTCCTCAAAGGAGAGAAGCTCCCCGTCCCGGAAGAGATCTCCTACTTTCGTGGCTCCTGCTTGTACCCAATTGTCTATTCCCCGCCATTGTCCTCCGTGGGGAAGGGCCCCCAACAGCGACATCGCCATTTCTGGCGAATATGGGCGTTTTGTTCTAGTTTTCTGCAGGCATCGGCCCCAGCAGCGACGTATCACTCTATGTTCGTTGCTGCGGACCTGCTGAGGCTTGGCAGTCCCGAGCAGGGTGCGGAACACACTGGCTTTATCCGGGGTGAAAGGTGGCACCCCCCTGTCCGGCTCCCTGCTCCCAGCCACCCACTGCATGAACCTCTGCAGCTGTCCAGCCAAATAGTAGGCCTCCATATCGGGCACAGCCAAACCCCCCCCCCCCAACCTAGGCCGTTTTAGAGTGTTAAGGGTTACTCGTCTGCGTCCTGTCCCCCATATGAACGCCGACAGGCAGGAGTCCAGCTCCCGGAACCATGCCGCTGGTATCCACACTGGAAGCGTGACAAAGAAGTACAGCAGTCGGGGGAGAGCCACCATTTTAAGTAGGGAGATTCGACCCATTGCTGAGAGGGGAAGCTTTCCCCAGAATGCCATAGTGTCCTTGAGCGAGAGCAGCGCCCTCTCTATGTTACCTTCCTTCACATCCTCCATGGTGTGGAAGATGTGCACTCGCAAATATCGGAAACAGCGGGGTTCCCATCGCAGATCGCCTAAGTTCCCAGTGGCTGCAGGTCCCTCACCAAGGGGAATAATCTTGACTTCTGCCAATTCACGCGCAGGCCCGACAACGACCCAAATCGTTCCATCATAGCCTTTGCTCTTGGCAGTTCTTCCCCCGCGTCATTTAGGAATAGTAGAAGGTCATCCGCGTATAACGTTATTTGGTGCCTCTGCTCCCCCAACTGGAACCCTCGGTAAGCCCCTTCAGGTCGCGCTACGCAAGCTAATGGCTCCACACCCAGGGCGAATAGTAGTGGGGAGAGGGGACACCCCTGGCGCGTACCCCTCTCCACCTGGTATTGCTCTGATATTGTGCACCCCGTGCGGACCCTCGCCACCGGATCAGTATATAATAGCCTCACCCAGCGCAGGAACCCCGGTCCAAGGCCCATTTTGGTCAACACGGCATATAGGAACCCCCATTCCAGGCTATCAAATGCCTTTTCCATGTCGATGGCGAACACCGCCCCCCCCCGGTCCACTGACGCCCCAAGTTCGACAATGGACAGCAATTGACGTATATTCAGAGTAGTGTTCCGGCGGGGAATGAAGCCTGCCTGGTCCTGGTGCACCAGAAACATCATGTATGGGAGCAACCATGTTGCCAGCACCTTACTTAAAATTTTAAAGTCGAGATTCAGCATCGACAAGGGTCTATACGCTGCGCACTCCAATGGGGACTTATCGGGCTTCAACAGCGGGATCACCACCGCCTCTCTAGTGGTGCCCGGTAAGTGGCCCTTCTCCCTTGCCTCCGCATACATCTCCGCCAATTTGGGGGACAGTTCTCCCACGTATGACGCGTAGAATTCCTTGGGGAGCCCATCTGTACCCAGTGTTTTCCCCCGCGCCAGTTCCTTAATAGCTACCTGAATTTTGCGTTCTGAGATTTCAGCTCCTAAGTGCTCTGCGACCTCTTCAGTTAGAGTATGTAACGGGAGGTCTGCCAGGTATTCCTCTATTTCCCCTTCCCCCCGGGGTCCTGAACTCTTATAAAGTCGCTCATAATAGCTGCGGAACCTATTATTGATGTCGTCCTGTCGGTATAAAAGGTGCCCCTCTGAGTCCGCTAATTCTATGATCGTATTCCCCCTGCGGGTGGGATTAGCGAGCCATGCCAGCAATCTACCCGCCCTGTCTCGCTCAGCATGGGTCCTGTCCATGTATGCTTGAAAGTCAAAGCATCGTAGTCTCTCTTCCTGCACAGCCACCTCCTCCTTCGCCTCAAGTAACTCCTGGCTGAGTTCTGGATGGTTCGGGCGTTGGCGTTCTACTTCCCTCAGTACTCGATCGGCCCGTTCCACGTCAGTTAGTAATGTACGTCGTACCCCTATTGACAGCGCCATGCAACGCCCCCTAATTACCGCCTTAAAGGCCTCCCATTCTGTCACCCTGGAGTCTGTGGATTGTGCATTGTCTACAAAATATGTGATGATTTGTTCCCTGATCTCATGGTGGAACACTTGGTCTTCTAGTGCCTCAGGCTTGAGGCGCCAGGTGGGGATGGGCTGCTGCTGGGTTCCCCACTGAAGCCGAGCCAATAGGGTGTTGTGGTCCGACACCGTTCGAGTGAGGTATTCCGTGCTGTGGAGTCGTGCGTGCATGTCCGGGGAGCATAAAAAGGTGTCCAGTCGGACGTGTAAGTCATGTACATGAGAAAGATGAGAATACTCCCTATCTAGTGGGTGCGTGCGTCGCCATGTGTCCACCAACCCCCAATGAGCCTGCAAATCCCTGAACGTCCTGGCTATCCTATGTGCTGGGGCATCCCGAAGTGGTGGGTGGGACCGGTCCAGGGCCGGATCTGCAATGCAATTAAAATCTCCCCCCATGATAATTGACCCCGTCATGTATGGCGCCAGAGACCCAGATAATTGCTCAAAGAATGCTCCTTGGTCTGTATTCGGCCCGTAAATATTTATCAGCGTGACATCTTGCCCGTCTAGTCGCCCTGTAACTACCACATATCGGCCCTCTGGATCCGCTTTATGGCCTGTGTGCTGGAAGGGGACGCCCGCCCTGATCCATATCAGGACCCCTCTGGCGAATGCCGAGACCGTAGTATAATATGCCTGGCCTCTCCCATCTACGGTGTAGTGCCGCCCCCTTGGAGGCCAATGTGTGCGTTTCCTGCAGCATTGCTATGTGAATCCCTCGCCTGTTCAGATGTGAGAAGATTTTGTAGCGTTTATGCATAGAGTGCATCCCCTGGACATTCCAGGAGAGGAGGCTATACTCCCTCTGATTGGGCATTACAGATTAGCCTCTCTATCTCCGTCTGGCCCCCTCGGCACCGCCCAACTCCCGGCGCCCTGTATCGCATAATGGGAACCTCCGCGCAGTGGCTCTTATACCCAAGTGAGTATAGACAGCAGTGCCCCCAACTTAAAACAATAGAACTTTCCCAACTCCCCCTCCCCAGGACAAGTGAGAAACTCTCTCCCATCCAAACTAAGCACTCTAGTGCTAACACAACAATTGTCCATAGTTTGGGTAGCGGTGAGGCCAGTGTCCACCCAGAGGAAAACCGTATCCCCGCCCCCCCGGATCTCCCCCACCCAGTGCATACTACATTTCTTATTCAATGCCCCATGTCGGGGCCCCTTCCTCCTCGCGCTTGTACCCTCCCGGTGTACTGTGGACTCCCTTCCATCATTCACCCTTGTATACTTGCGTGCCCTGAGAGCCTTCAGGCAATATCATCCGCCAGTCTGGGAGTTAGTTCAGGGAGGGTCAGACTGGTTTCGCCCAGTGTGCTGGAGCTAGTGTCCGAGTCCGAGTCTCTCGGGTCTTCCCCCGACATTGAAGATACGCTCTTCGTCCCCTGCGTGCTCATAGAGGCCACTGCTGCCACAGCATTCTCTCTGTCTCTCTTCCACTGTGGGGAGGTTCCTGGGTTTTCCTCCTCCTCGTGTAGCACTTGAGTTATCCCGACCTGAAGGCTCACGTCTTTCTTCTGATTTATCCTGTGGTGCTTGCACCTCAACCCAGTCCCACACATCCTGTGGAGTGTTGAAGAACTTGGTTACTCCTGCAGACATCATCCGGAGCTTGGCCGGAAATATCACGGAGTATTGTACCCCCATTTGTCGCAATTTCCGTTTGACTGCTGTGTAGGACGCTCTTTGCTTTTGTACCTCCCTTGAAAAGTCCGGGAAAATTCGTACAGTGCTGTTGTCAATTCGGAGTTGACCTTTGACTCGGGCTCGGCTCAGTACATGGTCTCTATCTTTGTAGAAGAGTAGTCGGGCCACCACTGGTCTCGGAGGCCGGCCAGGCGGGGGTGCCCTAGCTGGGACTCTGTGTGCCCGCTCCATGGCAAAGTATGGTGATAGGCCTTCCTCCGCTACCTCTGTTCGGAGCCAGTTTTCCAAGTAAGCTACCATGTCATTTCCTTCAATTTTCTCTGGCAGGCCTATAATTCGTAGGTTATTGCGTCTCGCTCTATTTTCAGCGTCTTCCGCTCTGAGTTCTAGCACTTGGATTCTCCTCTTTATCTCAGCAAATCTCAGAGCAGACGCAGTCACCTGAGGCTTCAGCTCATGGATCTCCTCTTCTGTTGCAGTGACCCGGTCTGCCAGTTTCCTGTGATCCGCCCTGAGTAAGCCCAGGTCCTCTCGCAGTATATCTATTTTTGTTTCCACTGCCGTTCTCGACAGCTCTATTGCCTTCAGGATATCGTAGAGGGATGGGTCCTCTTGGGTCTCCTTCTTATCCATGCGTGCTCCTGTTCTCGGGTGGGCTTCCCCCGAGTCCTCTCCTGCCGACTCCTGTTGCTGCTCAGTGTCCTTCCTCTTAGATACTCTCCCCATGGTGTTAATGGCTCACGGCTTGGAGCTCCCCCTTTGTCCGCGTCAGCGCCCGGGTCTCCGCTTTCCCACTGGTGCTGGATAACACTTATAGCCTTTCCTCTGCCGTTTGGGCCTTTCTGCTGTCTGCCCTGTGTTGCCTTCCTTGCTCTGGTGGGTTTTTTCTTGGAGAGCCCTCCTTATCCGCGTTGATGTCCGGGGCACTGGTCTCCGCTTTTTTTCACTTGTGCTGGGTATCGCTTACAGCCTTTTGTCCGCTGTATGGGCCTTCTCCCGTCTCTTCCCTTCCGTATCCCGGTGGCACCAGTCAGCGTCCTTCAGTTCTTCCTCCGTAGTTGCACTCCACATGCGCTCCTTCATTAGCAGCGTTTGTCTGCCTCCTGGTGGTGCGTATCCTCCAATTTTGGTCCTTAGAATGGCACGTCTGTTTCTGTTGTCGCTGGTCAATTCCCTGCTCTGATCAGGCGTCCATTGTCCCTGCGCGTTTCCACGGCCTGCTATATTTATTCTTCCCTACGCCGCACTGTAGACCTGCTCCGGCGCCCCCCCCGCCGCGCGGGAGCGCTGAAGGAGAGCCCGGCTGGAACCAGCTGCCCGCTGCTTGTGTCGGCGCTGCTTACTTGGGTGGCGGTCTGCTCCTCGTCTAGGTTGGACTCCGGTGTGGGTGATTTGGCGTCGCTGCTCCTATTCTTTGTGGCAGACGTGCCTTCGGGGTCTATTAGTTGGGTAGGTCTTCCCTCTCCGCAGTTGCACCTGGGCCCTTGAGTACTCGGCAGGCCTATATAGCTTTCCGCTCCGGTAGTATTTTGGCCTGCAATATCTGCCCTGTTGCCTCAGCCGCCCGTCCGCCGGCGTTCCCTATGTAGCCACTGGCCTCAGTTGCCCGGGGCCTCCTTATCGACCGTCGAGCCCCCTCTCCAGTGCTCACGCAGGGGTGTGTTCCTTTTGGTTTACCGCAGGGTGCTCCCAGCAGAAGTAGGGGGATTCCCTATGCTCCATCTCCCTCTTCGTTTACTGTCTTGTCCCGCCGGAAGGCTTCGCTCCCTCTGGCCCTCCGCCCGGTGACTCGCTGGATTCCTTGTATGGCGGTTGGGGGCTTTCAAGTATGTGCCGACCTCCTTCTCTCCCCCCGGTAGGGTCAGAAGTCCTGGGGAGAGTCGCCCAATGCGTGAGTAATATTATTTCCAGGGAGGCCCCCGGTTCCCGTTCCGCCCTAGGCCACGGCCGTTGTGTTGCCCGGTTCGCCATCCGCTCTCCTGCTGCCTGTTCTGGGCCCCCTCTACATCAGTTGGAGGAGTTAGCAATGCCCCCGCGGTCGTTTGCGCACCACTTTCGCCCGTATCTCCCTCTGCTCAGGCTCGTCTCCGCTCCGGGCTTCGCAGGATGGCCCGGCCACCGCTTCCTTCCCTCTCAGCCTCCTTCTGTGGTCTCGCTGCTCGGCTCTAGGGTCACATAGGGGGGCCTACCTTCGGCGGTCTGCTTGGGACCGTAACCCAGCTATGTCCAGGCCTTCGCGCTCCGCTTACTGGCTCCAGCCCTCCCGTCACTAGGGCCTCGCTGCACAGTGCTGCGGGGCCGCCGCAGTGTCTCCGCAGCCGCTCCCGCGCAGTTTTTGCCCGTTCTGCGTACCTTGCTGGTGCGGGTAGTGAGGGTTTCTCCGTTTCTGCCCTCTGTTTGCCAGCAGCGGGTGTCCGCAACTCTCCCCGTGTCTGTGGCGTCCTCGACCCTCTCAGTTGCTGCCAGTCAACTCGCGGCCGCCATCTTGCCTGGCCTCGCGGTCTCTCCGCTAACGGCGGTTTTCGGTTCGATCTCGGCGGTTGCCGGTTTGTTCCCCCGCACCGCTTGATGCCCAGCGTTTCCGGGATCGGGGTGGATATCGCCTGTGTCTGGGGCCCCTCTATATCGGGCAGGATGGCACTGGATGGGGGATCACCGGCAGGAGCACAGGCTCAAGCCTCCGTCTCCATCGGCGTCTGGCCACGCCCCTCTCACAGACTCACTCTAACACTCATGCACACATTCACAGACCTACTCAGACACTCACTAACAGACCCACTCAGACTCACACACCGGCTCACAGACCCACTGAGTCACTCATGCACCCACTCACAGACCCACTCAGACACTGACACACCCACTTGCAGACGCACTCAGACTCAAGCACCCAATGACTGACCCACTCAGATGCTCACTCAGCCAATCACAGACTCACTCCAACACTCATTCACCCAGTCACGGGCTAATTCACACACTAATACACCCACTGACAGACCCACTCAGACACTTACGCACCCACTTACACACCCAGAGACTCATGCCCCATCAGAGTTCCACTCAGATACTCACATACCCACTCACAGACCCACTGAAACACTAACGCACCCTCTCACAGACTCACTCCAACACTCATGCACCCAGTCACAGACCGACTCAGACAATAATGCATCCATTCACAGACCCACTCAGACACTCATGCACCTAGTCACAGACCCATTCAGACACTAGCACACCCACTCGTAGACCCACTCACTCACGCACCCACTGACTGACCCACTCAGACGCTCACTCACCCACTCACAGACCCACTCAGACACTCATGCACCCACTTACACACCCAATCAGACACTCATGCACCCAGTCAGAGATCCATTCAGATACTGATGCACCCACTCACAGACACACTGAAACACAAACGCACCCACTTACAGACTCACTCCAACACTCATGCACCCAGTCACATATTGACTCAGACACTCATGCACCCATTCACAGACCCACTCAGACACTCATGCACCTAGTCACAGACCCACTCAGGCACTGACACACCCACTCATAGACCCACTAAAACATGAATGCACCCATTCACAGACATACTCAGACACTCACTAACAGACCCACTCAGACACACACCTGCTCACAGACCCACTGAGAGACTCATGCACCCACTCAGACACTAGCACACCTACTCATAGACCCACTCACTCACGCACCCACTGACTGACCCACTCAGACGCTCATTCACCCACTCACAGACCCACTCAGACACTCATGCACCCACTTACACACCCAAATCAGTCACTCATGCACCCAGTCAGAGATCCATTCAGATACTGATGCACCCACTCACAGACCCACTGAAACACTAACGTACCCACTTACAGACTCACTCCAACACTCACACTCCCACTGACAGACCCACTCAGATACTCGCTCACTCACCCACTCAGACCCTGATGTACCCACTCAGAGTGCCACTTGTACCCACTCAGACACTCATGCACCCACTCACATAGCCAATACAACACTCATGCACCCACTCAGACCCAATCAGACACTCATGCACCCGCTCACACACCCACTCAAGACACTCATGCACCCACTCACAGACCCACTCAGACACTCATGCACCCACTCAGACACTCATGTACACACTCACAGATCCACACTCACACACCTACTCACAGACCAATAGCATGACTCACACATCTACTTACAGACCCACTCAGACACTCACACACCCACACACCAACAAATACAGTCACTCACACACCCACTCTCCAAGGTTCAGGTTACAATTAGGGAATAAAATTAAAAACACCTTTGAAATTCACAAAAAAATCAATGGCTACAGCGAAGTTATAGTTAGGAAATAACATTAAAAAAACAGAAATTCACTGGAAAAAACAAAGGTTACAGGGACGTTATAGTTAGGAAATAGAATTTTAAAAAACATAAAAATTTGCTATAGTTAGGCTCAGATTTCACTCGTGCAAAACCAGTGAAATTAAGCAGTTATAGTTACTTGAGCTAACTATAATGTACGCCCCTGCAATGCACTGCTTATGACCTCACTTATTACATCACTTATGACATGGTCAGTGACATCACTGATGACATCTCAAATGACATCACTGATGACGTCATCGATAGAAGCACTCACACACACGCAACCACTCACACACACCCACTTATTCATCCAGAGCCACTCACACACCCAGTCACTCACACAGCCACTCAGCTAGTCACTTACCTATACACCTTCTCACACAGCCACTCACTCACCCATATAGTCACTCACTCAGCAAAACAGCTACTCATACCCCACTCACTCACCCATCTAGCCTCTAAAACACCCTCACACTCACCAATACAGCTACTCACTCACCCATACAGTGGCTCACACACCTCTCACTCCTCCATACATCCACTCACACATTCACTAACTCATCAATATAGCTACTCACACACCCAGTCACCCACCCATACAACCTCTCAACAGAGGCACTCACACACCCACACAGCCACTTACCCATTCGTACAAACATTCACTCGTCTACTCACTCACCCATAAAGCCACTCACAGTCACTCTTCAATACAGTCGCTCCCACACCCACTCAGTGAACCTAACACCAACTCAAACAGCCACCCACTCACCCATACATCTACTTACACACACAGTCACTCAAACATACAGTCACTCATACAGCCACTCATTCACCCATACAGGCACATACACACACATCCACCCACCCATACAGCCACTTACACAGTCACTCACTCACACCCACTCACTCACCAATACAGCTAGTCACACAGCCACTCACTCACCTGTACAGCTACTCACACCCCCTTATTCATCCATACAGCTACTCACACACATGTATTCACCTATACAGCCACTCACACATAGATCCAGTCACAGAAACACTCACATAATATATGTTAAAAAATTGAATCATACATTAGTAGTACACCAAGTACACTAATTTAACTTTTATAGAAGCTTAGTATATATGTTTAACACTCAAACGTTTAGAAAATTCAGTCACTGGATCAATCAATCAGGGGTTTATATAGCGTGGCAACTCACCAGCGAAGGTCTTAAGGCGCTTTGGGGGGGCTGCTGATCCGTCTGGGTGCAGGGGTTCAATCGAAGAGCCAGGTCTTGAGATCCTTCCTGAATTGGGCCAGTGACGGGGCTTGCCTGAGGGGGACTGGATGATGTCATCAGTGATATCATCAGTGATGACATCACTAATGACATCTCAAATTAAATCAGTGATGTCACTGACCATGTCATGAGAGATGTAATATATGAGGTCATAAGCAGTGCATTGCGGGGGCATAACTTATAGTTATCTCAGGTAACTATAACTGCTGAATTTCTCTGGTTTTTGTATGAGTGAAATCTGAGCCTAATTAAAACGTCCCTGTAACCTTTGTTTTTTTGAGTGAATTTCTTCGTTTTTTTAAATTCTAGTTCCTAATTATAACGCCCCTATAACATTTGTTTTTTTAGTGAATTTTGATTTTTTTTTTTTTGTATTTCCTAACTGTAACCTGTAACCTTTGAGAGTGGGTGTGTGGGTGGCTATATAGGACGGTGAGTGGGTATGTGAGTGGCTGTGTGAGTGGTTTTGTGGGTGTGTGCGTGGTTTTGTGGGTGTGTGATTGGCTGTATGAATCTGTGAGTGGGTGTGTGACTGCTGTATGGGTGTGTGAGTAGTTTTGAGGGTGTGTGCGAGTAGTTTTTAGGGTGTGTTAGTGAGTGGATTTGTGAGTTGGTGAGTGGGTGTCAGTGGCTGTATGGGTTTGTGACTATGTGTGACTGCTGTTTGAGCATGTGAGTGGGTGTGTGAGTAGTTATTTGGGTGTGTGAGTGGGTGTGTGAATGGCTGCATGGGTCTGTGAGTTACATACTACTAACGTGGATGGGGCGAGGCCAAACAGGTGATGCCACCAGGTGATTTTGCACTTTTGCATACTCTTAGTCATTTAAAGGGAGAACCATGGACTCTGCTCTCACCTGGAGAGGCCAAGAAAGAACCCACTTGTCACAGTCACTACAGATTGCGCTTTGATAGATCAACAATGCATTTACCTTCACCATGGATTTCAGATAGTTTATCAATGTGGAATTGTTGAGAAAACACACCTGCTTTGCCTTCGCCAAGCCCAGGAATTTAGGATAATTTGTCCTTTACAGAAGTGGAACTTAAACTGGCGCACTTGCTAAGTTTATATTTGTAAGTACTTCCCATTGAGGTTTAATTTCTGTGAAGTGAGCATCAGGGCCAGAAAGGATCCTCACCTGCCTGTTTATCCAACAAGAGTCCACAGTTTTACACAAACAGTCTACCCAACTGTACTTTCTTCTGGTTAATTAGTAAGTGCTACCTAGTTGGGTAAATGTCCAGTGCGTATTTCACACTACAGCTCCATAATGGACCACGAGGAATTGTTTCCAGCGACCTTGTGTGTGTTTTGGCAATGTGATTGTTCCTCGTGGGTCTTCATCCAGAATTCTGTGATAACATGAATACTCCTATAGAGAACACAACAAGACTACAAAGAGGTGAATCTCCACCAAACAAGGGTACTTCCTCTTAGCTATATGGAGCAAGTGCTTCTTTGTTTGGTGAAGATATCTTCATTTTCTTCGGTATGTAGAACGCGTCACCAAAATCACCAAAAGGCCTTTTGGTAAGCTGTCCATCATCCTGGCAAAAGGCAGGACGGGCCGGGGCCAAACGGGCAGAGCTTCCAGGTGATTTTGCACATTTGAATACTTTTAGCCATTTAAAGGGAGAACAATGGACTCTGCTCTCACTAGGGGAGGCCAAGAAAGAACCCAGTCATCACAGTCACTACAGACTCCGCTTCAATAGATCAACGATGCATTCACCTTCACCAAGTATTTCAGATAGTTTTTCAATGTGGAACTGCTGAAAAAACACACTTGTTTTGCCTTCGCAAAGCCCAGAAAGTTAGGATCATTTGTACTTTACAAGAGTGGAGCTTCAATGGGGGCTCCTGCTATGTTTGTAAGTACTTCCCATTGAGGTTTAATGTCTGTGAAATGAGCATCAGGGCCAGAACGGAACTTCACCTGCATTTTTATCCAATAAGAGTCCACAGTTTTGCACAAAATGTCTACCCAACTGGAGTAGGGGCCTTTTGTTAAGCTGTCCATCATACCGGCAAAAGGCGGGAAGACCTTTACATACGACTAAGTTGGCCGGGGTGGGGCCAAACAGGAGGAGCTTTCGGGTGCTTTGCACATTTGCTTACTCGCAGTAATTGAAAGGGAGAACTATAGACTCTGCTCACACCACGAGAGGCCAAGAAAGAACTCCCTCGTTTTAAAAGAGGGACGGTGCGCCCCTCTCCCGGGCCAATTTTGGTCTCGAGACACCATCTCTCGGGGCCTTGCCAATTATTAGAAAGGGCAGGGGCCACACAGCCCCCTCCTGGGCCAATTTTGGCCCGGGGGACCCTACCCCCGGGGCCAAGCCAAAATTCAATGGGGGAGGGGTCCTTGTTGCCTCCTTCACTGTGCCAATTTCGGCCCCGGGGACCCCATCCCCAGGGGCCAGGCCAAAATTCAGTGGGGGAGGGTTACCGTGTGCCCCCCCTCCCCGGGTAGATTTTGGCCCCGGGATCCCATGCCCCCCCTCCTAAGGCCAATTTCATCCCTGTGGACTCCATCTCCGGGGCCCGGCCTCTTACTCCTGGGTGCCCTGGAGCCAACCCACGGCACCCAGTGTACTACGCTGGGGACCGCGGGGGAGCCTCAATGCTTTCAGGTGATTTGCACATTTGCATACTCATAGTAATTTAAAGGTAGAACTATGGACACTGCTCACACCAGGAGGCCAAGAAAGAACTCCCTCGTTTTAAAAGAGGTAAGGTGGGCCCCCCTCCCGGGCTGATTTTGGCCCCGGGACCCCATCTTCCGGGGCCTGGCCAATTATTAGAAAGGGTGGGGGGCCACGCAGCCCCCTCCCGGGCCAATTTTGGCCTTGGTGACCCTACCCCCGGGGCCAGGACAAAATTCAATGGGGGAGGGGGGCCGCATGGCCCCGCCTCCCCGGGCAGATTTCGGACCCCATCCCATGGGGCCAGGCCAAAATTCAAAGGGGAGGTGGCCGTGTGGCCTCCCTCCCCGGGCAGAATTTGGACCTGGGACCCCATCCCCTGGGGCCAAGCCAAAATTCAATGGGGGAAGGGGGCCGCATGGCCCCCCCAGGCTGATTTCGTCCCTGGGGACCCAATACCCGGCCTCTTGTTCCTGGGTGCCCAGGAGTCCACCCACAGCGCCCAGTGTGCTACGCTAGGGACCGCGGAGGAACCTCAATGCCCCAGTGGTCCCTGCTGGCTCCCCTCCTCTAGCAGGAGCCGGCATTGCTCCCACACGTAGAGCACAGCAAAAAATGCTGCTCCCTGCATGTAGGAACAATTCTGTCATCTGTTTTCCTCCCGCTTAACAGTAGGCAGGGAAACAAATGAAAACTCCACTTCAAGCGAGCGGGAGCAGTTTTATTATTATCTCTCGAGTGCAAGCAAACTGCTATCTCCTGAGGGTGGGCACCCTGGGAGATAGCAGGAGCCGGCCCTGGGGAGGGGGCGGTCCCCAGGGCCATTAATGGCTGCAGGAGGGGAGCCGCTTGGCACCCCTCCTTTAATGGGCACGGGCCGGCCCCAGGGAGGTGGTGGTCCCCAGGCTCCCTCAAGACCTTGGAATGGGGTCTGCGCGAGTCCCCTCCATTATAGTTCGAAAGCCCCAGGAAGGTGGTGGTCCCCGGGGCTCAATAGAGCCTTAGGAGTAGGGACCCGTGCGCCCCCTCCTTTTTTACCACATACTCCTGGGACCTGGCCCATCCAAGGGCTATATTACGAACAAGAGCGGTAGACAGCGCTTCCTTTTTTTGATATTTTCACAGAATTCACGAATACCCCATGGTTTTTGGTGAAAATGTAAAACAAAATGCATTTTTGCCCTGGGGTTGTCTCAGGGGGACTCCAGCACCAAGGTTAGGGGGTCAGGGTATTCCTACCCTGCCCCCTTTTCTTTTTTTTTAAATGGCTGCCAACACTTCCTGGTTGAAGTGTTGGCAGCTAATCAGATCGCAGCACAAGATTGGGAGAATTTGCGAAGTCTTCGCGACAATAGATATACAAATTTGGATTTTCTTTAATATCTCCAAAACTACTCAACGTACCTCAGACACTGTCTAAAAGCTTTTCCTACGAGAAGGAGGGCACCAAGGTATATAAATTGGACCTCAGACACCAACTCTTCAGTATACTTCTGGACCTGTGAATACTCTGCCAGCAAGGACAGATTTGCAGCTGAAAGGACATCCACTCTGCTGGACTACTGCTGTCTTGCTGAATTGCTGCCTTTCTGCCCTGCTGCCTCTTGCCTGGGGAAGAAGGACTGGACTTGCAACTTGAACCCAGGATCACCAGAGTGACTCCAAAGGGCTAGTTTGCTAATCTCCTGATCCGAGCCTCGGAGACATTGAAGGCTCCCTTCACCATTGACCCACATCTGAACTCAGGCTGAGTGAGGACCAACGGGCAGAGATACCAAGTATATAGCTCCTGCTACGGAAAAAAGCCAATTGCACTGGTTAGCATCAGCATAATTTTTTTTTAAAACACAATGACCAATCAATCAAACAACAAGTTCTTTGAAAGCTGCTTTGCTAAACATTTTTTTCTGGAATATTGCAGGTGCAAAATCTAAACTTATAGATAGAGCACTACTAGAAACTTGGGCTATATATGACATCATAGCACTGCAAGAGACCTGGCTGTCAGGTCCACTCCAACTGCCGGGTTACACATTACACCAGGTGGATGCCAAAAAAATACACCGATTTGGAAGGCCTAAAGGGGGACTATAGGTCTACATATCAAATGTCCTTAAGGTAGAATCAAAACAACTGTCTGGAACAACTACAAACATACAGATAATTAAACTTAACTTTGGCCGATATCATTGGACAAGGTCGATAATCCTGTTTAATATCTACGCCCATCCAAACGCCCAAGACAAATCTGCAACATTCAAAAAACTAATATATGAGATAGCCGAAGTAAGATACAACACTCCGACTTGGGAAATATTGATAACAGGCGACTTTAATACACATCTTATACACACACTAGACAATGATGACCAGCTAGCAGCTGAAAATGATATCTGGTCAGTAAATCACCAAGTAAGCCGTCCTTGGAAGAAAGCCAACCAAGTAGGTAAAGAACTGGTCACCACCCTTGAACATTTTGGTTTGAGAGTAGTCAATGGAAGAACGCGGGATGCTAATTCTCCAAATTGTACATATTACGGACCGACGTCAGGGTCAATAATTGACTACACGATTCTCTCGTTACCATTACTACAACAACTAAGAATGTTTAAAATCAAATGTTCCACTGACAGTGACCACTCAATCCAGCAAATAGCCATAAATATAAACCCAGACAGACATCAGTTAGCACCGATAGTCAGTGAGGGAAGCGAAGAAACAACACAAAAACGTCTGAACTGGTCATCTCATCTACTTCCAAAACTTGCAGATAAAGCAAAAATGATCTTGGAGGCCAGTATAGCGTCATCCTCAACGGTACTAAAAGCCTGGGTAGAATTTGTGACGCAGTTGTCAAAACCAACGTCCAATTCAACATCAAGAGGGTTCAAAAACTACGCACATTCATTAACGTGGAAAACTAGAGAATTAAAGAAAGAACTGAGAAGAGAGATGAGGAAGGCCAAAAAAATTGCAATACAAATGCCTACATGGAAAAAACTAAAACAATTGAAGAAGGAATATAAGAAACATGTCTGGCATAAAAGAGAAGAACGACAGAAGAGTTTTGGATCAAGCTACTCTACAACTGCAAACAATCAAATACCAAAGCCTTCTGGAAAATAATAAATGGCATAGGCAGGGAAGCAAAAGTAACAAACTCATCAAATGTCGCTGAAAAATATTGGGCAGCTTATCTGACAAAAATCTTTTCTAATGAAGAGCAGCATCAACTATACAAAACTAACAAAGTTATTGAGTCGGATATAATAAATAGCACTGAAACACTGTCCCGTCTTGAGTACCAAACTCTTTTAGACCATGTACCTTGTACTCAATTAAGAGTGGAAAAAGTGATCAAAGCTGGCAGAAATGACAGTGCCCCAGGCCCAAACGGTATTCCGCAAGCAATATACAAATGGGATCCAAAATATTGGACTAACCTGATAACGGCACTGTTTAAAGAAGTGGAAAATACGGGCATGGTTGCAGACAGCTGGAGGGAACAATAATAAACCCAATCTTTTACGGGGGCGACAGAACAAATTCTACGAACTACAGACTAATAGAGCTTATTGACTCAGAAGCTAAATACTATGCTTCATTGATACTGGAAGATTTAATTGAATGGTCAAACACCAAGAATCTCATTCCAGCCCAAGAGACGGGCTTCCGGAAAGGGTACGGAACCACAATTAACATGCTAACAGTAACATCAATTGCGGAGAAGTGCAAACGTTTAAAGAAAAAACTACAACTCTGCTTTATCGATCTGAAAGCAGCTTTTGATCGGGTGGACCGATCCCTCTTATGGGCAAAACTAAGATGATGGGGTATTCAAGAAAATCTTTTGAGAGCGATTTAAATGTTATATACTGACACATGGATTCAAATCAACGTGGCAGATGGCCCAAGAATATCCAGAAGAATACCCCCTGCAAAGGGTCTTAAGCAAGGGTATGTGCTTGCTCCACACCTGTTTATTCTCTTTATGGCCGATTTATCCACCCACCTTGATTGAGTAAACTTGCACGCTTCGAGACTAGGTCTACTATCCATATCTCATCTGTCATATGCTGATGATATTGTGTTGCTGAGTCACACTGAGGTGGGACTTCAAAGATTAATTAAGGAAACTGCGGCATTCACAAAAGTCAACAAATTGGAAATTATTATCACAAAGACAAAAACCATGTCAATAGGAAATAATTCCAATGTTCCATTGAAAATTAAACTAGGGAATGCAACCATAGAAGAAGTCAACCACTACAATTATCTAGGCTTCTACTTCGACAAGAACTTTAACTTTCAGACACACCAGCAGTATATGGTTAGAAAAAATAGCACCTTAATACATGCCTTTAGCGCACTTGTAAAGAAACTGGAAGGACCCTACTTTCAACCCTTGCTCACGGTCATCCATGCGAAACTGCTTCCCACGTTAACTTACGCGAGTACGGTGATGCATGGTAAAGATTCCAAAATGTTGGACAGATTACAAATAAACACGCACAAACGTGTTTTTGGTCTTCCTTGTAATGCTTCACCTGCACAAATCCACTTGGAATTTGGATTGACGCAACAAGAGATAGCAAGAAGATACCACACAATCAAATCCTGGCATAAGATACGAAATAAGCAGTCTAGCCCTCTAGTCAGCGCTTTATGGCAGTCACTGATCAACGATACAAATTCGAGCTACAACAAATATTTGCTATCTTCATTAGAAATAACTAATACAGTTGGCTTACAGGATCTAAATCTGTTGCATTCCACTTTCTGCCATGCGATCAATAAAGCAGGAAAAACTCTCTCACTAGTGGAGGATAAAAACACATTTTTGCGGCGATCATATGCCTGGATGACAATTCAAACATACGTCACCTTGCAACCAGCAGCATACCTTTTTTTAACTTATCCTGTGCATCTAAAGAAAAAGTTATTGGCTATGCGCTTAGGAGAACTGCCATACTTAGCAGACAAACCCTCATGGAGATACAAAGGCCCAAACATGTGCAGGTTATACGGCGCCGCCAAAGAGGATTTTTTGCATTTGGTTTGTATATGTCCCACATTAAGGAAAGCACGCCTCATATTGCTAAGACCGCTATTCAACGAGAGGGGGATTCATACCTGCAGAGCAGCAATCATGAGGAGCCTTGATTCTACGGACCCTCAGCTAAATTGGGCGTAGCTCCAGTACGAGAAACCGGGTCCGCATAATGTCTAAATAAACAGATCATTGTGAGCTAAAGACAAGAATAAGACATCTACAAAACTATGGGACTCTAGTACCTTGTACAATTTAAAATTAGAACGTAATTTTTTATTTTGACGCACACGCCACTTTATAACAACTTAGCTGAAAGCTATTGGCCATAATCGAAAGGAAATGAAATAATAACATGTTTGAAATGCCAAATGTTTCAAATTCTCGTATCCTTGAAATATCAACATGCACGTTTAAGAAACTGATTAATTAGAAAACCGAAGTATTTTATTGCAAACATGTTTTATTATCTTGTATTAATTGTAAAATATTGTGACGGTTTTTATTAACTTATAACAATAAACATGAAATGAGTCCAGACCCTCCAAATGGTGCCTCATCAGTACTAGACCCTTGGAAGTTAAGCTGAAAGTCACCAGATAGCCAAAACTCAAAAGTGGGGACGTAAACATTTTTTGGCTAAAAACTGCTCTGAGAACCAGGAGGAGACCGGGACCAACTTGCTCACCTATCCGCCTGAAGTGCATCGCCGGTCGGATTGACTCTGCGGCTTCTCCCACTACGTTATCCTCCACAGCAGCAAATCCTATTCAGCGGACCTTGGCCAAAGAAGTATCTGGCAGTGTGGAACTGTGTTCGGCTACATCCCTCTACCTCATCCCACTGGAGAATTTCAACTTCCATTTCAGAGACTAAGGGGCCGATTCCGATCTCGGCCGGTAGTGCTCCGAATCGGACTCGGATTTACCGGATCCGATTCGGAGCCCTGTTTCCCGACCGAATCGTACGCGGGTCCGGCCGAGCGAGTACGATGCAGGCACCCGCGAAATCTCCGACCGACTCGAACGCGGCTTCAACACGCTCCGACCGACTCGCATGGACACGACTCGCACCGCGCTATGGAGACGTTTCCCGGCCGGGTAAGTACAATGCGTGCCGCAAGCAGTCCGACCGACTCGAAAAAGCTGTCGGAGCCGGACTTTGGGGGTCCGCGTCGGACCCCCCTGTACGCGTAGGCGCGCGAGTCGCACACAGGGGGGACCCATGGATCCCCCCTACCTGTGCATGTACGCCGTGATGCGCATGGACGCGTACACGCTGTAGGGGGCGCCCTTGACCGCCTCGCACCCATTGAGTCAATGGGAGCCCGCGTACGCGTCGTACGCCAGGCTCCCATTGACTTCAATGGGAGTCCGACCGAATCGAGTCCGATGGCATGCGAACGCATCGTACTCGTTCGGTCGGACTGCTAGGGTCCGATTCGGTCGGAATTCTCTCCGGGTCCGGCTCGGTCGGAGAGAATTCCGGCCCGAATCGGAATCGGCCCCTAAGTCTGAACGTCAAAATCTTCACAGCAGCTTCGACCCAAGGATATCCGACAATGACGCTCCCTCCTCAGACACCTCCTGCAGCCTTACCCCTGAACTTTACCTTCTCAGAAATTTTTTCTCAAAATCTCTTCTAAGTCCGAAGGTAAACGCTGACCGGGCCCATCCACTTTGTGCATTTGAACAGTGCTCCATCGCGGTCGGCTATATTTTTAAATTCTGACCCTGTCTCATTTGACTAATTGTCTTCGGTTGGAGCTTTGATCTTTTAGGCATTCATTGTTATTACAACTTAAAAAATTCATAACTATGATTCTACTGAATGGATTTTTGTCATTTTGGTGTCAAATAATTAATTAAAATTAACTCTATTTTCCGAAATTGGTGTGGAATTTTTCTTGTTTTGGGTTTTCACTTTATTAGGATGTGTGTGCTGCATAAATACTTTACACATTGTTTCCAAGTTAAGCCTGACTGCTTTTTGTGCCAAGCTACACAGGGTTAAGCACAGATTAATTTACTTGACTTTTTGTGGTTCACCCTGCAAGGGATTGTTGCTGTTGTTTGACCAGGGCTCCCGCCCAGTCAGCCAACACCCCAATTTCTCACACTGTACCTAGATAAATGTGTAATGTTTGGATCTCTTGTAAAGCTCCTGGATGCCAACAAATTTGAAGGCCTTGTTTGCACTGCATTAAACTGCAACAAAAAAAAGATTTGACTCTCATTCAATTCCACACCACAGTGAAACATAGGATCGCAATCTACTTCCTCTATTACAGTGGCTAGCTAAGTGGTGAGCAATATCTCAAGTCTCCTTGGGCATCATATTGCATAGTCATATACAGACAATCTAAATTAGGGGCTGGCTTGGGCACTTTATTAAACAGAAGCTGCTGGGAGAGGTGGTGATGCCACTGAGTAAATATTTGTAGCTGAAATGTGATAACATCTATAATTGCGGGACCACACTGGAGACTGTGTATAAACTGCAAATTGAGTTCATGTTTAAGTCAAGCAAGACTGGAGGATACATACATTGCAGTACAAGGTCTGCCATTCAAATCCATTCTTTCCTTCACCTTATCTAATATCTGGGATAGTCCTTTGGTTTTGGAACAAGGCATGGTCTTGGTTTGACAAGGATGGATAGTTGTATAGTTCTTCCAGATCAGATGGGACTTCATAAACCCTATACATTCTCAGAGAGCTAGTTATGGAACAGTAGAGGATTGAAAGAGAAAGAAATGACTTTTCAGAATGAAAAGCAAGTGGAACTGTCTCCATACAAGTTTCTGTTTTGAAAACATCTTTAAAAGTACACCCAATACATCAGCTATAGCGTATGCACTCCCTGAAATTTAAATAAAACATACATATCAATACAATAAAGAGCATTTAAAGCACATCAATAAACACATCGCTGAAGGGAGACTTGTGTTTTAAATATACTGATCACTTACCTTTCACTACCACCCTAGCTCTTTTAGAGTGAGCATAACACATCAGCTCAGGATCATAGTCTCCAAATGTTGCAATAGTTGTGATCATAGTCCAGTCATAGAACCGCCAGTCCTTACCTCCAACATCAAATGAAAAAACCTGCAAGAATAAAGACTTAACTTAAACTGCTGAGCTGGTCCTAAATACAGGTACGTAGGTGTCAAGATTTACACATACTTTGTTTTTAACTGTCTAGAAGAAAAAACACCAACTCAGATTTTGACTATAGTTTCGCAATGGGTTACTAGTAATTTGATAATGGCAAACACCCGGCTCTACCCTCTTACCTCTCACCCTCTCCATTTCTTTCACTGCACCATGTTCTTGCCCTTATCTCTCCAACTTCTACAGTCTCTTGGCACTGCCTGATATAGGACTGTGTTCCGGACCATTTAAACTAAAGTCCAGCAATTCCAAGCTAGTGGAGAATATACTAGTCAAGGCTTTCAAATGAGGCATTGCATCCAAGCATGGATGACACCCTCTCTTTTATCACTTGGACCCATTGCATTCTGGAAGACCCCAGGCCCTCCATAAATGTCTTGTACCCAGATATTTGTGCTAGTGCTTTCAACCTCCAGCCACCCTGGGAGGTGCCTACTGGTGAATAGTGGGACTGAGAACCGCAGTGTGGCTTTACTTCCGGATTGCAGGAATCCCAAGCAACCCTGCCCAGCATTTTGAATTTTCTACTCTCAAACGTACCATGACCAGAAGGAAGGGCTGCCAGTGGATTGATGTCTACCTGATCAGTATTTAATGGTGTGTTGCAACTAGAGGGACTGCTGTAGCTGGACATGTGCCTGAGTGACTATCGGGGTGAGAGTGATGGTCTGCATTGCCTCTCATTGTGCTTTCCTCTTGTGGAACGCTCCTGCTTCTGACATTAGTGTGCAGAATGTCTGCATGGCATAGAGGTGTTCCCTGGACAACTCAATGTCACTTATCTGGTCAGATAACGTTGATTCTGGCCAGCAAATTTGGATTCTGTTTGCCTTCCATGTTTGCCTTGTTTTCCCTCCTACAGGACTTATCGCTTGCCCTTCAACTCACCAGGTTGAGCCTAACCAGCTCACAATAATTAACCATCCTTTATCTCCTGAAGCATTGATTGATCCATTAGACCACCAAAACGACCCGCCCCACACACAGCAGGCTTAGGGTTTGGCGATGGGTCTGAAGACTCATGTCCCACCCGATACTTAATAAAACAAAAAAAAACAGAGAGCAGAGGACAATGCACAAGATTTGGTTAAGCATTATCTGACACTTAGGACATCAATGGGTAGAGTAGAACTATCTTTCAACTGAACGTAAAGGACACAAGTCAACAAGACTAGTGCTAATCTTTCACCCTGACATTTCCCTTTCAGAACAGATCAGCCAGGAGAGCTACCACTGTACAGCTACCCAACCTACTACACTCAACAATTAGAAGAATACAAAAATCACTAGCCACCAGAGATCCGCCTGAAGCAAACTTGTGACAGGTGAACATCAGGATCTGATACAACCCAGGATCTGGAACAAAATCCCCCTATTTTTGTAGCTCATTCTCTCCACCCACTTAATAATGGAATGTTTTAAGATCCAAATAGACAGCTCAACTGCCTGCGGATCTGCCACAGCACCTGAAAAAACAACATGTGTAAGACACAACATAATATCCTTTAACCTCAACAATTCCCCCACCTCCAATCTCACGTACTTACATGAATTCTTCCCACGCCTGCGCATAAGACCTCCTGGTGGACTCCGCCAACAACCCTACCACCAACTGGAGCATCCTTTTTTGCCTACGGTCCTCATGTCCGTCGGCATAGGTGTCTTGGCCTTGTCTGTCTCAGTGGCCAGCCCATGGAACCTCTCCCCTATGAACGAGACAGCGCATCCCCAATTTCATTGTCCACTCCAGGCACATGTCTAGCCTTGAACAAAACATCATGTCTCAGACAGCCCAGTACGAACACCTAAAGAAGAGTGAGGACCTGCGCATCTCTTGCAGACTGTTTGTTAACAATATATACTACTGCCCTGTTGTCATTTCTAAACAATACCTTCTTGTGTGCCAGTTCCTGACCCCATAGAGTCACCGCCACGACCAAGGGAAAGAATTCATGAAAAGCAATGCTCCTGCCCCGTGTTTCCAGCTCGCAGGCCACTCCCTGAGCTCCACCTGCCCTACTAGTACAAACCAAATACAAAGCCTCTGGCTGCGTCAGAATAGATCTGTACATCCCAATCACATTTTTTCGGGCCATCATGGGAATGCCATTGAACTCATCCAGAAACCTGCGCCACATGACTAAATCCTCCTTCACGCCTGCTGACAAACCCATAAGGTGATGAGGTTGTGACAGCCCGGCTAGTGATATGCATAGCCACCAGCAAAAAGTCCTTCCTGCCCTCACTACATGACATGCAAAATTCAAGTGGCCAAGCAATACTTGCACCTCCCTGACAGGTACTTTAGGCTTCGCTAGTACAGTGTCTAACAGCAGCTGCATGTGCATCTTTTTGTCTACAGGTAAGTGTGCCTCCATTGATACTGAATTCAATTCAGTACCTAAAAGGAGAGTATCAAGCTTGGTCTCTTGGTCTTCTCCGGGGCCAGCGGAGCCCTAAGTTCAGCCATGAGCTCTTCAAAACTTGCCAGCTGCTGTCAGAAGTCAGCAGAACTGGGTTGACCCACAAAGAAGAAATGATCAAGGTAATGCGTCACGGTCCCTTGACCCATGTGCCACATGAACAACCACTGGAGAAAGGAGCTGAAACACTCAAACAAAGTAGACGAAATGGAACGCCCAATGGGTAACGCCTTGTCCACGTACCATTACCCATCAAACTGGATCCCCAACAACTGAAAATCCTCCAGATGCGCCAGCAACAGCCAGAATGCAGACTTAATGTCGCACTTCGCCATTTGGGCCCCCCTCCCTCCCTCCCCACCTGTTCACCCAATGCCATAGCCACGTAATCAGAAGAATAGGAGACCGATGTGACCACCTCCCATATAAAGTCATTTACTGAATTTGCTTCCGGCCACGACAAGTATTGCATGAGCCAAAATGTACCTTTCTCTTTTTGGGTAGCACACCAATGGGAGATATAATCAAATCCAGCAGTGGCCAGTCATCAAATGTGCCTGCCATTCTACGCTCCTGCACTTTTTTTTAGAGCTTCGCACTCACCACTTGTTTGTGTGACTGTACTGATTTCAAATTCTCGGCCCACCTAAGCGTCCTTGGGTCCTTATACCTCAGCCTCCCTAAAACCATCACTCAGCATCCTCCCTGTTGTGATATTGGGCCAATCAAAATTCCAAACGCTCCAAATCAACTGGAGTATAAGCACTTGCCCATGTTTCTGTGTGTACCCCATCCTCCCCGAAAGCTGGCGACCTGATTACCCTGCTGTGCACTAGAATTCCCTTGGTGTTGTGTCCACTGTCACATGTGCTGCCCCTGTCCACTTCCAACCACCCCGTGGCACTGTACAAGGGCGTGTCTACCTGCACACTTAGAGCACTCATGCCGGAATTTGCAGTACTCTCTCATGCATAAACCTTTGCTAAAGTCCCAACATATCCCAAACGCCCCTACCTGATTCTTCACGGATGCCCCAACCCCCCTAGGATGGGATGGGGCTGAATGGACCTGCACACTAGTGGAAGACCACTTGCAGCAAATGTGGTTTTTTCAAACTCAGCAGGGTCCATTTTTTGTGCCACAGATTGCTGTCAATTTCTCCTCATGTTGCCTCTGGGTCCCATGCTAAATGTGCACGGAACTCCTTGTTGTATTACACCCAGGCATAACCCCTATAATTGATGTGAGCTTTTCTGATCACATCCATAGACTTGAACAATGACACACACCTTTCTGGATATTTTTCGCATTAGACATTTGCGAAAATAAAAAACGCAGTGGTCCAGTTTTCTATTGACGTCAGCACTTTTGGCCTTTTTGAAAACTTGTACTCTTCCTCCTTGGAACCTTCTTTAGCCCTAAGCTCCCTGTGTATTAACTTCAGCATCTTGACATACTCCCTCTTCCATATCTTTTCTTTTGTCTCCAACATTAAGTGGGCGCCAAGGGGCTTTGTCACCCTCATATAAGGTAACTTCCTGATCTTGAGCTCTTTACTCTCCATACTCCCTGCAAACAGTGCTTCTGTATTTTCTTATCCTCCCTCCTTTTCATCTTTGTCTTGTGGTGTGGCCTGCTCGCCTTTGTCCGCCCCTCCAGACGTCGCTGCCCGTGGTGTGTCGCCGCGTCCGGTTACCCCTTCTGGTGCCCCCGTACAGCCCGCTGTTCCCTTCTGGCTCCCGTTCCTTAGTTCCTACCCCTGCATCCTTTACATGCAAACCTTTTGTAAACAAAGGTCTTCGCTGCACCAGTCTCCCCCTGCATCCACCCATGTGGAAACCCTCTCCATGTCACCCCTTCTTGCCCCTCCACCTCTAGCACCCTTACCTGGCGTTCAGGTCAGCCTCTGCTCCGGGTCCAGCACCTAACCAGTTGTGGAGGGCCTCAACCAACCTCTCCACAGCCAAGGGTACTCCGATGCTTAGGTCATGCCTGTAAAATACTAGGAACAACCTCGTTATCCGTTCTCCCCTTTGCCTTCATGCACCGCTTTGCTATGACCTGTGTTCCTCCTCCACAGGGGCGTCCTCATCTACCACTTCACCTTCCTCCAAACTCAACTCATTTTAATCTAATTGTGTACCCACTTCCCGATATCCAGCAGCTCTGTGTGCGAGACAACCTGTGTCTCTTCACTACTCTACCCTTTTTGCTGATCCACACCTGTAATATCCAAGTGTCATCAAGGGGCCGTGATACGCCCTTCCGCTGCACCTCTGCTTTTCACCATTCTATGGCGCTCTCATCCGCCACAGGGGCTGTACTGACCCATCCGGGCTGAAGCACTGTCGAGGACACACCAGAACTTCATGTGTCAGTGTGTCATCTGTGTATACACGAACCCTAGTAAGTACCGGGGGAGGGGAGAAGAGGCGCGGGCGCTTGGAGCAAGCTAGCCTCCAACCTAACATGAAAGCACAACAGAAGCTGCTCCAAGGACAGTGACCGGAACCTAGAGAATCCTAAGTTAAAGAGGGTGATGGCATCTCACAAAAAGTGAAGGACTGTCCTCACACACCACCAGGTGTCATGCTTCATCATCGGCAGTCCTCTCTCTCTAGAAACTTGGTTTGGTAGAGAGCGGGCCTACACCTGGAGACAGGGAGGCACTTCTAAAACTAAATGGGGGCCCGTGAAGTGAGTGAGTTTAAAAATCAGTATAATCGCCAAAATGCATTTATTCTGAATCGGGGATTATATGATATTAAAATATAATGACAGTGAGGAAGGGGAACTTATTGCCCCATCACCGTAGTGGTTAATTTTGTCGACATGTTTCTGCCTATGTGGCCCCAAGGGTCCGCGGCATTCATCAGAAGAAGAAAAGTGAAAAAAGGGCTCCTATCTTACCCCAGAAGTAGGTAGATGTCACCACTTTGTAGGTTGACCTTTGTCATACTCTACCTAAGTTGATTTCGTGAAACCTGGATTGGTGATATAGAGAAAAACAGAGAGAGGAGATTGCCATCAAGAAAATTTGGTCACGAAAAGAAGAAGATAAATAAATAAACTACATGCATCATTAATATATATAGTGATTGTTTGTGTAACACGTGACACTGCAAACATGGAACACACGCATTTGTCATTTAGCGTTCAATGTGAGACTAGCTCACTACCTTACCCTGCTTGGGTTTCCTACACGCCCCATGAGAGGAGAGTGAGGGAGAGACCCCTGTAGTCACACTCTGAAAAGAGAAATTAACAAATACAAACGTAAACCTAAGTCAGCTTCTATCATCTACTCTTTCCTTGTGGGGAAAAGGAAAGGAGTACCACACGTAATCATCCATACGTTCAATCATGCCCTTACTACATCAAGGTGCGTCTCTCGTCGTAATCCTAGATGTGTCTGCTCTGCATCCCCGAGGTAGAATGAGCACTGTGTGATTCAGTCTTTAAATCTATGTTTAATCAGAGGCCGATGTAAATTAGATCCACGTGTGCCCTTAATTGGTATTAAGGGTGTATCCGGTGTCTGAACCGGGTGCTTGTAACCCATCTACTAAACGCCTGATCTTCGCGTCAGCCGGCACGTGTGCCCTTAATAGGTATAGAGAGTGAATCCGGTGTCTGCACCGGGTGCTTGAAACCCATATAGTGGACGCCTGATCTTCGCGTCAGCTGGCAAATGGGACCGCCGGCACTTCTTCTTCTTTTCGTGACCGAATTTTCTTGATGGCAATCTCTTCTCTCTTTGTTTTTCTCTATATCACCAATCCACGTTTCAGGAAATTAACTTAGGTAGAGTATGACATAGGTCAACCTACAAAGTGGTGACATCTACCTACTTCTGGGGTAAGATAGGAGCCCTTTTTTGACTTTTCTTGTCCTGATGAATGCCGCGGACCCTTTGGGCCACATAGGCAGAAACATGTCGACAAAATTAACCACTACGGTGATGGGGCAATAAGTTCCCCTTCCTCACCGTCATTATATTTTAATATCATATAATCCCCTATTCAGAATAAATGCATTTTGGCGATTATACTGATTTTTAAACTCACTCACTTCACGGGCCCCCACTTAGTTTTAGAAGTGCCTCCCTGTCTCCAGGTGTAGGCCCGCTCTCTACCAAACCAAGTTTCTAGAGAGCGAGGACTGCCGATGATGAAGCATGACACCTGGTGGTGTGTGAGGACAGTCCTTCACTTTTTGTGAGATGCCATCACCCTCTTTAACTTAGGATTCTCTAGGTTCCGGTCACTGTCCTTGGAGCAGCTTCTGTTGTGTTTAGTGTGTCATCTGTCCCACACCGGCATTCAGCTGACTGCTCTAGACCCTGCCTTCTCTTTTCCTCAGGGTCAACGAGCCGCACCAAGCTCCCGAGTTCGCCCTACTGATGTGGTGAAAAACTTGCAATGAGAAAGGGAGGTCCGGCATGCCAGCGTTAATATGCCTACCTGGCTGCTCATCTTCTTGCTCAGGCACCTAACGCCATTGCCCCTCGCAGCCCTGTGTCTGCAGCCCGTCCCCCTCATTACCGACCTGCAGTGCCTCCTACTATGGTGATCCTTCTGCGGCGCTGCTCTAGGCCCCACCCTGTTACCACTGAGTGCCCCCCTCGCCATGCCAGTGACGTGTCCTGCTCCACACCCTTGTGAATGTATATTTTGTGGTGTGGCCATCCCCATACCCCACCTCCCCCGTCCGCTCCAACCTCCTCTTCATTCCTGCCCCAATCCAATCCAACAGCACTGCTAGCTGGGCAGTAGCACAGCCCCCCCCGTACCCTCCGCCGCACCTCGTTCGCAGCCCGCCCCACTCACTAGAGTAACGGTGACCTGGCCCTACCCCCTTGCAACCACCCGCTCTCTTCTAACAAGCGTGACCGGGGAGCCGAGGGGGCCCTGTCCAGCCAACCTCCCTGCGACAATGACACCGGGGGCCACTCCCACGCGGTTTCGTCTTTGTCCCCCACCTCCCCCACATCGTGCCCACTACGTTCCCACCTTAGGACAATCTCAGCTACCGCACTCAGCCCACCGTCCTCACCTTCTTGTCCTTCCAGCTCAGCTGGCACCCTCCACCCCTTGCCCATTGTCTGCAGGCCTCCGCCACCTACCACCACCCCCCAGCTTCTGCAGTCCCTGTCCCGCTCTGTGTGGCTACAATAGTATCCTGACACCACCTGCTTCCTTCCTCTGTCCTTTTAGGGGCCCGGGCTTGCAGTCCCATCCTTGCAAGCAACCCCTTGTGACTCTTGCCCCGTCACTACCTGCTGCCTTCATCAGCCTTTTTAAGGGGCCCAGGGCCTGAAGGGCCACCTAGACCATTAATCCCCTGTTGCTCCTCCCCCCAGTGCCACCTGCCGCCTGGACTGGCCGTTTGAGTGGCCCGGGTCCTCCATGAACGTCCTCACCCGCACCCCCTTGTGGCCCCTTCCCCCCAGCGCCACCTGCCTCCCTTTTTAGTTTATGTATAGACCTGGGGCCCACTGACACTGCCGCCGCTATTTTCTTTCCAAGTGGGGCAGTTTTCTCAGTGGTCCCCAATGCCTGATGCTGAAACATTGTACCTGATGCACTCACACCCCGCCCCCCCTTCTGGCCATAAACTGCAATGCGCGCCGCAGTTTGGGTGCCGTGCACACAGACCTGGGGACCCCTCGAGCGGCCCTTGGTTCCTACCTGCACAGCCTTCAACGAAAACCCGCAGGGTGGCAAACAAGCCATAACTGCCGCTGCAACCCTGCCTGTCACACGATGAGCCGGGCGCGCCGAGACACTCGCGCCGGGTGCAATTAAGTCAATGCGACCTGCTGCTGTGATCAGTCGGATGGTGTCTTCCATCCCAGCCTATATACTTGAAATGTGAACTTGAAAATACTAGAGTTCTGGCCACCGAGTCACCTTCCCAAGATGGTGACAATAACCTTAAAATGGCCATATATATATTGGGCTGCCTACTAAATGTTTGTAGTCCAAATATAGCCCATTTGTAGCCTGGGCTGGTCCATTCAACCAATATCCCCAGGGGGCAAACCTCCCGGCAGTCGGCTGCCCCCAAAACCCAATGGCAGTGCGCAGCTTTTGCCAAGTGCTCGCTCTTGAAAGTTCATGTCTTTCTGGTCACAGCTGGCCCGGGCAATCATCTTGATGCTTTCCCCCCACCTCAGGCGGTGCTCTCTTCTTTAAGTGTGCATCCTCAGAAGCTATGGGAAAGCTTCCTTGCAGAGGCTCTTGTATTACCTTGCAGCTGCTTTGCTGGAAATTATTGCTACATTGTTCCCCTATACTTTCTTCGACTAAACAGATGAGTGCTCAAGCTTGTTTATTCCCTGGACAGACTGGCTAGTGTCTGCTTTCTCTACATTTTTAGGCTTGTATTGTTGATAATACACCATTTCCTTTTTTTAAAAGGATATTAAATAAATGAGTATAAAGATGACAAAGAGGATATTTAACCTTATTAAAACAGAGAGAAAAAGGGGTAAAGGAGTATATTTAATTTGATATATTTTCGTATTACTCCTTTTCAATTCACCAATTAGATTTTATGCTAAACAAGCGTAGTATGGAGGGCACAAAAAAAAGTGGCCTAAAGAGGCTTGCAATTTCAAAGCCCACCTTGATTTCAAACCTTCTGTGGAAGAGGATAGCCGGGAAAGGCATACTGAGCAGGAGTCTTCCACTGAGGTACAAGTTACTGTCATGAATGTTATTCAATCAACAGTCACAGCATTGATGCAATCGATTCAGAAGGTCCTAAGCCACTCCATTGCGACTTTTCTTAAATTAATTATTTTCATCTTTGCTCACGAGATGATCTACAGACCTCTTAGGGATGCAGTTCCCATTCCACAAAACAGAAACTGGTTTCCTCATAGAAAAAAGGAGCGAGGCACCTCAAGCACAAGTGCCATCCACTTCTTTTTCCATCCCTTGTAGCCAATATCCCCCTAATAAAATAGAGGAAAATTTCCTTTTCAGGAGATCTCTTGTTACAGACTGCAGTCAGATGACTCGATGGTCCTGCCAGAACACTCTGATTTGGAAACTTACCACACTGCCAATCCATAACACACAGATAATTATAATTTGGGGGTCCCGTAAACTCTTCAAGATACACAAAATACTAATTCCTCAGAAACACTCCTAGATTCATTAGGTATCTCTTATTTACACCCTGAAGTGATAACTCATCCCAGGTCAAATGAATGGGCCCCTTAAATAACTATTTCCACATTTTTATCTTATTGGATAAGAAGATCAATGGAAAAGACCAATCGAAACAAACTCTGAGCGGAATGTCCCAGGCCTTTACTCCCGCTTAAGTTTTCATCCACCCCAGATGTGAGCCATTCAGTGGTGACTTTCCTCTACATCCACGAAAAGCAGTGGTCCCCAAAATGGTATCTATAAGGCACTATGACAATGTCAGGGCACGCTTTCAGATGTCTGGGGACTTATAATTCAAATAATGGAGATTACTGAAGATGCAGCACTTACTGGTGCTTCAGTAAACCTTTCAGTGAGTTATCTGCCTAATAGGTAATACTAATGCATCATTATCATCAGAAAGGGGAAAAGCAACCTTATGAGAATTGATCCTAAACTATCAGAAATTGCAGAAAAGCAATTGCAGAGGGCCATCTCTTTGGAGATTACTTTGTTAAAGCGCCTTGAGACCCTCAAGGGTGAGTAGCCGCGCTATAAAAACCCTGATTGATTGAAAGACATGTCTTCAAATATACAGACATTTAAGTCACTTGACAAGGCACAACAAAACCTAAACAAGCATTTGCAATGCAATAGTTCTCGCAGTTACGCAAGTTTGAGCTATTGGCATTGTAAATGGCTATGCCTTTTATTTTGGTATTGGTTTCTAAAACATAAATAAAAGACATTGTCATTTACAATGGCAATAGCTTAAACTCGCGTAAATGCGAGACCTATTGCATTGCAAATGCTTGTTTCTTTAAGTGTCTTGCCATCGTTCCACTGACGAGGAGCTCTGTGCATCCTCATGGAAGAGACCTGTCAAAACGGCCCGGTTGTTAGGGTACCGACCATCGGATGGATTCACCGCGAGAGCAGATTGGTTACGCAGCACTTCTACGTTCAGTATTCTTTGTCTGAGTCAGAGCATAAATGTCCTCTCCATGGTGATCAGTTGGGTGTTCACAAGCAGTGATTAGAAGTCATGGGAATTGTTCAGCAGAGAAAGTTGATAAGTGGGCGGCGGAGGAGGCTCGCTTTCTGCGCCTTCTTCTTTTCTTTGTAAGACGCATTATTTTCGGAGGCACGTAATACAGAAGTAATTTGCAAAAGATATTTGAAACTAGCCAGTCGAATCTGAATTGTCCCAGGTCCTGGGTCTGTGCTGCGTTACACCACAGCACTGTTTATGTCTTGGCCTAGGTTGGCGTAATTGAATTCCGTGGCGCATATTCCTTTTGGCGTTTTTTGTGTGTATGAAACCTATTTCTTATAAAACAGTGCGTGTGCAGACAACTGGATAATTGCAGAGGCCTGTACGCTGCAGAAAAGCAAGCCGTCAGCATTTGATGCGCTCATAGAAAGCAGCCAATAAAAAAGAATCTTGGCTGCAGACTTCCTGTCACTCATTTCTTTTACTTGCACCCGCCCCATCCCTGCTGTTTTTCGCAAGTGATGAAAGGGGCACCAGTCTGGACAGTGTTCACCTTTGGTCGCCTAACCAAATGTCGGACAGATTCCGAGAATATTTTGCGCATCGCTCAAAGGTTTTGCACATTCCATTTCTATTCATGCAGTTTCATTTAACTTTCAGAAAGTCTTCGGGGAGGTGGGGGTGCTTTGCAGACTACTTTTTGATTGAATCAGTTTTTGTTACCATATGTTTGCAAGAAAGTAAAGTTTACACAGGAGACCCTGCATTGTCTGTTTTTCAGACACTCGAGCTGCCTGGTGTCTATTTGTCATCTCAGAATACAGCTACAGGCTTCTGAATAATGGAGCGACGTAGTCGCTGTTACTAACAACGAATGAGACGTGGCAGAGGAACTGAATTTTGCAAACCAGCAATTGAAGATCCTAATATTCATTGCGAGCATCCATTATTTTAAGTTTCTTCCCGGGTCTTTTTCCCGTTGCATTCGCGTGAGGTAGCATTACATCCCAATACAGAGCTCAACAAATAACCAGTGGTGCGCGCGCACCACAGAGGAGCGGGGGGTAAAGGGAGCGCGGCAGCGAGGCAAACGCGCGCTGCTGCGCGTGCTAGACACCGGTGGGAATGGGCGCGGCAAAGGCGGGACATGCGCCCGCCTTTGCCCAATTGCGTGCTGTCTTTCTTATAAAGACGCACGCAAAGCCCAATAGCCGGGGGGAAAACGAATCGCACACGCACGAGCGTGTGCGATTCCTAGGTCAGTTTCAAAACCCCATACAAGAGGTCTCGCGTTGCGCGAGCAGTGCCGAGCACTGCAACGCTAGGCGCGAGACCTAAAAAGGTATTCTTGCCTCGTGGCTTCAGCCATTTCCCATAAAAACTCATTTAGACCATTGTTCTATACTCCCAGAGGCGGGCATACGCCCAGGCTCATCGAAAGAGCAGGGTATGCACTCTACCTTCCATAAAGGGGAACTCAAAATAAAGGAAGAATTTAATAAGACAGATGTAGAACCCATGTCAATACATGTAGGTCAGTACACTTTAAATGTTTTACCCAAGAAGGTTTGGTTGCAGACTGGCCATCCTTTGCAACAATTGGAGATACATTACATTGGATCAATGGGGCTTACAGGCAATTGAAGAGTACAAAGTAGATTTTTACTCTCCTCCACTGCAATTGATTCCTTCTCGACCAAATGATATTTAATGTAACAGAGAAAGATCTGATATTACATGAGGTCCAAGAGTTGCTTTTCAAGGGTGCAATTCAAAAAGTACCTCTACATTCTAACCGCTCTCTCAGCAACCATTTCCTGGTGAGGAAAGTAGGCAAGGGTTTTCGTCCTTTCATAAATCTGAAACCAGTGGACGGTTTCATCCTATTCAGACATTTCAAGATGGAAGGGATTGGCTGTTGGAGACAAAGCTGAAAGATGTAGATCTGTCATTTCCAATACATCCTTTCCACACTCATTACTTATAGTTTCAATGGAATGGAGAGAGATTCTAGTTCAAATCCTTACCTTTCGACCTCTCATCAATTCCCTATTGCTTTACCAAAATCCTTAAACCAGAAGTCACACTACTTCGCTTACATGGCTTTCGATTACTTATCTGCTTAGACAACATGTCCTTAATAGCCAGATCCAAACGTTTGTTACGCACTTAGACACAATGGGTGCTTTCCCTTCCACAAGGGTTGAGTTTTGTGATTAATCAAAATAAGTCAATTTTAGTTCCTTCCCAGATGATTCAATTCTTAGGGTTCATCGTAGACTCTAAGATGCGACTCACTGCTACCCAAGACCTCCAAAGGCCTCAGTGGTAGAGGACCTGCACTTGAGCTGACGTGACTCTGCCCTCCCGGAAGAAATCACTGCAGCCGGATGGCCTCCGCGACCTTGAGGGATCCTCTCGGCCCCACAACCGTAGCTGTTCATAGCCCCTTGCCCAAGAGCCTGTACCAAACTTCCCAGTTTTCAGTAAAGCCATCATGGAGCTGTGGAGTTCGTAATGACAACCTCCCAGCCCATGTACTTAAAATGGCTTCACTGCACTTACAATGTCTGTGAATGGCACAGACACTGTAGGAGCATATTGCTCATGCAGCTATGCCCTCACTTGTGGTATGGTGCACCCTGCCTTAGGGCTGTAAGGTCTGCTAGAGGGGTGACTTACCCATGCCAAAGGGAGCGTTGGTAGCATGGCACACAGGGATGTGTGTCATGTTGACTCTTCAGTTTGGACTGCACCAAAACACACAGCCTGCAATGTCAGTGTGTGGGTGTTAAGGTGAGGGGTCCCTGAGGGTGGCATAACACATGCTGCAGACCTCAGAAGCCCTTCTTTGGTCACAAGGCCCTTGGTACCAGGTGTACCTTACAAGGGACTTACATGTGGCCCAGAGGTGTGCCAATTGTGGAAACAAAGGTACAGTTTTGGGAAAGAACACTGGCACTTGGGCCTGGTTAGCAGGATCCCAGCACACATTCGATCAAGTTGGCATCGGGTATCTGGCAAAAGGTTAGGAGACAACCATGCAAAAAAGGCCACTTTCCTCAACAACCCCCGCCACCCCCCAAAAGAAAGAGGATGAGACTAACCTTTCCCAAGAGAGTCTTCATTATCTAAGTGGAAAAACCTGGAAAGTCCATCTGCATTGGCATGGGCAGTCCCAGTCCCAGTCTTTGTGCCACTGTAAAGTTCATTCACTGTAGAGAGATGGACCACCTCAACAGTTTGGGATTTACACCTTTTATTTTGCATTAGCCATCAGAGAGGTCTGTGGTCAGTTTGGATTAGGAAGTGAATCACAAACAGGTAGGGTCGCAGCTTCTTCAGGGACCAAACCACAGCAAAGGCCTCCCTCTCAATGGCACTCCAACGCTGTTCCCTGCCTCTTGCTTATAAAAGCAACAGGTTGGTCCTGGCCATCATCATTGGTCTGGGATAGGGCCGTTCCTATCCCTAGCTCAGAGGCATCAGTATGCACAATGAACTGCTTGGAGTAGTCTGGAGCTTTGAGAATAGGTGCAGAGCACATTGTCTTTCAGGGTGTCAAAAGTCTTTTGACAACCAACTGTCCAGTTCACTTTATTTAGCATTTTCTTGGAGGTAATTTCTGTGAGGGGTGTCACAATGGATCCATACACATTCAAAACCCTCCTGTAATACCCAGTCAAGCCAAGGAATGCCCTGACTTGGGTCTGGGTTGTTGGAGCTCCAGAATTGTCTGGATCTTGGGTTGTAAAGGTTGAACTTGGCCTCCACCTATAAGGTGGCCCAAGTATACAACTGTACCCTGCCCTATCTGGCACTTGGGTGCCTTGATAGCTAGGCCTGCTGACTGCAGAGCCTGTAAAACCATCCCCAGGTAGACCAGGTGATCCTGCCAGGAGGAGCTAAAGACAGCAATGTCATCCAGATAGGCTGCCCTCAAGGTCTCCAACCTAGCAAGGACTTGATTCACCAACCTTTGGAAGGTGACAGGGGCATTCTTTAAATCAAAGGACATAACAGTAAACTGGTAATGCCCATCAGGTATGGAGAATGTGGCTTTCTATTTGTCTCCTGGGGCCATGCCGATCTTCCACTACCCTGCAGTTAACTCAAATGTGCTGAGAAATTTGGCGGCCCCTAGCTTATCTATCAGCTCTTCAGACCTGGGTATGGGGTAAGCATCTGTCTTAGTGACAGCACTGAGACCTCTATAGTCCACACAGAACCTCATCTCTCTTTTTCCACCCTCGGGTGAGGTTTGGAGACTAAGACCACTGGGCTGGCCCAGGGACTTTCAGAGGGCTTAATAACCCCTAACTCCAGCATCTTGTTTACTTCAGCTTTGATGCTCTCTTGAACTTGGTCAGACTGCCGATAGAGCTTTGTTTTGACAGGCAAGCTGTCCACAGTGTCCACATCATGGGTACACCAGTGTGTCTGTCCAGGGGTTAAGGAGAAGAGCTCAGCAAATTGTTGCAAGACATGGCTTCAGCCAGCCTGCTGTTGTGCAGTGAAGGTTTCTGAGTAGTAGCAGTAAAATACTTTATTGTATTAATCAATCGATTACAATAAGAATGCAAACATTTAAAAGAAAAATTGTCAATAGTTTAAAATTTCAATGATTAAAACTTACTATCATGGTCAGTACAAACACTTTGTAATACAAAATTCTATAAGTTGCCACAATGGTTTCCGTTCATTATTCATCCATCTACCACTGTATCACAATATTCTTTACTTCAGTCTATTCCTTTTTCAATGATAAAGTGCTAATGTGCTGATTAGGCAAAATATATGCATCTAGTTTACCATAAGAGATTCAATACGTACACCTCCCAGGTGTGAATGCAATTTGTATTCCTTTTTCTACAGTAATTTACATATATTATTTAACCATTTGCCAGCATTATAATCTTCTTTGGCTCAATAGATATACTAAAGTGCTAAGGTGCCGTATGTGCAAAATTCGTACACCCATCTACCTCTGTGTTATGTTTTTTGGGCTTGGTAAGTGCTAAAGTGCCAGAAATGCGAGATACATCATTTTCTCAAAATTATACAATAAAATTAATTTATCTGATGATAAAATCTCTGTTGCTTCCCACTTTATGGGACCTTTACGCTGTTAATGCTTTATATGCATGATCTAAATACGTTATCGTCATTATTATTGAACTGTCTTCTTTGAACCTAAAACAGTATCTAACGGCCCCAGCGGCTGTTCTTATTTTGGCATTTCTAAACAAGGAGCGTAAATATATCCTCCGTGTGGGCAACAGTTTGGGACAGGTACATATTAAATGTACAAGAGATTCAACAGTAGTTCCACAAAGCCGGCAAGTTGGTCTGCCTCTAAATGCCTGGTTCCATTTCCCTTCAAACTCCCAAATCGGTATATAAAATAGTCTGAATCTTACAAATTGCTTTTTATATGACCAGGTAGGTTTGATCCTAAATATTCTTGACTCTGTACCGTATAAGTATCAGTCACTAAATCCATATGATTGTATTTTCCAGCTTGTAGCAGGTATAGGGCCCACTGCCTAGTAGTAAGCATATTGCGTATTAAGTTTTTCCGTACAGATCCGGTCATTTGCCCCATCTCCTGTATGTTAGGCAAATCGTAAGATCCTAATCCCATCAATGTAATATACAATTCTGTATCTCTGTATTTAGATCTCCCTAACTCTTCAAATATTAGATGTTTCAATGAAGATGAATCGGCTTCTGTTGTGCAATAGTACCAGGGATTTTAGACCGAGGTCCAATCTCGGGTTTCTGAGTAGATAACTCCATCAACTGGCCCATCTTTTGGACTGTAAGAGAGGAGGTCAGGGAGAGGTTCACTCTTTGTCTCTTGATCCTCATCAGTGACCAACAGCATAGACACATGAGCCCTGTCACAGAAACGTTTCAGGCTCTTCACACGGATCACCCTCGTGGGGTGCCTGCTTGTGCTCCGTTCCACCAAGTAGGTGACCTCACTTTTCTTCTCTAAGATAGGGTGAGGGCCACTCCATTTGTCCTGGAGGGCCCTTGGTGCCACAGGCTCCAAAACCCACACCTGTTGCCTTGTTTGAAACTTTGCCAGTGCAGCTTTCTGGTCATACCACAGCTTCTGGAGCTGGCTGGCCTCAAGATTTTTGGTTGCCTTTTCCATGTACTCTGCCATCCTGGAGCAGCGGTCTAGTACATAGTCCACCACATCTTGTTTAGGTTCATGGCGAGGCCTCTCCCAACCTTCTTTTACAAGAGGGAGTAGTCCCCTTACAGGATGGCCAAACAGAAGTTCAAAGAGGGAAAACCTAACTCCCTCCTTAGGCACTTCTGTGTAAGCGAAAAGCAGGCATGAAAAATAGACATAGCAAACACAAGGAGATGATGGACGGAGCGCTGAAACTTTTCAGACACTCACCCCCAGTCACAGATCTGGGTTGAATTCATCATCGTTCTTTAGCTCACTTTGCCACCTCAGTTCAGACCCAGCTATATGCAAATCAGTCTTGACCCTGTGCCTCATGGGAACAGTCCAGCCCGAACTGCCAAGCCAGGTCTTCCCTGAACCGGAAACAAGCATCCTGGGACCGGTTTCGGGGTAACACCCCTCATCAGCCAGGCTAGCTTGAATCCAGTGGCAAAGTGAGCAAGGGACCCACATCTGGGCATACCCTGCCAACTTAGGGTGAACAAAGCAAACCCATCTCATTATGAGTTTCTCAGGGAGTCCCATGATCATGCCTTTCAATGTCTTGTTGAATCTTTCAACAAAACCATTGGTTTGTGGGTGGTAAGGTGTAGTGAATTTGTAGTTCACTCCACACTCATCCCGCTTGTGCTTCAGGTATGCAGACATGAAGTTAGTATCTCTGTCTGACACCACCTCTTTAGGAAACCCAACCCTGGTAAAGCTACAGATGAGGGCTTTTGCTACTGCATGGGCTGTAGTAGTCTAAAGGGGAATTGCAGCAGGATACCTGGTAGCAGGATCCACTACTACCAGTATGAATTTGTTTCCTGGTGCTGTGGGTGGCTCAAGCGGACCCACTATGTCCACACCAACCCTCTCAAAGGGAACCCCAACCACTGGTAGTGGAATTAAGGGGGCCTTTGGGTGTCCACCTTTTTTGCCACTGGCCTGACAGGTGACAAATTCCTTTACTTTCTGGGACATATGGGACCAGCAGAAATGGCTGAAAAGCTTTTCCCAAGTTTTAGTCTGACTCAAGTGCCCAGCTAGGGGACTGTCATGGGCCAATGTGAGTAAGAACTCTCTATACAGCTGAACCACTACCACTCTTCTGGTGGCACCATGGTTGGCGTCTCTAGCCTCAGTGTATAGGAGTCACTCCTCTCAATAGGTCCTGTGGGAGCCACTGACATCTCCCTTTTCCTGTGAAGCAGCTTGCTGTCGCAGGCTCTCAAGAGTAGGACAGACCTGCTGTCCAGGGGAAAGCTGTTCCCTAGAGGGTCCTCCTGGGCCCAGGAGCTCAACCTGATAAGGCCCAAGTTCCATGGGATCAGTTCCCTCTTGGGATGACAAGTCCTCGTCCTGAAGAGAGGGGTCCTGTGTGTGTTGCTATTTAGAAGCTGGTCCCCCAATCTTTCTTTTGACTTCGAAGGTTGGGCTATTCTTTCAGGCTCCAACACTTCTTTTTCACCTTGTGCTCGAGTTTGTGCTCTTGTCTTCACATACACTATTTTAGGGATTTGCAGCATGGTTGCATGGGTTTTCAGCCCATGCTTAGGTCTCCAGGTCATTTCCAAGCAGACAGGCAGCTGGAAGTTTTGGAGAGACCACTACCTGCTTTAGGCCAGTAACATCCCAGTCTAATGTCACCATAGCCATGTAATGGTCTGTTGTGAAACTGTTGGCGAGGATGACTGGGTAGGTTTTTCCAGTCAGGTACTGCCCTGGGGAAACTAGTGTATCTCTCACCATAGTGACACTGGCACCTATATCCCTCAGGGCTTCTATTCTAGTCCCATTAACTAAGGAGTATTGCAAGTACTTTAAGTTAGGGGGCTAGATAGCTACGGTGGTCAACTCTCCCTCCCCTTCAGAAACTAGAACAGCTTCAGTGGGAACCCTGATTTGCTCTGGCCACACTGTTGATCACATCTGGAGATTTGCTCTGGACTAGGGACATACTTGTTAGGACAGGCAGTATCTCCAGGTTTGGTATCCAACCTTCTTACAGGTGTGACACCAGTGATCTAGGGAATCAACATTTTTACACTTATACCCACCAGTGGGCTGGGAAGACTTCTGGTGCCCACCGTCCTGAGCAGGTTTTTGGGGGCCTTTAGAAGACTCTTGGTTTTTATCTTTGGGGGGATCACCCCTTCCCCTGGGGAGGTTTTGTAACCCCTTACTTTTGGTCACCCCCAATGGAAGTTTTGTTCAGCCTAGTCTTGACCCACTGGTCTGCCTTCTTTCCCAATTCTAGGGGAGAAATTAGACCTAGGTCCACCAAATACTGATGCAACTTTTTGTTTGTACAGTTACTTAACATGTGTTCTCTCATCAACAGATTATAAAGCCCAATATAGTCATGCACTTCACTTCCAATTAATCAACCATCTAGTGTTTTTACTGAGTAGTCTTTGAAGTCAACCCAGGACTGGCTCAGGGTTTTGTAAGCCCCCCTGAATCTAAGCCTATACTTCTCAGTTGTGAGTCCAAAGCCCTCAATCAGGGTGCCCTTCATGAGGTCATAGGACTCAGCATCTGCCCCAGTGGGGGTCAGAAGTCTGTCTCTGCAGTTACCAGAGAACAGTTCCCAAAGTAAGGCTCCACAGTGTGACTTCTTCATTTGCACTATTCCACAAGCCCTATCAAAGGCTATGAACCATTTGGTGATGTCGTCACCTTCCTCATATTTGGGGACAATCCCTTTGGGGATTTTAGGGTGGTTTGCTGCCACCATTGATGGGAAGTAAGCCCATCTCTGCTCGCTCTTTTTCCAGAGCCAGGTGTCTTGACTCTAGATCTATTCTTTTGGTCAACCTTGTTAGAAGGATGTCCTCCTTATTGAGACTGTCCTCAGTAATCTCATCAGTACCTGTCCCATCGGTGTGGGGCCTAGGTGGTGTGAGTACTACGCTTGGAGTCAGGGGTACAGGGACCCTGTCCTTCCTATTTAGTGAGGGAGTATGGGGGCTGCCCTCTATGTCACTAACGTCATCATCTCCTGTGTTGGGATCACCCCCTCAGAAGGGTGGTCCCTTGCGTACTCTGCCAAGAACTCCTGGAGCTTGACCTTGGAGGCACGGGACCCCATGGAAATCTTTTGAAGTCTACACAGAGACCTTAAGTCACTCATCTCTAGATGGAGGTAGGGGGTGAGGTTGAGCTCCTCAACCCTTCTCCAGTGTATCAATCATTATTTAACTATTAGTGGGGATCATTTTACGAGAAGTCTAAAAAACTTCTAAAATACTTTTGTCGTTAACTACAGTAAGTTGTTTTTTAAAAGAAATGCTAAAAGGACTAAACCAAGGCCCTAACAGACTTTTAAACATTTTGAAAAATTTGTCATTCAAACACCAGAAACTAAAGACAACTTTTGGAGTTTCTGTCGTGTGGTCAGATGTTGGCTGAGTAGTCCAACAAATCCAAAGTTGTAAATCCCACCACTGATCTACCAATGTAGGAAGCCGGCTCTGTATATACTATACCAAAAAGAGGTATTGTGTGCACAGAGTCCAGTGAATCCCCAAAGGTACGGCAGAGGTTAAAGTAGATACATTACTTTCAATTTAGTGGTAGCTGGGCTGAGCAGTTAGGGTTATCAGAGGGTAATGTGAATGCATTTGTTTTACATATTCATACAAGGGAGGAACACACACACTCAATGACTTAACTCCAGGCCAATTGTTCTAAAAATATTACTTTAGTTACTTTTATTTTAGGAACCAAGTGAACTCAGTTACAGACAAGTAGACTTTCCAATTATGCAATATTTTCAATATTGTTGGCAATAGGTTTGTATCAAATCAACCAATACTTTTCACGTACATGAAACACGTTTTAGTCTAGTAGCAGATACTTTGTATACAGGCTACCACTGAGCGCAGTGTCAGTCGTGGGGGGCTGCGACCACTCGAAAGATGCGAAATTAAGTATCAGCGCCGAGGCGGTCGATACTGGCAATGATATTTACCCTCATGGTCGGCAGGAGGCAATGAGCGGGATAGGTTTCAGCAGGCGGCCCACACAAGTACCGCTGTGGTCGCTGGCGGTCGGTTGCTGTAGATTGGATGAGTTTCCACCGTCGTTGAACCGTCCTGGGGCGGTCACGGGCGGGTAGATGGTGCAGGAGGAAGCTGACAGGGCAACTTGTTGGAGGGTGCCAGCTCTCGGGCACAGGGCTGTGAACAGCTACAATCGTGGGGCTGGGAAGATCCCTCGACTTCATGGAGGCCATCCAGCTGCGGTGCTTTCCCCTGGCAGGGCAGTCAGGTCGGCACAAGTACCGGTCCTCTATCACTGCGGCCGTTGGAGGTGTCGGGTAGCAGTGAGTCACATCAACAGGAGTGTCAGGCCTCAACTGGTACAGTTCTTGGAGTTCTCTTGTAGCAGGGAGTCACGTCGACACAAGTGTTGGTCCTCCTTATGGTGGTTCTTGTAGGTCTTGTACTAGTGGACTCTGGGGACTAGAGCCTCTAGTCCAGAGGGAGGTTCTTGGCACTTTGGCGAAGGTTGCGGGATCTCCGGGGTTTTTTGGAGGCCGGGCAGGGTTTCTGAAAGGACAGCTGGTCCAGTAGTCTAACCGGGTGCAGGTGGCAGGGTTCTTGCCAGGCTCAGTCTGCAGCAGTTCAGTTCCTGGTCCGTCTTCTTCTTTGGTCCGTCAAATCTGAGGAACAAGGTTCAGGGGAGCCCTTAAATACAAAATTTAAGGGTGTTACTGAGGTCGGGGGCAGTAGCCAATGGCTACTGTCCCCTACGGTGACTAAACGCTTTGGGTGCCCCCTCCCTTTGGGGAGGGGGCACATTGCTGTTCCTATTGGGCCTCATTCTCTAATTCAAGATGAAGAATTTCTAAGAGAGGGATACACCTCAGCTCCTGGCGACCCTACGGTTTGCCAGGCTGAGGTGGAAATTCCTACTCTGCTTACTAATTTTCACGCCCGTCCTGCTGCCAAAAGTGGGGCTGGACAGGGGGGGTGGGCATCTCCACTAGTTGTAGCTGCCCAAATCAGCACATCACAAGGTGAGAGCCTTTGAGGCTCACCCCCAAGTGTGGCTGTTCCTGCCAGGGGGAGATGTGAAGCACCTCCACTCAGAACAGGCTTTGTATCTCACCTCCGATAGCACCCCATGAGGTGAGAAACCTGTCTGGTGGTGGCTGGCTGGCGAGGACCAGTCAGACAATACCCCAAAAGTTTACCGTTTTTCAGGGGGAATCTCTAAGATGCCCTCTGAGTGAATTTTATAATAAATCCAACACTGGCATCAGTGTGGGTTTATTATACTGAGAAGATTGGTACCAAACTTCCCAGTTTTCAGTAAAGCCATCATGGAGCTGTGGCATTCGTAATGACAACCTCCCAGCCCATGTCCTCAAAATGGCTTCACTGCACTTACAATGTCTGTGAATGGCACAGACACTGTAGGTGCATATTGCTCATGCAGCTATGCCCTCACTTGTGGTATGGTGCACTCTGCTTTAGGGCTGTAAGGCCTGCTAGAGTGGTGACTTACCCATGCCACAAGCAGTGTTGGTGGGCATGACACACAAGGATGTGTGCCATGTCAACTCTTCAGTTTGGACTGCACCACTGTTAAGTTGAGGGGTCTCTGAGGGTGGCATACCACATGCTGCAGCCCTCAGAGGCCCTTCTCTGGTCACAAGGCCCTTGGTACCAGGGGTACCTTTTACAAGGGACTTACATGTGGCCCAGAGGAATGGCAATTGTGAAACAAAGGTAAAGTTTTGGGAAAGAACACTGGTGTTGGGGCTTGGTTAGCAGGGTCCCAGCATACACTGGGTCAAGTTGGCATCAGGTATCTGGCAAAAGGTTAGGGGTAGCCATGCAAAAAGGGGCACTTTCCTACAACGCACTAAATCGAATTCCCCCTCAATAATTTATCACTCTTTTCACAAATGTAAAAAGTTATGTGTGGTTTCATGTCTCTGTTGTTATTCCACCCAAACTGCTGCTTTTTGTTTTGCATGATCTTCCCAATTATTGATATCATTCCAAAAACCCTTTGCATCAGTTTATCCATCTTCTCTGGCTAGATGAGTCAGATGGATTACGGCTGAAGCTGAAATAGATACTTCTTTGTTCAGGGCTCACTCAGTAAGAGGGGCAATGGTGACTAAAGCATATATTTCAGCTGGACTTTTAGAGGACATTCTTAAAGCAGCAGATTAGTGAAGAGAATCTACTTTTAGAACTTTTTATTTCAAGTCAATCAATCAGCTTTAAACTTGTCATAATCAAGCATCCAGTCTCGTGATAGAATGGAAATCTCCTCTACTAATATGACGGGAGGTTTAGATTCTATTAAAATTATGGAGGCGATGATTATCCCTCCCACCTCACCCAGCTGTTACAATTATTCTTTTTCTTCCAGTTTAACTTCAGTACAAGTCTCTTCTGGAGGAAATCTGTTCTTCGCCTCCATCCTTTTATTACCTTCAAATTCAAGACTGTATTTTCAACTTCACGGTTCATCATATGGCAACAATACCGCTGTGTTTGTTTGAATCTCTAATGAGTTTGTATAGTTTGTTTTTTTTATTGCAAGAACAGGAGATTTTACTGCCCTGCAGATTTGATTATAATAACTACGGATACTGATTGGAGGACAGGACATGAGGTCACCAGCACACTGAACCGCTGACATCAATTTCTACATCTTTTATAACGTTTCATTCATCTTTGCTGCTAGAATTTTAACAGTAAAGATGTTCAGCCATAATCTTCTCCCCTGTCTCTTTAATAGAATACAAATCTCCTGTCACATTAGTGGGGTGGGGGGGATTTCCATTATTAGCTGTCTTCCTACTGCAAAATACGGTGATGATTGTCAAACCAATCATAAAATTGTGAAAAATAACCATCAAATTAGGAAGTTGAATTAAAGTGATGAGAGGTTTCACGAAGCAGACTGTTGGGAACGGGAGTATATAGTCTTTTCTGCCCAACACCATGCCGACAATGCCATTAGTGACGTAAGAGGCAAGTCAGTTTTCCCCTATATGTATCCTGTATGGGGCCTGGTCTCTTATTATAGCTGGAACAACATTATAGTCTATAAACTCAAACACAAGCCGTTTTTGTACAGCACATGCCCTGAACCCATAAATTTCAAGGTGCCCTCATATGTGATAAAGAAGAAAAAAGAGGCTCGGTGAAATAAAATATTTGCCTGGTGTAGGAAGGTAGGATCCTTCTGCATGGTTACCCCCACTTTTTGCCTGGTGATATGCTGTTTCTGACTAGTCTGACTGGGATCCTGCTAATCAGGACCCCAGTCTCTCTGCTTTCTCCCCTAAATTGTTATGGTTAAGTACTTAGGTACATCCCAGATTGGATACTGGGGTACCCTTATCAGTTCCTAGTATATGGTACTAAGGTACCCAGGGCATAGGTACCCCAGAGGTCCCCCATAGACTGAAGCATGTATTATGCCACCTATGGGAGACCATTCAAACTATCTCTACAGGCCTGCCAGTGCAGCCTGTGTAAGCTGGTGCTAGCACCACTTACGAAAGATAAAGGTTTCCTATATCTAGGGTCACTGCACTTAAAACCTATAAGTCACCCCTACAGCAGGCCTTGTCAATCTTGAAGGCAGGGTGAGGGTGCCCCTACATGAGCAGGACACCCCTACAACCTTCGGAGTCCATTCTCCCTGGTTGTAAGTGAACAGCCATATAATATATAGAGGGGCAACGCATCATTATGCGATGACGATCTCGAAACTGGCTGTAACAAACCCTGTCGTGTTTGGCATCAAACATGTTGGAATCATACCCCCACACCGTAAACGGTGTTATGGGTATGAGGTGTTATGGGTATGATTCCAAGCACTGTAAAGGCCCTCCGTTAGGCCTTCAGTGCTCCCGGTACCAGTCTTCTAGACCCGGACAGCACAACATGGCTGCTGCCGACCAGAGACACGATTCTGCCCTCCTGCTGCTGAGCCAAGCTCGAGCAGGGGAAGGCAGAACAATAGGCATCCTATCACAGGGAGGTTTGACCACCTCTCAGACAGGGTTTAGTGTATTGGGGCAGGGTAGGAGCACTTGCCAGTGCCACATAGTCTGCAAGCAGGGCACATTTGCTGCCCTCCATGCATAGTCCAGCTGAAACCAGTTCAGGAAGCCGTTGGCTCCCGCTCTGGTGCGAAACTGGACAAAGGACAGGGGAGTATCCTCCCCTTATCCAGCCCCTCCTTAGGGAGGGACCCCTGTATCGTCCAAACCCTTTCCTTAGGGTATTTAAGGGCTTACCTATAGGTGAGTCCCTAGACTCATGGTGGGACACAATAAAATTCAGACACCATTTCAACTTCAACAAGGGCACTCTGGACTTCGCTCTGGGCATCAAGGCTGCAACCGGGAAGACCCCTGCTGCTCCTGATCTCTTCACCCTGCTTGTTTGCTGCAACGTCCGTGCCTGTGCTCCATACAGGAACCCGTCCATGGCCTGTGGACATCCAAGACACCTGAAGGAATCTCCCTTGAAGTGAAGGAGTCACTTCCCTGCATCTGCAGGCACCGCAACCAAGCTGACCGGTCTGCTGATCCTGGGCTCTTACGGACTCCGAAAGGCTCAGCAACACATCTGGTGGTTCTCCACATCCCTCAAGGTCTGCCCTGTCCTCTCACCAAGTTTGAGGCCAGTATCCTTCGTTGGAGCCGCAGGAACGAACCCCTGTGCACTGTGTCGACTTGCAGTTGCAAAGGCTTGTTGGCTTCCTTCCACCAAGATCTTCGGGCTCCAAGTAGCCCCAACCTCAAGCATCTCCAGCGACCAAGATCTTCATCCTCACTACATCACTTGCACACTGGGCCTGTATCTTTGGTGAGCTGTTCGAGGTCCTCTGCGACTCCAGTGCCTTCGGCCTGTGGGTCCTCTTGAGGGTCACGTTTGAATTCTTTTGGGCTCCCCTGATTGCTTGGGGCCTGCCCCGACTCCTCTGCTTGTGGCGAGTCTCCTGGACCTTGCTGGTCCCGACATTGCACCTTCTTCTACTTCCATGTTGTTTGTTGTTGCCAAGTCTTGTTGGTGCTCCGCTGGACACCGACCCCTCAACTCTCGACATCCGACGTGGAACAGCTCGTGAATGGCTCCTGGTCTACCACAGCGTCGCCTGGTCCTCACAGCTGCAGTTCCAAGGGCACCGTCAACTCTCTTACAACACCAGACATTGGTGGGCATTCGTCTTCCGTGCCTCCTGGTCACTTCCAAGTGGCATAGACGGTCCCCTCTGCTTTCAGGTACTTCTCAACTTGAATCCACCTTTGGGTTCCACCAGACACTTTCACCTTCTCCAGCAGCGGCATCTTCCTGAAGTCCTCCATTGGGTTCGACAACGGTTTTCGACGCCACTTCCCACCTATGCACCCGGCTCCCCTGGGGCAGGTATCCTGGTTCCTAAGGTATCCACTGGTGGGGTGGCTCTCCAACCTTCTGTCTTTCACGGGTTTTCTTCAGGGTCCACTGGGAAGAGTCCTTCTTCTTTAAAATTGCAACTGCGACTTACACATTGATTTGTACGGAGAACGCAGTTGTGTTCCTACACTGCACACGACCTCCGTGGGGCTCCTAGATACTCACCTTGGGTGGTTCATTGGGTCTCTGGCACTTCTACGTCCTCTGACTATTGTCTTGACCCGAGTAGTGGTTCACATACCACTATTTTAGAATATGGTTTGGTCTCCCCCTGGGGACCACTGTGTATTCTGTGCTACTTACCTGTTTCTATTGAAAAGTATTGTGTGCATTGTGTACATCTCCGGCTAGGAGATATCTGTATGTGCTAGTGAGTGTCTTATAATAAATACATATTTTTATAAATACACTGTGTGGTTCTTTTTCACTAAATCTATACCTATAAGATTGTGTTCTGGTAAAACAAGCTGCTTTACACTCCTTCTGGACTAAGCTGCTCTCCACAGCTACCACTTGGAGAGCTTTCTAAGATTGTCTAAGACCACTAAAATCACCATAAGGGTTGTCTGGATCAGTGCAAGGTGTCCACTTACATAAATGTACATCATATACTGAGCCAGCCTCTCACGCCTGGGATCACACAATTTGGTCAAGCAGGAAAGCCAGGATTGATACCAGGTTTTCTATATTTATATTAAGCAATTCAGCCACTGATCAGGTATTGCTTCCTCTGCTTTTTAACATCGAAGGTTTATGCTTTATTTTTAATTCATACCACATGATGTAAGAGCGTAGGTGGCAGGCAGAAACCACATGAAAGCTTGGCTCATTTTGGGCTAGAGGGTCGAAGAGGACCTCGAGCGGAGCCAGAGCTAACTATCGAGCTTGAGTTTTCAGTGGCCTGTACAGGTTGGCGAGCCCCTCAAATCTTAAGACAGGCTGAAGCCAGATGCTTGTCTCTGGCTCAGGTGGAGGTACTCTTGGACCCACAGCTCAAAAGGAGCTGAGCTTTCACATGGTTTCTCCATGCCACCCACAGTGTAACAACATGAGCAAAGAATTACAAGAAATACAAAGCAGATCAGCATTTAATAGCTGAACTGCACAAAGTGCAACCACAAAACCCGGTTTCATCAAATTATGCCATCCTTGACCAATACTGTAGTTCAAGGAACCTGCTTTTTCTTAATTATCACATATTCAAATTGTGAGCTTGGGAAGTCCACTGTACAAAAACCTCTTGTATTTGACTTAACACTATAATCTTGCTCCAGGTATAATAAACATCTAGGCCACATATAGGTGCACACAACAATTCACTTGCATCTTGATTAACTATTTGCATTGTCGTCAGGGAAGTTGGGGCATGAATGTGTCTAACTCAGGGGTCTCCAACCAGTAGCTCGTAAAAACTGTTAACCAGTGCCTCTTAATGCAGGGACATAATCATAAATACTAAGGGCAAAAGCTTCCACATGTTAAAGAAATATACGTGTTAGGATTTTGAAGAGATTTCATCAGATTTATATGATTTGCACGATTTACATGGTAAATATTTTTATGGCTCAGCTCGTGCACTTGCTCTTAAAACCAAGCTAGACTATTGAATCGGCTCCACCTTGGTTCTCCCCGTTTTTTGTTTTTGGCCCACTTCCCCTCAAACCGCCTCCGCACCCCCCCCCCCCCCCCCTTCCCCTTACAGAAACAAAACCGCAGACTACAATGAAACACTTTTTTTCTTTGCAGTCTTATATAGCGCCAACTCGACCCGAAGGTATCGATCATAGGGTTTAACATGAGCACAAGTTACATTAAAGACGGACACATTCATTTTTCGGCATGGGAAGAGTCAGTGATTTATGGGCAAATGATTTGCCCATAATCACAAGATGTTTGAACCTCCCGCCAGACCGAGCCTGGTTCCCCAAATTCCAAGTCGGCCCCTGTACCCGGTTCCCAACAGGTCACATCATCCCGTTTTTGTATTGTTTCAACTACGGAAGCTGCTACGCATGTGTACCGATTAATGAACGGGACTCCTACCAGACGTTTTCTAGAAGCGGAGTGGTCCCTACCTCTTGATTTCTGACTTCAGTGATAGGTTCGCAAAGTTTAGGGTCCGCGCAGGGGCACACAGCTGCCGCACTCGTCGCGCGCACACGCCCAGAAAGCACTGCCAGCGCGAGACTAATAAACCAGCAGCCGACCAGCGTTCTCGCCATGATGAATATCTTTTGTGCACCAGGCAGCGCGCGTGTCCGGAAGCAAACTGCAACGCCTTCTTTTTACAGCTCACGAGCACGTGCAAATATCACCTGCACAATCTTTTTTCCTGGTCAAACTGGAAAGGGGGGGGGGGGGGGGTGTTGGAGCTTGAAAAAGCTGCACAATGAATGAAGGGTAAACAATGACAGGAAATGTGTTGAAAAAGGCAGTTGTAGCAGAAATACAAGTTCCACTACTGAACACTGGAACGTACTACAACAAATATGACCTGACTTCATAAAACAAACATAGTAATGGAACAGAAAACAAACACAAATAATTAGCAATCCGTTCACCTGCACCAACTGTTTCGTTGCCTGAAGTGGGCATTAACTATCAGAATCAGGGCACAAGTCGGGGGTACACGCCGGTGGACCGCGTCCACCCACTGTTTTGACAGGGTGGACGCCGTCCACCCTGCCAAGAAGTTGGGCCCCATTGAAAATGTGCTGAATTCGTCCTGGTGTAAATGCCAAACACCGGGACACATTCAGCAGCGCCTGCACGTTGTTGTCTGCTTTCGATCCGCAACACCGTGCAGGCAGGGAGGGGGCTTTCCTAGTTAAGACTCCTAATGGGCCCATAACAAAGGATGAATCTGAGGGGTCATCAGGCCTCCTTTTGTTCAAGTCTCCTGGCTGGCAGAAGCCAGGAGCCTCACACCTAGAAGCAAATGCAGCAGAGGGGAAACAAAGGCTCACACCTTGTTAGCACTTCACACATACTTAAGAGAGGCAGATTTTCACTTTTTGCAGGCTCTGTTTAGGAGATATGCATGCACTGTAAGAATGTCAGATGTGTTGGTCTTTCCCAGTATTTACACAAAATAAATAACATTTATATAGTGCTTACTACCCTTGAGGAGGCGTTGTCAGTATTTTTTCTTGTAGAGCACTATGGGTAGAGGAAGTTTGTGCTGACAAAAGGCAACATTGTTTTATGTGTAGCTTACAAAAGTGTGAATCTTCTGCCTAAATCAGGAGGGTTTCCCTGTATGCTCGCAATGTGCTCCAATGTACTCATGATAGACATGTTAAACATATATGTGCCGGCTTAAGATCTGGTGTCACTTCTTATGATGCCACTTCCTGTGATGTCACGCGCCCTGACGTCATGTGCCGTGATGTCACGCGCCGTGATGTCACGTGCCATGATGTCACGTGCCGTGATGTCACGCGCAGTGATGTCACTTGCATACTGGTTAACTAGGTTAGTCCCCCCACTTCTTTTTTAAGGACTTGCGCCCTGATTAGAATGTATGTTATACTGCACAGTAAAAACGCTCTGCATTGAGCACATTTACACAGTGAGATTTCATATAGTAAATCTTGTTTGTCCTTTTCAGATACATCCCTGGAAGTCCAGGGAGGTGTCTCGTGCTATAGTATCAGATTATTGACCAATCAATTTGAATATCAGAATCGACAGTATCAGTTCCCCATGTTGAGTCTGTATTCTGTAAAAGTTTGGAAGATTGTATTTCTGTAAGAGTTTCGAAGATTTGGGCTGTAAGTGTTCGTAGGTCTTTAAAACTAGGTGACCACTTGTATTTAATACACTTGCAAATTGAATGATGTCGTTTTTTTTTAAATCTAGTATTGATAATTTACATAAGCATGTTTTAAGTTTGAAAAATTTGTAGAAGTCTTAATTATTAAGATTATGAGATCCCAATAAATTGGCAAATGGATTTTTGTTGGTGCCGGAATGTTAGAGGAATATGATACCCTTGGACGACCAGTCAGGTCAGTCTGAGTAATTACCATCAATATTTATCTTTTTGTTGAACCAGAGGGAAGTCAGGGTGGAGTTTTCAAGTTTTATTTTTGCGTGGGCATCAATTTGCAAAACTGCACTTTGGTTGTTGATGATGCTGTATGTAGAGGGGGGATGTTTAGTGTGTGCATTGTTTGAATGATGATGTGTTGAAGTCTTGGAGTCAGAGGTCGAAGTGTACGGGATCGGAGAGACACCACGTGTCCAAACTTTTTTAATTTATAAAAAACAATTCCCCAACTTTTTGTGAAAAGACAACCGTCCCGGGACGGTAATTCCGATAGTTTACATGCTTCAGCTGAGAGTCAGGCAAGGAGTATCATGTGCCGTGAAACCAAGGGAAGGGCAGAGAGCTAAACAAGCCTACTTGCCAGGGTGCCTGCTTGCCTGCAAGAAATGTACATGTGCGCAACTGGTTAATCTCAAAATGTAAAGGGTGCTTGGAAGCCGGTATTGGCTTTAATTGATAGAATCATTTGAAGCTTCATGATGACACAGGTTTATTCTTTGTGAGTGGTAGTGCAAGTGAGTTTCCAGCTGAGCTGTGAAGTTCCTGCTTTTAAGGGACAATTATATTAAAAAATGCATTTTTAAAGAAAAAAATGCATTTTGTAAAGTCTGGCCATTACGAAAATCTATTTTTTGGGAGGGCCTTTTTTATCATAAACCTTTTGGCTCATTTTATAGCAGCCTGTCATATACTGTGTGCAATGCAAGTTCAGAATAATGACTTGTGGCAGTAAAAATACACAAGTCACTATTCTCCACTGCACCAACCAAGATTCAGTTCTGTGGCCTTCTGGTTACACACACAGATCTCTGAAGTGCATTAACTAATAGAGGTTTTATAATGCACTATAGGACATTTCCCACTGATAAACATGTATTTATTTTTCATTTAAGCTGCATGCTAGTTTATATGTAGTTACCTGAAGGCGAAAGACTAAAAAAAGTACAGAATATTTAGTTTTTTTAGCTACACCATTGACACCGCCACCATGCTCACTGACCCCTCCCTCATTGCATGCAGCATCACAGTCCCATACTTTTTTTGTCATGCACTTGGACAGCTGCTTGGAGAAATGCATTTTCTATCACCAGCCATGTAGGGGCATAAGGTTCTGATGTTAGGAGCAATTTATTACCCTGTTTAAAAAGGAAGGCTGTTTGGAACTTCCTGTAGTTTGGTAGATTGACCCAGCCTAATTCTTTTGGTAGCCTAAGTGTTTTGAATGAGATTCAGGGGTTTTTGTTTTTCCATAGGAATTGATTAAAAATAGAGTCTAATTTATGAAGCAAATCATCCAATAGCATAAGCGGAATCGTATTTATTAAGTAGGTTGCAACAGGTGTGCCCATCAAAGTTTCAATCCTACCCCACCAAGGCAAATATTTTGGGGCCCATCCCTCTAATAAGTTGGAAACCTTTTTAAGTGTTATGCTTTTGTTGTGTCAGCTTTTGCGGAAAACCTTGTTGACACAATCAATGTCTAGATGTTACAGATACTTCAGTTGCCATGCTAGACCTAGCATTACCTAGCAGTTCTTTGAAACCTAAGTGATTTATCAATTTAACTTCTGACTTGTCTCTGTTTAATTTATATTTGGATATGGTCGAGTATGAATCTATTGTATCCACTAAGAAGCCAATAGAAGTAAGGGTGTTTTCTGTGACTATTAAAATGTCATTGGCCCATGCCGCAATCTTCACATTATTGTTATTGAAATTTATACTAGAGATCTGATAATTGTTTTTAATATCTATTTTTAGTAGTTTGAGTGTTAGGAGAAATAGTGCTGGGAAAAGTGTGCACCCTTGTTTTGTAACCTGTTTAGCGTTAAATAGGTTTGAAATTATGCCACCTGTTCTCAGTCTAGCCTTGGGTTCAGAGTATAGAGACATGAGCATTTTGATGAAGTTATCGCAAAGATTAAAGCTGTGAAGGACTGCTCGGGAAACATCCATGAAACGTTTTCGAATGCCTTCTCTGCATCCAAGATGATAGCAACCGTGTGAGAAGAGCATTGTCTGACTTTATCAATTACTAGCAGAGAAGTCTTGTGATGTCAGGTTCCTTGCAAAGCCACCTGGGAATGGCCCATTTGTTTTGCAATTATATCCCCAAGTCTGGATGCTAAAACGTTTGCACTGATTGTACAATCAATATTATTGAGTGATATATGTCTGTCGTTTTTTGCCAACCATATATCTTTACTATCTTTAGATATCTCTGCTACTATTTGAGGATTAGTGTGCAGGATACCTCAGTTATCATTGAGGGATGTTATTGTTTATTTTATTTACATTTTAGGTACAAAGCTAGCATCTTAACAGCTTTATTAGCCTCACAGAGACTAAAGCTTTTTTTGCTTGTTGATCCAAATTCCTGACATAGAACTCATTATTTTGCTGTATTCATATTTTTCATTTGTAAGAGAGCTTAAGAAAGACACATCCTTAAATATCATATGGTGGGCTTCAAGACTTCTAATTTCTTTCTCCAAAGTTTGGAGTGCCTCATTTGTTCCTTTATTCATTGTAGATCTAATGCTCATAATTTCTCCTCTAATTGTTGCCTTAAATACCTCCCATCTAGGGCTTGGGGAAATATCAATGTTAGATTTTTCTTTAAAGTAGTGTTCTAAAGCTAGTTTTAATTTCTCAATGTTATTATGGCCTGAGAGGGTTTTGTCATTGAATCTTGATAATTTGTGTTCAGTTTTCGGGGTGAGTTTAAATAGTGAGAAGGTAATGCATGAGTGATCAGAGATTAATCTCTGTTCAATGGATGTGTGGTAAATTGTGTGTACAAAATTACCTGCTATGAGGAGCTAGTCGATTCTTGAGTAGAAATCATGAGGGAATGAGTAAAAGGTATTGTCTCTAGTGTCAGAGTGTTGTAAACTCAAAGCATCTTTTAGGCTGGATTTGACAGAAAGATGATTAATTGCCTTCGATGATTTGGGAGGTTTGTATTTGCATGTGGAGTTTCTATCTAAAACATTTTCCATTGCTAAATTGAAATCTCCCCCCACTAAGTGCATGGAACTGCTCAGAATTCCTTGGAGTTTATGTAAGAGGTTGTCCCAGAAAGCAGGATAATTTCCGTTTGGGCTGTGTATGTTTACTACATAGAAAACATTTCCCCCTTTGTTGAGTTTGGAAATAATCCAACTTCCTTCTTTATCAGTGGTGTGGTCTATACATTGATATTTGCTTTTTTTATGATTAAGAGGAGTACCCTCTATTTCTTTTGTTTTTCGAGAGGAAGCACAATAATTCACCTACCCAGTTGCTTTTAAGGGATATCACTTCTTCATCTCTTATTCTTGTCTCTTGGAACCTTATAAAAATAAGCTAAACTGGAGGTAAGTTATTTCATCTTTATTGCAAGTAACAGTAAGCAGGATGAGCTGATAGCAACAGCTGGCTCGGCTCACACTTTCAAATCTCTTCTCACTGCATTTTTAGTACATTTTGCTTTAGGGCATTTGGTCAGAAGCAAGAATCCAGTATGGGGGCTGCTGCTCTTTGCCGGCTATTTGGTTTGAGGCATTTTATCAGCTGCGCATCGGAGATGGCAAGTATACATTCTAAGATATACATGGGAAGTTGGCATAGTACGTTCTGTTACCAACACAAGAAACATGACCAAACACATTTCAACGTCACCCTTCAGTTTTTAGATATAGTCAGTTACTTTACACTGTTTTACAGGGTAATTTAAGCCCTTCATATTGAGGAAGATAATATTTAAATTATTTTTATAAGGCATTATGTGTGTGTAGGTTGGTAAAGTGATTGCTGATCTTATATAGGGAGTATAATTCCTTTTTTCCACAGTATTTCTTTATTGCTATTTCAACAACGTGAAATCGACCTTAGAGATACAACCTGTCTGGTCAACAAAGAAGTGGCAGCCAAATAGCAGATTGCAACATTTAAGGCAATTTATCTTGAAGAATTCTTAGGAGTACGCTGGGACTTTACAAACTTAGTAAACAGTCTAAAGAACAAATCAACATATGACAATCTGAACTGGACGATAGGCCATTGGATGAGTGGGGGGTTATATGATGTACCTGACAGGCCCATAGACTCTGTAATAAGCAAGCATGGGACCAAAAGAGGTACAAGTGGATCGTTATCCAATATCACCGCAAAGTAGGTATGTGTGGTGTGACCACAAGCACAGCCTGCTTGACCAACATTCTTGTGACATGCTAAATAAGTCTCAAGGCGGTCTGTCGTCTGATTTAGCCTTCACCTCACCAAGTACCCTTCCCAATTTACTGGCTGTGGGCATCTCACATTAACATGGTTACATTTAAGCAGTACATCAAATTCTGCATACATTTCCATTCATAGTGCTCTTCGCCAGCTCCCCAGCAAAGGGACCAAGTGGGACTTCCAAGCCATGGAAATGCATTGTTTGGCGAGTATCAAGTTGAGATCGATAAATCAGTGCATGTACTTAGTGCATTTTTTGCTTTTTGTCATCCCCAACAGACAGTGTGTATCCACCATGGGAGCCTGCCTACCCACAATATCTGATATGTACATCACTGCCCATTACCCCACTATAGTCAGACAGAGAGCCACACCATATGGTAGAAACCAGCGTTGACCTCAATGCACCTAGGACAGGTGCCAGTTGCCCCTGTCAGCACACGGTCTATCCGCTTGTGTCAAGTAGGAATTGCAGATATTTGCAGAGGCAGCTACCTCGAAACGGGGGTGGTGGAGTAAATGGATTAAGAAAAAATAATAATAAAAAAAATAAACTTACCTTTTCCTTCGCCGCCGCACCGCCACCGCCTCTCCTTTGTCCTCTTCAGGTCTACTAAAGCACTGGAAGCACTCAGGCTTCTGGGCTCTCCCAGCCAATCACGATGCTGCAGAAGCAGCCTCCTGATTGGTCTGAGTGACCTGTTTGGACGCTCAGGCAGTGCCTGGGGAGACTGGGCATGTTCTCCACGGGGCTGTGCAACACAGCCCAATGGAGAACATGCCAAGTGTGCATGACGGTTTGGCCGGCCACAGAGGGCTGGCCAAACTGTCATGTGCACTTAGAGGAGTGCAAACCACTCCTCACTCTGCTTGGCGTCACAGAGCCCAGCCCCGCCACCACCTAGCTCCGAGTGCTGCATAGAAAAATAAAATGATAATAACGTTCTGTTATTTTCTTTTTCTTTTGTGCACTCCTTAAATAAGTGGGGCGACGCTCCTCCACCTTCGCGGAGGAGCCGCCACTGTCCATGTTGACATCATGCACTGGACTGGAATTTAAAATGGGGACATGGACAGAGCCCCAGCCAGCAGTGTGAAGTACAAGGCTTCTTGTCAGTACTTCTGAAGCTCTATGAAATAGACCAGACATTAGAGCATGGACGACAGGAGATATGGGGTCTTTTTTTAACTGTAGGGAACACAAATGTGCCCTTCCTGTTCTATTCTTTCCCAGATGTGGTACCCCCACGAGAATGAGCAGTGGTTAAGTGGGAAGCCTCTTATTTTGGGCCTTTGTTTTGGGTCTCCCCTGACAGGAGGCTCCATCCTATCACCCTGCTGACACTGTAGACAAAGGTCATGCCTGGACCAGTCATGGAGGAAAACTCAGAGATCAGGATCTCCCTAAAATTGGACCCAGCACTGGGCCTTTAGAATACACAAACCCTGTATGCAAAATTAGTATACATATGAGGCAAAAAAACATTCACCCAGTGTTCCGATATTTCTCTACCAAAATCTAGAGTCTCACAGCAGTGGTGACCAAGAAGTTCTTTTGTTTTCCACGGTTGGGGTATTGACTGCCAACTCCCCTTGCCAGGTTCAGGACCAGAAATCAGGGGAATTCAACAGCCTGCCAAGAGCTTTCTTAAGGCCTGCCTTGAAGGAAAGAGCTTACCAACTGCTTAGGAGGGACATTGTAGGATGCGGTACCAGAATTTCTTTGTCAAAATGCATACTTCTTGTGTCCTAAATATCGTTTACAAAAATATCACCTCATTGGGGGTTATAATAATCAACACCCAATGGTATGATTTTTTGTAAACAACATTACGCCACAGTTGTTTATATTACACGATAGTTCTGTATTCAGTATTTTGAGATATAACACATTGGGTGTGCCCTTGCACAAGAAACACACTGCCTAGAAGAGGAAGGCTGTTAAGGAACTGAAGCAGGACAAACTGAAACTGCTTGCTGCACCTTGGGGAAGGACCATCATTGCTCAGCTGGAGGCTGAGGCCTGGAAGACCCAGGTGTCCCCACAGCATGTGCTGAAGCAGGAGTGCCCATAACTGCATGACACTCCCGGAAACCGACTGAGCACCAAGTGCTTAGAAGTGTTGGGTGCTAAGGACCCATGAGATCAACTGACGAACAAGAGTGCATGAATCTAACATCAAAGACAGCAGTTAAATACAATGCTCTTCAACAGGATATGGGCAATATAAATGTATGTGCAGGAAATTTATTGTGGACATTATTGTGAAGCTAAACTAACTCTTCTGCAAATGGGGAACACAATAATAAAGAAATTACAGTCATACTTATTTTGGTTACCAGAAGGCTCTGCAGACAGGAGCCTTCTATATCCTGGAGTATGTACCCTAACTAATCTAGTAGTAGGTGAAAAAACATTTTTTATACATTGTTATTAAAAAGGATCTTTAGTATGGCTGGGTATAGTCTTTCAACACTCTGGGGGCAGCAGATGCAGTGTAAATAAGTTGCCCTATGCCTTTAAGACACCTTTCTTATTAGCAGAATGGTGAAGTAAAGGAAATTGTGAATAATGATCATTGGCGACTTAGATCACATCTACCATGATTAAAATAAAATGAGTATGTTTTCAACATAATAACACTCTGGACCTGATTTATTGTTTGTCGGATGGGCACTCTGTAACAAATGTGACAGATATCTAGCTTGCCTCATTAAAAATTCATTAGGATATAATGTGCTTGTAATCAGGCTAGGGGATATCTGTCACATCTGTCATAGTCTATGTCAGACCTATTGTCTGTTGCACCATTATTATAGTAAAGGAAACAAGTAAAATGCCTGTGTGCCATTGTGAGCATAGATGTTGGGGCAAACCTGATAAAAGGTGCAAAATATATCTCTATTTTAGTAATGACCAGACTGGTGACCTGGCTTCCCAGGCCGAAGGCAAATTGACTTTTTCCTGATTGGGCTCTCCTCTTCCCCTAGCAAAAGGCAATTTATTTAGGTCATTTTGTGTACCTGGGTGCCTTCTTGTGGATTGGGGTAATAATAACTTTTTGCCTTAATTACAGTGGCCTTGATGTAGCACTGGCCTTGATTTTCTGAACAAGGGAAGGAGGAAGGCATGTTCTCCGCATGACTCAATATGATCTAGTTTCAACTTCTGTTTTTTATAGAACCTGTATCTGTAGAGATTCAAGAAGGATTGGCAGAAAGTGATTGATGTGTCCTTTGGACAACTTTCCTATTTTTAGCAGGACTACTACAAATGTTTCTGTTAGTGAGTGAGGCGGGTACTAAAATTACTTGTTTTCATAATCTTTTTATGATAGTTTATTAGTTTTCTTTAGCTTCCTAACTTGTTGCGTGAATGGTTGAACTGTGGCAGTAATCCAGCTACTGCCAGGATGTCTAACAATGCTCCATGAGGGGGAGGCATGACAAAGATTCAGGATATTCACTTAACACGAACAGTAAACTCTCATAATATTAAACTAAATTGGAATCATTTACATATCCAATGGTTATTCAGTGTTAAACACACTTCTTTCTCCTATTCTTCCATTTGCAATGATTTTTAGGTCCGGCTGCAGATAGTTTATGTAATCAAAACCCACACACATACACAGAGCAGGCTTTGGGTCAGGCCTCTTCTGCCACTGACAAGTTTGGATCAGCACACTTCAGTCATTGCTTGTTTGACGGTCCCTGCATCAGCTCGATGACGAAGTGACGATTTTGGATCCCTGTCCGGGCATTCAGGAATCCTCTCTCATGGCTGAATGTGCACATATCCAAATCGACTACTGTAGTGGTGCATATCTGTCAGCACTGCCGCTCCCAATACATGTTCATCCATCAGTAGCACAACCCAAACAAAAAGAAAGATTGACTTAAGCAATGATAGTGCTACTCTTGAGCAAAATAGCATCTCTTTCTGTTAGGGTTACTTTTGTTCCAATAATGTGTATTTTAATTCCTGTGAACAGCACTACATTGGAAAACAGTGGAATTAAATGGAATTGTTGCACATGTAACATTAAAGTAATAGCAGTGCTGTTCTCACTCCATGTTCCTCAAGCAGCAGCATAACCCAAACAAGCATTGGCATAGCCAATAGGTCTCGCCTTTGGGACCTTATAAGTATTTAGCCTTCAGCACATTATCCTAAGTCCTACAACATCTTCTGTTACTTCACGTGGCACTGGTAACGGCCACACACACCCAAGGGTGGGCTTCCATGCTATTTGATGAAAATATGATAAAGAGACTTTAACGAAGACGCTTTGACACTAATAGGCACATTATAGCACTACATTCTCAAAAGGTAGTCTGGTTTCTTTCTGTCACAGGAGGATAACAGTGTCTATGACCTCCATCATGAACACTGTGAAGGAATCTTTCTAGAGATCCATGGTGAATTTTATGCAAATGTATCCCCATGGTTACAAGGCAAGTCTCAAATAGACAAATTAGAAAGTGACATAGACTCTCCCTATATACACATCGCATGGTCGGAACCCCGATCCCCTGAAGCAGCGCATAGGTGCCCTGTACAGGTGGTAGACCCTGCCTTTTGAGACCAGCTGCAGAACGAAACGCAGCAAATTGCTTTTACTTAAAAGGGGGATCGGAAAAGGCAAGGACTGATCTCTGAAGGAAGAAATAAGAAAATACCCAAATACCCAGCTGCAGCCACTCGGAAAGTCAATTTTCACCTGTGAGTTCTCTGTGTCTGCGCCCAGTAACAACCCGATTCTTGTCAGGTGGTGGGTGGGACGGGCGATAGGTGGAAGCCCTGGGCTGTGCATTCGTCATGCAGTTTGTAGAAGGCTTTGTGTGCATCATACATGAGCTACTGGTATGTATGTGTGTATTCTGCAGTTTGATCTGGACTGTGTGCGTGCATATTGCACTCTGTAGTCGGCTGTATGATGAGCAGTAGCCTGCATTCTGTACTGGGCTGTGGGTTAAGCCTGCACTCTGTACCTGGCTAGTCGAGCACGGCTCTGGAGTCACTCTCACAGCCCAGAAGGCGTGCTAAGGGAATCCTAGAAAGAACAGCAATTTCGTAACCTGTGGAGTTAACTGTAAACAGAATGGTTCCTGGGTGCCTTCGTTTGTGCTGCTGAGGGGGAGACCTCCTAACGGGCTGGAGACGGGTAAGTGTATAGTTCCTGGAAACAATGAGCGCATTTGAGGGAAGGGACGCTTCCCTCTTTACTTAAGTGCGCTACGAAGGGCGCAGACTTCCTTGGCGAACAGTGACTAGGGTTTGTCAGGTGGTGGCGATAGGATCGACTGCCTTCAGTGTTTTTGCCTGCGGTGCACGATGTGTGGTGTGGCCGGGTATGTTTGACAGTTTCTGGCCGATGAACGCCACAAATACATCATCTCTAAAATAATCTGAGGGAATTCAGTGGCCGGAAATGCCCAGTGTTCGGCATTTTCAGGATGTGACATTTTCGTGCGTCTGCGGGATCCCCTCACCCCAAGTCTGGTTCAATATTCGGGTTAGACATCGTTAGATGCATTAGTTTGTTTTATTAACGCCATGGCCCTTCCTGCAATCAGTGCCCCCGGGGCCTGTGCTCCGTTTGCCACACAGCTGTGATTGCTGCCAGGATACACGCCCCCCAGATCTTTAGAGATTGGCACTCAGGTGTGAGGTGATAATTCAGCAGCTGATGTTTGGAGGAGAGATGTGCCACGGATGAGTTCCCTCCGAAGTCCGGACTCAGTGCAGGTGGTACGGGCACTGGGGCTCAGAGGGGATGGGGGCGTGGGAGTACGAGGATGTTCTAGGGGGTCGAAAGGTTCGGGAGCATGCTTGTTTCTTAGAAGATGACGCGTTTGCGACGTAGGTAGACACCGGATGGCTCTAGTTAGAGGATGGCTGAAGCACGGTGTGGCGAACAAAAACAAGCGCCCGCCTCGCGCGGCGGGAGGGGGCCTGCGCGATTCCTTTGCGGGAGCGTGCAGCAAGGCGCGATGATTGCGACCATATGGCGCCGCGCGCTCCCGCAAGGGAATCGCCAGACGTGCACGCATTGCCATTGCAGGCAATGCAACGCGTGCACGTTTTTGCCCCCCAAAGCTGTGCCGATAGCTAAAGGTCTCTCCTATGCAGCGCATGCGCGCTGCATAGGCGAGACCTAAAAAGTGGTTAAAAGGAGAAGTGATAGTAGTCTCTAGAAATAAAAACAGCTTATTTGTGTATTTGACCAGGTTTCGATTAAACAGAAAGAGTTTGGATCAAATTTAGAGTTCTCTGCCTTGTTTGGAAGACCTTACATAATCTGTTCCAAAATGGCGATAGTCCACGTTGGAGGAAAACGATTGGCAGTGGCAGGTGGAATTTCTCCATGCTATTTCTGGGATATCACCAAATTAGATATATTCAAATATACATTGAAAATGTGGTACTATATTAAGACTAGTTTATAATTCTGGATTGGGCAACATGTTTGTATTTGAAGGGGTAAGTTTTACTTATATTATTGTGTGATCCACACCATCGAGTTTGGGCAAGGTGGAAGGATGAAAATATATCTCACTCGCACTTAGGCAAGGTGTAGGAGGAAATGCACAGTCTACCCCCACTTTGGGCAAGGTGTGGGTAGGAAATGAGATGCTCCCTACCCTTGGGTGAGCATTGTGGTTCATTTTTAAAAAAATGAGTTGGATCAATGGGGTTTTAAAGACCGCTGCTTTGGCGACATAAGCGTTGAGGAGTATCTTATACATCACCCACATTTCCCATTGGAAGGGTGGCATGAGGTGCCTTTACCACTGAGGGTTATATACTTTACCCCAGAGGGTAATGGCACCTAATCACTGCCAAGGGGCGAGGTTTTCAGTATTTCTTCCATGCCATACCTAATGGCATGGGGGTATATTTTCCCCCTTTCTTGCCCAAAGGCGGGGGTATAATCAGGCCCTTCCCCCACTTCATCCTAGGGAGGGGGTAAAAAATAACAAAATGAAGAGGACCAGAAGCAAGTTACCCTGCTCTGCTCAGGCTTGTCAAATGTCGTAGAAGGAGCATCAGGGCAGCTCAGAGTAGCACTAGCCCCCTGTACAAAATTCAGTGACGTGGCCTTAATTTCCGGTTAAACCAAAGTGTGACCCTAAATGAATTCCCTGTCCAGGAGACACCGTGGCCAGGTCACCAGTCCTGTAGATCACAGAAGCCCTGCAAATATGTTCTCCAGCTGTAGCCGCGCTGAGGGAGCAGGGCTCCAATGCCATGCCCCATTTCAGGGGAGCATCGAGTTTCCATGTGGTCAGCTGGGATCAGGAGATGTCCCTAACCTCCTCTCTAGCTGTGCTCTGTATCCGGAGAGGCTTTATTGTTGTTTTGGATGGAGCTCACCCAGACTGAGTTTCCCAGGCCTGAGGATCTCCTGTGGGCTTGCCGTGCTTGCACAGAGACTGAGGAGCATACAGCGAACCCTCTCTCCGGTCTAACGGGTATAGAGTCTGTTGCAAAAGGCAAGGCATGCACAGCAATTCCACCACTACCAGAGCCGTCCCAATTCAGGAGGAGCAACACATTAAATGACAGGGAAGCTGTGTAAGCCAGCCGTGTCTCCTCTGAGCGAGTAAAGCACAGTGGACCAATGCACGGCCTGTCATTGGCTGCAGCAAACCTGCAGGTATTTCCGGCTCTCCAGATTAGGAGGCAGCAATGGAGCTGCACTCTGGTCTCTTGTGGCAACTAAAGGACGTATCAGGCACCATCATCTACCACGCCCGAGTGAGGATGAGGAGCAAGCTATATAAAGACCCAGAGCGACTCTAGTGGGTCGGATTAGCCAGGGTTAAGTGTACTTCGCCCTAAACCATGACATCAGGTAAACCGATACTTCTGATTGATCTATAGAGCCATCTATATTGGTTGTGCTTCAGGTTGATATCTTTGGTCACAGATGAATTTGTGTATCGGTTCCTGACGCCACTGGGGGACTGGCACTGTTTAATCACACAGTGGATCTCTGACAGGGCCGTCAGCAATCACCTTTGGTCTAAGCAGGGCCGGTTCTAGGATTTTTGGGGCCCTGGGCCGAAGGGGAATGTATTTGTATTTTGTATTTGTATTTGGGATTTGTAACGCGCACGGCTACTCGAAGAGTGTCTCGGCGCGAGCCTGGAGAAAGGAAAGGCAGGAGGGGACAGCTAGATGAAAAGAAAGGTCTTCAGCCTTTTCCTAAAAAGCTTGGGATCCTGAATACTACGAAGATCCAGAGGGAGAAGGTTCCAGGCCGAAGCGGCCCTGAAAGCACGAGATCTCCCTCCCACAGGCCCTTCTTATTTGCATATGTGACATATTCAGGGGTCCTGAAGATGCTTTGTTCAGACTTCTCCTGGGCCACAGCTCCTCCTCTCAGCCACCTACAAGCACCTCTTTTACATCCCATTTCGGGCTGAAGGTGTGAGAATTGCTTGGGGGCTGAGAGTTAAACATGTAGGGCGCTAAAGTGCTGCCAATGGGCGCCCCGCGGTGTCTCTGAATGGCAGCTGGGCAGGAGGCTTGATTGCAGGACAAACCTGCAAAATGCATCTCCTTGCAACTGGGACACCATCCCTAGGAGGCCCAGAGGGGGCCCCCCTCCCCTCCCTCTCATGGGCCCAATTGTAAAGAGACGCCTTTCTTTCAGTTGAATCGGCAGGAACTGGTGGTGTGTTGAACTGGTGCGGAGCCCCATGCTGGTGTGCTGAGTGCGAGGCCCTGGGCAGCTGCCCACAGTGCTCATGCCTAGCGCCGGCCCTGGGTCTAAGCACTGGTTAAGACTTATATGAGCCTTTGCAGGGAGTCCCCATATATTTTTCATAAAATTGTTTTCCTACTTAGGACATTTTAGCAAATGCTACCGATCTAATTTGCCATAAAAGGCACAGTTTGCCATAAAAGGCTACAAAGCCTGAGAGGGAGAACTCAAAACTTCCCCCATCTAAACTCAGCCAAGAGCCCTTAAGAACCCTCTGAGGATTGGGCGCAACATAGTGTACAATCCAAAATTATCTAAAGCTGCCCTTTAAAATAACAAATTGTCGGTAACCACACTGGCGCCATTTTGCATTACATGCCTAGAGATGTGCAGAATGTAGGCCACCCAGGATGTGTGCAGTGCTATGGATCCTGCTCTTTAGCTCGTGATAGGGAAGGGAGGGCGCCATCTTGAAGGGTGGGTGACCACCTAAGCGCCCTTTTAAAGGCAGGCTGAGAAGTTTCTGGAACTTAGCAAGGGTACTCTGCACCAGACTGCTTGAGTATGACAGCCACTTGGGAGTGGGCAAAGGGGAGAGCAGTCTCTAACCGTGTTTCCTAAATGATGCCCTAAGGCCCAACAGCAAGAACTGGAATCGCCTTTCATGTCCTCAAGCAAAGGGAGGTGAAGCCACTCCTCACAGAGGGTTTTGTGCCTGTAGCCCTGAGAAGTGCCACAAACTGGATCACCTTGTGTCCGTGCTCACTTTCGAGGTTGTGTATGCGGCATACATAATACTGCAGCTAGCAGGACTGAATCTACACATCTTTTGTCACTCCTGCCGCATAATCCAGCCCTGTATTATGAAACATTATTCCTTGTCCACCAAAAGTGCTGCCAAACAGTTATTAGTTATACTCAGTCATACCTAGATCTATGACTTTTGGAAACTGGTGAAGAGTATTTCAACATACAGTCACTGCCCAGTACCCACCAGCAAGCCCCATGCTCTTCAATACAAGGGCATCCTAAATTTCTATTTGGCCTCATATCAAACTGTCAAACCGTCCTGACCTCTATCGCCCCTTGCTCTTGGCATGTCTGTTCCTCATCCTCTCTCATTCTTGGGCTGCCCCCATTAGCCTCTCATCCCGATATACCTTGATATCCCAAGCAGATTCCGCAATATATGTTTAATCTTATAACGCTCCATACTCCCAGGCTAACATTTACTATCCACTTCGGGGGCAGCAACGTAACTCAATTTAATGTTGCGCAAATTGATATGCAACGCCTTGCATAGCATGATCACTACTGCAGAACTTTAGTAAAGGTGGGAGAGGAGGTTATGTAGGTTGTCCAAGACTTCCCTGAACTAAGTTAAAACACTGGCATTTGTGCCTCATACAGGTTGTTATATATGTTCAACGGTGACATGAGAATACTAAGCAAAGTCCTAGTGATCCGAAAGCAGACTTTACCTACCTCAGTAGTTCACAGAGACCAGTCAGGATATTTACTAGAGTTAGAGCCTCGGTTAAATGTAGGCGCCTCTTCATATCATACTCATGGTTAAGGGCAGGGTCTCTCTCCCAGGTGCAGCCTGTTTAGATGAAGGGAAGGCCCCTGCTCAACTGGAATATGGGTAAAACAAAGATCGCTGCAGCCAATTGGGGCAAGGGCCCCCATTATTGGTGAGGTTCTCCATTCTTCTTAAGGCCTATGACTATCAGTGAAGTACAGGAGTGTCAGAGTCCGCACCTCATTCTGCAGACAGGCCTCCTCATTTTGCCTTACCCGCCTGATCAGATGGAAGTTCCTTATGCAAGCCGTAGAAAAATGAACTGTGGCCAGAGATACTTGGAGGGATCTGCCTGCTATTTGAGGAACCAGTGGTCCAGTTCAAGGAGAGACAAAAAATATCTGAAGCATGGGATAAGCAAAGTAGCATGAGTTAGGGGTAGCCACTACCCCATCCTTTGTGCTTCGTTGCTAAATTGCTTTCTATGAAAGGGACAAATTAATTTTGGGATAAAACTTGGAAAGGGGGAATGCATCTGGGGTTACTTACTAAGGATTGCATAGGTGCTTGCAATGTGCTGCACACTTTTGTGTTGCATCTACATGCTTTTATAAATGTAAGTAAATCAACGCAAGGCTTTGTGTAATGTGATAGCGAACACAAAACCTAGTAAATAGCTCCTATAATGCCCTTAAACATGGACAACATTTTAATATCTGTTAAAGATGCATGTGAAGATGACATAGTGACTTTGAGTCTCCAGCCTTGAGAGCATATATTGATGAACCAATAAAAAAAATGTGAGATTCAATGCTATCTGCAACGAGCACACATTTTTAAATTAAGCATGTTCCCAAAAACCCAGGTTGTGTTAAAAATCCCAGTAGGCCACCTTCTGGAGTGTCTGGATATTACAAGCATCTAACAATACATGAAAGACGTTGCCTAAAAACAGAAAACAAATATAGTGTTGCCACAACATATTCCTACCATTGCTGAAAAAACCACAACTAGATCCAACAGATCTAGGAAACTACCATCCCATCTCACTCCTACCCATCCTAGGAAAGATAGTTGAAAAACACATCAACAATACACTATCACACTTCCTGGAGGATAACGAGGTGCTTCACCAGACTCAAATGAGTTTTAGACCATCCCAGAGCACCGAATCTGCCCTACTATTGGTCACGGAGGAACTTAAGGAACTCCTCGATCAAGGGGGCACCGCTGCCATCCTGCTGCTAGACCTAAGCGCAGCCTTTGATACGGTGGACCACAAAACACCCATCTTTAGGTTAGAGAAAGCAGGTATACAAGACAGCGCACTTCGATGGCTAGGGTCATTCCTGAGGGATAGATCCTTTCAGACCACAGAAGGTGGATACTACTCAGACGTCCTAGAAGCAACATGTGGAGTGCCACAGGGCTCTGTACTTAGCCCTACCCTATTTAATTTATACATGCAACCCCTGGCCGAGATTGTTCAGGAATTTGGGTTGTCAATCGTATCGAATGCGGCCGACACCCAATTGGTAGTTTCAGTGACAGAGGGCCCCAAATCGAAACACAACAAGTGGTCCCCTGCATGGAAAAGGTAGCGAGCTGGATGATAAACTGTAGACTAAAACTAAATGGAGACAAAATCGGAACTTATGTTCCTAGGAAATCATCTTCCATCACGAGTCACCATTGAGTGGCCAAAAGGACTGGGCTGTCCGCCGGTTCACAAAAACTCCATAAAGAACCTAGGAAAGTGGCTAGACCTTAACCTGACGATGGAAACACAAGCCAGAAAACTGACCACCACGTGTTTTAGAATCCTGCGAATGCTCCGTAAAATTCTAGGCCTCATTCCAGAGGAGACCCGAAAAACAGTGATACAGTCCCTGGTAATTTTGCGCCTGGACTACGAAAACTCTGATGATATATTATAAGAAATGTCCCTACCTAAGGCTATATACAAAGGGGCCTTATGAAGCATATGTTCTGGATGAGAGCATTGGGTAATGTAGCAAACATATCAGAATGACTTACTTGTTTCGTTCTGTGAAAGGCTTTTTAGAGGCTGATACTCAGCAAGATCTTGATTGGTCCTGATCTGACGGATGCCACCTTTCAGCTGTGCTGCTGGCCACAATCAAAATAGCAATGTCTTGGAAAGCATAGAAAGGTCCAGCATACTCTAGAGGACTGGTGGACAGGACAAAGTAGCAAAGGCAAAACTGACAGCGTAAACAAAACTAAAAATACCACTACAGCCAGTTGTTGAAAACTTTGGCAAGCCCTGAAACACCGTCCATGTGAGCGCCATCGGCGAATAAGTGTTAGTACAATATAGCGACGCGCTGGATCTGAACAACACGTCAAGATCAGGTGATTGCTGTGGAGTGATGAGTGAGTGGGGACTGTTCGCCTGCAGTCCGTGTGACTCCCCATGCTCCCTTTGCCTCCTGCCAGTGTCGAAAGTGTGGCGAAAGAAAGACTGGCATGTGGGTGCAGATCTACCCACTTTCCTGCCCTAGCTCGCTTGGTTGCCCTGAGCTCAGTTTATTACAAGATGGGCGCCCATTTTGTTCGCCTTTATTAGTTCGCATTTAGTAGTCTCTTGGTGAGGTTAGGTATCCATTTTGGCCCCCTCCCTCGGGAGTTGAAGAAGAGCGCCCCCTTCCATGAGCACTTGGTAGGCCTGGCATGGAATGAGAAAGAGGACTGATCCATTCACAGCATTTGGCGGCCATCTTGGAGTGGGCTCTTCCTCTTGTTTCCCACACAGGAGCTGGCTTAGTTTGCCCCATCAGCGCAGAGTGGAGATGGTTATTTCCTTTAAGGGCTCATATAAAACGACCAGCCTTTACTGCCTACCTGGAGGCAAGCGGAGGCAAGCTGACACTGACTCCGGCCTCAAGCTGCTCCATTGCACAACAAACACCACCCCCCCACCCCCTCAAGCGAAAGACTAAAATGGGAACCGGCTGTTTCTAACTCCAAGATCAGAATCCCTTGCCTGACCCCAAGATGGCTGCCACAGTGTTCCCTACTACGTCGTGCTACTCCTCTGAGAAAAAAACGGACTTCGACCAGACCTTGAACACATCCCCCATCCGGCCTACCCTTCAAGATACCGAATCTGTGAACCTACCTCTAACCGTGGAGACCTAGCTTTTTGGCCGATGCCCGGTGGAGCTACTTGATAGCTATAGAGGAGATGGGCTGAGGACTACCCCTTCGGCCGTCAGCTACCCAGCAGGACATTGGGCAGATCTTACTTAATCTCTCCGTCGTACTCTCCCTCCTACCCCTTTACTCCACCCACTTTCTCCTTTACGCTCCATTTATCCCTCCTCTTTGCTCTCTAATTGTTTTCTCATTGAGACCTAGCCGCTTGACTGATGACCGGTGGAGCTACCTGATAGCTATGGAGGAGATGGGCTGTGGACTTCCCCCTCGGCCGTCACCTACCCTGCCGGACTTTGGGCAGACTCTACTTCGTCTCTCCATCCATCCTATCTCCATCCTTTCTCCCTCCTACACCTTTACCCCACCCCCTTACCCTCCTTAGCTCCATTTATTTCATCTTCCGACGCTCTTGAAATGTTTTTTTGTAACTGATGTAACTTGTAACTGATGTAATTTTGCGGAACCTTATGTAAACGCTCTGATACCTCCGGGTCTAGCGAGCTCTATATAAAAACTCAAAAATAGTGGATTCAGTACAGTGTATATAACAGCGGATGGAATAACAGGGACAGAGACATTCCCAAAGAACTAGAGCCACACATCCATGAGCATGAAGCAGTGTGTACACTTACATACACGTAGTTCTGAATTAAACCCTGTAATGTAATATTTCATCAGTAGTAAAGTTGAAGGTGGCCTTTGCTCTTCCAAGTGCTTGTGCAGCAGAAACGGCTCTCAGCATGACACCTGTGCTCCTCTTCTGAGATTTCAATCTGCATCTAAACCTTTACTTGAGGTTATTACATGATACCTAAGTGCTTTACGAGATATGTACTTTGAACAGAGACATTATGTACAACCTCCCCTGAGGTGGCGCAGAGATAAATTGTAGGGCGAGGACACGGCGAGGACACAGCAAGGCTGCTGGTACAAGAGATGAAGAAGAAAGAGCATTTTATTACCGTTCCCCCTACTGAAAACCATATGGCCCCATAACCTTCTCCCAAGATTTATGCTCTCTAACACCATCTAGACAGAAAACAGACTATTGTGCCAAAGCCCGTTAACACCCCTTTGTATGTTCTCTCCGGTCTATCATTTTTAAAAAAGGGTGGGTAAATCATTGTGTAGCATTTGTGCTCATCCGTGGCCTCACAAGTGATAAGAGTTTACGGCTGCCATCCTCTCTGGGGTTGACAGAGAGACCGCTAATGGTGTCATTTACAGTTTAATGGAGAGGGTGAACTGCCATACATTTGAGGTTCTTCCACCCCGCCTAACTCACGGTTCATCCTCCTCACTTAGTGGTGGGTGAAGCACCAGATTTCCAGTGTGAAACTTCAGCTGGTTCTGCCGTCAGAACCCTTTGACTTGGCGGCCTGTCTGCCACAGGGTCTAACTATCTGGTGGGCTGTCCACCTGGCTCTAAATCAACCTGTAAGTTTCCAGTGCTTGGGAACCAGCGTACAGAATACAGGTGCCTCCATTGGAGTACTGGATTTAGGAATCCCCAACAGACCTTGCCCATTGGCCCATCCAGTGCTTACATACAACACTATGTAACGAGGTACAGTTGGGCAGAGGTCTGGGTGAGGGAAATGCAAGAGCAGTGGGGGCTGCCTCGAAACGGGGGTGGTGTTAGGGGTGGAAATGGATTTAAAAAAAGAATAATAAAAAAATAAACTTACCTTTTCCTTTGCGCCGCGCCGCCGCTGCCTCTCCTCCGTCCTCTTCAGGTCTGCTACAGCACGGGAAGCACTCAGGCTTCCAGGCTCTCTCAGCCAATCATGATGTTGCAGAAGCAGCATCCTGATTGGTCTGAGAATCCTGTTTGGACGCTCAGGCAGTGCCTGGGGAGGCTTGGCATGTTCTCCACAGGGCTGTGCATTACAGCCTAATGGAGAACATGCCAAAGGGCCGTCCAAACTGTCATGTGCACTTAGAAGAGTGAAAACCCACTCCTCACTCTGCTTGGTGTTACGGATCCCAGCCCCACCCCCACCTGGCTCCTTGTGCATCCGACCATGCCACCCGCTTCTCCCACCAGCCCACGAACAAGTTCGCGTAGCTGGGGGCTAAGCAGGTGCCCATGGCGGCCCCTCGTATCTGCTTGTACAACTAGCAAGGGAACATCAGAAAGGGGTCATTGAATATTTTAAAGGTTTTTATCCATGTGGCAAGTGCAAGGCCTGTGTAAATAGCGAGAAGGTATTTACCTATGAGATACCGAGCATGAAGGAACAGAAACGGATAATGAAATTTATGAGGGCGATCAGCAATAAAGATGTCACTTATCCTGTAGCCAGACATTTTGAAGCAACAGAAATTTGCTAAAATTCTTTTTTTTAGATCAAGTACCCCAAGAGATAAGAGGGGGCAATAGAGAGTTGGAGTTGAGGAGGCTAGAATCTAGATACATAATAGACCTACAAACGAAAGCTCCTAAGGGTCTGAACAGCAGTGAGGAACTGGGGGTTCATCTATAAAATCTACATAAGGAGCATTTATAGGAATTAGGCAGAAGCAGTTATAAAGAACAGGGAATATGCAATGCCCATACAGGGCGAGATATTGTAATTAAACAGAGAGTTCCCTTCGGACAGGGGGAAGTTTTATCTGCGGGATCTTAAATACACAAGTTATTGGGAGGATCACCCATTCAGGGTGTGATCAGGTTAAGCAGATAGAACTCCAGACAACCTGCCAAATGTTGAAATAGAAGATAAAGTCCCCCGGAAAAAAGAATCGACTAGTTGTAAATGAGAACTTAAAAAAACACAACATAAAGGAGGGGCAGTGATTAAATCATGAACTTTAAGTGACCAAATGGAATATGAAATGTAATTATTTTCTAATTCTGCTGCAACATATATGAATTTGCATATGATAAGATGGCGCTGATGTTTGTCTGTGACGATAAAGTCCTTTTTCATTGTTGTTAACATGACGCAACTGAGATGGATATAAAAAAAGTGAAATAAATGGCGGCCACCAACATCGAGAAAGGCATTTTTCCGAAATGCGTCTGTCGCGAGAGAGTGCATGAGTGATCTAATAAAAGGTACGCTTTCCCGTGAGTGCCGGTCGCAAATTCTTTCTGGAGCTATATATATATATATATATATATATATATCAGCATGTGAATCCCAAAGTATCCAGCCACAGCGGCGCAACACGAGGGCACAGACTCCAAGGCAGTGATGATGGCAAAGTGTCTTTATTTAAGTATCAATGTCCAAAATGACGCGTTTCGGCCGCCAGACATGCAGCCTTGTTCACATAGTGCACTGCATGTGAAAGGGTGCTTTATATACATAGGTGGTGAGTAGTAGTCTTTTTACAGTGTTTAACATTTTACCACATGAGTTGGCAATTTTACTACAGTAAACTGCTTTACTGTAGTGATAGTTTACTGCTGGAGGTGAGTCAGCAGTTAACCAGGCACAGTGCAGTTTATATACATGGAGATAGAAGACATCTGTAACGCTTGTGTGTGTGGGAAGGTATGAGCGTTAGAACGGCTGTGCATGTTGCAGAGGTTGCCTAACTATGTGTTTTGTGGCGCCACTGCATTCGCGATAAGGAATCATGAGTCCTAAAACCGTGGAAATACGAGGCAAATGCGGAGATCACGGTAAGTAACCCGTGTGTGAATGGAGTGTCACAATGGTCGGGCGTGATCTAACTCAAAGAGGCTGAGTATAATTAGGCAGGCTAACTATTGCCAAGTGTACACTCATGTATTGGAGTATATTTAATGCCAGGTGATCTGTTCTATCTCAGTGAGTTGTGCCGTTTGTGGTATATTTAATATAAATTAAATATAAAAAGCGCCACAAAAAATATATGTATATATGCCAGCCATAGTATGTTTATTTACCGCTTGGTGCCAGGTGTGGGAAAAAGATGTTAAAAAGTCAACTGGTACTACTCATACATGGGTGCTAATAATGTGTAATGTGAAAGGGAGGGGAGTGCTGGGTTAAAAGAGTGAGACTATGAGTGAATACTAGTTGGCAAAATTGGACGGAACAGTATGGTCCAATGTGTAAAATGGATATTCACACACAGGGTATATGTGTAATCAAGAAACTAAAATTGTTTCAATTATTAACAAAGTCCACTTGACACAATCCCGCGTGGGTTTTCAATGTAGTAGGTTACAAATGACATGCTCAAATAAAATATATTCAGTCATATGCATACAAAACATAAGTTAATCAGTGTACTGAAAAAGAAGTCAGGTTATACAGAATTCATGGCACAAATGCACAAATAGTATAAGGTTTCAGAGAAGGGAGCCAAGGTTACAGACAGATGTAGTTCCGATTTAACTGAGATGTTTAAAATGGGTTCATGAATTTGGTTGGTTGAAGTGGACACCATAGGCCTGAATGCTATTAGATGATATGGAATGTTTTAATTTAAACATCATGTGTGACTCCATTTTATAGGAAGTTGTGCATATCCTCACTGATGTTCAGTCCTGCGGGGCACTTAGTATTAAATTCAATGATGTATTTGCTCTCTAGTTGTCGCAGGAGCTTCTCCCGGTTACCACCCCTCATAAGTGCTGGTATGCAATCAATCACTGAGTAATGTAGATGGTTAAGGTTGTTATTGTGCTTTTCCTTGAAATGTCTCGCTACCGGGTATGCTGAGTCATTATTGACTATGGCCCTGAGATGTTGTAGGATGCGTTGGTGTACTGGTAGCTTAATGCTGCCAATGTACCAAAGGTTGCATGAACAGACAAGCAAATAGATAGCAAACTCAGTCTTACATGTGAGGCGATGTTTAATGATCAGGGGATTCTGTCTGAAAGCTGAAACAACTTGGGTAATGTTTTTACCAAATTTGCAAGCCCTGCAGCTATTGCATTTAACAAATCCTTTGGTGTCTGTCAGCCAGTTACCTTTCGAAATGACCTCTGGACTATTTCTCACCAGGGCATTGTGCATTGAAAATGCACGCTTGTAAGTAATATCAGGCTGGTGTGTTACTATTGGGCCTAGAATGGGATCTGATCTAATGATGCCCCAGTGTTTGTTAATGACTGATCTGATGTTGCGGGCTTCTGTGTTGAATGTTGTGATGAGCCTGGTAGTGATACTTTGTTTCTGCTCTAGAATGGGGATGTTAGTGTCAACTTCGCGACCTACAGTAAGGAGGTCTTCCCTAGGAATTAAGTTGGCTCTGTTCATGGCTTTTCTGATGTTGGCTATGGAGTAACCTCTAGCTCTAAAGCGTTGGAATGCATCTTCCTGACAATGTGTTAGATCAGTGGGTGAGCTACAGATCCTACGCAGGCGTAGCATTTCTCCGTAGGGGATGCTCGCAATCAGGTGTTTAGGGTGAAAACTGGCGGCATGAAGTGTTGAGTTCCCTGCCGTAGGCTTCCTATGTAGTTTAGAGTTCAGTTTGCCACCTCCCACAAATAACTCTACATCAAGGAATTCAATAGATGTTTTACTGATGTTGGCATTGAATTCAAGGTTAAGGGTGTTTGAATTGATTGTTTCAATAAACGCTTTTGCACTGATGGTGTCCCCCTTCCAAATAACGAAGACATCATCTATAAACCTTAACCAGGTGATTACATTGTTATTCCAGGTTTCGTGCAGGTGTCCCCTCAGAGTCTGCTCCTCCCAAGCTCCTACATGTAGACAAGCGTAGCTCGGTGAAAAGCATGCTCCCATGGTCACTCCCCTTAATTGATGGTACACTTTTTTGTTGAATAGGAAGTAGTTGTGGAACAAACACCATTCAATGAGGAAAAGCAAGAATTCATTGTGTTTATAGCAGTTTATCGGTTTTTTATCCAAAAGTGCTTGCATGCTGCGATACCATCACTGTGTCTGATGCTTGTATAAAGCGAGGTGATGTCGAGCGACATGAGCAGATAGTCATTGCACCATGGGATATCTTTAATTTTCAATAAAAAGTCACTCGTGTCTCTAAGGTATGTTGGTAGGCTTGAGACCATATCTTGTAGGAAGTAGTCAACATATCTGGAGATGTTTTCGCACATATTCTTTTTGGCCGATATGATGGGACGCCCAGGTATGGGATCTGAGTTCTTGTGTACTTTGGGTAAGAAGTACAGGATCGGGAGCACCGGGGAATCTGTGTTTAGGAAAGAAAATTCATCTTTACTGATAATCCCTTGCGCTCTGTAGGAGTTGAGGTGCTTTCTTAGATCTTTATTGCTTGTGGCTATTTCTTTATGGCTTGAAGTTTTGTAACACTGTTGGTCTGTAAGATGCCTGTCAGCTTCTGCGAGGTACAAATGTCATGGCCACAGGACAATATTACCCCCCTTGTCCGCTTTATTGATGATCACTTCATTCTCTTTTTGCAGTTTTCTCATTAGGTTGTGATAACCTTGATTAATCTCTGGGCGGGTGTTTCTGTGTCGCTTGCCTTTCTTCCTGAGATGCAGGGATTTTAATTCATCAGTGATGACGTCGCTGAAAATGTCAATCGCATCTCTTGGCATCATTGGTGTAAAGGTAGAGTGTGATTTGAAAGGACTTGGTACTCTCACGGTATCAGTGATGCTTACATCGCTGGAGCTTTGTTGCGTGGCAGTTGTTCCTTCAGCGGACTCTAGCTCAATTAGAGTATGTATGATTGGAATGTCAGAGACTGTGAGGATTGTATCAGAGGGTAACGGATTACTAGGTGTATTCTGGACGTTGCCGCTACTTTTTTGTTTGAAGAATTTTATGAGCTTGAGTTTTCTTATGAATTTATATACATCAATGCGGGTGCTGCAATAATCAAAGCTACTTTCCGGACAAAAAGTGAGACCAAGTGAGAGAAGTTGTTTTTCCGCCTCCGTGAGATTGATGTTGCTCAGGTTGATAATTGTCTTGGTGTCTGTGCTGCCTAACGCCTCCAGTTTCCTCTCCTCTTGTTTCCTTGCTTGGGTTTTTCTGATTTTTCTCCTTTCGCGCCTCCTGTGGTTGCGTCTGCACTTTGATTCTTTGGTGCCCTTGGTCTGAGTGTTTGCCTTCGGTCCAGGACTAAAAAATCAAGTTCTTGAGGCAAGCTAGCACCCGCTCCATCAGTCGCGGTGCCCCTGAATCCTCCGTCATCTGATTCTGAGCCACTTCCCAATGCTGAGCTCAGATCTGACATCGATGCGGAGTCTGTGCCTTCAACGATAGAAAGAGTTGTTATTTGCGCATTTTGCTGGGGCAATTTATTAAGTCTTTGTTTCCTGATGTTGTCGTAGCGTTTGGCAAAGGTGAATATTTGCCCGCATTCATAGTCCGCTTTATCGCGGGCAAATTTAAATACCTTTCGCGTTTTAATGGTTTCCTCGTGTTTTTTGAGGCGGGAAGCAATCTCCTCTCTGCCTTTTGTTATTGCGTCCTGTTGTTCACAGCTGCTGAGCTCAGCGTTGATGCGATCAATCTCTGTAAGTGTTTTTGAGCGATCGATTTCGGCCTATTTGATCAGGATGTTGACCAACCTCATAGATGCCTCCAAGTTGCTCTCCGCCCATTCTTTGAGCATGTCAGGATTAGGGTTGTCAAAGCTTGGCGCCAACATTATTCTAAGTCCACGGGGGACTCGGCCCGCATCTCTGTATTTTTGCAGTGATTTTGACTCCCACCATTTGGTGATTTCAGTTCGTAACAACTTTTCCAGTACTTTGAGTTTGCTTTTGTAATTTTCATTGGCTGTGTCGTATTGCGCATTAGCCGTTCGTGGCTGATTGTGGACAGTGGGCAAATTGTCAAATAATGCTTCTAACACTGCTTCCCTTTATATATATATATATATATCTATATCGAACACTGTCCTGGCTCCTCACAGATTCCCACTGCGGCAAAACAGGTACGGACCACTGAACGTTGCTCAAATTGAAAAGTGCTTTTAATCAGGCAAAGATTCACCAACAATACAAATAATCGAGGCAAATGCCGTCCATGACGCGTTTCGACCGCTATATATATAGCTATATATCTATATATATATATATCTATATATATCTATCTCTCTCTATATATATATATATATATATATATATATATATATATATATATATATTACCTACTGGCGGTCGCCAGTAGGTAGTTATAGTTAGGACCTATTTTCCATAGGAAAAGCATTTTTTGTTTTCCCAATAACATTGGCGTCGTTTGACGAATCATTGCGGAATTTTGAAAACTAGTGGGGCGCTCCTGTCAGCTACTGTCTTGAAAGTTTTGGGGTGATTCACCAAGCGGGGGCCAAGAAAAAAGGGGGGTCCCAAAACGTGTTTTCCCCATGTTATTTTACATAGGAAACTTTAGACACGGCTACAGCTCGAACTGCTGAGCGGAATTACACCAAATTTGGCAAAAAGGTAGCCCTTGGTTCAGAAAGAGACATTTTTTTTAAATGGTGTAAATCCGCTCAGTTTTTGAGATATTAAAGGAAAAAAATCTTTATATATCTGGGCGGGACCTAACTACACAAGCACGAGCTTGGGTCTAATTGGCTGCCAACACTTCAATCCTGAAGTGCTGGCAGCCATCTTGGTGCAATGCTTTTTAGGTCTCGCCTAGCGACGCAGCGCATGCACTGCTCGCTTGGCGAGATCTATTGTTGTCGATGTACCCAAACACCACTGCACTACCCTAAACCCTAAAACACTACCCCCAGCACAACCCCCTACACTACCCAAAAACCACTGCACTACCCTAAACCCTAAAACACTGTCCCCAGCACGACCCCCTACACTATACAAACACCACTGCACTACCCTAAACCCTAAAACACTGTCCCCAGCACGACCCCCTATACTACACAAACACCACTGCACTACCCTAAACCCTAAAACACTACCCCCAGCACGACCCCCTACACTACCCAACACCACTACACTACCCTAAACCCTAAAACACTACCCCCAGCATGTCCCCTTACAGTACCCAAACACCACTGCACTACCCTAAAACATGACCCCCTACACTACACAAACACCACTGCACTACCCTAAGCCCTAAAACACTACCCCCAGCACGACCCCCTACACTACACAAACACCACTGCACTACCCTAAACCCTAAAACACTACCCCCAGCACGACCCCCTACACTACCAAAACACCACTGCACTACCCTAAACCCTAAAACACTACCCCCAGCACGACCCCCTACCCTACACAAACACCACTGCAATACCATAACCCCTAAAACACTACCCCCAGCACGACCCCCTACACTACCCAAACACCACTGCACTACCCTAAACCCTAAAACACTACCCCCAGCATGACTCCCTACACTACCCAAACACCACTGCACTACCCTAAACCCTAAATCTACCCACAGCATGACCCCCTACCCTACACAAACACCACTGCACTACCCTAAACCCTAAAACACTTATCCCAGCATGACCCCCTACACTACACAAACACCACTGCACTACCCTAAACCCTAAAACACTTCCCCCAGCACGACCCCCTATACTACCCAAACACCACTGCACTACCCTAAACCCTAAAACACTACCCCCAGCACGACCTCCTACACTACCCAAACACCACTGCACTACCCTAAACCATAAAACACTACCCCAGCACGACCCCCTACACTACCCAAACACCACTGCACTACCCTAAACCCTAAATCTACACCCAGCACGACCCCCTACACTACCCAAACACCACTGCACTACCATAAACCCTAAAACACTACCCCCAGCACGACCCCCTACACTACCAAAACACCACTGCACTACCCTAAACCCTAAAACACTTACCCCAGCACGACCCCCTACACTACACAAACACCACTGCACTACCCTATACCCTAAAACACTACCCCCAGCACGACCCCCTACACTACACAAACACCACTGCACTACCCTAAACCCTAAATCTACCCCAGAACGACCCCCTACACTACACAAACACCACTGCACTACCCTAAACCCTAAAACACTACCCCCAGCACGAACCCCTACACTACCCAAACACCACTGCACTACCCTAAACCCTAAAACACTACCCCCAGCATGGCCCCCTACACTACACAAACACCACTGCACTACCCTAAACCCTAAAACACTACCCCCAGCACGACCCCCTACACTACTCAAACACAACTGTACTACCCTAAACCCTAAAACACTACCCTCAGCACAACCCCCTAAACTACACAAACACCACTGCACTACCCTAAACCACTACCCCCAGCACGACCCCCTACACTACCCAAACACCACTGCACTACCCTAAACCCTAAAACACTACCCCCTACACTACCCAAACACCACTGCACTACCCTAAACCCTAAAACACTACCCCCAGGACGACCCCTACACTACACAAACACCACTGCACTACCCTAAACCCTTAAACACTACCCCCTACACTACACAAACACCACTGCACTACCCTTAACCCTAAAATACTACCTGCAGCACGACCCCCTACACTACCGAAACACCACTGCGCTACCATAAACCCTAAATCTACCCCCAGCACGACCCCTACACTACCCAAACACCACTGTGCTACCCTAAACCCTAAATCTACCCCCAGCATGACCCCCTACACTACACACACACCACTGCGCTACCCTAAACCCTAAATCTACCCCCAGCACAACCCCCTACACTACACCAACACCACTGCACTACCCTAAACCCTAAAACACTACGCCCAGCACGACCCCCTACACTACACCAACACCACTGCACTACCCTAAACCCTAAAACACTATCCCCAGCACGACCCCCTACACTACCCAAACAACACTGCACTACCCTAAATCTACCCCCAGCACGACCCCCTACACTACCCAAACACAAATGCACTACCCTAAACCCTAAAACACTACCCCCAGCACGACCCCCTACACTACCCAAACACCACTGCACTACCCTAAACCCTAAAACACTACCCCCAGCACGACCCCCTACACTACCCAAACACCACTGCACTACCCTAAACCCTAAAACACTACCCCAGCACGACCCCCTACACTACACAAACACCACTGCACTACCCTAAACCCTAAAACACTACCCCCAGCACGACCCCTACACTACACAAACACCACTGACCTACCCTAAACAATAAATCTACCCCCAGCACGACCCCCTACACTACACAAACACCACTGCATTACCCTAAACAATAAATCTACCCCCAGCACGACCCCCTACACTACACAAACACCACTGCATTACCCTAAACCCTGAAACACTACCCCCCGCATGACCCCCTACACTACACAAACACCACTGCACTACACTAACCCTAAAACACTACACCCAGCACGACCCCCTACACTACACAAACACCTCTGCACTACCCTAAACCCTAAAACACTACCCCCAGCACGACCCCCTACACTACACAAACACCTCTGGACTACCCTAAACCCTAAATCTACCCCCAGCACGACCCCCTACACTACACAAACACCACTGCACTACCCTAAACCCTAAAACACTACCCCAGCACGACCCCCTACACTACACAAACACCACTGCACTACCCTAAACCCTAAAACAATACCCCAGCACGACCCCCTACACTACCCAAACACCACTGCACTACCCTAAACCCTAAAACACAACCCCCTACACTACCCAAACACCACTGCACTACCCTAAACCCTAAAACACTATCCCCAGCACTACCCCCTACACTACCCAAACACCACTGCACTACCCTAAACCCTAAAACACTACCCCCAGCATGACCCCTACACTACACAAACACCACTGCACTACCCTAAACCGTAAAACACTACCCCCAGCACGACCCCCTACACTACCAGAACACCACTGCACTACCCTAAACCCTAAAACACTACCCCCAGCACGAGCCCCTACCCTACACAAACACCACTGCACTACCCTAACCCCTAAAACACTACCCCCAGCACGACCCCCTACACTACCCAAACACCACTGCACTACCCTAAACCCTAAAACACTACCCCCAGCACGACCCCTATACTACACAAACACCACTGCACTACCCTAAACCCTAAAACACTACCCCCAGCACGACTCCCTACACTACCCAAACACCACTGCACTACCCTAAACCCTAAGTCTACCCACAGCACGACCCCCTACCCTACCCAAACACCACTGCACTACCCTAAACCCTAAAACACTTATCCCAGCATGACCCCCTACACTACACAAACACCACTGCACTACCCTAAGCCCTAAAACACTTCCCCCTACACTACACAAACACCACTGCACTACCCTAAACCCTAAAACACTACCCCCAGCACGACTCCCTACACTACCCAAACACCACTGCACTACCCTAAACCCTAAGTCTACCCACAGCACGACCCCCTACCCTACCCAAACACCACTGCACTACCCTAAACCCTAAAACACTTATCCCAGCATGACCCCCTACACTACACAAACACCACTGCACTACCCTAAGCCCTAAAACACTTCCCCCTACACTACAAAAACAACCCTGCACTACCCTAAACCCTAAATCTACCCCCAGCACGACCCCCTACAGTACCCAAACACAAATGCACTACCCTAAACCCTAAAACACTACCCCCAGCACGACCCCCTACACTACCCAAACACCACTGCACTACCCTAAACCCTAAAACACTACCCCAGCACGACCCCCTACACTACACAAACACCACTGCACTACCCTAAACCCTAAAACACTACCCCCAGCACGACCCCCTACACAACACAAACACCACTGCACTACCCTAAACAATAAATCTACCCCCAGCACGACCCCCTACACTACACAAACACCACTGCATTACCCTAAACCCTGAAACACTACCCCCAGCATGACCCCCTACACTACACAAACACCACTGCACTACACTAAACCCTAAAACACTACACCCAGCACGACCCCCTACACTACACAAACACCTCTGCACTACCCTAAACCCTAAAACACTACCCCCAGCACGACCCCCTACACTACACAAACACCTCTGGACTACCCTAAACCCTAAATCTACCCCCAGCACGACCCCCTACACTACACAAACACCACTGCACTACCCTAAACCCTAAAACACTACCCCAGCACGACCCCCTACACTACACAAACACCACTGCACTACCCTAAACCCTAAAACAATACCCCAGCACGACCCCTACACTACCCAAACACCACTGCACTACCCTAAACCCTAAAACACAACCCCCTACACTACCCAAACACCACTGCACTACCCTAAACCCTAAAACACTATCCCCAGCACTACCCACTATACTACCCAAACACCACTGCACTACCCTAAACCCTAAAACACTACCCCCAGCATGACCCCCTACACTACACAAACACCACTGCACTACCCTAAACCGTAAAACACTACCCCAGCACGACCCCCTACACTACCAGAACACCACTGCACCACCCTAAACCCTAAAACACTACCCCCAGCACGAGCCCCTACCCTACACAAACACCACTGCACTACCCTAACCCCTAAAACACTACCCCAGCACGACCCCCTACACTACCCAAACACCACTGCACTACCCTAAACCCTAAAACACTACCCCCAGCACGACCCCTATACTACACAAACACCACTGCACTACCCTAAACCCTAAAACACTACCCCCAGCACGACTCCCTACACTACCCAAACACCACTGCACTACCCTAAACCCTAAGTCTACCCACAGCACGACCCCTACCCTACCCAAACACCACTGCACTACCCTAAACCCTAAAACACTTATCCCAGCATGACCCCTACACTACACAAACACCACTGCACTACCCTAAGCCCTAAAACACTTCCCCCTACACTACACAAACACCACTGCACTACCCTAAACCCTAAAACACTAACCCCAGCACGACCCCTATACTACCCAAACACCACTGCACTACCCTAAACCCTAAAACTCTACCCCCAGCACGGCCCCTACACTACCCAAACACCACTGCACTACCCTAAACCCTAAAACACTACCCCCAGCACAACCCCCTACACTACCCAAACACCACTGCACTACCCTAAACCCTAAATCTACCCCCAGCACGACCCACTACACTACCCAAACACCATTGCACTACCGTAAACCCTAAAACACTACCCCCAGCACGACCCCCTACACTACCAAAACACCACTGCACTACCCTAAACCCTAAAACACTTACCCCAGCACGACCCCCTACACTACACAAACACCACTGCACTACCCTATACCCTAAAACACTACCCCCAGCACGACCCCCTACACTACACAAACACCACTGCACTGCCCTAAACCCTAAATCTACCCCAGCACGACCCCCTACACTACCCAAACACCACTGCACTACCCTAAACCCTAAAACACTACCCCCAGCACGACCCCCTACACTACCCAAACACCACTGCACTACCCTAAACCCTAAAACACTAACCCCAGCATGACCCCCTACACTACACAAACACCACTGCACTACCCTAAACCCTAAAACACTACCCCCAGCACGACCCCCTACACTACTCAAACACCACTGTTCTACCCTAAACCCTAAAACACTACCCTCAGCACAACCCCCTACACTACACAAACACCACTACACTACCCTAAACCCTAAAACACTACCCCCAGCATGACCCCCTACACTACACAAACACCACTGCACTACCCTAAACCCTAAAACACTACCCCCAGCACAACCCCCTACACTACACAAACACCACTGCACTACCCTAAACCCTTAAACACTACCCCCTACACTACACAAACACCACTGCACTACCCTTAACCCTAAAACCCTACCCCCAGCACGACCCCCTACACTACCCAAACACCACTGTGCTACCATAAACCTACCCCCAGCACGACCCCCTACACTACACACACACCACTGCGCTACCCTAAACCCTAAATATACCCCCAGCACGACCCCCTACACTACCCAAACACCACTGCACTACCCGAAACCCTAAAACACTACGCCCAGCACGACCCCCTACACTACACCAACACCACTGCACTACCCTAAACCCTAAAACACTACCCCCAGCATGACCCCCTACACTACCCAAACACCACTGCACTACCCTAAACCTACCCCCAGCACGACCCCCTACACTACACAAACACCACTGCGCTACCCTAAACCCTATATATACACCCAGCACGACCCCCTACACTACCCAAACACCACTGCACTACCCGAAACCCTAAAACACTACGCCCAGCACGACCCCTACACTACACCAACACCACTGCACTACCCTAAACCCTAAAACACTACCCCCAGCACGACCCCTACACTACCCAAACACCACTGCACTACCCTAAACCCAAAATCTACCCCCAGCACGACCCCCTACACTACCCAAACACCACTGCACTACCCTAAACCCTAAAACACTACCCCAGCACGACCCCCTACACTACACAAACACCACTGCACTACCCTAAGCCCTAAAACACTACCCCCAGCACGACCCCCTACACTACACAAACACCACTGCACTACCCTAAACAATAAATCTACCCCAGCACAACCCCCTACACTACACAAACACCACTGCACTACCCTAAACCCTAAAACACTACCCCCAGCATGACCCCTACACTACACAAACACCACTGCACTACCCTAAATTCTAAAACACTACCCCAGCACGACCCCCTACACTACCCAAACACCACTGCACTACACTAAACCCTAAAACACTACCCCCAGCGTGACCCCTACACTACACAAACCCTCTGCACTACCCTAAACCCTAAATCTACCCCCAGCACGACCCTCTACACTACACAAACACCACTGCACTACCCTAAACCCTAAAGCACTACCCCAGCATGACCCCCTACACTACACAAACACCACTGCACCACCCTAAACCCTAAAACACTACCCCAAAGACGACCCCCTACACTACCCAAACACCACTGCACTACCCTAAACCCTAAAACACAACCCCCTACACTACCCAAACACCACTGCACTACCCTAAACCCTAAAACACTATCCCCAGCATGACCCCCTACACTACACAATCACCACTGCACTACCCTAAACCCTTAAAACACTACCCCGAGCATGACCCCCTACACTACCCAAACACCACTGCACTACCCTAAACCCTAAAACACTACCCCCAACATGACCCCCTACACTACCCAAACACCACTGCACTACCCTAAACCCTAAAACACTTACCCCAGCATGACTCCCTACACTACCCAAACACCACTGCACTACCCTAAACCCTAAATCTACCCCAAGCACGACCCCCTACGCTACCCAAACACCACTGCACTACCCTAAACCCTAAAACACTATCCCCAGCACAACCCCCTACACTACCCAAACACCACTGCACTACCCTAAACTCTAGAAAAGTAATCCCCACCCCATGCCCAATCCCCCTTACCTCTCACTCCTCGTGGTTCCTCTCTCCTCGTGGTTCCTACTTCACGTCATCTCTGAGGGGCGGTGCACGTCTGTTTCCTTACAACGACGTTGATCGTCTACATTTTTTTAGAACGCATGGTCATTTACCATACATACCTTTACAATGAAATTCGTTGTAAAGGCATGCGTGGTAAATGACCATGCAGTCTAAAAAAATGCGAAGTAATGACTTCGCGATGTACAACGCATGCATGGTAATGCATGCGTTGTAATGGTATCGCGAAGTAAAAAAGTCGTTGTAATGGCTGTTTACCGATCGAAGCTGGCCCGTGTTCTTCAGTGAGTCGTTTATTTGATAAATTAGGAGGAAGGAATGTGTTTTTTTTACCGAAAAGTCCATTCCCGGCTGTTGTATTGTGAAAGTGTCCGCGTGGCCTGGTTTCACTTCCGGTGAGAGAGTGGAAGAGTCTGTTTGGATCTAAAGGAGTTCTGTTGTTGGACGGGGCCGGCGTGACACGTCATCAGAAAACACAGCTAATGGAAAGCGTCCTCCCCGAAGTGTGGAGCAGTGCCATGAGAGGTCAACGAGTGTGCTTCCCACCGCAGTATGACCGTACTGCGTGACCCATGTGCAGCCTCCAGGGTATGGGAGGCAGAAGCGGCATCCATCGCAGGTCCTCTTGAAGACCATTGTAGCACTAATTCTACATTTTGGAACTAGGGAATTTTAACCTCGTTGTTCCTGCCGGATACAAAGAGAAGATCCTGTGTTATTCAGTGCCCTCGTTACCTTTTTTGTGGGTAGTGGTGCTTGTCACTTCGCTGCCCCGCCGGTGCACACGACTGGGCTCCCCACCTCGTGTGCCATCTTCAGGGCCTCTGCCCTCGGATCAATGGTTTCGGTTTCTGGAGTGGCAACATAAACAGTTGCTCCCAAAAGACTAGCCTGAACACTTAGGTGAATATCCCCTGGGCCAGCATTCCGCGGAAATTCTTTCCTAGCTCTACCACGTCGACGAGGACGTCATAATAGCACGGCTCCGCTCGCGACACCGTATGACGTCATCGGAACCATAAGAGGACCTCGTCGGTGTGCTGACGTCAGTTCCACCCATTTTTTCCGTGCCACCGAGGCAAACAGGCGGACCGACACATTTTCACATGTATACCTAATTTACTGAATATATATATATATATATACAAATGCATAACCAATAAAGGCATAAAGAAATAGCAACAGATCAAGCATTTCTCACTATTAAAACATAAGCATGATTAAGACATATTAAAAACATTCATGCCAAACAGTAAAAGCATCTTTTTGGTAGAAACAGGTGGACAACGGGGAGGCGGGTGGGACAGTGAGGAATCCACAGGCAGATACTGTATCCACCAGAAAAAGCGTTACCGAAGGTAAGTAACTTGTTCTTCTGATGGATATTTCTGCCTGTGGATTCCTCACCTTTTGAATAGAATCCCCAAGCCGTACCTCACCCGGAGGAGGGTGTCCACCGACTAGACCAAAAAATCTTGCAAAACAGATCGAGCAAAATGGCCATCCCTCCTAACTTCCGAATCCAATAATAATCGAATAATTTTTCGTCGAAATTATATTGAAAATAATACTTTAAAAATACTTTTATTAATAAATTTAGACAAACACTTAAAGGAAAACTTTTATTTATAATTAATTTAAAGATATTTCATACTTTACAAATTACGCCGAAGTCGCGACCCCAGCGAGACTTTTCAAAATGGCTACCGGAATGCGCGCAGCCATCGTGTAGGGTGCACGACTTCTGTATACTATTAAAAAAAAAAAAAATGAATATAGTTTTCCTAACTAAAAATTATTCACAATTTTTTTAAAATATATATATGTATATATATTTAGAAAATAAAAAAACCATAGGATTGAGTTGCATTAGACTTACAAATTTTCATTTAAAAAACCTTTGAAATTCACTGAAAAAACCATAGGTTTCAGGCACTTTATAGTTAGAAATTAGCATTTAAAAAACCATAGACATTCACTGAAAAAACCATAGGTTTCAGGCACGTTATAGTTAGAAATTAGCATTTAAAAAACCACAGAAATTCAATGAAAAAACCATAGGTTTCAGGCACGTTATAGTTAGTTGGACATTTCACTCGTACAAAACCATAGAAATTCCGGCGTTATACTTAGTTCAGCTAACTATAACTCGCGCCCCCGCAATGCACTGCTGATGACGTCACATATTACATCATTCATGACATGGTCAGTGACATCACTGATGACATCACTGATGACATCTCAAATGACATCACTGATGACATCACTGATGACATCATCCATGTGACAATCTGATGCACCTCCTCACACCTGAATATAACCTTTGATACACCCACTCTAAAATACAGACTACCATTTTCGAAAAAATAGACGCATCAATACCAGTTACTGAATGCGCACTGACTGATTCCTAGGTCTACACACACAACCACTCATTCACCCATACAGTCACTCATACATGCAGTCACTCATCAATACAACACTATCATATGCACTCATACACCTATACAGACACTCACACACTGCCACATATCCAGAGTTACTCACACACCTAGTCAGTCATGCAAAGAATCAATCATACTTCCATTTACTCACCTATACAGTTATACAGACACCACCTCACTTATTCATACAGATACTAACACATAATTACTCTCTTATAGAATCACTGATACAAATACACACTCATCCATGAAGCCACTCTCACAATTACTGACTCTCACATATAGTTATTTATATACACCATCACTCACATATACTGCCTTTTATATATGTAGTTACTTGCACATGTACCACTGAGACATCCATTCACTCACCAACACACCCATACACACACTCACCCACCCATACAGCTGTTTCCACATGCACTCTTGAACCCATACACCCAGTGAATCAACCACTCACACATCTCTGCACAGAGTCACACACCTCCCACCCACCCACACACACACTCAGGCAGCCATACAAATACTCAGGCAAGCAATCAATAACCCATATAGACACTCATGCAGCTACTCACCAACCCATGCAGCAGCTTACACAACAACAGACAGACTGATACAGACTTTCACACAGTTTAGTCACTAACCCATGCATTCAGTAAGAAACATTTAATCACTCACTTATACAGTCAGTCACGTACCCACTAAATCCTCCATACAGACACTTATACACCCACTCATTCTTCAATACAGCTTGGCATATATATAAAACAAATTTAAACTTTACAGAAACACACAGTCACTGGATGATGTCATCAGTGATGTCATTTGAGATGTCATCAGTGATGTCATCAGTGATGTCACTGACCATGTCATGAATGATGTAATATGTGACGTCATCAGCAGTGCATTGCGGGGCGCGAGTTATAGTTAGCTGAACTAACTATAACGCCGGAATTTCTATGGTTTTGTACGAGTGAAATGTCCATCTAACTATAACATTCCTGAAACCTATGGTTTTTTCAGTGAATTTCTATGGTTTTTTAAATGCTAATTTCTAACTATAACGTGCCTGAAACCTATGGTTTTTTCAGTGAATATATATATATATATATATATATATATATATATATATATATCTACTGGCGGTCGCCAGTAGATAGTTATAGTTACAACCTATTATCCATAGGAAATCCGCGACATTCTATTTGAAATAACTCTCTTGCCGGTTGACGTATCTTCGCAAAATTTTCAAACTTTGTGGGGCGCTCCGGTCCGCTCCTACCCTGAAAGTCTCGGGGGATTCGTCAAGCGGGGGCCGAGAAAAAGGGGGTCCCAAAACGCGTTTTCCCCATGCAATTTTCCATAGGAAACTTTAGACACGGCTACAGCCCGAACTGCTGAACGGAATTACACCAAATTTGGCAAAGAGGTAGTTCTTGGTTCAGAAAGAACCCTTTTGTTAAATGGTGTAAATCCGTTCAGTAGTTGCTGAGAAAATCAAAAGTAAAAAGATAGATATATCTAGGGCCGCGGATCCTCCCGAGCACGAGCTTTATGTTAATTGGCTGTCAACACTCCAAATCAGGAAGTGTTGGCAGCCATTTTATCCCTCGGTAGAACCGAGGGACAGAAACAAGTGCGCAAAGCGCACAAAGGGGGCAGGGTAGAAACACCCTGACCCCTAGGTCTGCTCAGGGGTCCCACAAGGACCCCTGGGCAAAAAAATTATTATTATTTTTTTTAAAATCGGCAGGATGCGCTCAGGGAGCGCGAATCCTGCCGGAAAAAAAAAAGGGCCAAGTCCTGGGGGCATGCTGGGGGGGGGTTAATTTTATGTGTGTGAGCCCTCCCGCAGCCCCGGGGACCACCACCTCCCGGGGCTTCTTTTTTAAATTAAAAACCTGTGTGGGGGCTCCAGCCCCCACACGCCCGGGACCACCACCTCCCGGGGCACTAAGAAAAATAAAAATGGGGGTCCGTTTTGGACCCCAAGCCCCGAGGACCACCACCTCCCCGGGGCTTTCAAAATGTAGGGAGGGGGCCGCGCGGCCCCACTCCTGGAGCCTGTGGTGGCCCTGGGGACCGCCACCCCCAGGAGCCGGCTCCTGCAGTGTCCCGGGGTGCCTACCCCGGGACACTGCTGTTTGCAATGACAGGACGGGAGCCTCGCGGCTCCCGTCCTGTCATTGCAAACTTGCTTTGGATATTGGAAGAGAGAGCAGGGAAACCTGCTCTCTCTTCCAATATCCAAAGCCGATTGCTTTTCCACATGGGGAGCAGCATGTTAGCTGCTCCTCATGTGTAAAAGCAATGCCGGCTCCCGTAGGACACGGGGAGCCGGCGGGACTGTGGGGGTTTGGGGACCCCCACAGTCCCCAACGAGAGGCCAGGCCCCGGGGGATGGGGTCCCCGGGGCCATAAGTGGCCACGGAGGGGGGCCACGCAGCCCCCCTCCCCAAAGTAAAAAAATGGGAAATTTTTTTTTAAAAAGTGCAAGGCCGGCCCGGGGATGGGGTCCCCGGGGCCTTAAATGGCCTGAGGAGGGGGCCACGCAGCCCCCTCCAAATAAAAAAAGAGGCCATGCCCCGGGGATGGGGTCCCCGGGGCCAATACAGGCCCAGGGAAGGGGGGCCACGCGGCCCCCTTCCTGTTTTTTTTAATTTATTTTAATTTAAAAAAAGGGATAAGGCCCTGGGGGATGGGGTCCCCAGGGCCTAAAAATAGGAAAAAGGAAGGGGGGCCACACAGTGGGGAAAAAAAAAAAAAAAAAAAAAAAACGATCGGGCCCGTAGGCCCCGCCCCTTCCTTCACCGCTCTGCAAACGCGCCCCTGGCACGTTTGCAGAGGGAGAACAATTCCCCTTGAATACTGGGGGTCCCTGGGGGCCAACTAGCCCACCAGGAACCTCCAGTATGCGCCAGGGGCTGCCTTGCAGAGAGGTGTACAGAGGCCACGCCCCTTTTACACCTCTCTGCAACGCAGCTCTATGGCGCTTTTGGAGGTATATGGTGGGCTAGTTGCACCCCAGGGACCCTCAGGATTCAAGGGGAGTTAATCCCCCGACTTAAAACGCGCCACGGGCGCGTTTGCACAGTGGTGAAGGGAGGGGCGGGGCTTCAGGTGACATGTGTGCAAACAGGCCCCGTGGCGCGTTTTAAGATGGGGAATTAAATCCTCTTCAATCCTGAGGGTCCCTGGGGGCCAACTAGCCCAACAGGTACGTCCAGAAAGCGCCACAGAGCTGCGTTGCAGAGAGGTGTAAAAAGGGGTGTGGCCTCTGTACATGTCTCTGCAATGCAGCCCCCTGGCGCATACTGGAGGTTCCTGGTGGACTAGTTGGCCCGTAGGGACCCTCATGATTCAAGGGGACTTAATCCCCCAACTTAAAACGCGCCACGGGGAAGTGCGGCTCAATGGTTAGAGCGGCAGACCCTGATGCAGAGATCTGGCCCGGGACCAGGGTTCAATTCCCGCCTCGGCGGGTCTTGGGCTCAATTTCCTCGGACCTGATAATTCTCGCCTCGGTGCCTATTCTAATCATGGGTCCCACTCTGCAACTCTGGGCAATAGCTTGCTTAATCTCCACAACGGCCCCACCAGTGCTGGGATGCCTGGCTTCACCTTGGGGGTGCCCAGGAGTGGACATTTCACAGGGAAAAGACAGGAAGGGTTCCACAGCGGTATGCGTACAGCGCCAGGACACCCTAGGGTAACAGTGCGCTTTACAAGTACAAATTTCATTTCATTTCATTTCATTTGCACAGATGTCACCTCAGGCCCCGCCCCCTCCCTTCACCATTGTGCAAATATTCCTCTAAAATCAGCCGAAATCCGAATTCTGATTTACTCACCTGTTATCAGGAGAGACCTCAGTGCTGCATCTTTCAGCCCAGTACTAATCCTGAAAAGTAATTTTAACCGTACTTACCAGTAACTTGAATTTCCTTCCATAGGCTAACATTGACTGGTTTCACTTGGAAATTCTTCTAAGTGTGGAGTTTTGGAACTTTAAAATATTCCTCTAAAATCAGCCGAAATACGAATTCCGATTTACTCACCTGTTATCAGGAGAGACCTCAGTGCTGTATCTTTCAGCCCAGTACTGGTCCTGAAAAGTAATTTTAACCGTACTTACCGGTAACTTGAATTTCCTTCCATAGGCTAACATTGACTGGTTTCACTTGGAAATTCTTCTAAGTGTGGAGTTTTGGAACTTTAAAATATTCATCTAAAATCAGCCGAAATACGAATTCCGATTTACTCACCTGTTATCAGGAGAGACCTCAGTGCTGTATCTTTCAGCCCAGTACTGGTCCTGAAAAGTAATTTTAACCGTACTTACCGGTAACTTGAATTTCCTTCCATAGGATATCATTGCCTGCTTTTTGCTGAAAAAGTTTCTAAGTGTTGATTTTTGAAACATACAAATATTCCTCTAAAATTAGCCGAAATCCGAATTCTGATTTACTCACCTGTTATCAGGAGAGACCTCAGTGCTGCATCTTTCAGCCCAGTACTGGTCCTGAAAAGTAATTTTAACCGTACTTACCAGTAACTTGAATTTCCTTCCATAGGCTAACATTGACTGGTTTCACTTGGAAATTCTTCTAAGTGTGGAGTTTTGGAACTTTAAAATATTCCTCTAAAATCAGCCGAAATACGAATTCCGATTTACTCACCTGTTATCAGGAGAGACCTCAGTGCTGCATCTTTCAGCCCAGTACTGATCCTCAAAAGTAATTTTAACCGTACTTACCAGTAACTTGAATTTCCTTCCATAGGATATCATTGACTGCTTTTTGCTGAAAAAGTTTCTAAGTGTTGATTTTTGAAACATACAAATATTCCTCTAAAATCAGCCGAAATCCGAATTCTGATTTACTCACCTGTTATCAGGAGAGACCTCAGTGCTGCATCTTTCAGCCCAGTACTGGTCCTGAAAAGTAATTTTAACCGTACTTACCAGTAACTTGAATTTCCTTCCATAGGCTAACATTGACTGGTTTCACTTGGAAATTCTTCTAAGTGTGGAGTTTTGGAACTTTAAAATATTCCTCTAAAATCAGCCGAAATACGAATTCCGATTTACTCACCTGTTATCAGGAGAGACCTCAGTGCTGCATCTTTCAGCCCAGTACTGATCCTCAAAAGTAATTTTAACCGTACTTACCAGTAACTTGAATTTCCTTCCATAGGATATCATTGACTGCTTTTTGCTGAAAAAGTTTCTAAGTGTGGAGTTTTGGAACTTTAAAATATTCCTCTAAAATCAGCCGAAATACGAATTCCGATTTACTCACCTGTTATCAGGAGAGACCTCAGTGCTGCATCTTTCAGCCCAGTACTGATCCTCAAAAGTAATTTTAACCGTACTTACCGGTAACTTGAATTTCCTTCATAGGCTAACATTGACTGGTTTCACTTGGAAATTCTTCTAAGTGTGGAGTTTTGGAACTTTAAAATATTCATCTAAAATCAGCCGAAATACGAATTCCGATTTACTCACCTGTTATCAGGAGAGACCTCAGTGCTGTATCTTTCAGCCCAGTACTGGTCCTGAAAAGTAATTTTAACCGTACTTACCGGTAACTTGCATTTCCTTCCATAGGATATCATTGCCTGCTTTTTGCTGAAAAAGTTTCTAAGTGTTGATTTTTGAAACATACAAATATTCCTCTAAAATCAGCCGAAATACGAATTTCGATTTACTCACCTGTTATAAGGAGAGACCTCAGTGCTGTATCTTTCAGCCCAGTACTGGTCCTGAAAAGTAATTTTAACCGTACTTACCAGTAACTTATATTTTCTTCCATAGGAATCCATTGTCTGGTTTTCAGCAGAAAAGTTTCAAAGTGTCGATTTTCACAAACTACAAATATTCCTTAAAAATCGCCTGTATGACTTAAACGCATTCTTTCAACTGTTTACAGGAGATGCACCAGTGCTGGATCCAGGATCCAACACTGAGTAAGAAAAAGTAACGATAACAGTTTTTACCTGCTAAGTGAATTTCCTTCCATAGGATAACATTGGTGATTCTATGAGAAAAAGTTTCTAAGTGTCAACTTTTAAAATACAATAATATTCCTTAAAAATCACGACTGTAACCAAAACGCTTTTACTCAACTGTTTACAGGAGATGTACCAGGACTGAATCTAGGATCCAGTCCTGTGGTTAGAAAAGTAATCCATAAAGTAACTAATTGCATTTAACTAGAAATTCACATTGAGCTGAATGTTGCATTGTGTTTGAAAATGTGTTGCCCATTGCAACGAAAACTACAAAGGTAATAATCCCTCTAGACCTAAATTTCTTTCATTAGTGGCTTATCAAAGCTCAAAAATAGGGCATAAAGAACATCATTCTCCACACAAGACAATTGGTCATTTTTATAAATTTTATTTCATTTTTTTCTTTTTTACTTATTTATCTGATATATCTCATTATAAAAATATACATGACTCTTTACAATTAATATCACCATTTCTTACAAACATATGACTGTTTTCATGATTCAAATAATACAATACATAAAACGCAATTAATTTCAACATTTATGAGTTCATAACTGACTAAAAAAATTTATATAGTTCAACTCGCCCCCACACACAATCACACCTCTCTCTGCTCTACAACCACACCACTTGCACACAATACACTCATACTCTACATCCCAGAACAACACTGCATGCACAGATGGAAAAATCCGGGTGAAAAAATCAACCCTCGATTGCTGTGCTGATAGCTGGGATGTCTCACTCTAACTTGCCCATTGCAACAACTGTAACTACTGTACTTAAAAGTCTATTGCCTATGTGCAAAGTATTTAAACTAAAGTAATTCATTCTGAGAAAGTATTTTTGTAATGTAATGTATAATGTAATTACAATGTAATTTAAAAAATAAAATATGTAAAAGAAATTGTTTCTAAAAATGTAGTAAATCAGTATGAAAAAAATTAATATAAAAATTAATACATTTAAAAATTGTCATTTAAAAAACCTTTGAAATTCACTGTAAAAACCGTAGGTTTGAGGCACGTTATAGTTACAAATTAGCATTTTAAAAACCTTTGAAATTCACTGAAAAAACCATAGGTTTCAGACACGTTATAGTTAGAAATTAGCATTTAAAAAACCTTTGAAATTCACTGAAAAAACCATAGGTTTTAGGGACAGTTATAGTTAGTTGGACATTGCACTCGTACAAAACCCGTGAAATTCCCCGTTATAGTTAGTTCAGCTAACTATAACTCGCGCCCCGCAATGCACTGCTGATGACGTCACATATTACATCACTCATGACATGGTCAGTGACATCACTGATGACATCACTGATGACATCTCAAATGACATCACTGATGACATCATCCACGTGATAATCTGATGCACCTCCTCACACCCTAATATAACCTTCCCTGGGCCTGTATTGGCCCCGGGGACCCCATCCCCCGGGGCATGGCCTCTTTTTTTTTTATTTGGAGGGGGGCTGCGTGGCCCCCCTCCGTGGCCTCTTATGGCCCCGGGGACCCCATCCCCCGGGGCCTGGCCTCTCGTTGGGGACTGTGGGGGGTCCCCAAACCCCCACAGTCCCGCCGGCTCCCCGTGTCCTACGGGAGCCGGCATTGCTTACACATGGGGAGCAGCTAACATGCTGCTCCCCATGTGGAAAGCAATGTGCTTTGGATATTGGAAGAGAGAGCAGGTTTCCTGCTCTCTTCCAATATCCAAAGCAGAGTTTGCAATGACAGGACGGGAGCCGCGAGGCTCCGTCCTGTCATTACAAACAGCAGTGTCCCGGGGTAGGCACCCCGGGACACTGCAGGAGCCGGCCCTGGGGGTGGTGGTCCCCAGGGCCATCAAGGGCTCCAGGAGGGGGCCGCGCGGCCCCCTCCCTACATTTTGAAAGCCCCGGGAGGTGGTGGTCCCCGGGGCTCTGGGGGTCCAAAACGGACCCCCATTTTAATTTTCTTAGTGCCCCGGGAGGTGGTGGTCCCGGGCGTGTGGGGGCTGGAGCCCCCCACACAGGTTTTTTTAAATAAAAAAGAAGCCCCGGGGAGGTGGCGGTCCCGGGGCTGCGGGAGGGCTCAGAGCCCTCCCGCACCATTATACATAAAGCCCCGGGGGTGGTGGTCCCCGGGGCTTGGGGGCCCTTAGAGGCCCCCACACATAAAATTAACCCCCCCCAGCATGCCCCCGGGACTTGGCCCACCCGGGGCCAATTAACTATCGAAGCGCGGGAGACCGCGCTTCGATTTTTTTTTTTTCCGGCAGGGTACGCGCTCCCTGATCGCATCTTGCCGATTTAAAAAAAAAAAATAATTTTTTTGCCCAGGGGGTCCTTGTGGGACCCCCTGAGCAGACCTAGGGGGTCAGGGTGTTTCTACCCTGTCCCTCGGTTCTACCGAGGGACAAAATGGCTGCCAACACTTCCTGGTTTGGAGTGTTGACAGCCAATTAACATAAAGCTCGTGCTCGGGAGGATCCACGGCCCTAGATATCACTATCTTTTTACTTTTGATTTTCTCAGCAACTACTGAACGGATTTACACCATTTAACAAAAAGGGTTCTTTCTGAACCAAGAACTACCTCTTTGCCAAATTTGGTGTAATTCCGTTCAGCAGTTCGGGCTGTAGCCGTGTCTAAAGTTTCCTATGGAAAATTGCATGGGGAAAACGCGTTTTGGGACCCCCCTTTTCTCGGCCCCCGCTTGACGAATCCCCCCGAGACTTTCAGGGTAGGAGCGGACCGGAACGGGCCATAAAGTTTGAAAATTTTGCGAAGATACGTCAACCGGCAAGAGAGTTATTTCAAATAGAATGTCGCGGATTTCCTATGGATAATAGGTTGTAACTATAACTATCTACTGGCGACCGCCAGTAGATAATATATATCAGCACCAAAGTCCCGTAGTGTCGGCACCCAGCAAGGAACACACGGGCACAAACCACAGCAGCAGATGTCATCAGAAGTTTATTTCATGCCGAAGATGGTCCACATTACGCGTTTCGGCCGCCGACCTGCGGCCTTGATGCATATATATATATATATATATATATATATATATATATATATATATATATATCGAACACTGTCCTGGCTCCTCACAGATTCCCACTGCTGCAAAACAGGTACGGACCACTGAACGTTGCTCAAATTGAAAAAGTGCTTTTAATCAGGCAAAGTTTCACCAACAATACAAATAATCGAGGCAAATGCCGTCCATGACGCGTTTCAACCGCTATATATATATCTATATATAAATATATATATATATATATATATATATATATATATATATATATATATATATATCTATATACATATATATATATTCACTGAAAATCCATAGGTTTCAGGCACGTTATAGTTAGAAATTAGCATTTAAAAACCTTAGAAATTCACTGAAAAAACCATAGATTTTAGGGAAAGTTATAGTTAGTTGGACATTTCACTCGTACAAAACCATAGAAATTCTGGCGTTATAGTTAGTTCAGCTAACTATAACTCGCGCCCCCGCAATGCACTGCTGATGACGTCACATATTACATCACTCATGTGATGGTCAGTGACATCACTGATGACATCACTGATGACATCTCAAATGACATCACTGATGACATCACTGATGACATCATCCAGTGACTGTGTGTTTCTGTAAAGTTTAAATATGTTTAATATATATAGGGAAAGGCGTATTGAAGAATGAGTGGGTGGGGGGCGTGGCTTGGAGCCCGGCAGACATGGCGGCGTTGCGGTGAAGCTCCTGGACCGGCGCAGGGGAACCGCGCTCGCAGACCCAAGGCGGAGAAGCTTCCTGGAAGACCTTGCGGGTGAAGTGATGCTCGCAGTGATGTAGTCACTCACGCCGCTTTTTCGGTAATTTTCACGGACTTATTGGGAATTGCCCGCGCTTTCAAGAGGTCGCGTTATGACGGCCGCCATTTTGTTTTTGTTTTTTTCTGCTTTGAGGTAACGCGAGCGCTCTGCTTAACACAGAGGTGATGATTTGGCTCCTCCAATTTCACGCTCTTTGATATCCCTGTGTTCCAGCAATATCATCCTCCCTATCAGCAGAGGCGCATGGCAGCACAACAGCTAGGCTCATACTGCCTCTCCACAGATAATGAGGCAATGGAGGTATAGCCGCCCTTTTGTCTGCTTGTTTATCTCTCATTTCTAACTCCACCCTGTTACCTTCTCAGCATTATTAAGAGGCACACTAGATGTCTTCTTACAATGGTATGAGGCTCTGTAAGAGGCGTTCTTATCAAATATGACATTTCTTATGGATACGATTTAGGAGAGCCACAGTAATTGTTAGGTAACCCAGCTCCTCATTTTGTGGTGGTGATTCAACGAACTTTTGCCCTACGCAGGCTCCTAAAACTTTGTGGAAGGTTGTTTTCTCCAGCATCTATTTTGCAAGACGTTGTTCCGTTAAACTGCTCACTCCCTCAACCAGACCCTTCTCCTCTTGGCTAATTTCCTTATTCTCGAAGTCTCTGTCTGTTTTCTGGATTCTTGATATTACAGTTTGATGGGCAGAATAAAAGGTATCCTTTCTGCTACACCGAAACCAAAACGCATCTTCATTAAAAACTCAAGAATTTTTTCAGAGTTCTCCAAGTTAGACAGTTTGAGGCTCCTTGATTTAGACAAGTGTAATACAGACATGGAGCCTATGCCATCAGCAACAGGAAAGTCGAACGTGAAACGCTTAAAAAAAGATCCCCCCTCACCACCCAAACCAGCTTCTCCAGTCTCAATGGAATTACTACTCCAGGAAATAAGAGCCCTCAGACCTTTCATGGAGAAAACAAATACCAAATTACAAGTCCTATCTGACAACTGGTCGCAGCTGGATGCTAGACTCACAACAGTGGAGCAGAATGTCTCCTCATTCCAAGAGACCACCAAGTGCGTTTCCTCCTTAAGCTCTCAAGTATCAACACTACAAAAACAGGTTGAGGACCTTGAAAATCGAAATAGGAGAAACAACATGCGCATTTATAATTTGGCAGAGGGGGTTGAAGGTGCGGATCCTATTGCCTTCTTTAAATCCTTTCTCCCCAAGATTCTTCATTTGCCAGAAGACGCCACTTTGAATATTCAACGTGCCCACAGATTAGGTCGAGTTGCGACTTCACAGAGGCCGAGAGGAGTCATCTTGTACTTTCTAGAGTACACGGATCTAATGAAAGTCTTGGCTGCTGCTAGGGTCCTTCAAAAAATTACTTGGTCTGGAGCTACATTATTTTTTGCACAAGATTATTCCGAAGCAACTGCGTCACGACGTAAAGCTTTCCTGGACATGAGACCAGTCCTTCGTTCCATGGGTGCCAGATATGGTTTGTTCCACCCATGTTTGTTCAAAGTCACCTATAACAACAAAACCACTTCTTATGAAGATCCATTACGCCTGCAAAGCTTCATTAACGCTCACACCACAGTATCCATGGATTCCTCAAGACCATCCTCCTCAAACGGAACCTGACTTGCTTGTGCCTCTTTTCCGAGTTGTCACTTTCTCGTTGTTTGCAGGATTTTCGCTGTTTTATATTTTTATTAGCCCTATATTTCAGTCTTATCTTTGACAATGTTAATTAATCTTACAAGATTTTGCTTCTTTTATGTTTTATTTTAATATATAAGTTAGAACTACTTTCATCATTGCATTTCTTCTCTTTGCTTCCACAGATATGTTTTTGTCATGGCGTGTTCCCTTCCTGGTCCGGTCCAGTCTTTACTGGACGTCTCGTCTGCTCCGTGTGGTTCCACCTACCCCCACATTCTTGTTCCCCTGTTGTAGGTATGTCGTTAGTTTCGTCTTTTGTTTTTGTTTCGTCTTACATTTTCTCTCGCTTTTTGACTTTGGTGTCTTTTATACTCATATTCAGTCTTACTCTCTTTTTTGCACTATATTGCTTGATATTCTAACACTCATTCTTCCTAGTTCCCTATCCCTTCTTCACCTAATCATAAACTCTATCTCTCCCTTTTTTACTCATTTGATTTTTCATTCAAGGTCTGTGCTTTCTATATATTTTACTTCTCTCTTATCTGAGTTCTCACCATTTCTTCATTTCTTCATACTTTCTTTTATTAATATGCGATGTTGTTATAAAGAGTTGGACTTTTGTCCCATAGATAGGAATTATTTCAATTTCGATTATTTATGTCATTAAAACTCATTTCGTGGAACGTTAGGGGCCTGAATTCTCCTATCAAAAGACAAAGAGTCCTCACTCACTTAGCTAAACTGAATGCGGATATAGTGTTTTTACAAGAGACTCACCTCACAGATGCTGAATCATTAAAATTAAAAAGAGGTTGGGTGGGGGCTGCTTTCTCGTCTCCAGGAGATGGGAAACGTAACGGAGTAACAATACTTTGTTGAAAGTCACTTCCTATATCATTTGCGTCGCAGGAGTCTGATAAAGATGGCAGGTGGCTGAATGTTACATTGTTGTTAAAGGATGTTCCAGTTTCTCTTCTTAATGTCTATGCCCCCACATGTGGTGAACCCTCTTTTTGGTCCGCATTGGCCAAGCAAATTTCACTTTCCATGTCAGATAATTTTATATTAGCTGGTGACTGTAATCAGGTTTTTGACCCATTTGTAGACAGAAACTCTAGATCTCCCTTTGTTCCTAACAAACCACACAAATCCTTTGCTCACACTATTACTCAACATAAACTCCTAGATGCCTGGCGACTATGTCATCCGACGACCAGAGAATATACTTTCTATTCCCCCTCCCACCATACCCAATCAAGAATAGACTACATCTTTGTTTCCCACAATATCTCACAAACACTTACATATGCAGAAATTGGTCCTATTCTACTTTCGGATCATGCTCCTGTTTCAGTTGGCATCGACATTTTACCTAAATCTCTGACCCCTAGACGATGGCGTTTTAACAATACCTTCCTGTTAAACCCAGAGTTCACTGCCTCCTTCACTACTTTTTTTAATGAATATTTTGAACTCAATCAAACCGAACACATGCCGTTTTCAACTATATGGGATGCATATAAAGCCTCAGCGAGAGACTTCATTATCGGTTTTTTTGCCAAGAAACGCAGAATTGCACGTATACAAACTAAAAATATCCTCCATGACATCAAGAAGTTAGAACATTCTTATTACACGTCCCAATCGAAAGATTGCCTAGCAGCCCTTATAAACGCTAAATTGCAGTTTAATAAGAAGTCGACAGATGATGCTTCACTATACCTGTTGAAGTCCAGTGCAAAGTTTTATGGAGGAAAAAATAAAGCTGGCAAAATACTGGCCAATTATTTAAAAGTCAGGCAGAACAAATTAAATATAGAATCGATACATGACACAAATTCAAATTTAAAATTTAAGGATGCTGAAATTCTAAACAAATTCTCCCTATTTTACAAATCTCTATACTCATCTGAAACGCAACCCACTGATCAATCCTTATCACATTTGTTTTCTAACATATTAAAGTCCCAACTTTCCTCCTTAGACTTATCCTCCCTAGAGACAGATATTACACGGCAAGAGCTCTTTATTGCACTTCAACATCTTAAAAAAGATAAGGCACCTGGTCCGGATGGTTTTACCGTTGAATTTTATCTCCACTTTTCCAAACTCCTCTTACCCAAAGTGCACTCCTTAATGAATTTTTTTCATTCCTCTAACAACTCTTCTGGATCGTTTTCAGAAGCTCCTATATGTCTCTTCCCCAAGGAAGGCAAAGACCCTAGATTTTGTAAAAACTATAGGCCCATTTCCCTGGTTAACATCGATTATAAAATATTTTCTAAAGCATTAGCCATTAGATTAGATTCCTATCTACCAAATTTGTTGGGAAAGGAGCAGTCTGGCTTCGTCAAGGGACGATTTATCACAGACAATACACGGCTTCTTTTTAACGTTTTGTCCAAATCTTCTCGCCTACAAAAATCTTTCGCTGCAATTGCATTAGAAGCGGAAAAAGCGTTCGATAGGGTTGAGTGGACTTATTTGTTTTACACTCTTAAATGGTTTGGCTTTGGTCCTAAATTCACATCCTTGGTTTCGCTTCTCTATTCTAATCCTCGTGCTGCAGTTTGCGCTAATGGTTTGATTTCCCCATTCTTTGATTTGGGTAGAGGAGTTCGCCAAGGATGTCCCTTATCTCCCTTCTTGTTTAATTTGGCTCTGGAACCGTTTCTCTCCAAATTACGCCAAAACCCAAATTTACATGGTCTCCAATTGTCAAATTACCATATTAAACTTGCAGCTTACGCTGATGATATCTTGCTTTTTATGTCAAATCCTAGTGAATCAATACCTACATTTCTAGCTGAAGTCCAAGCATACTCCCTTATTTCGGGATATAAACTAAACAATGATAAATGCGAAATTTTGCCCTTAACCAAATACACTTTTAAACCAGAATTTAGTGCTTCTAACTTTACATGGAGCCCCAATCATATTAAGTACCTGGGGCTATACATCACACCTTATATTTCAGACACAGTAGCACTATGCATGAACAAATGTATTCAAAAGCTTTCCGAGTTAACCGCTAAGTGGCACCCCCTCTACTTATCTTGGTGGGGACGCTTAGACACCATAAAGATGATGCTAACGCCCATAGTTTTATACACTATCTCCAACATACCAGTTCCAATTCCTGTTAAATCATTTAAGAAGATCAATTCCATTCTATCTTCCTTCTTATGGAACAATAAAAAACCCAGAATGTCTCTTACAAGGCTATCTTGTCCCAAAACAGAAGGTGGAGTCAATTTTCCTGATTTCCGGGCGTATCAGAAGGCATTCCATCTATGCCAGGCATCTTTTTGGCTACTCGAACCCACGGACGACTGCCCTTTATGGACCTCAATTGAGCGTCTTTTTTATCTCCCTTTTCCTTTCATGAATATCTTTCCTTCTCACGCAAACCACAGACCCTTTCTACTCCCATAATTAAATGGACCTCTAAACTTCTCCAATCATCATTTCCCCCATACATAAGACTACAGACTCCTTCCTCAACTCAACTATCTGGCATAATAAGAGTTTACTCATACATAATAAACTCTTCTATTGGAAAATTTGGAGACAGAAAGGATTACTTTGGGTTCATCAGCTATTCTCCCAATCAGTTTTTTATCTTTTCCCTCGCTTAGCCAGCTGTTTAACTTGCCTGCCTCATACATCAGCAAATACAATCTTTTAAAGGACGCTGTGATGACTACATATACCCAAATATCCAATATGTCTATCACCTCTAACAATTCGGACTCCTTCTCACAGTTGCATGCTATGTTAAAAAGTACACCTAAAGCTTCCACTATATACAGTTATTTACAGTGTAATGACATTATTAGGCAGAAATCCAAAATAGAAGAGGCGTGGGAACATGATTTTCAAACTTCTTGGCCAATTTCTTTATGGAAGAACTTATGGATTAAGTTACGTAAATCCTCCAGAGCAGCAAACACAACGCAAACATTATTTTTTGTATACAACAGACTTTTATTATCACCGCATGTTTTAAGTAAAAGTTTTTCAAATGTGTCAGATGTTTGCTGGACATGTTCATCTCCAAATGCTGATTTGTTTCATATGTTGTTCTCATGTGTATCTGTTTGCAGCTTCTGGAAACAAGTTTGGGCTCAAATCAACCTAATTTTTGGCACTGAGTTTCCCTTTTCCTTTGCAAATGTTTTCTTAGGTAGCCTTTCACCTGTTTGGGAAGATATGACGCTTAATGTTAAAATTATTCATTTATTATTAGCAGTTGCTTTTCAACAAATTACTGTTAATTGGAAAGACTCCACAAAAATTTCTTATAGAGCTTGGTGGTACGCTGTTTGCCACAATCACAGGTTAGACACTACTTTTGTTTACCCTATAAGCTTGGCAATGAAACGTTTAGATATGTGGTCACCTATTACAATATTTCTGGATGTAAGTGCCAAGGGCTTCCCTCAACTACAACCATCACAACAGGAAGCTCTTAAACCCCCCTGATCTCCTAATTGTTCCTAATACTTTCCATAACTTATTATTACTCAGATTATATTTGTATTATTGTTTCTCATATGTTGTATCTATAAGTCCGATTCGTTTATTCTCAATACGCCTATTCTGAATGTACAGATGTGAGACTATTATTATGCTTTTCTCATAGACACCTTTATATTTCTCAATAAAATTTTCTTGAACTTAAAAAAAAGAATGAGTGGGTGTATAAGTGTCTGAATGGATGATTTAGTAGGTGCGTGACTGACTCTATAAGTGAGTGATTAAACGTATCTTACTGAATGCATGGGTTAGTGACTAAACTGTGTGAATGTCTGTATCCGTCTGTCTGTTGGTGTGTAAGCGGCTCCATGGGTTTGCGAATAGCTACATGAGTGTCTATATGGGTTATTAATTGGTTGTCTGAGTATCTGTATGGGTGCCTGAGTGTTTGTGTGGGTGGGGTGTGTGTGACTCTGTGCATAGATGTGTGAGTGGGTGATTCACTGGGTGCATAGTTTCAAGAGTGCATCTGTGATGGACTGTATGGGTGGGTGAGTGTGTGTATGGGTGTGTTAGTGAGTGAATGTATATCTCAGTGGTACATGTGTGAGTAACTACATATGTGAAAGGCAGCATATATGTGTGTTGGAGTATATAAATGGCTATAAGTGAGAGTGTGTGATTGTGAGAGTGGCTGTATGGATGAGTGTCTGCTTGTATCAGTGATTGTATAAGAGCATAAGAATGTGCTAGTATTTGTATGAGTAAGTGAGCTGGTGTGTGTATAACTGTATAGGTGAGTAAATGGCAGTGTGATTAATTATTTGCATGACTGACTAGGTGTGTGAGTACCTCTATGGATGAGTGGCGGTGTGTGAGTGTCTATATATGTGTATGAGTGCATATGATAGTCCTGTACTGAGTGACCATAAGTATGAGTGACTGTACGGGTCAGTGAGTGGATGTGTGTATAAACCTAAGAATCAGTGAGTGGGTATGTAGTTATTGGTGTTGGAGTGTCTATGGTTTTGAGAATGGCAGTCTGTAATTTAGAGTGGGTGTATCAAAGGTTATATTAGGGTGTGAGAAGATGCATCAAATTATCACATGGATGATGTCATCAGTGATGTCATCAGTGATGTCATTTGAGATGTCATCAGTGATGTCATCAGTGATGTCACTGACCATGTCATGAGTGATGTAATATGTGATGTCATCAGCAGTGCATTGCGGGGCGCGAGTTATAGTTAGCTGAACTAACTATAACGGGGAATTTCTCTGGTTTTGTAAGAGTGAAATGTCCAACTAACTATAACTTTCCCTAAAACCTATGGTTTTTTCAGTGAATTTCTAAGGTTTTTTAAATGCTAATTTCTAACTATAACGTGCCTGAAACCTATGGTTTTTTCAGTGAATTTCAAAGGTTTTTTAAATGCTAATTTCTAACTATAACGTGCCTGAAACCTATGGTTTTTTAAGTGAATTTCAAAGGTTTTTTAAATGCTAGTTTCTAACTATGCCTACAGAGGTAGGACATGTGAAGAAAGAAGAATAAATGCACAGAAAGAAGCAAAAGAAATGCAGAAAGAAGCAACAGAAGTCCACGAAGAAAAGTGCAGGAAGAAGCAAGACATGTGCAGAAAGAACCAACAGAGGAGCAGAAAGAGGTCTTGTTGCAAAATCATCCTGTGCCCACAACTTTTTCAGACGGGTACTGGTGGTAACTGACTCTGACTAACCAGGCCTAGAGCCAGTGCTATGCTAAAAGACACTTAGAATACAGTGAAAACACCTACATACACTAGGGAACACTATGCGTTGGGGTACCCTCTGTAAGGCCCTAGTACATAATAGGGCAGGGGGAATAAAGCTACCTCTAAGTCAGAGGTGCAGAAATATGCTACTTTAACTAGTAGTCACGTTTGCAGAGTGGTGGAGAAAGGGTGCTGGGCGTCCAACCAACGCTCAGGAATTCCGCTGCGTAGGACTTACAGGAGGTACCAGGAGGGATTCTTGGCTCCCAAACTCCCTCAGGACTAAATTGGACTTCATCCCCCATCCCGTAGTCTGCCACGAGGCACGTTTGCAGAGTGGTAGAGAAGGGGCCATGGCCTCCGAAGACGTTTTAGCAATCCCACTGTGTGTGACTTACTGGAGGTAACAAGAGGGGTAGTTGGCCCCCAAGGACATCCTTGGGGGCCAACTTCCCAAACTATTACCTCCAGTCAGTCCCACACAGCAGCACTGGTAAGAACTCGTACCAGGCCACGCCCACTTTGCCCACCACTCTACAAACGCGCTCCCTGGCACGCTCTTGGATGGGGATTGAAGTCCCCTTCACTGCTGGGGGTCCTTTAGGGGCCAACTAGCCTACCTTTTACCTCCAGTAAGCCCCATGCAGTGGGATTGGTGAGAGATGGACAAAGGCCATGCCCCCTTTCTCTACCACTCTGCAAACGCGCCCCCTGGCGCGATGTAAGTTGGGGGATTAAGTCCCCTTGAATCCTGAGGGTCCCTGGGGTCCAACTAGCCCACCAGGTACCTCCAGTAAGCGCCACAGAGCTGCGTTGCAGAGAGGTGTAAAAAGGGGCGTGGCCTGGACCACCTCTCTGCAACGCAGCGCAGTGGCGCTTACTGGAGGTACATGGTGGGCTAGTTGGCCCCCAGGGACCCTCAGGATTGAAGGGGAATTAATTCCCCAACTTAAAATGCGCCACAGGGCGTGTTTGCACACATGTCACCTCAGGCCCCGCCCCCTCCCTTCACCACTGTGCAAACGCACCCCGTGGTGCGTTTTAAGTTGGGGGATAAAGTCCTCTTGAATCCTGAGGGTCCCTGGGGTCCAACTAGCCCACCAGGTACCTCCAGTAAGCGCCACAGAGCTGCGTTTCAGAGAGGTGTAAAAAGGGGCGTGGCCTGGACCACCTCTCTGCAACGCAGGCCTGTGGCGCTTACTGGAGGTACCTGGTGGGCTAGTTGGCCCCCAGGGGCCCTCAGGATTGAAGGGGAATTAATTCCCCAACTTAAAACGCTCCACAGGACGCGTTTGCAGAGTGTTGCTGGGAGGGGGCGGGGCCTCGGCGATACCGGTCTTTTTAAAAAAATAATTATTTTTAAGAAGGGGAGCTGTGTGGCCCCCCTTCCTTTCCTATTTTATGGGCCCTGGGGACCCCATCCCCCAGGGCCTGATCCCTATTTTTAATTTTTTTTCAAAAATGGAAGGGGGCAGTGTGGCCCCCCTCCCGAGGCCATATTCGGCCCCGGGGACCCCAACCCCCAGGGCATGGCCAGTGTTTTTTTTTTTTGTAAATAAATTTGGAGGGGGGCTGTGTGGCCCCCCTCCTCAGGCCATTTATGGCCCGGGGACCCCATCCCCCGGGGCCGGCCTTTGCGTGTTTTTTTAAAAACTTTTATTATGGGGGAGGGGGGCCGCGTGGTCCTCTCCCGGGCCACTCCTTGCCCCGGGGACCCCATCCCCCGGGGCCTGGCCTCTCGTTGGGGACCATGGGGGGGGCCCCAATGCCCCCACGGTCCCGCCGGCTCCCCGCGTCCTGCAGGAGCCGGCATTGCTTTTCCACATGGGGAGCTGCTGACATGCAGCTCCCCGTATGGAAAAGCAATCTGGTTTGGATTTTGGAAGCGAGAGCAGGTTTCCTGCTCTCTCTTCCAGAATCCAAACCACAGTTTGCTGTGGCAGGACGGGAGCCGCACGGCTCCCGCCCTGCCATAGCAAACCACAGTGTCCCGGGGGTGGGCACCCCGGGACACTGCAGGAGCTGGCCCTGGGGGGTGGCGGTCCCCAGGGCCATCACAGGCTCCAGGAAGGAGGCCACCCGGGCCCCCTCCCATCCAATGCCCAGCCCCGGGGAGGTGGTGGTCCCCGGGGCTCGGGGGTCCGGAACGGACCCCCAAATTTGCATTTTAGTGCCCCGGGGAGGTGGCGGTCCCCAGGGCGTGTGGGGGGGCTCTAGCCCCCCCACACAGGTTTATTTAAAAAAAAAAAAACAAGCCCCGGGGGGTGGCGGTCCCCGGGGCTGCGGGGGGGCCTTGTGCCCCCGCAAATATTTGATAAAAGCCCCGGGGGGTGGTGGTTCCCAGGGCTTGGGGGGGCCTTGGAGGCCCCCCAAACATTAAAAAAACAAGCCCTGGGGGGTGGCGGTCCCCGGGGCTGCGGGGGGGCCGTGTGCCCCCGCAAATATTTTAGAAAAGCCCCGGGGGGTTGTGGTCCCCGGGGCTGCAGGGGTCCCCCTGGGCCCCCGCAATTACATTTCATCATGCCCCGGGACTTGGCCCACCCGGGGGCTAAATAATAACGAAGCGCGGAAGTCCGCGCTTCGTTTTTTAAAATATTTTCGGCCGAAATTCGCGCTTGGTGCGCAAATCTCACCGATTTAAAAAAAAAAAAAATGCTTTTTTTGGCCCTGGGGGTCCTTGTGGGACCCCCTGAGCAGGCCTAGGGTGTCAGGGTGTTTCTACCCTGCCCCCTTTTCTTGTTTTTACGCGTTTGTTTTTCTGTTTTCTTGTGCCTCGGTTACCGAGGCACAAGCTGGCTGCCAACACGTCCTGGTTTGGAGTGTTGACAGCCAATTAGAATAAAGCTCGTGGTCGGGAGGCTGCGCGGATCCTCCGTGCCTCTATATATCGAAACTTTTATTTTTTGATTTTCTCAGCAACTACTGAACGGATTTACACCATTTAAAAAAAAGGGTGCTTTCTGAACCAAGCACTACCTTTTTGCCAAATTTGGTGTAATTCCGTTCAGCAGTTCGAGCTGTAGCTGTGTCTAAAGTTTCCTATGGGAAATGCATTTTTCGACCTCTTTTTTTTTAGTTTCTCAGGAACTACTGAACGGATTTACACCATTTAACAAAAAGGTCTCTTTCTGAAACAAGGGCTACCTTTTTGCCAAATTTGGTGTAATTCCGTTCAGCAGTTCGGGCTGTAGCCGTGTCTAAAGTTTCCTATGGAAAATAACATGGAAAAACCACGTTTTGGGACCCCCTTTTTTCTCGGCCCCCGCTTGCCGAATCACCCCGAAACGTTCAGGATAGGAGCTGACCGGAGCGGGCCACAAGTTTTGAAAATGTCGCGAAGATTCGTCATCCGGCGCCAAAGTTATTGGGAAAATAAGAAACGCTTTTCCTATGGAAACTAGGTCCTAACTATAACTATCTACTGGCGACCGCCAGTAGATAATATATATATAGATATATATATATATATATATATATATATATATATATATATATATATATATATATATATATATATATATATAATATACATACAGAGTATACAGCCAAGATATGAACAGCATTGTTTCTGAATCAGGAGGGCAGACAGGTCTGACTAAAACCCTATTACTAGCTGGTACATTTGAATGCTCAAAAATAATACCATGATTATAGGTATATGGCACGGTTTACTTTTGTGCATTGTTTATACATCCTCAGGGAGATGAAGGTTCACAGCACTTAACTCTCTCAATCACCTTAACAACCAAACTGCCTGAACACTCCCAGTGGACCAAATTAAAGTCTGCCTTTATCTTTGGTGAGTAATTAATGCAACGTTTGAGCTACTAAGAACTGAACTCACATTCATTGTGCGATTTGACAACGGCTTCAGATAAATGTTGTTCGATGCTCTGTGACTTGTTTTGCATGTATTTTTGCTAAACATTGCAACTTAAGGGAAGGCTTTATTAATGCTAAATTATGTTAATGAAATGTTTACAAAAAGAGGCAGTCACATTTTTGAAGTTCAGTATTTGAGTAAACAAATACAAAGACGACAGCTCTACATTTAGCCGCCTTCACAGGTTGAAGCATCCAAGCACACCTCTTGGGAGTTTTCTTCTAAACACAAACTCTCCCATTCTTCAAGCAGTTATAAAATTCACCATGGTTGTTTTTATAATATTCTTCTTGTTAGTATTATAATTAATTATCGTCATCAGCATTATTGTCATCATTTTAGTTGAAGTAACAGTAGTATTGATAGCAGTAGTATTTCACATAACATTTGTTATTCAATTTCCCTTCTGCAGTTGAACTGGAACTACAATTTCACTCCAGAGTGGCCATGTGATGATTTGCCTTTTGGCTCTGCTTTGAACTGGTGTACCACTAGCTTTCTCTCAAATGTACTCAGGTTCTTCCAGGCCGATTTCTGATTTAATAAAGTAGTCTGTATAAAATGACCTCTGACTGTTTGAATGCAGAATTTAGAGGGCTCCCCCCTACATAACATTCTATACACCCAAAGACTGCATGAGGCAGATGCCAATGATTATATGCCTTTGTTGGGATGGGAATGCCCCCTGCATGGTGTTCAGGCATATTTCCCTTCCCTGAGCGTTCGATTACGAGTATCTGGTATCCTGGTTTTTGATTTTGGCCAGTCTCATGCTAATCTAGCACGTGCAAAAAGGCCTAGGCCTGTCTCTTGACATGAGGGAGGACTGAACATGTCCTAGATGGGTGTACCAAGCAAATCCTCGTTCGTCTGAGAGTCCTCTTATTGTCATCCCTGTCATGGGTTTAGCATGTAGAATCTGTATTGGTAAACAGACTTTTTATCTGTGTAACTTGTGTGGATTTATATTGGACTGCTTGTGTTAAGTTCTGCTTCTATGCATTATCATTCTAAGTATTTCTTTTGCGTGAGTGTGTGGCCTGTGTGGTACATGTATTGTGTGTATAAATGAAACAGAGTAATGGAAGCGTGTAGGTTCCATGTTGGAAGTCCCTGGTATGTTAGCGTGAAGAAAATGGAGTTGAGGGTGTTTTCCCAGACAGTGTAAGTGTATTGCTGACATTCCTAATCTATAGGGAGGAGGCCTAGACACTGAAATGGGAAGAGGATACAGGGCTTCCTTTAGAAATGTGATTATGCCTTTCCGCTGGGGGGGACGGCTGCTGATTAGTCTTCCTGAGCATTACCATTTTCTAGGTGGTGTGGGTGAAGGGCAGGGCCAGACTGGCCGTAGCGGGCACCGGACATTTCCCCGGTGCGCCGGGAAGGTGGGGGCCGATTTTGTGCCCGTGGGGGCCGCTTTTGTTACTGGTGGCCTGTTTTGCAGCAGTGCTGCAATATCGGCCTCTGTTATATTCCATATAGGTACCCCAATATAGGCTCAGGTAACATCGTAAACCTTTCACCTATACTCTCCCCTACATTACACACATAACGGTTCTTGTGGACTGGCCTTTTATCTAGATACGACACTGCACACAGAACGCAGGATTTTCCCTGGTAAAAGCCTCATACATTATGCATGAGTATTCTTGGAAACACAGCAGGACTACCATCGCCTGTATAATAACTATGTATAAAGTTCATTCCCGACATCATCCTAAGTCCGACAAGTGGCACAGCAAGGTAGAACCCCCGGGGAGACCTTTGGGTATATAAACATCACATCTTGCTGAGACAAAGAGAGGAGATCAGGATTTCCCTGCCGACACACTGACACGAGACGCTGAGGTTCCTGCATGCAGATACTCCAGCTCTCAGTGGTCTAACATCCCTTGTGGGGTGTCCAACTCGAGACCAAGACGGGGTCCCACAGTCTCTCACTTCAGGTAATGGGGTTGACTTTATCCTAGAGGGATTCTTGGCTTAACACCTACATACATGCTAGGTACACTTAGGTACATCTAGTTAGGGTAGCATCGTAGGAGTACGCATTTCATTGTCATGTATTTTATATACTTGCCTGTATTCATGGTTATAGCAAAATGGTAGAAATCTACCATCCTTTTACTTTCCTAGTGCTTCTAATCATTTATATCTGTTACTGTCTAATGGTTGTTTCAGCACACCTTTTTTACACTAGAATAACGACTGTTCAATAAATGCTTATTGAAAAACGTCCCTACCGTTTATTCTGTGTATCTCTCTGAGACTAAGTGAGCACGAGTGACTGAGCAAAAAGTAGTACACTGTTTCCACGGTCCTGAGGGATCAGGGTTGTCATGTTTGATAGTTGCCAAGAACTATTCTCTCCTTGGTAAGAGGAGTTTCTAGGGGCACTGTGAGCTAGCTGGTACACAGGCCAACATACCTGGTGGGGGTGTCTGGAATCAGTCCGGACACTAAGCCCGCAATGTATGTTGTCCAAACGTGCAGATCCTGTATAGGTTTTATAGGAACTACACGTCATGGTGCTGCCAACGTTGGTTGGGTACTTATTTAACAGGCAAATCTGAGTAGTTCAGTCGTGCTATTATCGGAGACCGCTACTCACATTTCCCCAGAGACGTCTGGAGTGGGAGGGTACAAAAATCTGCCGCAGCTGAGTAGGCAAAATCCTATGTATTGGCTGTTGGTTAATCAAGCTTTAAGGACACATTGTTCCAATTGTGCATAACACCTTATCTCAGTTCCCTTGAAGAACTCTTCTTACTAAATACGATGGCTGAACAGGGAGACATTGTGCGCGAACTGAATTTAACAGTCCAGGAAGAAGAAGATGCAGATGCAATACAAATGACAGAAAATGTTAGAAATGCCATCACTCTAAAACTAGCTTCATATGGTTTAACAGCCAGGGGTGGGCCAGTAACATTCGTGATTAAGGCACACGAATCATTTAGAACAGAGGTATTCTATTCATGGGTTACATTCCCACAGGCAAATGCACTAACAAAGACCTTTCATTACTACATAGAAGATGAAATACCGAACGAATATTGTCCGGACGAGGACATTGAAGTTCCGCTCACTTACCAGGAGCATTTATACTGGTTTAAAGGCACCCTACCTGATACAAGAAATAAAGTAAGACTCGGTCCGCTTGGAAGAGACAGAGCAACATGGCCAGTATAAGCAGCCTAAACACCACATCCTGACATTGAAACAATGCCAGCAGGAGACTTACTTACACTTCATAAAGAACTAATAAGACTTAACAGAAACATGACACAGTTCATCATGCGAACACTCACAGTTCAGCCCACAACGGCTACACCAACAACTAAAATCAAATAATTGAAACTGCTAATGCAGAATTAGGCAGAGACAGTTTGGGGGTAGTGTAATAAAACCTCTACTGATGGGAGGTCCTGAAAAAGATACCTTTAGGCAAGCACCCGCTTCTTCAAAGAAGAAATGGGATAATAACAAACAACAAAGAATAAGGACAATAGATCTCAATCCAGAGGTAGGTCTCCTCAACAGGAGCCCTCCGAACGGAGGTATAACCTTCGGAATAGGGACAACATTAGAAAACCTGACAGGTATCAGGACACTAATACACGTTCCTCTCGTTCCTTTCAGGGTTCATCGAAAAACTCGGAGAGGGAATGATGGTCATAATACAGACAAGAAGTGCCTACAAAGTCCAGAAACGCACAACACACTTCAGACTATGCTTCCAAAAAAGAAGAAAAGTCTAAAGCAAAACCTCAATTCAAAAAGAAGAAATTAGCAGGTCTCAAAGTTAGACATGCCCAGAATTCTGAGGACACAACTACTGAACGGGGAATGGGCACTGACGATGTTAGAAAGTGCAGCAGAAGTAACAATAGCTCGCCAGAACCTGATGGAATTTCTGGTGACAGCGGAGTTGAGTGAACATATCACGGTGGAAACGCCTGAGATCTCTTTTGGGAGAACCTGACTTTTGGCTACCACATTCTTTTAGCTGAAAGAGATTGGCCACCTACTATTGTTATGGATTGCCCAAAGGGAGAAACAGTAATTATGCCAGCTTTTTCCGACCTCGTTCCCCAATATTTAAAACACAGATTCGCGCGGGAGTGGGTGGTAGCCCTTGCCCCCGCACTATATCGCAACCATGTTGGGTGGGATGAAGATTCAACCCACCACGTGATACCATTAAAATCTACTCCAACTCCACAGAGACAGTATCCAATAAAACAGGAAGCGAAAAAACAGGTCAGGGAGATCTTAGATCAACTTGAATACCAGGGTGTGATTGAAACTTGCACCTCTTCAATGAATAAACCTTTGTTTCCCGTAATGAAACCCGATAATTCATATCGTCTAGTTTTAGACCACAGACATCTAAACTCATGCACAAAAACGTTTGCAGTACAAAACGCACACAGAGCTGTGTTAATGAATAACATTGTGGGGAAAAAATACAAAACAACACTAGATATCTCGAATGGATTTTTCTGCCAAAATATAGCGCCTGAGAGCAGATATTTGACAGCATATTCAGCGCTGGGGTCCCAGCATCAGTTTTGTTGACTCTCCCAGGGGTATAAGAACAGCCCGGGGTTGTTTTCTGCCAGGGTAACTGAGTTACTTCAGAATCTGGATGAAGAGGCATTGTCCTATGTGGATGATATTTATCTGACGGATGATGACCTAGAAGAACACTTGACCAGGGTGAGCACCATAATACTGGGATTCACCTCTGAGGGCTACAAATTCAACTTCAAAAAATCAAAGATAGCCCACCTCAATATCCGATTTTTGAGATATGAGCTTTCAAGTGAAGGAAAAAGCTTGGCAGCCAACTTTTAGAAAAATACACGCTGTTCCAACCTTCAAAATCATTGAAAAATTTACAATCCATAATGGGATTCCTGAATTTTGGTAGAACATACATTTTAGATTACGCAGAAAGGGTTAAACCTTTCTACGACCTCATAAGACCTGATTTTTTAATTAGGCAATGGACACAGGAACATACAGATATCCTTCGTTCCCTAGAAGCTGACATGATAGCGTCCAAATACTTACAGACATGTGTAAATGTTCACAGTTTAGTAATCCGTATAGTTGCGGGTCAATCGGGGTAAACCTATCTAACATACAATGAAGGCGAAACAGTACCCATAGCATACAAATCACACGTGTACACAAACGCTGAGATGTGTTTTGCATCTACAGAAAAAATTCTGACAGCCATACAGTCTGCTGTAGTGAGAGAAAGAGCACTGGCTCAGGAGAAACGAATAATTGTCGGAACCTCGGTACCGGCCTTAGAGGCTGCGACAAAGGCAAGCGTTCCAAATGCTAAAGCCTTGCATCCAAGATGGATACAATGGGCTAATTCTATCACTGCATCAGACGTAGAATACAGATACAACTCAAGTCTAAAGACACAAGCATTGCTACAATATGAACAAGAATATCCTCTCCCTAATGAGATAATGCCTCTAGATCAGTATGAATACATAATTTACACTGACGGATCTGCTCAACCGGCCATTGGAAGTAAACAGCAATACAGCGCTGCATATGCGGTTGTAAAAGGTCGTATGCAGGATGGAAAGTTCCATCCAAACTGTACAAAAAAGCAGTCTCTAGGAGACTGCACGGCTCATCTGGCAGATTAAAAGCTCTATTACTGGCACTGATAAATACGGATTGAGAATTCCCCACACTAATTGTGTGCAATTCTTTTTACTGTGTCCAGTCATACAACGAATATCTTCACTATTGGGGACAAAATGGGTTTAAAGACTCAAAAGGTGGCACAATTAAGCATAAAATGCTATGGGAACACGTAGCTGAGTTGAAAAACGAACTACCAAGAGCTCACGTGATACACACGCTGAGTCATCAACGTGATGGCGTTCACGCTGAAGGGAATTCATTGGCTGATGAAGCCGCGAAGGGGGCAGTACGAACTGCGTCTGTAGCTGCAATCATTCGTTCAAAAACTAGAATAGACGGACAGATAATGGTAGCTGTCATTGCATCACGCAAAGACAATAAGGCATTGCTGAAAGGTTTTCCACTCAAGTACTCCTACATGTTAGATGCAAATACCGTTCCATTTGCTCAGATTCCCGGAGTGGGGGATAGAGTAATACCAAACATGGATCGCAGATTAGGCTTAATTTTAGCTGCACACGAGGGACTTGGTTCTGCGCACACAGGAGTGTCGGCGACAGTTTCTTTACTGAAACAACGCTATTGGAGGCCAGGGTTAACAAAGCAGACCAAAGATTATGTCTTAAAGTGCGACATCTGTCAACAGATGAAGGGCTCCACCATAACACGTCCATCGCAGACACCATTGCTAATATCGGACAGACCACTCATGTGTGTCTATTTGAACCACTGCGGCCCCTTACAATCTGATGGGGATTACAAATATATCATGGTTGCAGTGGATTCCTGCTCGAGATTCCTATGGGTATGGCCTCAACGCTCGGCTGACGCTCAAACTGTTATCAAAGATTTGCAAGTCTTTATAGGGACATACGCAGTTGGCACATTACATTCTGACCGTGGCCCCGCGTTTAGCTCTTGGGCTTACAAGTAAGCCATGGGAGGTTTGGGTGTAGCATTGCAGTACTCCTCTCCGTGCCATCCCAAGGGAAATTTGGTTGTGGAGAGGAAAAACCGTGACTTAAAGCAATCTTTAACAGCTAGAGTATTAGGTTCGGGTGGTAGTTGGGTCAATCACTTATATGGGGTACAGCGGGCCCTCAACAATATGCCAAGAAGTTCTCTAGGGGGTGTCACTCCTTATGAGGTCCTATTCGGGACGAGAATGTAGGTACCTAACCTCGATTGTGAAGGAACAGTGACGGATGAAAAACCTTTCGACATCAATAAACGTTCAGCTGTTTTACAGGATCTGAATGAATCCATAGCGCTACAAAGCAATGTTCAAGTAAAGCGGTCCGCCACTGGGGAAGTCAAGTCAGTAACGGCAAGACCTGTCTGGATTCCTAAAGTCGGGGATCTGGTCAGAGAAAAGATAACGGACAAAAAAGAATTTGGACCATCATACAGAAAGGGTACAAGAACTGTACTTCTGTCCCCTCTTGCCGGAAAGAAGGAGAAAAGATTCATCTCCATTGATCTGATAAAACCACAATATGTGGCTGATACTGAATAGTAGGCCTCGTGGACTCCTCTGTAGCCGACGCCCTCCTCTCGCTACCATACAAGAAGTTCAGACGGAAAGGCTCATCACGTTTGAAGAGTCACCTATACGGAATGATGGACTATGCAACAATGCCATGGAACTCGTTCCCCTTGAACAAGGAACACAAAATCAAAATAAAAGACAAATTTCAATTCGACCAAACACAGATGTCTACATAAACATGCCTCAACAAAAGCCATCTACAAGTTCAACAAAACCTGCGGAACTACCAAAAATAGATCAAACTGCATCTGGCTATTTCATCGACTTCGATACCTTTTCTTTGGATCCAAGTGAACCTGAAACAACACCAGCCCCAATTTCTCGTAAACGACAAATCAAAGACTTCTACACTTTTCTTAAAAAGACTTACCTGGCGACACCTTGGATAGAACTTTGGATAATCACTGGGATACTTTTCTTTCTCTTCTGGATAGGCTTAGTGACTGTCTTCTGCTTACTTATCAATGGAACTTACCTTCGCCAAAGCTCTGCAGCATCAAAAGTGAACTTAATCCTAAAACCTCATGTTTCATCACATCGTGAACAAAGAGACTTATCATCAGTGAACATTACAGCAGTTCCTATACCTGATGGTATAGTATGGGACAAGGTTGATTATGATATATTTGGTCCGATCAAACTTTTAAAGATACCACATTTGTTTAAAATTTCCTTAAATGATATCATTACCTCCAGTACATTTTCCGATGATTGGGATTTTGAAACTGTAACAAATATGTTGTCTGATTTAGAACAATACGCCACATTTTCTAGCAATGAAATGTTAGAAGACACATCAGACTTTAACACAATGTATTGTTATCAACATTATGGTCATCATTTTCTACACAAATCGAGCGCCCCTAGGAATGTTTTCACATATCACCAATGGGAACATTACCCTACACCACCGAAAAGTAGTTCGAAAACATTTGCACAAAAATGTTCATATTTTTCAGGGTTTAATGTTTCAGACCTGACCTCATATTACTATAAGGTTGCACCGACATCCGCACAGAAAAATTTGCTGACTAACATCAAACAGATTTACTCTGCTTCCTTTATTACCTAACTGTCTGAACAGGGTTTCGACTTATGGAAAGACACTATAGACTTAAAATCAGTCTGGAGTTCTAGAGACTGGCAAGTCCAGGGAATAGAAGCACTGTTTAGAGCATGCCTCATTCCCCAGCAGATGATATTTCTGAATGATACTGTGCAACAGACCTCCTGGCTTGGAATTGCCAAGAACAAGGATCTGAACATACCTCGGATTCCAACACCACCACAGGCCGAGGGTAATTTTCCATCACTGAAAGGGGCTACATTAGATGACATCTTACAATACAATAGATCTGACCCCAATTGGAAGGGATGGTTGGTTTGGCCCACAGACACTAATAGATGTCAGGAGAGATTCAGGGGTACAACCGAAGGGTTCAGTATCCATAGGCCAGACCCACGCTATGTACAAAGAGAACATCCAGGGGTGGTGACATCATACAGTGTTGGGAAGTTATGCCTCGATTGGCTAAAGACCTCAACACTACCACAGGTGAAACAACACTTATCCTTACTTACAGAGGATGTGGACCTATGGAATTTTTTATTAGGTCACAGAAAACCACGTCAAAAACGTTTCTATTATGCTGTCTATAATGAAATTTGGAAAATCTCCTAACAAGAAGCAGCAGAGAGACTACGAGAAATGGATAGGATTAACTTAGAAAAGGCATTAGCCGTAGTTGACAATGGCATTACTACGTTAACTTTCAGGATTTATTCACTGGGCAACATTGTATCTTCTGCTATTGCTGTACTAGCACAAGATTTGTCCATACAACAGCACGGGCAATCACAATTGCGTTCTATTATGTTATTAAGCTGTACGCTGCACTCATTGCGCCCAGGTTATGTGCCTTGGCGTTTTAGCAACAGTACATCACTGTTTTCTGCATACAATCTAATGGAAAAACAGATGAAAATGGCACAGAGGGGAGCAAAATATACAATGCTCCGTATTGAAAAACTTGACAGATTACCTTTCACTGTGGCAGAATCACCGTCCACAGAGTGGTTGATCCATGGCCATATAACATTATCGGTCACAACTTTCCAATTTCAGTACTGCCTAGAATAACAACAGGCAGGCAGATATGAAGAAATGGGTAGGGAATTCATCAAGGAATCTTGGGAATTACCGTACAGATTTCAGTGCAGGAATGGGGATCTAGAAGTGCTTCTAAGCGGTACAAACTGTGAGAACGCTTTAAGTGGATCTCTCATATGCCAGGATATTATGCTACACAAGGCCTGCAATGGTTCAGTTGTGAACCTATCCTGTCACTTGAGGGGTACCCCAGCAGCCGTGATTACCCCAGTATTCATGCTACTTTCAAATGGGAGTTTCTTGATGCTGAATAATCAAGGTTGTTGTGGGATGCTTCCGGGCATTGTATATCTTGTCACCGTGAATTCTAGGGTTACTTGCTGTATGCAAGTATTGTTTCCACCAACACACACAGTCAGGGAGGCGCCGCTATGGCCTTCGTTGAATGTTTCCATTATTCGTTTGATACTCTGAGCAGAATGAAAGCCATGCTTCTACAACAAACCGTGCCCTTAACCTCCGCCCGGGAGACTTTTGATCTCCAGATCGCAAGGTCCTCGGCTGAGATACAGGCACTCATACGTACGAACTGCCCCTTCCATTTCACAGAAATGGTAAATCGTATCTTTAACATGTCTGATACGATGGGTATAGTCCACCTATTTAAGACCATAGGTTCCGGACTGTTAAGCACCTTTCAGACGGTCCTCGTAGTTATACCAAACTTTATACACTTCGGATTCGGAAGCATTTTTGGAGGACTTCTGCTGATCCTGTTTCTAATAGCAGGTATCCTGATTGTAATTTTTCTGCTATGCAATGGACGTCCCAGTCACCAAGGAGATGGAAACAGTAATCCTGGAGCGTAAATACCATGATCGCATGATACAACATCTGAGCACACCTCGCCTACGGGAACTAAGCGCCTCTTGGTTTCTGTCAGTTAGACCAGCCTGGATGGACTGCATCCTACCTGTTCTCCGATGCCTGTTCTGCGGAGAAGAATGCGTGTTGGATCTCTGTCTGACACTTCCATCAGTTGCGCAACTGGACGTTGATGCTTTACTGGACCCGATAACGGCCCACGTTCTGCAGTGTCCCCAGCGTATTCCTATCTTGATGGCAGCATTCTTAGAGCCTCCACAGGAAGTCTCTGCTCCTGTTGGAATGGATACCGGCTCCTCCACTGACACTCAGGCCTTGGATGGCACACAGACTGCCCCAGCATTGGCTGCTGGCAGCACGGAAGATCATCTGTGTTCAATTGACGTAATCTGTGAGGTGTTACAAGGGTCGTCGTCTGCGAAGGCAGGCAACATCAATATTGCGTCTACCAGCCAGGACACATAAACATTTGGCTCGTCGTGTGCTGGGAAAATCCGGCTTTTTAAACAAACTCAAATTGGAACTCCAAAACAATTGACACTTTTTATGACCTGCATGCCTTTCCGATGCTTGTAGTGGTTCGAACTATATATGTGAACACATTAGAGCTATTGCTTAAGTGACAATTGTTTCCTTTTAACATATTTTAGAATTTTTAGCATTTTTTAGCAAAGCTATTGTTTTACTGTAGTTGTTTGCGTACCAGTGCCTAGACAGGCTAGTAGTATGTTAGAATTTAATTATGTCGTCCAGTCGGATCAGGAGTGGGTGTTATATTCCATATAGGTACCCCAATATAGGCTCAGAAAACATCGTAAACCTTTCACCTATACTCTCCCCTACATTGCACCAATAACGGATCTTGTGGCCTGACCTTTTACCTAGATACGACACTGCACACAGAACGCGGGATTCTCCCTGGTAAAAGCCTCATACATTATGCATGAGGATTCTTGGAAACTCAGCAGGACTACCATCGCCTGTATAATAACTATGTATAAAGTTCATTCCCGACGTCATCCTAAGTCCGACAAGTGTCACAGCAAGGTAGAACCCCCGGGGAGACCTTTGGATATATAAACATCACATCTTGCTGAGACAAAGAGAGGAGATCAGGATTTCCCTGCTGACACACACTGACTCGAGACGCTGAGGTTCCTGCATGCTGATACCTCAGCTCGCAGTGGTCTAACATCCCTTGTGGGGTGTCCAACCCGAGACCAAGATGGGGTCCCACAGTCTCTCACTTCAGGTAATGGGGTTGACTTTATCCTGGAGGGATTCTTGGCTTAACACCTACATACATGCTAGGTACACTTAGGTACATCTAGTTAGGGTAGCATCGTTAGGGTAGCATTCATGTTTTCTCTGAACTAGGACAACTTCAGTCTTGTCATCCATCTTTTCATGATGTTGCTGTTTAACGTGATTAGAGCTACTGTTTGGCTTAACACCTACATACATGCTAGGTACACTTAGGTACATCTAGTTAGGGTAACATCGTAGGAGTACGCATTTCATTGTCATGTATTGTATATATTTGCCTGTATTCATGGTATAGCAAAATGGTAGAAATCTACCATCCTTTTACTTTCCTAGTGCTTCTAATCGGTAAACATCCATTATTACGCGGCTGTTACACCGCGTACCATTACTTTGCAAGTGCTACAATGCATGCGATGTTACAACGCGTAGGCTTTACTACGCAAGTTGATACATCGCATGCGTTGTAACGCTTGTGAAGTAAAGGCTATCCACATCGTTGTGTGGAAACAGACGCTCTTCCGTTTCATCACAACGACATGCAACACTGACGACGCAGGAAGCCGTAGAAGACAGGAACCGAGGAACCGAGGAGAGAGAGGTAAGAGGGGCTGTGTAGTATTTAAGGGTTTAGGGTAGGGGGAGGGTCGTGCAGGGGGTAGGCATTTTGGTTTAAGGCTAGTGTAGTTGTGTTGTGTAGTGTAGAGTAGTGTATTTGGGTTTAGGGTAGTGTCTGGGGTCTTGAAGGGTAGTGTTTGGGAGTAGGGACAGGAATGGGGGTAGGGGCAGTGTCGTGCTGGGGGTAGTGTTTTAGGGTTTAGGGTAGTGTTGTGGTGTTACTGTAGTGTAGTGTTTTAGGATTTAGGGTAGTGTTGTGGTGTTAGTGTAGTGTAGGGTAGTGTTTTAGGGTTTAGGGTAGTGTCGGGGGGTCGTGCAGGGTAGTGTTTCAGTGTAGGGACCGTCTTGGGGGTAGGGGTAGGGGCAGGGTCGTGGTGGGGGTAGTGTTTTAGGGTTTAGGGTAGTGTTGTGGTGTTAGTGTAGGGTAGTGTTTTAGGGTTTTGGGTAGTGTTGTGGTGTTAGTGTAGTGTACGGTAGTGTTTTAGGGTTTAGAGTAGTGTCGGGAGGTCGTGCAGGGTAGTGTTTAAGTGTAGGGACAGTCTTGGGGGTAGGGGCAGGGTCGTGATGGTGGGTAGTGTTTTAGGGTTTAGGGTAGTGTTGTGGCTTTTGTGTAGTGTAGGGTAGTGTTTTAGGGTTTAGGGTAGTGTCTAGAGGTCGTGCAGGGTAGTGTTTCAGTGTAGGGACCGTCTTGGGGGTAGGGGCAGGAATGGGGGTAGGGGCAGTGTCGTGCTGGGGGTAGTGATTTAGGGTTTAGGGTAGTGTTGTGGTGTTTGTGTAGTGTAGGGTAATGTTTTAGGGTTTAGGGTAGTCTCGGGGGTGTGTGCAGGGTAGTGTTTGAGTGTAGGGAGCGGGCTGGGGGAAGGGGGAGGGTCTTCCAGGGGGTAGTGATTTAGGGTTTAGGGTAGTGTAGTGGTGTTTGAGTAGTGTAGGGTAGTGTAGTGTTTGAGGGTTTGGGTAGTGTTTTAGAGTTTGTGATGTGTAGGGTAGTGTATTTGTATTTAGTATTTAGTGTAGTGTTGTTTTTTTTGGACATTCAAAAAGGGGTTAGGAAAAATAAGCGGGGTAAATGTCTGTTTTTATTACTAGGCAAGTTTTTAGTTTGCATACATTAACACTTGCAATGTAAAGGTATGCGAACTAAAAACTTGCGTAGTAACGGTATTTGCTAAGTAAAAACATCAAAGTAAAAAGCTGCGAAGTAATGGTATGCGAAATAACGAGTCATATTCCTTCTAATCATTTATATCTGTTACTGTCTAATGGTTGTTTCAGCACCCCTATTTTACACTAGAATAACGACTGTTCAATAAATGCTTATTGAAAAACGTCCCTACCGTTTATTCTGTGTATCTCTCTGAGACTAAGTGAGCACGTGTGACTGAGCGAAAAGTAGTACACTGTTTCCACGGTCCTGAGGGATCAGGGTTGTCATGTTCGATAGTTGCCAAGAACTATTCTCTCCGTGGTAAGAGGAGTTTCTAGGGGCACTGTGAGCTAGCTGGTACACAGGCCAACATACCCGGTGGGGGTGTCTGGAATCAGTCTGGACACCAAGCCCGCAGTGTATGTTGTCCAAACGTGCAGATCCTGTATAGGTTTTATAGGAACCACACAACACCCCCTGTAAGAAAAGCGGGAGCAGTGCTTCTTGCTAGCACCCCCCGCCCGCTCCCAGGGCCGGTTGAGCAGCAACCTGCCTGGGATGGTTGCTGTTCCCAGTCAGGCCCTGGTGAAGGGTGGGTCTACAGTCTATGTTGTTCCGACTGTGAAGAGTCATTTGGATGGTCACCCATTTGTCCCTTTTCTAATCACTGGTTAGTGTGGCTGTTGATATCTAGGTGCAGAACTCCCACTCCCCTTTGTGCCTCAGTTGAGACTACCCTGCTATCAGTACCATCACTCTGCACAAATAATCTGTCTGGAGAACAGCCTGGAGATGGCACATGAAAGAAGAACCACCCAAAAACAGTCCTGAAAGGGCAGATTGAGAACCCTTATCTCCTGCTTTGACTCTATAAAAATGGGAGCTGCTGTATTGTGTTTCTAAATGAAACAGAGTAATGGAAGCCTGTGGGTTCCATTTGGAAGTCCCTGGCCTGTTAGTGTGAACAACATGGAATTGAGGGTGTTTTCCCAGACAGTGTAAGTGTATTGCTGACATTCCTAATCTGTAGGGAGAAGGCCTAGACAATGAAATGGGAAAAGAAGATACAGGGCTTCCTTTAGAAATGTGATTATGCCTTTTGTTGGGGGGTGGCGGCTGCTGATTAGTCTTCCTGAGCACTACCATTTTTTAGGTGGTGTGGGTGAAGGGCAGGGCTGGACTGGCCATAGCGGGCACCGGACATTTCCCCGGTGGGCCAGAGAGGTGGGGGCCAGTTTTGTGCCCGTGGGGGCCGCTTTTGTCACTGGTGGCCTGTTTTGCAGCAGTGCTGCAATATCGGCCCCCTGTAAGAAAAGCGGGAGCGGTGCTTCTTGCTAGCACCCCGCCCGCTCCAGGGCCGGTCGAGCAGCAACCTGCCTGGGATGGTTGCTGTTCCCAGTCCGGCCCTGGTGAAGGGTGGTTCTACAGTCTATGTTGTTCCAACTGTGAAGAGACATTTGGGTGGTCACCCATTTGTCCCTTTTCTAATCACTGGTTAGTGTGGCTGTTGATATCTATGTGCAGAAATCTCACTCACCTTTGTGCCTCTGTTGTGTGTTTGAGACTACCCTGCTATAAGTACCATCACTCTGCACAAAGGGTGTGTCTGGAGAACAGCCTGGAGAGGGCACATGAAAGAAGAACCACCCAAAAACAGTCCTGAAAGGACAGATTGAGAATCCATATCTCCTGCTTTGACTCTATAAATGTGGGAGCTGCTGACCCACTTATTGTTCCAGTTCCAAGTTCTCTTTGCCGAAGAAAGGGAGTGCTGCACTTAATACTCAGAGGACTGCTGTGCAACCAGAACCGGTGACTGCCTGACAGCCAGCTTTCCAGAGGTGAGGAAACATCACCTGGAGTCTGACCTGGAATTAAAAAGCTCTTCCCCTTTCCTGAAGAGAGGGAAGGAGCTTTCTAACCCTGCAGGAGGAGTGATTTTCCAGACTGAGACAGAAATTTCTGACTCAGGAGTGTGAGGGTCTGTTCACCCTGGAAGACAGAGGAGAGTGATCTGTGTGCTCCAGGAATGTGAGTGCAATCTCTCCGGGCAAGCAGTTTTACCAAGGAACTGCGGCAACATCATGAAGTGGCGTCCGAGTAGACTCCGCCACTGCAGCATCGTGAAGCTGTGTGCGAGCAGACTGTGCCACTATGTAAAAGAAAACAGACAATCAGGAAAGCTTACAGAATTTTAATTCATTTTTGTGCAAAAATAGCCAGCAAGCATAAAAAACAATTCAAGTGTGGATTGTCATTTCAACAGCCAGACCTACACCTCCTGGTCAGTTGAAACAAATATTGCTTAACTCATTGCATTATGGTGCTACCTTTACACCCTTTTTCTCAATGCAATTGAACGGAGAAGAGCATTGAAACTACAGATAGACACTAATGAACAGGTGCCAGGCTCTTCTCATGGGAAGAATGCAAGAAGACCTTTAAGGCATTACATTAAGCTAGAGTTAAACTGCTGATTTCACTCAATTCTACAGTTCTTGCTCTGTTGTGACAATTTTGGAACAAGGCTACGCTTACAAAAACAGTCAAGCTTAATGTACATTGTACAACACGTGATAAAAATGGCAGTGCATTCAAAATATTTGTAGATGCGAGGTAATGCTGAGGCTTTATTGCGAATTAACAAGGTATTAAAAATGAATTTGCTTGTAAATTCAAACAGAAAGGTATAGAACATTTTATATCCTCAGCTGCATCATCATGAAGTTGTGCCTTAGTGGACTGTGCAGTACTGACATCAAACTGTGCCAGAGTGGACAGTGATGCAATCAGGTCAAACTGTGCCTGAGTGGACAGCGATGCAATCAGGTCAAACTGTGCCTGAGTGGACTGTGGCGCTATGTCGAAAATGTGTGCTGTGGGGAGATTTTCTTTTGGAAGAAGATTGCCTCAAGCTAGGCACAGATGGTTCGCACCAGTCAAGCATTCATATCTGTTGTCTGTAGTGAGTAGTATTGAGTTTTTTGTTTGTATTTAAGCACTTTCTTTTAACAAAGACAAGCAGTGGGTTTGACAGTCCTTTATTGTGGTGGTGGGAGATTGTTGAGTTCTGAGCTCGAAGCAGCCCCACACTACCTCCCAGAGAAGCTTGTGACTACTCGTTGTTTGAACAGTTATAGTAGGATGGACCAGGGACTTCAGAAATTGAGCAATAGTAATCATCAAAATGCTCTTCTTGTGTATTAGTAAAGAACCATTTCACATCATCCTGCCAGGGAGCATATATGGTGATGATCACAACAATTGATCATATGTGGCAGGATCCATCTGAAAGTGCATTGAAAACTGAAGTATGTAAAAGAGACTTTGAAAGGACTACATGGGTATTATCAGCAATTTATTTATGCATCCATTATTAAGTGCATGCTGACCCCAAGTAGCATCTTGGCACTGTGGGCAAAGATGCTGCTAAGACAAAAACACGTGCAATGAGAAAAATAACATAAACCAAGGCTTTCGAATCTTCATGAAATACATATCATCCTGGATACACTGATGGTTGATCATTCTACGATTTGAGTCCAAAATATCTGATAGATTTTGTGGGACATGGGTCATTTAAGATACAAGATGGTCAGAGGCAGTCTTTCCAAGACCAGGGTTGACAACTTACATAATGCAACCTGTAACAGCTGGGACCCTAAATGAATGCAGGTGTGACTGTGGAATGCTTATATTGCGATGCTTTGCGCTTAGGAATTCATGTTTTCTCTGAACTAGGACAACTTCAGTCTTGTCATCCATCTTTTCATGATGTTGCTGTTTAACGTGATTAGAGCTACTGTTTATTCTGTGTTATAAAAAAGACTTGTAGACTTCATTAATTGAGAAACAATTTCTTGTAGCTATCTGAGCAGTGAGCATGTGGGGAGAAGACCCTTTCCCATTCTGATGAAGGTGAATCTGTGCTGCATTTGGGCTCTACTGAGTCTTGCTGTATTTTTTATCGAATTGAACACTTATTGATCTAACTTTGATGGTCCAGCCTATGCATTTCTGTACTTAAACTAATGTAAATCTTAAAATGGAGATCTTTGTCTATTATTCTTTACCAGAAATGTATTTTTCTTCCTTTCTGCATGTCACTCGTTTAGTTTAACAAACAGAGACGGGTCCAGTGGGGAGCACCAAAGTCCGGCAGGGACTACACTACTCCCGATCCAACAGCCAGCCTGCATAAAGAGATTTAATTCAAGGGGTTTCTGCACTTACAGATCAGGTAACAGAACTGATGGTTGTGACTGGATCAGTGAAGTACTGATCAGACCCATATACTTATATTGGCCTTAGAATCAAGAACTTTCCCTTCTTGGTATAGGTGGTTGTGCCCAGAGGTTCTAAATTGACCCACTACACAACCCGATGCTGACCAGAGATGAGAGTGAGGGGACGAAGTGGCTGATATAGTAAACCCAAAAACAACAACTTGAGTTTTCACAAGAAAAATTGTGTCCGTGAATAGGTGCAGAGTTAAAAGTGGCGCATTCTGGCACTTTTAGTGTGAAATGGAGCGTTGAGATACAGTGAATGGACTTTGAATTAATTACTATGTGGCTTTGATTATTGGATTCATAGGGACGGTGGCTATCATTTTCTTAATGTTTTATGTAGATTTTTGATGATTGTGCTGTTTATATCACTTGTTGGGGTTTCACTTTGGTAAAAGATACCTTAGGTATAATTTGAAGAACTGACATGTTACTGTATTGTCTGCTAAAGTGAGGTGTACTTTGAAGCACTATCAGTCACAACAAGATAAGGACGTAACTTTGCAAATCTATGGCCGTACTAATGAAGGCTCATTGTCATTCTTTCCAGGAGCATGGGAGTAAGCACATTGGTCACTGGAAACTTTCACAGGTCGAAAGTCTGCTAATGTATGAGTGCTGTTTAAATAGGGTAGTTCTTTTAGAATCTTCATTTCACATAGAAGAAGTGCAAACAACGTTGAAATTGTGGGACAGCAGGCTGGCAAATGCCGAGAGCCGAGCTGCAATTTGATGACCATTGACTTGATCACTCTGTGATTGGAGGACGTAAGCAGAACTCTTTGAGCGAGCATAATGTGACTGAGAGGCGAGAGAGAGATTCAGACACACAAATAATAAAAATTATTAAAAATATAAAATCAAACACACTACAATAAAATACATACAAAACAACAATTACAAACATTATTATATGCAACAATATTTTCTAAATCAATATTTATTACAGTGATATTAAAAACAACACTTAAAACAATGTTCTTACCATCAGTATTCCTGATCTTCTTGACATGATATTTTTGTATCACAATACTTTTTATTCGCTATTTTGTCCAAACACCCTATTTAATCCTCGCAGTTATCAGGTAAGAAGCCACACAAAGGTGCTCAGTATCCAAAGAGATCAGACAGCAGGTAAACAAAAAGTGGAAGTGTATATATGCAACAACAAATGAGAACAATTTTAAGGAGTAAGCAGCATATGCTGTTATCTATCATATTGCTACAGCCCTTAATCAATGAGTCTAGATACGGTCTGTTTGCTCTAACATCATCTTTTAAAGCAGTACAGAATGGTGTAGAGATTATTAAAAATGAGTGGAGACAGCCAAATTTCCAAATATCTGACATAGCAATTCAAGGTGCCAGTGAAATGGGATACACAGAGAATGTTGTACCAGAAGAGGAATGAAAGTGTGTCACACTATATAAATAACTGGAGAAATAATAAGACAGATAGGAAACATTCCAGTGCACATTCTGAATCATAAATCTTTTAATGAAAATGTACCAAGACCTTAACCTGCATGTAAGTCTCACCTGATGTTTCCGCAGAGGCGAGATGGAAGACCTGATGCTGGATCCCAACTTCCCACACCCACCACGCTCAGCCCAACCTAGTCAATGCCAACGAGGTGAGGGCGGAGAAGAGGGGAAACAAAACAAGGAAAGGGAGAAGGAGATGCGTCATGATGATATGTCTTGCATGGATTCTGTATGGGTAGACTGCATGCACCTCCTATCAAAAGGAAATACAACAAGTTATCCTAACTTCAAGTGTTTGAAAGGGGTGTTTAACAAAATCATAAAATACCTTTCATGTATTTGTACCTGGTTAACATTCCTCTAAATATGCAGATGATGAATAGGAAAGCAGGAAACAATAATAAGAATGAGGTGTCTACAAACATAAAAACAAACTAAGCTTTACACTTTATATATAATGAAGCGACGTATGAAAATGCAAGAAAATGGCACGTGTAACTAACCATAACAAATGACACCGTACAAATCCATTAAACCCCAAAAATATACATCCCCATAGTGCTAGGAAAAAAACAAAAACCATATTTCCCTAGACAGGATGTCTTAGATAAAGACTGCACAAAAAGGTGCTGGGTCTGATAGTTAATTAGAAACTCCTTGTAGAATCAGGAGTCTAACATATATTTTGTTTTTTCTTTCTTTACAGCTAGCCAAACAAAAACAAATGGATAAACAATACTCCACTCACCGTGGAATCAGTGGGCCTGATTCACAAAAGTAATCTGAGACAAAATCCTAACTTTACGACTTTCGGTATTCACAGAAGGCATTTAGGAGTACTAAAGTTAGGATTTTGTCTCAGTTAATCTTAAATTTTGGTCTTAAATTAAACTTAAGACAAACTTAAGTTTAACTGAGACAAAATCCTAACTGTACGACTAGGATTTTGTCTCAGTTAAACTTACGTTTGTCTTAAGTTTAACTTAAGACCAAAACTTAAGATTAACTGAGACAAAATCCTAACTTTAGTACTCCTAAATGCCTTCTGTGAATACCGAAAGTCGTAAAGTTAGGATTTTGTCTCGGATTACTTTTGTGAATCGGGTCCAGAATTTTCAGATAAGTACTTCAATTCTAGAACGAAAGCAATACAATCTTACCGTCATGCCAGGGAGACGTGGATTCTTTGCGAAATGTAAATATCTTCTCTTGCTTTTGTTTTACTCGCAGCGCGAGAGGCGAGGAAACTCAGGTGGGAGGAAAATGAGCCACAGGAACACGGACTCTGAACGAGGGAACGCAGAGCCAGACAAGAAGCCAGGGAGGAGAGAGCTGCGACCCGGAAGTGGAAGCCCCGAGAGTCCCGTTCAGGAAAACGTCGGAGCCGCCCAAGGCAAGGAACAAGAAATGACCTGACTGCTGAAGTTCAAGACCCGTACAGGTAAGCGAATTCTTGAATAGTGCGGCACGACTAGGCAGATTCGAAACTGAACGCGAAGCGCATACTAGTTACGAACTGCCCCTTTTATCTGTGCTTGGCTCCGCCTCCTTCCTCGTCGTTTGAGTTAGGCACGGCGAGGGAGCGGGGTACGCCTGGCAGTACACTCCCTCCAGAACAACCCCTAGAGGCTTGGGTTAATCAGGGTAACGTCTGTGAAACAATCGCCCAGGGAGCGGTGTACGCCTGACACTGCAGGTCTGAAAAAAGCAGAGAAGTATGATGAGGACACGTAAATGATCCAGCGGCGTACTAGCAACAGATACTCCACTACCATATACTCACCTGGGCCCATACAACTTACTTCCACAACATAGCAAGTAGGCCGCTGGAACTTTTAGTTTATGTGTTTCATACCTCAAGATCTTGGGCCCGATTCACAGAACTAACTTAAGACAAAATCCTAAACTTACTACCATTTTGGTATTCACAGAAGGCACTTACTCATTTTGGTATTCACAGAAGGCAATTACTTACTCATTTTGAGTAACTTACTCATTTTGAGTAACTTACTCATTTTAGTATTCACAGAAGGCACTTACTCACTGATGAGTAAGTGCCTTCTGTGAATACTAAAATGAGTAACTTACTCATTTTGAGTAACTTACTCGCTTTGAGTAACTTACTCATTTTGGTATTCACAGAAGGCACTTACTAATCAATGAGTAAGTGCCTTCTGTGAATACTAAAATGAGTAAGTTACTCAAAATGAGTAAGTTACTCAAAATGAGTAAGTAAGTGCCTTCTGTGAATACCAAAATGAGTAAGTGCCTTCTGTGAATACCAAAATGGTAGTAAGTTTAGGATTTTGTCTTAAGTTAGGTCTGTGAATCGGGCCCCTAGTTATTTCCTCTCTAACTAAACCTTTCACTGATCAAATAGTTCTTTCCTCTGGTCAATGGACCATTAGGTGGAACTAGTTGATGGTGATAAATGACATAATTTATTAAAACTTTCCTTAATTATAATAAAACAATCACAGACTCGGGAAGTTTTAAAATCTTTATCTAAATTAAGGTAGTGTGAACCATCTCAACGTTTCAGTACAAACACCCTCATTCGCAAGCTTGTCAATTCAATCAATACTCAATAAACACTAATAATTCAGATCCACACAACAACTATGCTCAGAAAGAAGAGGACAGAGAGAGAAGAACATCTATCAAACGATGAATTTATAATTACCAAGAATGGTGTGAAGACCAACCCCCTGGCCAAAGGGCCGGTAAGGGTCCCCCGGGATAGATCAGGAGACAAAGACTTCAGGACAGGAATCAGGACAGGATACTTCACCTCTCTAGTCACCGACGACTGCGTCGCACCCCTCTCTGACACTCACTTCCTCCTCGTGGTTCTTCCGCAATCTTCTTTCTAACCCAATTAATTTAAATAGATGGTTCTGCATTCGATTTTCTTCATCAGCGTCTCACAGCTTCAGCACCACCCACAGCACCGACAGCATCCGGAGCTCTGCATCACCTTCCCTTCAAGAACTCTCCAGCAACGCGCGCTCTCTAACTAACTAAACTACCTCAATTATACCTTTTCATTACCGAGTACCACCCATTAATGTTTCAATTTCGCAAAATACTAACTCTGATTGGACAGGCAAGGGGGGATGATCATCACACCATGCTTTCATTTCACTTATTCCATTAAACCATTGTTTCGAACTCCTCCCCTCAAACTTTATTAAATCATTTCCTTTCCCATACATCTCCAAACTTTATTAAAACAAAATGTTGCGATATGCTGAATAAAGCTCCTTCATATGAACTCTTCACCCTCATGTTCCCAGGGCACATTTTCGCTGGCCTTGGACGCGTGACAAGTCCTTAGTCATCTTTTCGCATTCCCTCATCAGCGCGCATGCATGGGGTTACGTCAGTCGTCTCGATTCAGACAAGTTTAACAGGCCCAAATGTGCACTAATAATAAAGTCAAAAGAAAAGATGTTATTCTCAAAAATAAATGATTTCACTGTATACCACCAACCTCTACTCTAACCCATTCTATTTATTATTACCCTTTCTGCATTTGCATTAATATAAAACCTATTTTTCTAATTCAAGCAAGCAGGTGCCATGCATGTGAGTTTTCAAGCGGCCATTTTATAGTTCTTTGCGCAGGTGCCAGAATTTCCCTCCAAGCATTAGTACGTCATACTACGCAGATGCAGTAGACGCATGCGCAGTAAAGATCCCCTGTTAAAATGCATTTAGTCCTTCGTTCATGTTATTGCGGTTAGAAAACACATTGGCAAGCTTCGTTTTCCCGCGTGTCTTTTTCTAAATACGAATTATTAATTACAAACATGTTGTTAGTAAATCGTTAGTGAGTTAAAATGAAAGGATTGCTTCCGAGCATGTCTCATTTGCGAGCCCTTGCTCCATCAATCCCTCTCTGATGGCATCTTAAGCCATCACAAAATTACCCATCCCATCCCAGATACCAACTTCAGCATTTCTCAGTTTTTCTCTATTTCTCCTCTCAATTTCTCATCAATCAATTCATTTCCTTCTAAATCCCTCATTTTCTTATATAATTTGCCTTTCATTTCTTCCAGCTGTATTTCATCATATTTTCTCTTTCGTTTCTGTCCCTTTCCTTCTCTTTCAAAATGTACTTTCTTTTTATTTCCTTTTCTACAACATTTATATGTAATTATCATTAACATCACTACCGTTACTATCATGACTAGTGGTATTATTATTTGACCTAGAAAACCTTTCCCAAAATTAAAAACCATTTCCCTATTGATGTTATACTTTTTGTTAGTCTTCCCCACACACTGTCAACCTCCAGTTGGTTCAAGTCTTTATGCATTTTTGTAATGTTTTCAATATATCCTCTAATTTCTCTGCTCTTGTCCGGAATATAAGTGCAGCAATGTTGAATTTTCAACATGCCACAAACTCCACCTTCCTTTGCCAACAATATGTCAAGAGCAAGACGGTTCTGTAAAACCATAGACCTGATTGCAACCATTTCTGTGTTAATCATTAAGAATCCTCCTGCAGTATCTGTAGAAAGACGATCAACTATGGTTGATAACTTACAAATTTTCTGTGAATTAAGAATGACTCCAACTGAGGGTATCAGTGCACTAAAAATGTCTCCTACAATTTCAGAAAAACTAGCTCTTTTTCTACGTGTTAGTCCATTAGATCTTCCATTGGTTCCACTGATTTTATTTACATGATAAATCTTTGGAAAAACTATTCCAAAGTAGCAGCTTCTTTACCATCTTGCAGGTAACCTATAATAGGCGTTATTCCCACAAACATAATACACTCCTGGAAACACAGGATCAGTTCCCCCTTTAGTCCCCACCCTCCTAAATTTAGGAAGTTGTGTTCACATTCACTGGAACCAATGTAATTATTGTTATAATCTGTCTTTAATCTATGGAGGCAGAATTTTCCCTTTTTCACAAAGTCCAGGGACATTGCAGCATGAGCCCTGCCACTCACATAAATTCCCTCTTTCCACACCCATGGAGGTACATGGGTTTTCTGTTCAGTCGCTTTCTTAATTAAATCCTGTCTCCTTTCTTCTGCTAAATCTAAAAAAATCTTTTTCTTCTTTTCTTTATGTACATGTTAGATTATCTTTATGTGCCTGAACTAAATCTATTGAACTCATTGCTAAGAAAAATTCACCCATAAACTGTGCATTTTTACTAGTAACTACTGGATTCATATTCTTTCTAATAGGTAAATTAGAAAATACTACATCTAGATTTGAATAAAAATATTGAAGTCTCCCTGAAGCATAAAATAAACTTGATAAAATACTACATGACACACCATACGTTAAAGGTATATGGTGATACGTCACCCCTCCGATACTGATGTGGGTAACTTCATACACACGTATCAGTTGTTAATTTACATAGTATTAACATATTGAAATAACAATTTAATAAACACATTAGAAGACGTATTATAATTTGATTCATTATGATAATCTGTTTCATCTTCTACCCCTATTTTTATTTCAGTTTCTTTTATTCTATTCATCTTAACATTAGTATCCGTATTATTCTTGTCACTTGTTTTCATTAACAAAGGTACTCCTACTGTTAGGAATAACCATACTAATGCTACTGATAAAATACTACAAAAACAAAATCTAAAACATTTTCTTTTTAATCCACATTTTGGTTTTCCGATAACTTCAGTTTCTGCCATTTTACTCGTGAGAAAGTTTCTTTTCTCTTGTCTTTTTCTTTGTCAGTTTTAACTTTCTTTTTACGTTCTTAAGGAGGCCTCAATTTGCTTTCATCAATCTGTGCAATATGTACTTTTTCTGTTTCATCAGACAGATCTAGAGATTAAAATTCCTCGAGTATAACGTAAGTCCATTCAGGAGCCTTATATTTTCTGTTTAAATTCCTCAATCTTGGACTTCTTCAAGTTATTTTCGCTAAGGTTTGTTTGGGTCGTGTTTGGCTTGTGATCTCATTTACTTGTTCTGGTTTCTTTTCTGATTTTCTCAAATGATATCTTAACTTCTTTACTCCAGTTGGCCAATTATCTCCCTTTCTGATTCTTTTGATTTGAACTGCACGTTCACCTTCTTTATCTCTTGGCAAAATCCTTTTAATTTCACTCAAATCTAGGCACAATCTGTTCTGGTTCTCTGCCTTCTGTGCTTGTACCTTCTCTTGCTTCCACCTGCTTAGGTCTTACCGTATTTTGCTCTTCTTCTTCCTGAGCTTGTTCTTCTAACTCTATCTGATCCTGTTCAGGTCTTACTTCAAACCTTTCTTTTTCTGCCTGAACCTGTTCTTCTAACTCTATCTGATCCTGTTCAGGTCTTATTTCAAACTTTTCTTCTTCTTCTGCCTGAACGATTTCTTCTAATTTTCCCTCCTCAGGTTCGTGAAAGTCTTTTTTATTTTTCCCCTGAGTGTGTTCTTCTTCCCCTGTCTTCTCCTGTCTACTTTCCTGTCTTTTCAATTCTGTTCTTCTTCTTGTTTCAATGGTATCATCAATTATTTCAATCACTGGTATTCATTCTTCCTGACTTATCTCTGGCTGTTCGTCATATGGTTGTCTTTCAGAATCTATCACTCTAGATTCTTCAATTTCACAGCTTACAACGCCTGACGCTTCAGCCTTTTCAGTCAGTGGTTGCTCTTGTTGTTCTGATGGGCTCAGAACTCTTCTGGTATGGCTGGCATGAATCCAATTGGGCAAACCCGCACACTTCACTGCTGTGGTAATGACTAGTATGACTTGCCGCGGTTTGTCCCACCTTGGTGCTAGGCACGACTTTCTTGCGTGTTTCTTCACTAGCACCCAATCTCCAGGATTCAAATCATGTGCTTGGTCTGGCTGTCTTTCAACTGCGTCTTCTCCAACCTGGTGAGAGATAGAATGCATCATTTCAGCCAATCCTTTGCAATAGTCCAATACCAGATCATCAGTTATACTCATTAGTTTATTTCCAGGAATAAATGCCTGTCTCATGGCTCTTCCATGAGAATCTCATGTGGGCTCATTCCTGTTTTTCTGTCTGGAATACTTCTGAGACCCATCAATACAAGAGGTAATGCATCTGGCCATTTCAGCTTTGTGGATGCACACACCTTTCCTAATCTTGACTTGATTGTGCCATTCATTTGCTCAACAGTTCCAGAAGTCTCTGGACGATAAGCACAGTGCAGTTTTTGTTCAATGTTAAATGCAGCACAGATTAATCGAATTATTTCATTATTAAAATGAGGGCCCCTATCCGATTCCAAAGTGACTGGAAAACCAAATCGCGGAACTAGCTCCCTCAACAACACTTTTGCGACTGTAAGACTATCATTTCTTCGAGTGGGATAGGCTTCTACCCATCTCGAGAAAAGGCATACTATAACAAGTATGTATTTCAGTCCATTGCATGGGGCAATTCAATAAAATCTAACTGTAGTCTGGTGAAGGGTCCTTCTGCCTTTCCAATCTTTCCCCAGCTTACCACTGTCTTTCTACCCGGATTCTGCTGCTGACAGGTTAAGCATCTTTGGCAAAGGCTCTCTGCGATTACCCTGAACTTCGGATTATACCAACTCTGTCTGAATAGCCTAATCATTGAGTCTCTCCCTATGTGTGTTGCTCCATGGTACACTCTTGCCATTTTTGAAAGCAAACAATCTGGCATGACTGGTCTTCCATCTAAATACACCCATACCTCATCTTGTGATCTCTTTGTAAAAGCTGCCTTTATCCAAATTTCCTTTTCTTTTTCCTCAACTTCTTCCTGCAATTGTCTAATCTCGTCCCATGTTTCTGGTACTGAGAAAAACATAAGTTGGCATCTGGTTTCACCCGTTTCAATTTTTCTGTTTATGGCCACTGCATTTTTGGCACAGTATTTGGCCACTTGATCCGCATAATGATTGCCAGCAGTCACATAGTCATTTCCTGACTGATGTGCAGCGCATTTTACAACTGCTATCTCTTTTGGCAATTGTAATGCTTCCAACAAATCTTTCACATTTTTGCTGTTTCTGATAGGAGATCCTGAGGAAGACAGAAATCCCCTTTGCATCCAAAGCTGGCCGAAGTCATGCACAACCCCGAACCCATATTGACTGTCTGTAAATATGGTTACTCTCCAATTTTTCCCCTTTTTACATGCCATTGTTAAGGCAACCAATTCAGCTACTTGTGCAGACTCGACCCCAGGTAAACAGGATGCTTCAATTACCCCAGATAATTTACAAACAGCATATGCAGTGCTTAATCCTCCTTCTTGTGTCCTGAGGCAAGAACCATCTACGAATAGCTCATGGTCTGCCTCTTTCGAAGGTGTCTCTTTTATGTTGGGGCGGGGCTTCTTGCATAACTCAGTCACGTCCAAACAATCATGATCACTTTCATCTCTGACTTCTTCATCGCAGGGGTCTGGCAATAAGGTAGCTGGGTTCATAATCGTACACCTTATCACGGACACATTCTCAGCTCCCAAAATCACTCTTTCATACTTAGTCAATCGACTAGGGGTGAGATGTTGTGTTCTTGTTCTTGTCAAAAAAATCTCAACTGAGTGTGGAACGAAAACTTTTACTGGATGTCCCATCACTATCGACTCACTTTGCTCCAGACTCATACAAGTAGCAGCTACTGCTTTTAAGCAGCCAGGCAATGCTGAAGCCACTGAATCCAATGTGGCTGAAAAATATGCCACTGGACTTCGACTCAGTCCATGTCTCTGTGTTAAAACCGAAAGTGCACAATTTTTTCTCTCACAACAGAACAGAGCAAAATCTTTTGAATAGTCAGGCATGCCCAAAGCAGGAGCCTCGCACAAACAATTTCGCAATTTTACAAATGCCTCTATGCAGTCATCATTCCAATTAATCGGATCTTTTGCTCTTTTTCGGATCATCTGTATTAATGGCTTCGCTAACATAGAAAAACCATTAATCCATTGTCTGCAGTACCCAACCACTCCCAAAAACATTCTCATTTCTCTCTGAGTCTGTGGCAGTTGCATCTCTTTGATTATTTTTATTCTTTCCGGTGTCACTTTTCTAACTCCTCTTTCTATTTTATGCCCTAAATATCTAACTTCTTGTTGACAGAACTGTAATTTTTCTGGACACCTTGTGTCCTCCTTCTGCCAAATGGTTCAGTAATGCAGTTGTGTCCGTGACACAATCTTCTCTTGTCTTTGATGCCACCAGAAGTCATCAATATACTGAACCAAAACAGATTTTCCTGGCATAACCAACGATTCTAGCCACTTTTACAAAATCTGATTAAAAATTGAAGGACTCTCTGTGTACCCTTGAGGAACTCGACACCATGCGTAAATACGATCCTCAAACTTAAACGTAAAAAGATACTGGCTGTCTGGATGCAAAGGGACAGAAAAGAAAGCTTGGCATAAATCAATCACTGTAAACCATCCTGCATTCCAAGGTATCTGATAAAGGATCACTGCTGGATTTGTCACTATTGGACAACAGGGAATTACAATTTTATTTATTTTCCGTAGATCTTGCACTATTCTGTATTTTCCGCTAGGCTGTTTCAGTCCCATTATTGGCGAATTACAGGGACTACCCATCACTTCTTTTAAAATCCCTTGTTTTACCATTCGTTCAATTTCTGGAATAATTCCTGCCTTTACTTCTGGACTCATTTTGTATTGTCGGGTGTTTGGATACACTGCACCTTCTTTCACTGTCACTTTAACTGTGTCTATATTTGTCATTAGCCCAATGTCTTTTCCTGTAAAATCCCATACTTCCGGATTAACTGTGGTCCTCAACTCTTCTGGTAATTCATTTTCAGTTATTAGGGAAAACATTTCATCTACTTCTGTTCCCTGTTTGGCTAACATCATCTTGTACACCACGTCCTCATCAGGGGTTTGGAAAGCAACACCATCCGGTGTGCAACAGATCGTGCAATTCATCTTGCACAAAAGATCTCTTCCCAATAGATTTACTGGACTGGAATCACAAACTACAAACCAATGCATTTCTTTAAAGTTTCCAATGTGCACGTCCATTGGTTTAGTAATTGGGGTTCTAATCTGCTGGTTCGACACGCCCACAACTTGGATTGTCTCTCCCGAGAGGGTTAGGTTTGGGATGTCTGCTGTTCTCACAGTAGACCTGGTAGCACCAGTATCCAATAGGAAAGTAATATCTTTGCCTTCTACTTTCCCATCAACAAATGGACCTGACTGATCTACCGGCAAGGATGCACCAAGCACGCACTCCTCTTCCTCCCCCCTCAGGCACCGTCATTGTGTATCATCTGAACACTTTTCATCATTCTGTAAAAAATATTGTGCAATCGTTCTATTGTTCTTACGGTGTTCGCACTGAAACTCTGATGATTCACAAAATTTGGCATAGGAGCTGGTGGCACCTGATATTGTGGTGTAACTACCTGCTGCTGCTGATTCATAAGTACTTCATTCTGCATCTGTGGGATTAAATTTTGATTTGGCCCATTCTTATTCTTATTATTCTGAGTACTCTTACACTCGTTCTTCCAGTGTCCAAGCTTTCTGCACGCATGACAAGGGAACTTCTTTTTCGCTTCTTCTCTGTCCATTCGTCCCCTATATTTATTACCATTCGCTCCTTGATTATTCTGACTCTGTTCTTTCATTTGATTGTTACTCTGATCATTCGTTTTCTCTTCTTGCTGTTCTGCCAATTTAACTTGTGCCCACATAATTTTCTCTTTTAGCTTCCTACGTCTAGCTTCAATGTCATCTCCGCAATATTTTGCATACTTTAAAATCTCATCCAATGTCTTGCTTTGCCAACACAACATGTGCTGCTGTCTCATCTGACTGATTTCTGGTTTCAAACCATATACAAACCGATACACCAAATGTCCCATATCCTTGTCACCGATATTCTCCAAACCACTATACAGCTTAAACACCTGTAGTAGTCTCTCATAATATGCATGTGCAGATTCATTTGGTTCTTGTGTTGTATTTTTACCCAATCTGTTTCTTTAGGACGAATTTTCCCTTTCAAATACGTAATCACTTGGTGATATTTTTTCATCACCTCACCTGAGGGTTCTCCTGTCTTTGCATCTCTAGCATACTCCTCATTAGGCCAATCAATCGTAATTTTACATTCTGTCCATAAATCAGCAGGTACCACTATATCAAATAGACCATCCAGGTCTTTCAATAGAACCTTTGAAACCTTCACAAATCTCTCTACCTGTTTGGACCATTCAATTGGTTTTTCTCTCAACTTTGGAAAATCATTTGTAAATGACAATATGTCTTGTCTACTCCAAGGAACATGAACATATTCACCTCCAGGAACCTCTCTCATTGGAAACAATTTTTCGACCTTACTTGATTCTCTTACTGGAAATGCAGCTGCTGCTTCTCTCGCTTGTACTTCCTCTTTCTTTCTGATCCATCTAATTCTCCATTTATCAATGTCGCCCCATTTTCGCAAAATGTTCATTAATTCCTTTATCTGTAGTCTCTTCCCAGAAGCATTCACACTTTCTAAATCTTTATCAGTAAAATCCACTCGATATGGTTTCTGCAACAACTTTGATTTCACTATGTCTATTCCAATCTCTGATGCGACTTCAGTCAATCTCTCATGAAATATTCTTGCTCTCCTGGTTATACTCTTACATAAAAATAATAATTCCTCATCATTATAAGCGTTCAATCTTTCTGTACCCACACATCCTGTCATCATCTCTTCCAATTCCACTTTCAATCTGCTGATGTCTAAAATCCTTGGTATTGGGTTCTGATTGTCTCTCTCCTGTGCCCATTTTTCTATTTCTTCGGAGGTGACCACTGCTGTGCCTCCAGTTCCAACAGGAACCAAAGGTCTTCTTTCTCTCAAATTCATGGGCGTAACTCTCTTTGGGGTTTCCGTTAAAGGTTCCACATTAGGGAGATCCATTAATGAAATAACTGATTCACTTTCGCTAAACTGATCATCTGTAATTATTATTTCTTTTCTAGGACTATTTAATGGATTGTCACAGATTGTCGTTTCTGGCAAATCTTATTATCTCCATACAATGGGATTACCGGACCAATGGTCACTGGTACTGTCAAGGCTTCAGTATTCAAATTTAATTGACCTATCTTTTGAACTAGTTCTTCTCTAGTTTTATTCAAAGCATCTCTTTCATTATCCTGCATCACTCTGTTATATGATGTCTCATGTAATACCTGCGGGGTTAACGGTATTCCCATTATTGGTGCACTTGGGATAACCTTACTAGCTGCTTCTTGATACAGTGGCGGATTTTTAATCAAGATGTCCTCTAACAACTCGTCATCTGATTCACCATATCCTGCTGTGTTCAAGTGTTTTGTTTTCTCCTTACACTTTCCTCCAGACTGTCCCTCAGCCATTAGTACTGAATATAAACCTTCTGATACCATAGCTCTCCTCCATTGTTTCATCTGTCCTTCGCGTGACTCATGCAAATGTCTGGGGAAAAGTCCTCTATACCTTCCACCTCTACATTTCTCTCGTTCATATGACTCAGTCTCCCATTCCTCCAAAGCCTCATATTGAGTTAACCTAGGTCTAGGTTCCAAATCATTCATTTCCAATCTCAAATTCTGAAGAATCTTCCCATTAAACGTACCATTTTTAGGAAATGCTAGCACTACATCATCCTTTGTATATTCTATCCAATTTTCCAACCACACACAGGTATGATATCCTCTTTCCATCATCATAAATGATGCTGGTGTCTTCGGTGGCGGAATAGGAATTCTCTCTCTAGTCAACACAGGCTTATCTTTCACAAAGAAATTCTTAATTTTCCTGAAAAATTAAATTTTTCTTTTCTCTCCATACATTCTTGAAGAACGATGTAGAAAATTATATTTTGCGAACCCTTGAAATCTTCTACCTGTACGTCTTGCACTAACAGTCAAATCAAAATCCCGCATACACTCTTTCTCTCTACCAATCCTAGCGCGGCTTCTAACTAGCTATCCAATCGAATCAAGCTCACACCCGCGATCTGACCAATGCCAGCGCGGCCTTTTCCTGACGTCTGTTCTGCTCCGACTACTGACCCCTCCTTTACAAGGCTGCTCCTGTCACACGCCCGCTGTTTTCTACCAATCCCAGCGTGGCTCACTGTGACGTCAGTACCACTCCGGCAACTGACCCTCCCTTTACAAGGTAATACGAAACTTTATTTCTCAATACTTTCTTTAAAATTCTTTGTTATTAACTACATAAAAACATTTGCTACTCTGTCTGTTCCACTAAATCAAAGGATAGTTTATTTCCTTTTACTGCGAGTAAAACTATCCGCTTACTCTTCATATAAGCTCCAGAGAACCTGCTACTCCTCCGGTGTCACCCGTTTGGGAAATCTGAGACCAGAGTTTCACCAGCGAACTCCTTTCGCTGTCAATTAAGCTTGGAAGAACCTGCTACTCCTTCAGGGTTACCCTTTCTAGGTGATATAACGCCCAAAGTTTCACTAGCGAACTCTTTGCTATCAATCACTCTCACTTTTACACAGAAAATAGTCCCTATTTTAACACTGCCAGCCCTACCTAGCTTCTCAGTGTTATTCCAACAGACGAGTAACCTCACTGCAGTGTGGTTTCTATCGCCACCCGCTATTCATTCCCCGGGAATTTTTCCAGACGACATTAAAACAAAGACGCTAACTCTTTTTGTTAAAACATAAATCAAAAATCAATAATCTATACTTATCACCAAACTAGTTACTAATAACCATAGCTCTGCTACCAGAAAACTGATCCAGCGGCGTACTAGCAGCAGATACTCCACTACCATATACTCACCTGGGCCCATACAACTTACTTCCACAACATAGCAAGTAGGCCGCTGGAACTTTTAGTTTATGTGTTTCATACCTCAAGATCCAGTTATTTCCTCTCTAACTAAACCTTTCACTGATCAAATAGTTCTTTCCTCTGGTCAATGGACCATTAGGTGGAACTAGTTGATGGTGATAAATGACATAATTTATTAAAACATTCCTTAATTATAATGAAATAATCACAGACTCAGGAAGTTTTAAAATCTTTATCTAAATTAAGGTAGTGTGAACCATCTCAACGTTTCAGTACAAACACCCTCATTCGCAAGAGTGCCAATTCAATCAATACTCAATAAACACTAATAATTCAGATCCACACAACAACTATGCTCAGAAAGAAGAGGACAGAGAGAGAAGAACATCTATCAAACGATGAATTTATAATTACCAAGAATGGTGTGAAGACCAACCCCCTGGCCAAAGGGCTGGTAAGGGTCCCCCGGGATAGATCAGGAGACAAAGACTTCAGGACAGGAATCAGGACAGGATACTTCACCTCTCTAGTCACCGACGACTGCGTCGCACCCCTCTCTGACACTCACTTCCTACTCGTGGTTCTTCCGTGATCTTCTTTCTAACCCAATTAATTTAAATAGATGGTTCTGCATTCGATTTTCTTCATCAGCGTCTCACAGCTTCAGCACCACCCACAGCACCGACAGCATCCCGAGCTCTGCATCACCTTCCCTTCAAGAACTCTCCAGCAATGCGCGCTCTCTAACTAACTAAACTACCTCAATTATACCTTTTCATTACCGAGTACCACCCATTAATGTTTCAATTTCACAAAATACTAACTCTGATTGGACAGGCAAGGGGGGATGATCATCACACCATGCTTTTTTTTTTTTTTTTACGGAGTTTTATATAGCGCGAACTTGACCCGAAGGTATCGGGTATCAGAGCGCTTTACATAGCACCAGTTGCGTTACATGAGGACACATTCATTTTTATTAGGCACAGGGAGATTAAGTGATTTGCCCAGAATCACAGGATGTTCTTACATTTCACTTATTCCATTAAACCATTGTTTCGAACTCCTCCCCTCAAACTTTATTAAATCATTTCCTTTCCCATACATCTCCAAACTTTATTAATACAAAATGTTGCGATATGCTGAATAAAGCTCCTTCATATGAACTCTTCACCCTCATGTTCCCAGGGCACATCTTAGCTGGCCTTGGACACGTGACAAGTCCTTAGTCATCTTTTCGCATTCCCTCATCAGCGCGCATGCGTGGGGTTACGTCAGTCGGCTCGATTCAGACAAGTTTAACAGGCCCAAATGTGCACTAATAATAAAGTCAAAAGAAAAGATGTTATTCTCAAAAATAAATGATTTCACTGTATACCACCAACCTCTACTCTAACCCATTCTATTTATTATTACCCTTTCTGCATTTGCATTAATATAAAACTTATTTTTCTAATTCAAGCAAGCAGGTGCCATGCATGTGAGTTTTCAAGCAGCCATTTTATAGTTCTTTGCGCAGGCTCCAGAATTTCCCTCCAAGCATTAGTATGTCATACTACATAGATGCAGTAGACGCATGCGCAGTAAAGATCCCCTGTTAAAATGCATTTAGTCCTTCGTTCATGTTATTGCGGTTAGAAAACACATAGGCAAGCTTCGTTTTCCCGTGTGTCTTTTTCTAAATACGACTTATTAATTACAAACATGTTAGTAAATCGTTAGTGAGTTAAAACGAAAGGATTGCTTCCGAGCATGTCTCGTTTGCGAGCCCTTGCTCCATCATAAACACTTCGAGAGGAGCTCAGCACAAGGCGGTAGAGGTGTGACTCCTGAACACGAGTAGCTGCTGGTGGTCTTCAAAGCCAAGTCCAGGTGTGCTGTAAAGATTTAGGGGCTTATTTACAAGCGCCTTGCGCCACTTTTGCGTAATTTTTAACATGGGAAAAGTGACATACGGGTGGCGCAAGGGGCTTGTAAATATGCCCCTTAGATTTTGAATATTTATCAGGTAAGTACCAATATGTCATGGTTCTGTCCCTTTTTTAACTTGTGAGGATCTCTGCCACATGAAAATGGAACCGGAAACTACTTCTGTAGCTGTTGAAAACATAGCTTTTGCATCAGAGGATAGTGTTCACATGAACAGCATCAAATTGATAAGACCACAGTGAAAGCTGATAGGTCAACGCAATTTCCAACCCTCTTGATTTTTATTGAACGCCCTTTAAAGGCATTTGCCTACATCCATTATAAGAGGGCTTATAATTACCAATGTGTGTTTAAGCTCCTGTAGGCGCAAATATTAGAATCATGAGTTTTGCATGTTTAACGCATACAGGGTGGGAAAAAGTGCATCCCCTGTTAAATGACAACAAGTCAAATCTGACAGACTTTAAAGGGAGAAAAATGCCCCGTAACTACTGGGAAATGTGGATTTTGATGCAGTAAGCACCACAAATCACATGGTATTTCTCACTCTAAAAATGTGATAGTGACTAAATATGATTAATCCCACTCTTAAAATGTGATAATGACTAAATATGATTAATCCCAAACACCTCACTGTCACAGTTTATAGATGGAATAAATATTGCCTCAAAAAATGGGCCCTAGTGTAATTCTCCCATTTCTAGAAAACAATTTAAATCCCTCCTATGCATTCCAAAGGGGTGCCTACAGATCAGCTAACCACAAAGAGATTTCCACTGCGTGAGAGAGAAGGTGGGATGTTGAGAGGTGGGGTTTGAGTCTGAGAAGTTCTTTCACTTAGAGAGAAGGTGGGATCGGGAGGGGACAGGGCCTTGTAAATGGGGCATGGATTAGGGCCAGCCTCCTGCTGAAAAACTGTGGCGGGCCAAATGAGGGGCGGGGCTTAGGGAAAATAGTGGTTTGACCAGTCTCTCTGCCCTCCTCAAATTACACAAATAAATGGTTTTGAAGCCACATCCCACGTCCCGGTGTGGATGCAAAAATCATAAGTGATTTTATAGAAATGCAAAAGTTCCCCAAATAAGGGGAAATCCTACCTAATGTAGGGGTTTCCAGCTCACCTTCCATTCACCATATGGTGTCGGCTCTTCGCTGGGTGACCGTGTGAAGAGATATTGTGTGACACACTGTAGCAAAGTGTGAGTTTGGGAGGTCTGTTGCTGACAAGTAAGGCGTTTTTAATCTGACACTAACACGGAACTACTTCTCCCCATCTAGACATAGTTTCAGTCACTTTTTTCAGAGAACACACGTTTATCAATGCTTTTGCCTTATAACATTCAGCATCACTTAAAAAGTTTGTCTTGCCCCAACTTTCTCAAATGTCGGGACCTGGCCTGAAAGACTCTGTATAGCAGAAACACAATATATAACAAACAGTCAGGATTTTGATAATTACCTGTTTTCCTATAACAACAGGATAGCCCAACAGGCAAAAACAGTCTCCAGTGGCACATGGTGTAGGTTTATGCAAACAATACATTTTGATTTTTGGTAACATTCTGTTCCATCAAAGACTTCCGGCACTGCCATAGTAGGGAGACAAAAAACACCAAACAACTACCATCCTACGTGGTCTATCTCTTCAGCAGGACAAAATGGCCTACCTCTTCCGATACGGGATACTCTCCTTTCTTCCATTCATAGCACAAGTATTTTCACAGCATTAATGTTTTTTACCTCTGTAGTACTATCAGGTAATGCAGATTTTACAACTGGCTGCGTTTTTTAAAGTTGTTACTCATAGCCTCTCCTGTTTTTTCGCCAATAACACTAGGTATGTGTGGTGTTGTAGCCGGGGTCTGGAGTACCTTGGCTAAATACCTGGCATGGAGTGTGTCTTCTACTGCACTGGGGCCAGCATAGGCCGGGCTTATGTGGCAATAAATGAGACCACATGCTCGTTACTGTATTACGCTGCTGCGCGGGGTCCTCCTCTGAAGACAGACCCCGCAGCCGCAAACCTTTATTCCATATGCCCATGTAACATGGGCCAAACCAAAAACTCAATACGCCACGAGGTGAGCCGAGGCACACCCCCTGGCCATAGTGACAGTTGTGGTATCGCCACAACTGACGTATCGCAACAGGTGATACTACATTCCTATCCCTTAACGAAAAGACAGGCCAGAGGTGGCTAATAACATTAACCATAAACTACAACGCAGGAAGACTATGCACAGGATCCCCCATGTAACAAAATACCTCACAGTTCAGACGTGCAGCAGGCTTTGCAGAGTCTTACAACGTGCTGGACTCTAACAGCATCTGGCTCCAGAGATCAACGGTAACCCTCTACCACCGGTAGTCTTTCAGTCCACTTGACGGCTGGGGATTGCTCCTCAGACCATACCTTGTCCGTGACTCACGACTTGGCTCGAGCCCTATCTCTGGGCTTGCAGGATTCCCCAGAGGCTCCCAACCAGTTTCTGGACTCCTCTTTAACCGGTCTAGATTCATCTTCTGACCATGCATCCCTGTCCTGAGCATCAAGTCCAGGATCACCAACCGGGGTCGTCATGCCTTGACAGGGATGAAATCTCTTGAAAACTGAAATGTTCCTTGTTACGGCCTCTTGCCCCCAACGGGCAGTGACTTGGGTGCCTCGCATCGGAGTGATATGCCAGGGATCCTTCTCGAATGGCAGCCTAAACTTGCTGCCTGGGTGTCGATCTTGGACTAGCATCAAATCCCCAACCTTCAGATTGGAATTCTTGGCTCAGCGATGATTGCTGGCTTTGTCATTCGACCTCTTCCTCCGGGCATACGCTTCTTGATCATTCATGGCACCAGGCACCCATTTTGGGTGATGAAGGATGGAGTCGGCAATAACTCTTCCCATGGAGAGATGTCCAGGGGCTTGACCAGTGGTGGAATGGGGAGTCTGTTTATGGTCCCTCAAGAATGGGTAAATAGCTTGTTCAGGGGACTCGCTACTTGCAGTGGCAATCCTGATGACTTTATTCAAAGTCCTCATGAAGTGTTCAGCCGCTCCGTTGGTTTGAGGCCACCTGGGGGTAATCTTCTTGTGGATGATCCCTAGCGAGTTGAGATAGGATGCGATCTCCTACCCTTGGAATGGAGGGCCATTGTCTATCCTCAATTCTTTGATCAGTCTGTGAGTGGTTATGATCTTTTCCAGCGTAGGTATGACTTCAGAGTCACTAAGGGAAGACAAGACTTCTACCTCCGAAAACTTGAAGTAGTCATCGATCAACACGAGAGTGTGCCTCCTGACTGGGAGACTCCCGAAATCCATGCTGGCACATGCCCACGGGCCACTGGTACCTTGCTCTGTCAGTATGTGTGCTGGAAGGCTTGATTCCCCAGTTGCTTGACACCAGGAACAGGATCTCACTGCTTCCAACACTCATCCATTAGGGGAAACCAAACCTTGGTCCGGAGGTGCCCCTTGGTCTTCACCATGCCCTGATATCCAGCATGGGCTAGTTGGATTACCCAATCTGCTAACGAGGCAGGGGTAGCTTGGCGATGGCCTCACAAAAAGCACCCATTGGGATCGGCACTCATTTCCTGCTGCACATGGTACAGGCTTTCTAGCATGCGCCGTGATTCTGGGGTGAGGAGAGCCCACTGGCATTTGAACTGGTGCCACTTGTTTGTCTTTACCGCCTCCAGAGTCTTCTGCAGACACTCATCCTGAGAGGTGGCCTGACACAAGTCTTCAAGCGCAATTGGTATCGGGCGAGACCGGTCCACCACATAACATACATATTCTTCGGTCTCCTCCGCATCCTCTTCTTCACTGGATGTGGCCGCGCGAGGATGTTGGGACAAATAATAGTCTGGGTTATTCGCTCCAGGGAGGTATTCGACCCGGCAATTGTACTCCTGTAGCTGGAGCATCCACTTCTCTATCCTGGGTGGTGGCTTCGACGCTGTCCCCATGAACAGGGGAATCAAACGCTCCGTGGTCAGTGGTGATCAGGAAAGGCTTTCCATACACATATAGATGGAAGTGGCGGCACCCCCAGTGTATCGCATTGGCCTCCTTTTCAATTTGAAAATACCTCTGCTCTGTGTTGGTTAGTGACCTGCTTGCGAAGGCCACCGGCGCCTACTTCTTCCTCCGCATTTGACCACTGCATGAGGACTGCTCCAAGGACCAGCGTCGACTGCAATTAAGGTCTTTTACTGATGATCAAAATACCGTAGGGTGGTGGAGCATGAGAGGGCATCTTTGGTAGCTTGGAAAGCAGCTTCTTGCTCAGGACCCCACGACCATGGAACAGATGCCTTGGTTAGTTTCCACAATGGTAGTGCCAGTGAGGTGAGATCCTTTATGAAACGGCCACAGTAGTTGACCATGCCGAGGAAACTGCGCATCTTGGTCACAGTGCTGGGTGCAGTGGCTTCTTTGATGTCTTTCACTTTTTCTGGGTCAGGGGCAACTCCCTCTGATGAGAATATGTATCCAAAGAATTGTAGTTTCTGCTGGAGGAACTCACATTTGTTGCGGTGAAGGGTGAGTCCCGAGTCCTGAATTCGTTGTAGTACTTGTCGTAGTCTGGTGTTGTGTTCTGGTATTGACTTCGCATAGATCAGAATGTCATCGCTGATGTTGACCACTCCCGGGAGACCGGTGAGGAGCTCTTGCATGGTGTTTTGGAACACATCAGCGGCACTCAACACTCCGAAGATCAGCCGCCGATATCGTCTTAGTCCCACGTGTGTTGAGAAGGTTGTTATGTACCTCGACTTCTCATCAAGAACTAGCTGGTGGTACCCTGAGCAGAGATCTAGCTTGGAGAACCAGCTAGCTCCGCTGAGTTCGCCAATTAGATCAATTGTTGGAGTGAGATGCCGTTCTCTTTTAATTGCAGCATTTGACAGGTGCATGTGTACGCAAATTCTCACCTCTCCGGTTTGTTTGGGCATTCGAGCGACACCCAGGGGGTGGGCCCCTTCATCTTCTCTATGATACCTGACGCTTCCAACTTGTTCAGCTCCTTTTCGACCAGAGGCCTGAGGTGAAATGCGATTCGCTGGTGTCGGACAGCAACTGGTAGTACTGAGGAGTCAATATGCAGGTGTATTTGTTTTCCTCGGAGGCACCCAATGCCATCAAACACCTGGGGAAATTCGTCCAGGATGTGGTTTATTGCCTCTTGTTGTATCCCGAAGGTGAACATGACAATTCCCAGGGCCTTCGCTGATCGGCATCCCAGGAGCATGCCGTGACCTTCTTCTGTCACATACACTGGAGACTCGATAGATTGATGTTCATACGTTAGGGTGGTCTTGAATTGGCCTCAGATGATGAGGGGTCGCTCCTGCCCATGGACTTTGATTTTAGCCGGGATTAAGGACGGCTGTGAGCGCATCGCCCCAAACGCTTCCGAAGGACAATATGTTAATTGTCACCCCGTGTCTACTACCGCAGTGGAGGGGTGTCCGCCCACCTGTATTTGGCACTGGGGTAGATGTCTCGAAGTTTGAGATGCAGTGCCAATGGTGAAAACTGAGTGGACAGTGTGTGCCTTGCTGTCATCATCGTCCATGTCACTGCTTCTTTCTTGTGCCTCAGGGATATTGTTGATGGTTGATCGCAGGGTTCGTCCTTTGCTGGAGTGGCATACCTTCATGAAGTGGTTTAACTTTCCACACGCAGTGCACTCTTTACCCCTCGCCAGACACTCTGAGGGTCGATGAGGGGGTCCACCACAGTATCCACTGTGTTCTCGGATTCCTCATCCTATGTGATTGCGAAGGGGTAGCTGGAGTGATTGCGTTCATTGGTTCCATCTTGACAGACTTCTGGAGAGCAGCTTCCATGTGCGCCGCATGAGCTCTCGATAGTTCTTTGGTCCTGCCAAGGGTGAGGATGTCAGCTAATGGTTTGACAGACTCTTCCAGAATTCGTTATCACAGTTTTGCTGAGGCACACCCTTGAATTATCTGCCCCCTTATCTCTCCCTTCTCATCTTGAAAGCCACACGTGCTTGCTAGCTCTTTCAGGCGTGCATGAAATGCATCAAGGGATTCTTCTGGTTGCTGCCTCGCCTGCCTGAATATAAATCCCTCATAGTCCTGATTGGCCATGGGTTCAAAGTGAGCTGTTAGGGCTGCTATTAGGGTGAGGTGCATCTTTGGCGCTGCTTCCTCGACCGGCTTGGATACTTTGTAAATGTCTCTTCACCCTAGATGGAGTAGCATAGCTCGCTTTTGTGCATTATCTACTTTGGTGGCCTCGAAGAATAGAAGAACTCTCTCCACCCACTCCTTCCACTCGGCACTGGTGCTGATGGGGCCCCTTCCATGACAAAAGCTCTACTGGAGGAATCTGCACGGTTGTATGATGTTACAGCGCATGCCATTACCCCGCATGCCGTTACAACGCATACCTTTACCCAGACTTGCTGTCAGGGGTGCGCTGGAAGTTGGAAGAGTATAATTTACTATTCCAACTCCAGTGTGTGCAACAGTAGGGAAGGTGTTGGAGTTAAATCCAACACCTTCTACCCCCTGCAACAAGCCTTTCGCGTTGTAACGACATGCGGGGTAATGGCATGCGTTGTAACGCTTCCGTTGTAAAGGCTGTTTCCCATCTGAGCCATCTTTGGAAATGACCTGTGTTTGTTGTCCAATAGTGTGCTTTGCTTAATAGGGTTCTACTCTGATGATCACTTTCCTTTGATGTGAATATTCCTTCTTTACTTGTAGAAGTCCCCTTGTACTTTAGCTTGCTATCTGCCCTTATTTGTCACCCACTGTTATGTGGCTGTACCTACTTGCTGGTGTTTTCACGGGCACCACCGCAGGCCAAGGTTTGGTGGATCTCCTTTCCTTTTTTCCTTAATTTTCTTTATATTCCCTTCGTGGGCTGGGCTTCCCCCTCCTTGTCTTGACGTGCGGGCCGGATGGAAGGCCCAGCACGATGACGGAGCCTTCTCGAGAGCGCCTGGGGCCAGCGGGCATGGTTTCCGTTGCAGCACGAGCAATGCGCGCACGTATAGGTGGTGCACGGGCGCCGCGGGACACAGAGAGCAGTCCGGACCCCCCTCATCGCCAATGTGTTGTTGAAGTCGGGGTCTGGAGTACCTCGGCTAAACACGGGGCATGGAGCATGTCTTCTACTGCGCGGGGCGGCGTAGGCCGGGCTTATGTGGCAATAAATGAGACCACATGCTTGTTACTGATTTACGCTGCTGCATGGTGTCCTCCTGTGAAGACACACCCCACAGCTGCGAACCTTTATTCCATACGCCCACGTAACGTGGGCCAAACCAAAAACTCCACACGCCATGGGGTGAGTTGAGGCACACCCCCTGGCCATGTCAACAGTTGTGGTTTCGCCACAACTGACGTATTGCAACAGGCGATAATACAGTATGCTTTGACCTGGAAGGCTCTATTGATAGTGGCAAGAGTGAAGCTAAATGTTCCAGCATACTTAGTGATATTAGAAGCAAAAGCAAGACTCAAAGTAACTCTCATGGCATGGGCCAAATGATACAGTGCTGACCAACGTAAAGCTATCAATGATGCAGGAGGAGCAATGACAATGTGACCAGAGGAGAGAGCAGCCACACTGCATGGAATCCTGCTACATTCCACCAGGAGCAGGAGAAGATATATAGCTTACAGGGGCATGATAAACAGTGCACACACATGATGGTATGCAGACAGAGTGCACCGGACTGGCTTCATAATAAATAGAGGTAGGCCCATTTTCAATGTATATGTGGACAGGCTGAACCTGAGCTAAGCCAGTGTCCCAGGCCCTGCACAGATTGGGCTCATCACCACCAGAATTGCTAAGTGCTCCTCTCCACAGTGGTCTAGGTCTGTCCTCTTCTGGTTCATTGTTAGGGACCTTCAACTACCTGAAGGTCTGAGAGTCTATCGACCAGTCCACTGAGTTGAGTCAAGCCACACACCACAGTGTTTCTGTAGGAGAGCTACTAGTGAGGGGCGGTAGGTTTGGGATGGACCCTGAAAGTGGTAAAAAGGTGGGTGCAGGACGCTATTTGTAAATCTAGGACAGGGAAGGTAGAGATTGGGTGAGTCAACCAGAGAGGGGCTATTAACCTTGTTTGCATTAAAGGCAAAGGTAACCTTGGTGTACAACTGATGTTAATGTGGAGAGTGGCCAGCTATCTAGTTACTTGTGAATTCACAGTTCCACTTATCACCAAGCAGTTTGCACAAAGACAATGTCATCCAGGACCTTAGTGCACATTTATCCCATCTTCCTAAGAAGAGTCCTTAATTGCTCTTAGGCCTGAGTGCTAGTGGTTGGACTTACCAAAGGTGTTGGTGAAAATATTTAGCTAAAATCTTGGAAGCCCATGTTGCTCACCATCTCTGCGCTTTCATAGAGAAGTCAGAGTTTTTCGACCAGCACACTCCACCGAAGCAGTGGTCATGTCGGTATTGGACGAATTGCGAAGTGAAGTGGATAAGGGGAACACACAAGCTCTGGTGCTACTCGACCTGTCGGCGGCCTTTGACACGGTGGACCACACCTTGTTGGCTGACCGTGTCTGGGCCGGGGGGTTACGGGGCGCAGCGTTGAACTGGATGATGTCGTTCCTGAAGGATAGATTCCAATCAGTGCGACTCGCTCCTTATTCCTCTAAAGAGATCAAAGTGAGCTGTGGCGTGCCTCAAGGGTCTTCTCTTTTCCCCCACTTATTCAACATCTATATTCAACCTTTGGTCAGATCACTCAAGATGATGGGAGTAAATGTATCATCTATGCTGACGATATGCAACTATTGTTTGCGATCAATGACAGTGATGCAGCTAGACAGCACTTTCAAAACACTATGCTATTCATCAGGGGATGGATGAATGACAACCAACTGAAACTTAACTCAGATAAAACTGAGATAGTCCTTACAAGGAATAGAACAGTCTGTTGGAATCCGGAGTGGTGGCCAAGTGAGATGGGTTCCCCTCCCACTCCGAAAAGGGCAGTAAAAAGTTTGGGGGTGATTATTGACGAGGATCTTTCATGTAAACAGCAGGTCAGTTCAGTGACCTCGGCCTGTTTTCTGCAACTTCGCCGGATAAAAAAGATTAGGAAATTCCTCACGAGGGAGGCCCTGATCCAAGTTGTCCTGGCTCTGGTTATGTCCAGAGTCGATTACGCAAACTCTATCTATCTGGATCTCCCGAAATCCCTCTTGCGTAAGCTTCAGTTAATCCAAAACCAGGCTGCAAGGTTCATAGTTCGCCTACCGAGAGGCGGCTCTATCACACGGGTGACAAAGGACCTCCACTGGTTGCCGGTGGCGCAAAGATGCAGATTTAAGGCATGCTGCACGGCGTTTAAGGCACTGCATTTGAGCTGCCCGGGCTTCGTGAAAGCTCGAATTGTAAAATATCGTCCAACTATAGAACTGAGATCAAGCCACTTACATTACCTGTTCACCCCACCTATAAGAAACTCAGGATAGGAGGCTGCAGGTTCTCTATCGCGGTTCCACATGCCTGGAACACACTCCCCATGGAAATTAGGCAGTCATCTGTCTACACCAAATTTAGGCAACTCCTGAAGACGTGGTTGTTTACACAGGCTTATCAATAGTAGGGATTTACGACATCTCATTACCTAGCGCCAAGAGACCTACCCGGTGATCGTGCGCTCTATAAATAGCCAATAACATAACATTTGTAAATAGTTGAATGCCAATGTCATTGATTGATCAATGTATATTAATGCCATGTCACACCAGTTGCAGTCCAGGCTCAGGTCAATGGAGCGGGCTAGGCTCTTAGTCTTAAACCTCCTGTCTTCAACAGTGGCAGTCAGAAGATGCAGCCGAGCACTCAGGCAGGGAGCTAACCAGCAGGCAGGCCTTCGGGTTACCGAAAAGTGTTGATGAGCCAAAGGTTGCGCGATGAATGAGGTCCCTGGCACTAGCAGTCTTGGTTCCTTACTTTAAACTGCCCACATCATGGTCCATTCCTAGCCAGCTGAGCTAACAAAATGTAGTGACAGGGGGGCCACAACCATAATGATGTCTCCTTTGAGTGTCATCAGTGGGTCGGGACACAAAGAGAGCGTGCCACTTCATGGAAGCTCATGTTTCTTGGGAAGAAAAGGCAGTCCAGCATCTCATAACAGTTTTCAATGTATATGCAGTCTGCACACCCCCACCCGAAAGTGAAAGTAGTCCATCCAACATAGGTGCTGGTGGTGACACTCACACAAGTTTACTACTAGAGTTTTTCACTTGGCATACGTTACTGCTTTTACTAGATTTGCGACCATTTGGACAGATAATACCCATTGAGCACTATTTCCAAATACAGTTTATGCTTAATGCTGTACAGTAGAAGTTTGTTGTTTATGAAACTCAGTGTTAAATTTCCTCACTTTTTTCAATGCAGAATAATAAGCAGGTTATTGTAGCTGTAAAGCGTTTACTATCCCTGATGAGGCATTGATCGTAACACGTTATTCCGGAACTCAAGATTAGAGTTTAATAGTTAGTAGAATAATAATAAATGTTTTTTCCGTTGTGCATTAGTTGTGTTAGGTTTGTGCTCTTGATTTCTTGGTATTTAGTAGAGTTTAGAGTAGGTAGAGTATGATGGGAATGATATCCAAGGGGAAGTGGTAAGTTGTTTTTGTAAGTAGTGATTGTGTGTGCTTGTTAGTTGGGTGAAATGGCTAAAAAGGAGGGGTAAGTTTGAGAAGGGTGTTTGGGAGTTCATAGTAGTTAAAAAGGTTTGGGATGAGCCATAGAGAAGAGGGCTTGGAAAAAATTTGAAGGGATTTTTTTTAACCAAACTGAAATTAATATATACATAACAGTCAAAATACTTTAGTTCGATCACACAGATCATCAAAGTAAAAACAAATATAAAATAATGTACAGAGTACAGAGCAAATGAAAACAGTCCAGCTGTTTACATAAAAAAGAATAAAAAGTTAAAACAAAGTAGACCCATTTATGGACAGAACACATTTACAATTTAGAAAGGATTCCACAAATCCCTTCTCTACTTTGTTAGCACAGAGGATGACTATCACATTGTATTAACACTTAGAGCGACATATCCAAATTGCCTTAAGAACTTTTGCCACAACAACTACATAGAACCTGTATGTACTAGTGCTCAGGATTCTAAAAGCAACCTGGTAAGTCCTAGTATCTTAGGGGCACATTACGATACCCGGCGTAAATAACACCGCCAGGCATGGAAGCGGCAAAATTCCGCCCGCATACACCGTCTGAACACCGACCACGCCATTACGATAACACAAACCGCAAACCGCCATCGGCGGAAAAATCACACAAAATACCGCCCGCCATCGTCCGAGTCGGAGTCAAACCGCCCGCCACGGACGGAAACACGCACGACAACACAAAACCGCCCGCCCACACGGCCGACACACCGCACGTGAAATTACGATCGCACCGCCATGAGCGCGGAAAAACCACAAATATACCGCCCGCCAGCGCAAACAACTCCGATGAGAATCGACACGGCAGAAGCCATGGCGCCAACGTACCTGCACAGAAACCATCCGCACACAAAACCAATAGCACACAACATGGCCAACAAGTCCACACAGCAAGGCACGCACAAATACACAAGCACAGTACACATCCCGAAAACACCCCCCGGACAAACAAAAAATACAAAGGCCAGAACCCCAGACACAACACACCTGAAAACAACAGACCATGAGGACACACCCACATAGGTGAGTACAAAAGCAGCACTCCCACAGACCACAACCCCTTGCTACATTGCAAACCAGAGAGGAGAGGAGAGGACACAGTGACACAGCAAGGACAGCAGCACACCACAGAAACGCACACATCACTACCACCACCACCACCACCACCACCACCACCACCACCAAACACCGGCACCACAAACCCCTGCACATTACACAACACACACCGCACCAGCACCACAAACACCATGGCACCACAAAGAATGCCCAAGTTCACGCCCATGGAGCTGACGGTCATGGTCGACGAGATCATCAAGGTGTACCCACAAATCTATGGGAACATGGTCCAGCACACACCACTAGCCACCAGAAACAGAATGTGGAACCGGATCGTAGACCAGGTCAATGCAGTCGGGACCCTGCCCAGGAACAGAGTCGAAATTAACAAACGTTGGAATGACGTCAAGAGCCTGGTCAAGAAGAAGGAGGGCAAAAACAGAGAGCTGGCTGCCGTCACTGGCGGAGGGAATCCCGCGCTCTTTAAGACCTTCAAAGCGTGGGAGGAGAAGGTGCGAGTCGTAATCCATCCGGAGATCCTCGCCGGATTAGCAGGGGGAGTGGAGGCTGGTAAGTACAAACTAATGCATACCAGCACACCGCTATGTACTCACATGCGCAACTACCATGCCACAGCTCCCAGGGACAAACACCCCCATGTCCAGCACACAATACACAACACATCACACACACATGCAACAGACACTACCACACACAGCCCAAACCGAACAACTGTAAGATGCGTGGGGACATGTGTACACTAAGCCAGCCACGTAACCACCAACAGGTCCCCAAATATGCCAGAAGCGCCACAACGAGCACCCACCACACCCATGTGTCCGCCACAGCTGCACTAACCGACAAGTAACAGGTAAGTGGCAGGAACACAAAGTGCAGTGGGTGGGACGGTGGACAGCCCAAGTACAACACACACCAGGCCCCAGTCCCACAGCACAGCAAGGAGGAGCATCCCCCACACCCCACAGCCACGTGTCAGCCACCGCAGTGCACAACGACAGCCGAAAGGCAGACATCACGGTCCACAGCAATCGGTGTCAGTGGGTGTCCAGCCACCCCCACGACCCACAACACCCCCACCCCCACAGACCTGCAACATGGAGCACCCCCGCTTAGAGCCATGTGGCATCCAGTACAGTGCACGCACGAACAACTTGCAGGTGGGAAACTGGACAGGGCTGGATTACTGGAGGCATGAGGACCATAACACGACCAACACATGGGACATGTCACGTAGCAGACGAACACGCAGCACCGCCCACCGTCACGAACAAGTGAACAATGTGCACACGGACATGAACAACAGACTCACACCCACATGACCCATCACAGACATAGCAACACCCAAGGAGCCACGTCTGCATGCACAAGCCACACTGAATATAGTCCCACACGGCAGCCACTGTGCAACTCATCACACACAACCGAAACACCATTGAAGTCCTGTCCATGTAGCCCCTACTGCCTGTCAACCACACACCCCACAACTACGCCTATGTAAGACAAACAACACTAGACGCAACAGAGCGGAACAACAGAAATGCACACCAACACCACTGAACCCATCAAACACACAGACACACCATGCACATACAACATACCATCCATCCCATCCGTCAGCCCCAGTCTCATGAAAGGCATGTCATCCGCACAGCTGCCACACATACAGCAGTCACGCTAAGACACATGCCCATGACCAACCATGTGCCAGAAGTCAATTAAGCGCACGACACACTGTGAGCAACAACACACAACATGGGCCACACCCCCGAGCACTGCAGTGATGCACATGGCACAGGGCAGCACGCACACCAAGGAGATGGGACAACTGCAATACGTTGGCTGGCACACAACTATCACTCACTCATAACGATGCGTCCAATGCCATGTCCAGTAATCACAACAGACAGCAAATATGCAGGCCATGTCAAGCATGCACACACCTCAAACCATGCACTGTCATGCTGCCACAACACATGTCACGTTCGGCACCCATGGCTCACAGCATGTACCCCAAAAGCATATCCCCTCCCAAATGCGAATCTGGGGCATGGCCCCCATGTTGCCATATGCGTTCCTAAGCGTTCCATTTGAACCCCAAAAGCATATCCCCTCCCAAATGCGAATCTGGGGCATGGCCCCCATGTTGCCATATGCGTTCCTAAGCGTTCCATTTGAACCCCAAAAGCATATCCCCTCCCAAATGCGAATCTGGGGCATGGCCCCCATGTTGCCATATGGGTGCCTAAGCGTTCCATATGAACCCCAAAAGCAAAGTACAAACCAGACCCAGGATGGGCCAGGAGCCCGCATACACCAGAGTCACAATGAGTAGGGGCACAGCAACACACCCATCGGCATGGCCAATCCGTCCCATGCCACATGTGCACAGCACACAGTCCCATTGCCTAGCACACACAACTACAGATGCCACAGCCACACACTCGCCTCCGGGAAACCCATGTACGAGATTGCACGAACTGCCAATGTCAGACGACAAATACATACTTCGCCAGGTGCAACACAATAACAAATCTCATTCTCTCCACAGGTGACGAACTGCCGGATGCTGGGGATGGAGACAGCAGCCAGCACAGCCAGCCCACAAGCCCCCAACGAGGACACACGGATCTGGAGGATCTGTCCTCCTCTTCGGACACGGACCACCAAGCAGGCCCATCTGGTGTGGCAGGGCCCAGCCGCTCCCCAGCACCCCTCCTACCCACCAACCCATCATCCAGGGATGCTGAACAGTCCCAGCCCCCTGCTGCCACTGTCGTTGCGGCCACACCCACGGTCATTGCGGCCACTACCACTGCCGCAACCGCCACCATCGCCGCACCGACCACCACCGCCACCACCACCACCACGTCTTCGCTGGCACCAGCCCCAGCGCAGGTGGTGGCCCGGCCGACTGGATCCACCCTGGGAGCCACAGCGAGGACCGTGGTGTGCAATGTGGCTAGTGGGCAGGCCGGTGGCAGCAGGACTGGTAGGAGGAGCAGAGTCAGGGAAACGCCAGCCTCCCCTGGGAGCCATGCCCTGCCTCAAATGGCCAGAGTCCTTGGGGCCTATGAGGAGGCCCAAGAACAATGGGTCAGGTCTGCTACAGACACGCGGGAGGTGCTGGGGGTGCTGAGGTCCATGGACGCCCATATGGGCCAATTCGTGTCCCGTATGGACCAACTCGTGGACCTCATGGGCCAGCTGGTGGTGGCGGTGGGGTCACAGGCAAGGCCAGCAACACCACCTCCGCCACCACCTGCTAGGGCGCAGGGTCGGGCAGCAGTGTCCACTTCCCCTGCGTCCACAGCCAGTGAGCACACCTCACCCACCACCAGCAGGTCGCCACCACACACCCCCTCCCAAACGTGGAAGGGGCCGTCCGAAGAGGAAACAGATCTCCCGGGAGGACTTCGCACGCTCCAGTCGCAAGTGAGGCAGCCAGCCAGCCTTCCGCCAGCCTTCCTTGACCAGCCACTGCATTGACTTGCTCTACGATCCCACTCCACACAGCCAGCTGGATGGCATGTGTGTGTTGGACTATGGACATAGAACCAGTGGGTACACCCTGATCATCACGCAGCCATGACCGACAGCTCATTGTCACTGCACGCACCACTTTTGTCATCACCTTACACACAATCACATGTCACAGTTTGGAATAAATGCACCTTTTTCACTAACTGCTGTTTGTGCCCTGTGTTTTATTTGTACGGAATACAACGGCCACCTTGGGCGGAAAGGCACCTGATGCGTGGCATGGCAATGGAATCCGGAGGGCCTGTAGGGACCTAGGGGTGGGAGACAGAACAGGAGCACATTCAATGAGTGTGTCACACACCCATCACACAGTACATGTCAACAACTACAAGCAATGTACACACATCGCACAGAGCAATAGGGCACAATGCCACAGTCACCAACAGTGGCATACTACCCTGGCCATGGAGCGTTGACACACTGCACGCAGTGAACATACGGCCACCCTGACACAGCACACACACACCTGCACAGATACAGACACATCATCCGTCGTACATGGACACTCACCGTCAAGTGAAGTAGCGGGCGATGAGCTGCTGGCGCACATTCCCAGCTTCCTCCTCTCCGCTGTCCACCTCACTCGAGCTGTCCTGGTCTGCGGGCTGGGGCCCTGGTTGATCTCCGTCATCCACAATGAGGGGGATCTGCTTCCGAATGGCCAGATTGTGCAGCATGCAGCACGCCACCACTATCTGGCACACCTTCTGTGGGGAGTACGCCAGTGCACCCCGGTGCGGTCCAGGCACCTGAACCTGGACTTGAGGAGGCCAAAGGTACGCTCGACCACACGTCTGGTCCTCCCATGTGCCTCATTGTATCGATCGTCTGCTGGGGTGCGAGGATTCCTCAATGGACTGAGCAGCCATGCCCCATTCGGATACGCAGAGTCACCTGGGTGTGAGGGACACAGAGAACCATTGCTAATCCAACTGGACAGGGGACAGCATCGCACAGCCAGCACGCTACACCACTCCACATACTCACCGACAATACAGGCACGATCCTGTTGCATATTGGCCATCAGTCGTGGCAAGATGCTGTTGCGCATTATGTGTGCGTCATGGGCCGAGCCTGGAAACTTGGCACACACGTGGGTGATCACCATGTCCGCAAGGCACACCACTTGCACATTCAGGGAGTGCGTGTGCTTCCTGTTGCGGTACAGGTGCTCAGTGGCCTGTGGTGGAACAAGGCCAACATGTGTGCAGTCAATGGCTCCCACGACGTGTGGGATTCTGCCAAGGGCATAGAATGCACCCTTCACTGCCGCCAATTCACGAGCCCTGGGGAATATGATGTACCTGTTTCGGTACAGCATCATGGCTGCCAGTACATCCCTCAGCACCTTGCTGAACATGGGCTGGGACATCCCTCCTCCACTGCCCACTGTGTGCTGGAATGACCCAGTGGCGAAGAAATGCATGGCGGCCATCACCTTAGCCGTGGGGGTGACAGCAGTCGGATACACCCTGCGGGGACGGAGATGGGGCTCTAACATGGCACACAGTCGATGCAGGGTTGGCCTGTCCAGCCGAAACTTCCTGATAACCTCTGTATCGTCCATGTCCGCCAGCAATTGGTATGGGCGGTCAATGTTCGGTCTCCGCCTGGGGTAAATGGCAGAGGACACATGTCAAAGCAACACGGCACATAGCAATTTCGCATACACATCACTGACATGACTGAGCAAGCACATGAGCCACAGCCCAGCTGTCAAGCTGGGACGGCACGGCCACAATACACTTACACAGGTCTCCCAACAATGGCAATGGCAAGTGAGACATACCACTGCCATGTGCATGCACATGGGGATCTAGGCCCCAATGACTTGCGGGGCGTGCTGATGGGGACTGACTGCATATTCGTCAAGCGGCAACGCCACGGCAACATGAGTGTCTGCTGAGCATGGAACTGCTTCCGAGGCTGGATGAGTATGGCACACGACGACGACGATGTGGGCACGGGCTGAGCGGCCAATACAAGTGGGACCTGTGGCACGAGGGGATATGAGACAGTAGTAGGTGTCAGCACTGCACCCTATGTACAGCACTGTACGGATCACAGCTCCCGAAACATTGACTGGTGTCCACATTGACAGCCCCATGCCAAGACGGCTGTGTGCTTGCAGTCACACATCACAGGTGAGAGGTTACATTGCACGTGCCAGGTGGCAGACGTACATAGTGGGAGCTGGCATGTGTGTGCATGTGTCTCCTGTTCAGGATCCACCAGATGGGCGCTGACTCTGTACTGACCATTGGACACAGCATGTTCCGTGGAAGGCTTGTGTGTGTGGGATGGTGGCACTGGATGTGCCTCCGTTGGGTGGGGGCCATGCACAGGGCGGGTACGTCGATGATTGCGCATTGTTGGTCACGGTGGGTGCACCAACTAAGATGTGTTGCCCTGTGTTCAATTCCTATGTCCGCATGATGATGGACTGTGGATGTGGGCAGACTACACATTGGTCGATGTGCTGTCTATATGCATGTGCCTTCACACCAGGCACAGCTGCCCCTGCACATGTGACCCCTGCTGGACTCGCTGCTGGGTCTGTGGAGCTGATGCACCTTCTGCGCGTGGGGCGGACAGCTCTCCTCACTTCCCTCATTGCGCATGTCATGTCTTTGCCGCAGGTGACATGGATCATGGAGGGCCCACATGTACGCGTGGGTAGGCTACACATGATTGTTCACTGGTCGCCACCCCCAGTCAGTGTTTCGAATGGGAAGGTTGTCGTGCTGGTGGTATGTTCGATGTGGCGGATGGGCGGGCCTAGGTGCGGGCTTACATTCCGGACATGGGGGGTAGTTGGATTGGCGACTAGTTGCAGTACACACGGGACACGTCTCTTCCTTTCCACATCTGGGTCATCCCTTGTACTAACTGACAGTGATACAGTCATCTTCGCCCCAGCCCTCATGTCCTCCCCTCGCCCCCCAATATGCATGCTCACCTGCGAGGCTAGCGCTTGCACAGGCAGCCCCAAGCTCGCACCAGAGAGGGCAAGGAGTGTATGTGTGGGTCCAGTTGCACGAGTGGGCTGTCTCAGGGTATGATGTGTGGCGGGACGCCGTCCACCTGCGTGGTGCCCCAAATGGAGACCCGGCCTGCATGGACTATGCATCACAGTCTTCGCCTTCCGGATCCGCCACCTGCGACACCCAGTGGCTGTGGCTGCCCTTGCGGCCAGGCCGCGTCCGTCTGTGGCTGATGGCCCACACATTCACTCTTTGGCCTCTCTGGGGAGGGCTCGGGGGTGGTGGCGCACACGCTTGCACTTAGTCGCAATGGCATGTGGCGTGGTTGGTATGATGGGCAATGGATGGGATGGTGCGAGCCACCTCCCGTGACGTCAGTGCTGCTCGTGCTGTGGTGCGTCCCCCTACACTTCCATTTGACTTTTTGCCATGCTGGACGTTGAGGTTCTATTGCCTGCGTGATATGACCAGGAGGAGCGCGAGGAGACCTCTCACACACCATGCTCCACTGCCATCCCGTGCCCTGTATCGCCTGTGCGGATTGACTATGTTGGGGTTACACCTGGTCGACTGGGGCTGTGTGTGCCTTGTCAAGGGGCATGGCGGGCGCACAACAGGATCCAGCTTGTCCACAGAGGGTGGGCTGAGGTGCGCCTGGTACCGCTTTGTACGTGTGCCCGGCTGCTGTGCACACACGTGTTCACTCCCCCGACAGGTGTCCTCTCACAATGCCCAGGGAAGCGGTGGTGTACTGTTCATGACCCCTCCCAACACGGCGTGCTCCAACTTGGCATGTGCGCATCTACCCGTCGCACCCACCCACCTGAGCACTGCGTCCATACGACTTCACACGACACATGTGTGTCTTCCACAGTAGTGCTACTCATTTGCGTTGACATCCAATACCAGTGGACTACATGGTCATGTCACGACTGCCGTGTACTTCACATACTCTCATCCTCTCTCATTCGTACTTGTGAAATGAGTCAGCGGAGACAGTTTTGGTTTCAAACATTATATTGAGTCTTCTGTCCTCTGTGATGCAGTATAGTGGACACTACTGGCAGCGGAATACATGTTGAGGATATACTGAGCATGATTACAAATTGGATAGGGTGTGGGGTTACATGTGATTGGCTGTTGCATGTGGGATGTGGGCTTCAGAGTTACATCTGCTTGGCCAAGGCTGTGCTAATGTACATTTACGTATAGCTGCGGAGCTGCGGACTTTGACACAGACAGTGTACATGTAGCCTACCAGACCGCTCGGCATCATGGGCACAGTCCATCTCAGTTCCATGTGACAGGTTTGCTGCGGTTGTTCCTCATGCACGCGTGCATGTGAGATGACATCAGGGCATGTGCTTGCGTGCATGCAGCGGCGTGCCACTTGTTGTTGCACTGTGGTGGTTACTGGACATGTCACAGTCACTGGGGTCGTGTTGTTGTTGTATGCACTTGTCGTCCATGCAAAGGTCCTGGTATGGGATTCCCGGGGCGGGGGTGGGAGGGGTGCAGCACCCACAGACTCCAGGCGACCTATTCATGTCCACTGAGCGGTGTGTGTGTCCATGTGCGCTGGATCCATGTCGTGTCCTGGTTGTTCGTGCAGTTCCGTCCATGTGGGTGCGATACACAGAGCCCATGCCACTGCCTCCCACGATGCATGCGGTGTTCCTGGATGTGATGGGGAACAGTGTGCATGTCCCGGTCATATCCGATGTCATGGCGATGTCGTTGATGGTGTGGTTACAGTTGCCGGTCGTTTGGTATGGCTGTTGTGGTGGTGACTGGCCAGTCCGTGCGGAAGCTGAGCATGGGTGCGGGGTTGGACTTCATAGGTCACTCGGGGAACCTGCGTTGTGGTCCGACGTATTTACAGGTTGTCAGGTATGCGATGCCGTCCAGCAGGGCTTCCATGTCATTGGTGGTGTACATGTTTGCCAGCCAATGAAGCGGATGGTGGCTCTCAAGGTGTTGTTCGTAAGTTGTCCCTTGGAGGACCATGATGGGGCATGCTGGGTGACATTCGATGTAGCTGTTCTCGATGATCCGTCGTGTGGAGGCACAGTGGTCCCATTTCAGTGCGGGTGCGATGTTGGCCACATACGCCATGCCCCCATAGGCAGAGCAGGCCCTGTCGTGTGCGTCCAGAGGGAGGAGTAGTGGTAGCAGGTCCGCCTTCAGACATGCCGGGTTGGAGAGGCATATCTCGACGGGATGCTGGTAGGGACACCTCCGACAGTAGAAGACGGGCATGACGCAGCTGAACAATGTGATGCGGTAAGTCAGTCGGTAACTTACGTTCAGCAGGGACAGGAGATCGCATCCCAATGTATGTATCGTGTTGGTTTTGTACAGCTTGAGCTGTTCGGCGTAGTTGGGTAGGTGTGTTGCGGTTGCCATTTCGCAGCGGTTCGTTGAGATGGCGTGCTCCGGCTGTGTGTGCAGTCTGCAATGTGCACGCTCCGGGGTTGCTGTGAGCTCTGTGTAGTCGTAGGGAGACAGGACTTGTGTTCTGTTGGCTTGTTTGGAGGACACGGGCCCTCTTCCCACATGCTTCTCAGACAGTTCAAGGTCAGTGCTGTGTGACTCCTTCCAATTAACTTGCATGTGGCCGACATGGGGGAGTGTTTTCTTCTTTCTTCCCCGTCCGTTGTGTGCTTCTGTGATATGCGCTATCTGCCGTGTGGTCGGTCTCCTCGGCATGCCTGTGTTGGTCTATTCTTGGACAATGGCTGTATTCACCGGCTTCTGTCGTAGGGCTGTGGTTTCGGAGTTGGAATGGAAGGTCATTCAGTGCTGTCTGCTCTCCCTTGTGTGGGCGGCAGGCTGCCTTTCCGCTCTGCGTTGGGCCTTGTGTGTGGATGTTATTCTTGGGCCACCTGTTGTCGGTCCCCGGGCTCTTTGGTGTTCCGTTTCATATGTCTTGTTCATTTGTGCAGGGTGGTATGGGTTTTTCAGTGTGGTACTGGCGTTCCTCTTCCCGAAGGGGCCCTGCTTCTCCTAGTTGGTGTTGCCGCCGCTGTGTGCTACGCCATGTTTGTTACACTGGGGTGTGTCCTGCTGTTGCGTGACTTCACTGACATGTGTGCGTCGGTTGTGTGGCGTTGGGTGTTGTCCGTGAATTGGGCGTTGGGGACATGTCTGTGGCAGGCCTGTCACGTGTCATGTGCGTTCGGGGTGGGGCTGATGTGTGTGCTGCTTGGTTGTGTCCCTGTGTCTGTGTGCGACGCATGCATGGCGCTGCGGTTGGCCTCTGCGTTGTGCGCATGTGTGGCGGCGTCATCGGCGCTTTGGGGCCATGACGGGGTGGTTGGTTCCTAGTCCCAGGTGGTGTGTACACATGTGTTCCGCGATGTTAGGATTTGGCCTGTGTGTCATATGTGGATGCAATGGTGGATGTGTAGTGTACACGCGCTGGTGGGGGTTGTCCGCTTTTTCCGCCCTTGCACTGTGTGCGCTGTTTGCGTGCACTTGTTGTGTGTGTGCCTACCTGCGTCTCCGCGGTACGTTGCGTCCTTGGTGGTGCATCAGCAGAAGCATGGGAAGGGCCTGCAGTGCTGGATTCATGCCCGGGGTGCCGCTTCTTCGTTGTCCGTGCTCTGCGTCCGTGTTACCGCCTCTCTTTCACGTGCGGTGTCTCTTAGCCGTGGGAGCCGTTTGTTTGCGGCATCGTAATTTATGCGCCGGGCGGGACGTGTTTCGTCGGACGGTGTGTGTCAGTTAGGCTGCGCCGCTACGTGTACGGGCGCACTTTGATGGCGGACGGTGTTGCTGGCTTGCCGGCGGTGTTTGGCCTGCTTTTCGCATCGTAATTGGGCGGGCGTGTGGACTGCTGCGTGCCGGCGGTAACTGGTGGTTTTTGCATCCGCCAGCACGGCGGTTGTGCTTCCGCCCGCCATCGTAATGGGCCCCTAAGTTCTTGCAGAGTGGAGCGATCTACTTTGCCCAAAGTCTAGTGTCCTGGGGGCAAAAGAATAATATGTGTTCTAATGATTCTTTTTCCTCACCATATGCTGGGCATTGGTCATAAAAAAAAAACCATATATATATATATATATATATATATATATATATATATATATATATATATACATACATATTTACACATGACAATTGGGGCCTTATTACGAGTTCGGCAGTCTGTGGACCGAAGTCCCAGTGGTGGCGGTCCGACAGTGGTGAGCCGTCTGCTGTATTACGTGATGGGCAGATTGGGTTTGGAAAGACCGCAGCTGGACTGGACTTACATCACTAGTAAAGAAGGACTTCAGTAAATTAGATTATAAACGATGGAGGAATACCAAACAAAATTTCAACCGTGCAGAAAAGAGTACTCTTTTGAAACTCGACAGAAATCCTGAGATCACGTTTCAAAAAGCTGACAAGGGTGGCGCTTTAGTCATGATGGATACCACGTTCTAAGAGAACAAAGTTGCAGAACATGTCAAGGACACTTCTGTATATATGTTACTGGATGTAGATCCCACAGTGGAAATTCTCAACTTGTTACAAAAAATTCTTGACAATGCACTGGATGTGGATTGGATCAATGAGAGCACTAAACAATATCTTGCAACGCAATTTCCGCGTAGACCCAGACTATACATGCTCCATAAAATTCATAAGAACAAACACAATCCACCATTCCGACCGATTGTGTCTGGGTGTGGATCTGTGTTTGAACCCGTTGGCAGGTTCATTGACACATTTCTGCAACCATTCGTACAATCATGGCAAACTTATATTCAAGATACCACTGACTTTTTAACGAAGTTAGAAATGTTTGCTGAGAAGGAGATTGAAGACTGGGTGCTGTGCACCATTGATGTTGTATCATTGTATACCTCGATAGAAGGTTTGGAGGAGATCGAATGGTCTTTACTCAAGCAAGAATCTATTGGCACTAGCAAGATATTGCTATTAGAGTTATTACATTTTTGTCTCCACCACAGTTATTTCGAGTGGAACAAAGAATTCTATCTTCAGTTGAGTGGATCTTCCATGGGGTTCGCGGGAGCTCCAACATACGTGAACACCTTTATGGCGAAATTTGAAGAGGAACATGTTTTGAGTCAAACGGATTGGACAAAAGATCTACTCTTCTTCTGTCGGTATATCGACGACATCTTCATGGTTTGGACTGGTTCGGAGACAGCTCTAGTGGACAACATTAATTATCTGAATTCCAGAAACCCAAGAATTCAATTTACACACACCATCAGCAAAAAAGGGGTATCTTTTTTTCGACGTCTGGATTGAAATCACTGACAATGGTCTTCAAACTAGTGTGTATAAAAAACCCACAGACAGGAATTGTACACTATTATTCCAGAGTTTTCATCCATCAACCCTGATCAGGAATTTACCCTATTCACAGTTTCTAAGAGTCAGGAGATTGGCATCTGACTCAAGAGTATGCAAAACAACCATCCTGGATCTTAAAGAAAATTACAAGCGCAGGGGTTACCCAAGTGACCTACTTGGGGGCATATTATCAAGCACGGCGTTAAAATTATCGCCGGTTTAGCGGCAGAAAACTGCCGCTAAAGCGGCGATAATGGGCTTGATAATATGCCCTGGAGAATTCCAATTGAAGCCCATGTTGACACCAGAACATGGGCCTCTATTGGAATTCTCCAGGGCATATTATCAAGCCCATTATCGCCGCTTTAGCTGCAGTTTTCTGCCGCTAAACCGGCGATAATTTTAACGCCGTTTCTTGATAATATGCCCCTAGATTCTTTAGAACAAAGGGCATTATCCAATGAGCGCAGTAAATTACTACAAAAGAAACTGAAAAATCAATCAAACAGGATGGTATTTGTTTCCAAATTTTCTACTACATCAAAAGAAATTCGTAGTATCATCATGAAACGGTGGGAACTTCTTCAACAAGAGCCAGATTTTAATAACTTGTTCCTCTCTAGACCACTATTTGCATATACCAGATCCATCAACATCAAAGAATTGTTGTCCGCAAAACCTGCCCCTAAGAATAAATCAAGTACAGGGTTGAGGAAATGTCAAAATTGCATCCATTGCAATAATGTGACTACAGGAAACATACTTGCACATCCTCGCACTGGCGAAAACATCAAGTTGTTTTACAATGGAGATTGCAACTCAAGTAACGTCATTTATGCTATTAAATGCCCTTGTGGCATGCTCTACATTGGCAAAACTGAAAGGAGAATCAAAGTCAGAATCACAGAGCATAAAAGTAGAATACGCAACAAGAGTGCCACTTCATGCTTGGCGACACATTGGGATGAATGTCGACACTCAATAGCACAAATCAAATTTCAAATCATTGAGGCAGTGCAGCATAACTTAGGTGTCGATAACAACAAACGTCTGCTCCAAAGAGAAACCTACTGGATTAAAAGACTTGACACCCTGAAACCTAGAGGGCTCAACGATAAACTCGAAATGAGCTGTTTTCTATGATTGCCTACAGCAGTTCTTCTCCCGTAAGCGTCCACTAGTGTACATTCCTAAAGTGTTTATATGATAGTATTCCTCCCACAAGTGTTCACTAGAGTTCTCTTTTCTCCAGTGTCCAGTCACGTTCACATGTTCACATACTACAACACAGGGTTACAATACCTGGACAATTCACATGAGGTATCATGTAGCGGGTCAGGGTGGGGGTGCACAAGGTTAGCTTTTTAGTTTTTTCCATCATTTTTTCCATTGTTTGACTGATGATTTGTACAGGATGGACTGACGGAGATATGTTTTAATGATGGGAATGACAGGTTGTCTTTTGGGCAACTCGATGTGTACAGCAGTGTTTATTGTTATGTTGACTGGCAGTCATAGGTTACATATCGTAATTGATTCAGGGAAGTCCATTGTTATCCTAATTTTGCTTTGACACTGGTGACATTATGTATGCTTCATATCGTCGGGTTTAGTAGCTGAATTACAAGAGGAATCGGGACACGGAGATTATGTTCTTGTGAAAGTATAGGTTGGTATTAGATGTATTGGGAGTTTAAGATGGCTCTGCCGAATTCAGTTTGATATTATTTTTGCGGCTTGTTGCGGAAAAAAGTTACTACTGGTTTGTCTAATTTAATTTAATGTAATGAGCAAATTATTGTTAACAGGCCAGAATTCGAATGGCTGGGCTTCTTTCAACAAAACAGATCGGTGTATTACTTCGGTGCCTCGTAGGTCCGTTGTAATATGGTGACCAGTTTGATGGTTAATGGTGTTATTTTTGCCCTGATCACATGAGACGACCACATGATTGGGGTTACACGAGTTAAAACACGGTTGCGCCAGCTATGTGTTTAGCTATGCCTTTCCGGAGGGAAGTTTGAAACGTTGTTAACGGTAAGACTTTCGGATTATGACCAGTTACTTTCATGGTGTCACTATATAAGTGAGTATAGAGATATTTACGGGCTCTTGGTTTTGTTTTAGCAGGAAAGGTCTTTGGATACGGGCGTTCTCGCTTCGGTAAGAGTACAGCTACTTTTGAATTAAGCATATGGGATAAATCCCTTGAATGCACCCGATAGTTGTAACAGTTGTTTTTGTTACTTGTTTTTGTTTTTTTGCAGGCGGAGTATATGTGGTTTTTGTCACTCGGAGGTATGTGATTCACTTTTTCCTGAATCTGTGCATTGATGAAATCTACAGGAATTGTTTTCATTAGAGATGTTCACATATGGTTTTCTTTAATTTTAGTAAATGCCACATCATATGCCTGCCTGGACATTTAAGTACCTGATTTTCTAAAATTTCGGTGTCAAGTGAGTAACTTTGATGACACTGTGGGAATATGACACGGTTACCTTTGTTATGGACACGTTACGTTTTGGACTGGTGTACTTTTTTCATGACACTATTATGGAGAAGGATTGCTAACACAGAGGTGGTTATGAGACTGGTTTGTCGGGAAAGAGTAGGGTTGATGATGTTATGATGGATATTGATCCATGAATGTACTTGTAAATATGATTTTTGTCTTTTTTTACAGATGTTCCCCTGATGAAGGGACGCTGGTCCTGAAATGCATTGGGCCGATGTTAATCAAATTGTATGACACAGATAATTGAATTGCTTGTACAAAATTAGAAGTTGATATAGGTATAGTGTCAATATACCTTGATAATTATTGTGAAGAATTACCTTGTTTTTGGATCAAGGATGATTGCATTAAAAGCAAAGTGATGAATGCAAACAAACTTTATTGTTGATATGTTTTAAAATGTTTGTATATCAATAACGTTGTGCACACCTTTGTCCAAGAAGCTAGTTGGCTTCTGGCCCCATTTGCAGGCAGCAGCAATACCATTGAAGAATTCATCACCCTCTCGCCGTCGAATCCGAATACTACATCTTCCTGGGAGACCTCAACTTGCACCTGGACGACTCCACTGAAACCAACACCATGGACCTCCTGAAAAGACTAGACAACATGGGTTCAAGCAGATTGTCACTGATCCTACACACAGAGCAGAACACACGCCATACCCCATCTTCACACCCAGCAGCCGATTCAGATACAGCCACACCTCGGGACTCACCTGGAAGGACCACATCATTGTATACTTCAATCAATCAATCAGGGATTTGTAAAGCGCACTACTCACCCGTAAGGGTCTCAAGACGCTGGGGGGAGGGGGTTTTGGGCAGCTCTGGTCATCTGAAGAGCCAGGTCTTGAGACTCTTCCTGAATGCTTGCAGTGTGGGGCTTCGTCTGATGCTGACGGGGAGTTCGTTCCAGGTCTTGGCCGTGATGTAGGAGAAGGATCTGCCTCCCGTTCTGGCTCTGTGGATGCGGGGGATTTCAGCCAAGGCTAGGTCAGCGGAGCGAAGGTTTCTCTTGGGGGCGTAGAAGGAGATTCTTTCATTGAGGTATTGTCGTCCGGTGTTGTGGAGGGCTTTGTAGGCATGTGTGAGCAGCTTGAAGGTCACTCTTTTTTTGATGGGGAGCCAGCGGAGGTCTCGGAGGTGCTGGGTGATGTGGTCTTGTCGTGGGATGGTGAGGATGAGTCTGGCTGCAGCGTTCTGGATGGTCTGGAGTTTTTGAAGTAGAGATTTGTTGATTCCGGCATAGAGAGAATCCCGTAGTCCAGCCTGCTGGTGATGAGTGCGCGGGTGACTGTCTTCCTGGATTCGGGGGGATCCATTTGAAGGTCTTTCAGAGTATGCGGAGGGTGTTGAAACATGTGAAGGATACAGCATTGATCTGCCGAGATTGGGGGCATGGTCCGTGGGAGGGTTTCTGAGGGCAGGGGGCCATCAGGTGTCATCCAATGCAGAGGGGGTGGATCCAAGGATGAGGACTTCCATTTTCTCTGAGTTGAGCTTCAGGCAGCTGCTGCTCATCCAGGATGTGACGTCCTTCATTCCTTCCTGGAAATTGTGCCTGGTGCCAGGTTCCTTGGTGAGGGAGAGGATGAGCTGGGTGTCATCGGCAAAGGATACTATGCTGAGTCTGTGTTTTCTGACAATGGTTCCGAGGGGGCCATGTAGATGTTTGAAAAGCGTGAGGCTGAGGGAGGATCCTTGGGGTACTCTGCATCTTATCTCTGTGGGTTCGGAGAGAAAGGGCGGGAGTCTTATTCTTTGAGTTCGGCTGGTGAGGAAGGAGCAGATCCAGTCTGAGGCAGTTCCCTGTATGCCGGCGTCGTGGAGTCTGGCGGGCAGTGTGTGTGAGAGACTGTGTCGAAGGCTGCTGAGAGGTCTAGTAGAATGAGGTCTGCAGTGTGGCCTTAAGCAAGGAGTGTGCGGATGTCGTCCGTGGCAGCTAGGAGGGCGGTCTCGGTGCTGTGGTTGCTGCGGAAACCGGATTGAGAAGTGTCGAGGATGTCGTTGGATTCTATGAAGTTCGTTAGCTGGATGTTGACGATCTTCTCGGTGACTTTAGTGGTGAAGGGGAGGAGAGAGATGGGCCTGTAGTTCTTGAGGTCCGTCAGGTCTGCGGAGCGCTTCCTGAGGAGGGGTTTGACTTCTGCACATTTCCAGTCATCGGATACGTTCCTGTTTTGAGGGTGCAGTTGATTGTCCTTCGTAGTTCTGGTGCGGTGGCGGAGGCAGCCCTGTGGAAGATGTGCAGTGGGCAGGGGTCAGTTGGTGCTCCGAAGTGGATGCTCCTCATGGTCTTTGCGGTGTCTTTTGTGGTGACAGGGGTCCAGGCGAGGATGGTCGGCTGAGTGGTGTTGCTGGTGGAAGGTGTTGGGTCGGTGCCTTGGTAATGTTCATCAAAGTTGTCGTAGAGTGTCCTGATCTTGTGGTGGAAGAAGGAGCGGAGTTTGTTGCAGAGGTCCTGGGAGGGAGGGATGTCGGAGGTTTTGCTGAGGGGTCTGGTGAATTCTTGTATAATGTTGAAGAGTTCCTTGGAGTTGCGGGAGTTGGAGAGGATTCTGTACTGGATGAAGTTCCTCTTTCTAGATCTGATAAGTTGGTGGTATGCCGTTGTGGCGGTCCTGTAGGCGGTGCGTGCTTCCGGGGTTTTGCTGTTCCTCCATGCTTTCTCAAGTTGTCGGCGCGAGCGCTTGGATACTTGGAGGTCCGTGGCGAACCAGGTGGCTTTAGTGGTGTGTTGTCTGTCGGTGTTCTGGAGGGGTGCGAGCGTGTTGGTGCAGTCAGCGATCCATTTGTGGAGTTCGTTGACTGCAGATTTCGCTTCGGTCATGGTGGGTGGAGGAGTGAGGCTAAGGGTGGAAGTGAGGTGCTCTTTGGTGATCTTGCTCCAGTTTCTGTGCAGGCGTGGCATTGGCTTGTGTGCTGTGGGTTTCGAGAAGGAGAAGTGGACGCAGTGGAGGTCCGTCCAGAGGGTTTGCATGGTGTGACTGAAGCAAATGTTGTTTCCTCCGGGGAAGATGGGGTCGAGCGTGTGTCCCGCCTTGTGGGTGGGGGTGGTGACAAGTTGCTTCAGTCCGATGTTGGCGAGGTTGTCTATGAGGGTGGTGGAGTTGGGGTCGCTGAGGTTGTCAAGGTGGAAATTCAGGCCTCCAAGCAGTACGTAGTCTGTGGAGGTGAGGGTGTGGGTCTGCATTGGTGTTAGTGAAGACGGCGCTGGGTCCGGGAGGTCTGTAGGCGAGAGTTCCACGTAGAGTCGTTCTGGGGTTGACCTGGATCTGGAAGTGGATGTGTTCCATAGGGGGCGAGGAGTCGTTCAAGATGGAGGTTGTCAGTCGGAGCGAGCTTTTGTGGACGATGGCGAGGCCTCCTCCAGGGTGGTTGGGCAGTCTTTCCTCTGGATCTTGTACCCGTCGGGGATGGTGGTTGCGATGCCGGATGCCGAGCTGGAGTTGGTCCAGGTCTCTGTGAGGAAGGTGATGTCGGTTGAGAAGGTGTTGAGGAGGTCCCAGATTTCTACTGTGTGTCTGTGCAGGGAGCGTACATTGAGGAGGATGCAGCTGAGGGGTTTGGGTGTGCTGGCGTCTGGTGGGTTGGTGGTAGCTGTCAGGGTCTGGAGGTGGGTGAAGGTGCGGTGGCAGGAGAACGGGCCTTGGGTGATGCTCGGCGTCGAGAGCTGGCAGTTGTTGTTGCGTCCAGGGTTGAGTGCGTGGAGGGTTCCTGAGTTGTAGCGGCGGGGGCTCGGAGGTCCAGGGTCCCTGGCGCTGGTCACGGTCGGGTTGTGGATGGGTGCAGATGGGCTTGACTTTGGCCCGCCTTCTGCGCACCAGCGGCTGTCATTAAGTAGGGGTCAGGGGAGGGAGAGCAGCTGGGACGTAGGAACAGGCAGGGAGGAGGGGCCACTGGGAAAGCAGCGGCGGGAAAATATGCCAAAACCAGGCACAGAAAGGGGCACAAACCGGGCACAGAAAATAAGCAAAAAATTGACAAATAAGCAAAAAACAGACAAATAACAGACCAGCAGAAGCAAAAAACTGACAAAAAACAGAACAGCAGAAAAAACCCCAGAAAAAACAGAACAACAGCAAAACAGAACAACAACGGAAAAGCAGAGAAAGACAGAAAAGGCAGACGGAGCGAACCAGCAGAAGAGCAAGGCTCTCCCACTGGACAACCAGGGATGAGGCACAGGCAGGAGCCTGCGGGTGGATGAGGGCCTCGTACCCCTACCTGGAGACCAGAAGGCGCTGGGGCAGTACCTTAAAGACGGAGCTGCGCGATGGGACAGTGGTTACCCTGACCAGGAGGTGACTTCACCCTCACTGGCCCGCAGCACACCGCCACCAACCGACACAGCACCCCCTACCGCAGGTGGACCAAGGTAACCAAGCTACAATGGACCAACGCCCTCAGAACCGCTCATCCCAATATCGCCACCAACCTGAAACAGACAGTAGAAAATGTCCTGGATCACCAGCGCTGCCAACCAAGTCTCCCCCACCAAACCAGCCAAAACACACAGACCCACCAAGCAAGCCCACTGGTACACGCCAAAGCTCAGCACATCAAAACACAAGTGTAAACAACTGGAAAGAAGATGGCAAACAAGCAAAAACAACAATGACCGGGTCGTCTACAAATCAGCCCTCAACCATTAGCACTGCCCACTCAAAGCTGCAAAAAAAGGAGGCCCTGACACGCTGGATCGAAACCAGCACCAACCAAACCAAGGAACTCTTCACCATCGTCAGAGAATTCACCTGCCCTTCAGCCACTGAAAACTCGATCCCTGACACTCCCTCGCCAACCACTACCACAACAAGATAGAAACCATCTACAGAAACTTTGATCCCTATCCCTTCCAACCTCTTCTGCAACCCAACAACCTTGACCACCAACCACCACTCACCACATGGGAACAACTCATCACACCAACAACTACCACCCTGATGAACTTCATCCACTCAGGAGCACCCACCGACCCATGCCCCCATCATCTCTTCAACCTCGGTAGCAACGAAATCAGCCACCAGCTCACCACCATCCTCAATGCCTCCATAGTGACTGCCACCTTTCCCGACACATGGAAACACAAGGAGGTCACACCCCTCCTCAAGAAACCCTCAGCAGACCCCAGAGAGCTCCAGAACTACCGTCGTATCTCCCCCTCGTCCCGTTCCCCGCCATCAACCTCCAACTCACAGAACATCTTGAAAGAAACAAGCTGCTGGACCCCTCCCAATTGGGCTTCACAGCCAACCACAGCACTGAGACAGCGCTGATCGCAGCAACAGATGACATCTGAGCCCCACTTGGCAGAGGAGAATCAGCCGCCCTCATCCTCCTTGATCTCTCTGCAGCTTTCAACACTGTCTCTCACCACACACTCATCGATTGTCTACGCCAGATTGGAATCAGACACTAAGATGGATGGCATCTTTCCTCATGGAACGCACCCAGAGAGTCCACATCCTGCTCTTCACCTGGCAACCCAAACAGACTGTCTGTGGAGTACCCCAAGGCTCATACCTTAGCCCTACCCTCTTCAACATCCACATGACACCCCCTCACAGACATTGTCAGAGCCCACAACATCAACATCATCTCCTACACAGACAGCACTCAGTTCGTACTCTTACTCCCAGCGAACCCCTCCTTGACAAAGACTAACTTCCACAACTGCATGAAGAATGTCACGACATGGATGAGAGACAACTGCCTTAAACTCAACACAGACAAAACAGAGGTTTTGATCTGCGGCAGACACACCGCCCTGTGGAACAACTCCTGGTGGCCACTGAAGCTTAGAGCTACCCCCACGCCAAAAGACCATGCCCGCAACCTCAGCATCATACTGGACAGCAAAGTCTGCATGAAATGGCAGATCAATGCTGTTGCCTCAGCCTGCTTCCACATGATCTGCATGCTCCACAAGATCTTCAGATGGCTACCCAGCAGCATAAGGAAAACTGTGACGCAGGCCCTCATCACCAGCCGGCTCGACTATGGCAACACACTCTTTGCCGGCACCAACACCGAACTCATGCAAAGGCTCCAGACCATCCAGAACGCAGCAGCCAGACTGATCCTCAACCTCCCCATGAGGACGCACATCCCTCAGCACCTGAAAGACCTCCACTCGCTCCCCGTAAAGAAGAGATGCAAGTTCAAGCTCCTCACCCACCCCTACTAAAACCCTCCCCAACCAAGGACATGACTACATGAACCACAACCTGATCTTCCACCAGCCGACCAGAAACCTCGCCCAGACACCACGTATCCGCCGCAGCCACTCCGGAGGATGCTCCTTCTCTCACCTTGCCGACAGAGCTTGGAACACTTTCCACCTCCGTACCTCTACCTCAATGAACCACTTCAAGAAATGACTCAAGACCTGGCTTTTCAACTGACACCTTGCAGCACAGTGCCTGCATGCCCCCTGGGGTGGTAGCCACACTGTACAAATACCACTTGATTGATTGAAACTGTGAGGAGCATAGTTTGTCATGTCTGAGTATACTGTTGTAGTACACTGTTGTGTTGTGAGTATAGTCATCACATGGGGAAGAGCCAGCTCTTGACTAATCTTCTGAAGCTGAGATGGTTGTCACTGGATCTTATTTTTGTGGGTAGCGAATTCCATGGTTTGGCTGCTTGAACAGAGAAAGATGTTCCACCCATATTTTTTATCCTGTATGTAGGTTTTTTGAGGCGGGAGCCATTCTCGAGCATAGGTTCCTTTGTTGTATGTTTTTGCTGAAGAGGTATGCAACTGTGGGTGGCCATGTGTTTCCCATAGTGCAGAGCTGTAAGGTACATCGGACAGGATACCCATAATTATTAATTACTAATTTATACTTTACAATTCTTAAAATTTTTACAACATTTTTTGACATGATTTACATTTTTCTTTTTTTTTTAATACATTTAGCCAAAAATTTCTACTTGTTTTCGTATTCATTTCAATGAGGTGGTAGTCTTTTTCATTTAGCTGCCTTTTCGTTTAACCGCTACCTTCTACTTTGTAGTCTATTTGTGTCTTTTCTAGTCTGTTTCCGAAACCCAGGCCATGTTAAGGTGCTGCTGCTCGTCGGAACATGTATGTCCATTTTAAAGTTTTTTTACGGTTTTGAGGGTAGGGAGGAAGTAGGGGGGTGGTCTAGAGGTTAGATATGGAGTTGTTTGTGTTTTTTTTAACATTTAGTTGAATTAATTGTAGTATTTTTCACTAGTGTGCAGGTTTGGGTTTTCATACACTGTTTTAGAAATGTTTCAATATTTTATGTTATATTGTGTTATGTTACTTGCTTTATTATATTTAAGGGCCTGATTACGAGTTTGGCTGTCTGGGAACTGCCGTGGTGTCGGATTAACTGCCGCTCCGCTGGCGGCCTGACCACTGTATTACAATGCATGCCCTAATACAGATGAAAGCCTGCCACGGTCCCGCCACCACCTGCATGAAATTTTGACTGCGTCAGCATCGGAAAACACCAATGGGGCTATCGGAGGGCGGTCCGCCAGTCTAACCGCTGGTTCAATTACAATGTGCCTTCCCGCTGAGCTGACCGTGGCAGTCCAACCACCACTTCAGAGTTGGCGGAACAGGAGATATATAAGGCTGAATCTCACCTGTAGACAGCTTCACACGTCCTGTGCCACCATGGAGCCGATCGTACCCATCCTGCCCCTGCTGTTCCTACTCGATGACGTCCAAAATCCACATTGTTGTGGACGCAATCGCCAGTAAGATTCACACCTACTCGTTTCCATCGACGCCTCAGCAATCGATACCCTGCCATGGCTAAGGCAAGGGATGTGGGATCCTGGGGACAAACAAAAATATGTGGGACCCTGTAGGACACATTTCTGAATGTATGTTCCAAATACAGCTCCATGATGCCCTCACTGGTTAGGCCACTGACACGGCACAGGCACACTCTCCCAAAGTCGACATGTGTTCACATTTCATAAGCAGGTATACTGATGTGTGCAATAAACAGTGTAACACAACAGCACCTCCTCATCAATATCCTAGCTATTAATTTCTGTGACACCTTCACATCATTCACGATGTACATCCTGTTGTAATTGCAAAGATACATCTGTATGGATGTGTCATGAAACTGAAACACACCTTCATTGCTAAATCTCGGTAATGGACCCTCACACATCACCCACATGAAAAGGTAAAGTCAGGTAAATGGAATTTCAAATAACCAGTGTGATAAACATTCAATTGCAAGAATGTAAAGACTCTGCAGATTAGGTTTGCCTATTTCAGTGGGACTCCTGGAAGGCTGGTGCCCTAGGCCACAGTCCACTTTGCACATGCCTCAAAACCTATATGTGCACAGGACCGGTGGCATGAGGTATATCAGGGATAACCAATAGCAGAACCAAGTGTCATGCATATGTGGGTAATGTGTAAGTGCAAGTCATGAAAGCAAACACATCAGTAACATCATTAGTCACACATCTAGAAAAAGTATGTGTAAGATACACACGAAAATGGTCACATGTGGATTCAAATTACTAATAAGGTATGACAAATTAACACCCTTCATTTGTGTATAAACAAGTATCTAACTTGCACACATCAAACACATATACAACATACATCAAAGGGAGAACTGCAAGCTAAATGATGTTGACATTGGCCAAGCTGACACTCTTACCATATGAAATACCACACAATGCAATGTCAGCCCTAATTGGAATTCATCCCACATATACATCCATTGAACATTTCCCCTCGTCCTCTGTAACTCCAGAACAGGTTCCAAGGTCAGATCATACTTAACACTTCAAATGGATCAGCAATCAGGGTGAAACAAACACAACTGTAGTCACACATCCCAAAGTAACAAATAATAGCAAATAGTATGAAAAGTAATGGCAGGACTAATTTCTACTAAAACAAACAAATGTTTTATTCTTCAAAAATCCATCAGGTGGATTAAACTAAAGGCCAATGGTCAGTCCATAGTCCGAGAGTACGGTCCAGCACACTGCTGTGCCACTGAACTTGCCTACCATGACACTGCTAGGGAATCCTCCCCAGGAAGGGGCATCTAGTGGGCAGTCTAGGCACCTCAATGATGTCACTTGGGAGGGGTGGGTTTAGTCTTGGGAGGGGTGGGTTTGGTCTTGGGAGGGGTGGGCTTGACTTTGGGTTGGGATTTTGATTTCTTAGGGATACGGCTGGGTTTAGGGGTGTGAGGAGCAGGTTTTTCAGGGGTGGATTGGGATGTGGAAGTGGTGGGTTGGGGTGCAGAGGAGGCCCTTTTGGCTGTGGAAGGGGGGTGGGCTTGGATCGGGTAATCTCAAGGGCAAAGAAGTTTTCTTTGGGAGACTGGGGAGAAGGTGTGAGACGTGTTGGGTTTTGGAGGTAGAGGGAGTGGAAGTGATAGCTGTGTGTGTGTGGGTCAGATGTATGTTGTGTTGGTGTTGTAGGTGTCTGCTGTGTGTGTGAGTCTTTGACTTTGTGTTTTTGTGTGTGTGTGCTGTTGATGTGCTGGGTATGCTGTGTGTAGTGGCTGTGTCTGGTGGTGCAGGTGGGGTGTCTGGGGGTATGATGAGGGTAGTGTCTGGTGGTGTGGGTGTGGTGCCTGGTGGTATGATTAGGGTAGTGCCTGTGTCTGGTGGTGCGGGTGTGATGCATGGGGGTATGATGGGTATAGTGGCGGGTCTGGTTGTATGGGTGTGGTATCTGGGTGAGTTCTGAGTGTTGGTGATGGGTCTGTGGGTGCTGGTGTGGTGTCTGGGGGAGTGTTTGTGGTGTCTGGGGAGTGGTTGCATGCCTGTTGTTTCTGCTGTTTATGTTTATGTGTGCTGCTTGGGGCTGTTGATGTGTGTGTCTGCTGATATGTGTGCGTGCTTGGGACAGGTTTGAGAATAGGGAATTTGGATGGGAAAGAGGCAGGTGGTGGGGCATAAGGTTGGGATGGGTGGAAGGCTCCTGGGAGTGTGGTGGCCAGTGCCTGAAAAATCTCTGTAGTCCAGACATGGCACTGTGAATGCCTTCCAAGTAGGCCACCATCTGCGTCAGATGGCTGCCTTGTCCCTGGATGGCATTCAGCAGTGCAGTCTGACCCACAGAGATCTGTCTGAGGAGGTCAATAGCCTCCTCACCCAGGGCAGTGGGGGGGAGAGGGGCAGGAGCTGAGGTGCCTGGGGTGGAGGAGTCAGCTCCCCTCTTAGGGAATTGGGCCTGGCCAACTGGGTGGAGAGCAGCAGGGAGGGTGGAGATAGAACGGGGTGGCAGACAAGGATAGTGTAGATACAGGTTCTATGGGGTCCACCACTGCCAAGGTGTGTCCACTGGAGACCGACTCTGAGGATGAAGATGTGGAGTCACCATCCTCCGTGGCACTCCTCTCACCCTCTGGGCCACTGGGTCCATCGGTGTCAGTTTCACGACCAGACTCACTGTGGCCAGCTGCTTCCCCAATGATGTCAGCCCTGTCTCCTCCACTTGCCTGGGTTGATGCTGAAATGACAGTTAAAATAGGTTTATTGCATCTGCATAAAAACTCAGGACGACCAGCTCTTAACACAAACATTTCAAAAGTGCATAGATCACACCACCTACAAGGATGACTACATTGGCTTCTACATTAGCATGAGCACATGCATTAATATCACATGACCTGTCACCAGTTGCACACAATGATGTCATAACCACAGTCAGCTCTAATTGCATGAGGGACCTTGTCTGAACTCCATCCTCATGTATGGAGCAGGATATATCATCACACTGTATACTTTGGCCCTTGTAGTATAGCATAGTGACCAGATGTCATCAAATAAGATGGGCATAAGAAAATAATTATAATTTTCCTAAACCCACCTCACGAAGAACTGATGGACACCTGATAGAGCTATGTTGCAGAAATATGTGTTGTACCAAGACAAGGAAGAGTTCATTTCACATTGTTCACATTTCTTAACTGAAACTTCCTCATTTGTCAGCGGTCAGAATAGTCTGACTAAAGCTGTACATGAGTAGCTTTGCTATGTATCACATGTAGCATAGAAAAGTATAATTGGGACAATATGGCTCAAAGTTATCTGAGATTGGCTCACAAATATCCATTGTACAACAGTCCACCTAGGCCTAAGGACATCCCCAATCCAGATTGGTTCTGGTGAAAACACCATTCTTACATTGCATACATAAAAGTCATTATAACAGAGAAAGATTATGAGGCTCAGGGAATCTACAGTCCATGAAGAGGAGGTCAAACTTGTGTCCAAAAGGGAAGGGCCATCACTGTACCTTATATGTCTCATAAACACACATACCATTGTATTACTGAGTGTAGACACTCTGATATGACCCCAACATGCCTGCATGTTACTCCATGATGCATGTCACCAGCCAGTGAACGAACCTCCACAAATCCACATGTGCATTTCACATAACTGAATACTGTCACATCAATGGCATGAAATATCACATTTTGAGACATTACTGTAAGTCTCCCTACCATGTATGTCATTGCCTCATCAATTGGACCTGACTAATGATATTGTGCAATGTTTTTGGGCATGTCTGACCCACCCACCTATGTCTACACACCACTGTTTGTGGTTATTCATTACCTGTATACCCATCACAATTTACCATTGTCATTTACACATTGGCCAACACATGCAGTTGTGATGGAATCAGGCTTCAAACTATATAGACCCTTAGATCATGTATCAAACAGTTGTGCTGATGATACAACAACACAGAAAGGTAGACATGCCAACATGTAGGCACTAATACTGATGGCACCAGTGTTGTTTGCCATCTCATGATACTGTACACTCCCCACTTAGCTAGGAGAAGTATTGCTCAGTGTCTGCATCCAAAGTGCACTGTATGCTATGTCACATGTAAGAGGTCCACCATCACATGAGATACAGTAGTGAGAGAGCATCACTCCTGACACAATTAAGACAAATGGCCTGTCTGGGACAACTGTCACCCATAACATGAAACAAATGTATGTGATCTGCCACAGTAGTCATTCATGTGTCTGTTTAAGTCTGAAAAATGCCATGTGACTGGACTCTGATTGGTTTCTGGTCAAAAAGACAATAGTCTAAGTATATCATAATGCACCTACTACCAGACTTACACATGCAACAACTCTTCTATTGCGGTGGGAATGAGTCACCCTCAGTGTTGATGGCGAAATGGCTGCCTGTAGCAAAAGAATTATGGTAATGCAAAATGTATGACTATCGCCAATACTCGCCCCTTCCTAGCTGCTGTTGGGCTCTCAACTGCCCATCAAGCTCTGTATAGGCCACTGCCAGTATGCAGACCATCAGTGGGGTAAGGGTCTGGCACGCGCCCCTTCCACGTTGGGAGGACATCCACAGCTGGACCTCCATGATCTTCTGGGTCTAGCGTCTCAGGTCCTCCCGAATCACTGACTAAATATCGAAGGTCACAATATCGACCTACAAAAATATCGCAGCAAAAATATCGAAGACAAGAATATCGACATCCTATCTACATTAAGGTAAGTACAAAAATATCGAGGAAAAAATATCGATGTCAAAAATATCGTTGTTAAAAATATCGTTTTTAATTTAAGTTAAAAAAATATTGTAAAATAAAGTAAATAATACATATAATTAAAAGAAACATAGTTAAAAATATTTTAAAATGCTTAAAAATTATAAGTAATATATATAATTGGAAAATACATTAAACATATACATATAATATATAATATCCTTCCGTGAATGCCTTTCATCCGCGCGCTCTCAATAAAGGAAGACTCTGTATCGATAGATATCCACTGCTGTGTTTATTCACAACGCGTTTCGCTTCCCTGAAAGCTTGATCACGTGAACAGTGCAACAAAGAACGGCAACATAAGTATAGAATCAATGGTGATTGTAATCAAAACGGACTAACCAACAATGAGCGGCAGACATGTTGGAATGGTAAAATGATACAAAATGCGTAATTCATTATAATGGTAAATACATGACTCGAGTATGGACCACTCTGATCTTATAAAGATACCAAAAAATAACACACCGTTAAATCTACATGATCCATAATGAAAAAAAATGAAAAAAATCATCAACAAGCTTATGATTCGCAGCAGTAATATCAAAACATATAAATATTGTAAAGCCATGTATGGTCAACTAAATACATCAATAGTTCGTAAAATTGGTTAGTCAGTTATCACAGATGGATATACACTTGAAACCACGAAGTGTTGTACTGGCACAGTGTCCAGACAGCAAATGAACGCTGTATACATTAATGTACGTATGTCACCAAATAGCTGTTGCTCATAAATTTCCCAACATCGAATGAAATTGATTGTACTATTGCTGATGAAATGCGTTCCTCGCTGCAATATGTCATCACCTATGTGCAACCATCGCTGATTATGGCCATACAAGATCATTGTTAGATATCAATAAAGTTTTTCAATTTAGAAAAACCAATACATTGTCCAACATAAACCTGCTAAAGTGTCCAGCAATAATGTCTATGTCGATCAGTATAGCATGCTATGGTAAAACACACTATAGTCATGGGCCACCACATGAATCAATGAAAATAACCCTCCAGTGAGGGTACACGTGTCCCAAGAAAAATCTAATATGTGTATAATATATAATATATAGATACTTACTTATTAATATGTTTTAATATTTATTTTAATAACTTATACATTGTTTAATTTATTTTTTATAAATTATAAATACATCTATACACATAAAACAATAATATAAATAAAAATTAAATAAATATATGTAACAAATTAAAAAAAAAAATATTTTAAATCTTTTAAAAAATAATTATACAGTACATTAGCTAAAAAATACAAAATATTAGATAGCGGAGGAAATCAAATTACTATTCCCACTCCAGTGAGTGCAACAGTAGGGAAAGTGTTGGATAGCGTAGGGGTAAAAATTACTATTCCCACTCCAGTGAGTGCAACAGTAGGGAAAGTGTTGGATAGCGTAGGGGTTCAAATTACTATTCCCACTCCAGTGAGTGCAACAGTAGGGAAAGTGTTGGATAGCGTAGGGGTAAAAATTACTATTCCCACTCCAGTGAGTGCAACAGTAGGGAAAGTGTTGGATAGCGGGGGGGTAAAAATTACTATTCCCACTCCAGTGAGTGCAACAGTAGGGAAAGTGTTGGATAGCGTAGGGGTTAAAATTACTATTCCCACTCCAGTGAGTGCAACAGTAGGGAAAGTGTTGGATAGCGTAGGGGTTAAAATTAATATTCCCACTCCAGTGAGTGCAACAGTAGGAAAGTGTTGGATAGCGTAGGGGTTAAAATTACTATTCCCACTCCAGTGAGTGCAACAGTAGGGAAAGTGTTGGATAGCGTAGGGGTAAAAATTACTATTCCCACTGCAGTGAGTGCAACAGTAGGGAAAATGTAGGATCGCGTAGGGGTTAAATTAACATACTTATAAATTATTTTATTTTTTAATAAATAACATATTAATAATTATTTAACCAAATAATTATTAATAAATACCTATTAAATTAAATTAATATTTACTTAAATAACATTAAATTACTTCCCACCCTATTCCCCTATAAACACACAACGCGCTATACATAAAAAATAACACAACTAATGTAATTATCAATTAATCAATTAATAAAAATTAATTAGCAATTAATAATTAATTAACAATAAATTAATTAACAATAACAATAAATAAAAATAATAATAACCTAATTATCATTAATATAATTTTTAATTAACCAATTAATAAACATTAATTACCAATTAATAATTAATTAACAATAAATTAATAATCAATAACAATAAATATACACATATTAACTAATTAATTATATTTAAATTACTTCCCACCCTATTCCCCTATAAACCCACAACCCGCTACACATTAAAAATAACATAATTAATTTAATTACCAATTAGTCAATGAATTAAAATTAATTACCAATTAATAATTAATTTACAATAAATTAATTAACAATAACAATAAATAAAAATTATTAATAAATTAATTATATTTAATATAATTATAAATTAACCAATTAATATAAATTAATTTCCAATTAATAATTAATTAACAATAAATTAACAATGAATAACAATAAATAAAAACATATGAATTAATTAATTATAATTAAATTATTTCCCACCCTATTCCCCTATAAACCCACAACCCGCTCTGATACTAAAACGCAAAATTTCCTTTAAAAAAAATTACTATTTTCTAAACATTTAATACATATATTTATAAATAATGAAAAAACTTTAAAAAAAATGTTAAACATACATATAAAATACATAACACAAAAAAAATCGATATTATTAACAACTATATTTTTGCTAACGATATTACTGTCTTCGATATTACTTACTTCGATATTAAAAAAATCGATATTACTTACCTTAAAGTCGATATTCTGGTCAACGATATTCTTGACTTCGATATTCTGTCCCTACGATATTAAAAACTCGATATTAGTGTAGGTCGATATTTAAAATTCGATATTTTGACAGCCCACCGTCCTCCCATCTCTTTCTGCAGTGGACGCTACGCCGGCGATAGACCCCTAGGAACCGCACCTTCCGGGTGAAGGCTTTCCAAATGGACTGCTTCTGATGGGCGTTGACCTGTATGCATGCAATAGATGAAGAGACTGTGTAGACATGCAAGATGTAGGATATCTGTCTGGGTGATAAAGAAATTGTAGACACCTGGCATAACCAATAATCAACAGTTTACACACTACGGGGCCGATTCCGATCTCGGCCGGTAGGGCTCCGAATCGGATTCGGCTTAACCGGATCCGATTCGGAGCCCTATTTCCCGACCGAACCGTACGCGCGTCCGGGCGAGCGAGTACGATGCGTATTCGCCGACCGACTCGTCCGGGCATCCCGACCGCTCCGACCGACTCGTTCCCGGGTCCAACCGCACCGACCGACTCGCTCGGACTCGACTCGCACCGCGCAATGGAGACGTTCCCCGGCCGGGGTAAGTACGATGCGCGCCGCGAGCAGTCCGACCGAGCCGCGCACTCCGGCTCGAAAGAGCTGTTGGAGCCGTACTTTGGGGGTCCGTGTCGGACCCCCTGTACGCATAGCCGCGCGAGTCGCACACAGGGGGACCCATGGGTCCCCCTACCTGTGCGTGTACGGCGCGAATCGCCTCGCCGCGTACACGCTGTAGGGGGCGCACTTGTCCGCATCGCACCCATTGAGTCAATGGGAGCCCGCGTACGCGTTGTACGACAGGCTCCCATTGACTTCAATGGGAGTCCGACCGACTCGGGTCCGATGGCATACGTGCGCATCGTACTCGTTCGGTCGGACTGCACGGGTCCGACTCGGTCGGAAATCTCTCCGGGTCCGGCTCGGTCAGAGAGATTTCCGGCCCGAATCGGAATCGGCCCCTAAATGTGTAATTATCACATGCTGAGCACTACAGAGACATGAGTACCCACTTTTGTAGTCATCTGATGACTACCCTCAACCCTGGTCATGACCTATAGTGGCTAGGCCAGCCCATTTACATCACGTAGCCCAAGGCCATACCACATGTACTGTGATTTGAGTCACCATGTAACATAACACACCATTGTGACCTCCTGAAGGGTAAAGTACCTTGTGCATGACTGGACAGACACTTTAATATACAGGACTATTTACTTGATTCATACTGTCCAAAACATAACTGGTACCATAGTATTGACTACATCCTAAGACTTGGGTCACAATGAAAGGGCTGGCATGTGTGTCACTGAGAGCTCCCACTGTGGTGATTAATGGACATGTAGACTACTCAATGGTATATCGTAGTGCATCAGACAGGCATCACAGGACACACCTTTTGCCATATGTGGCACTGTACCAGGGATGACATCAACATACCATTGTACATCCTGTCTGATTGGTGATTGTTACACAGCTGGTGATGCACTTATGGACTGCACAGCAGATGTAACCAACTTTCTGCACTGTTTATGTTTTACATGTAAGCATGACGTATGGAAAAGTGACTAATGACCTGTGGGAGTAATGGGGCTACCATAAGGCAATGACACACATTGACAATGTGGGTCAATTGAAAGAAGTCTCAGATCTGGGAGTTACCCCAGTCACCATTCCAAATGTAGTAAAAGTAAGAGCAAATAGGGTAATTCTTGGTTCAGAAAATTTCATGTAGGGAGCATCTATGGATCAGCAGATCTACAGGGAGAGTACTCTGTGAATCAGTTCTAGTGCCACAATAACTCTGCTACAGTCTGGGCCATGGCCATACTGGGCACAACTCATTGCTAGGGTTTGCCCTCAGCAGGCTGAGCATACTGATCCCACATGAACATCACATTCCCATCTTTTCAAAACAAAGATACATCTTGTGGCCATCCTATACATGATATGACCATTGTGTGTCACTCTAAAGGGGTATGTGAGGTATAGCTGCTCCCAGACAACAGTTTGGGGAGGTCTGATGTGGGCTGAGTGATATGTGGTACTGTACACATACCAAACATCATCCTCACCTGCTTTTTACAGTATACATACACAGCTCATACTGTAAGCCCATACATTTCTTTGCACATTTACCATGATCTGACTAGCAAATAAATCATAAGTACCATGAAATGTATACATGCATAGATATGTGCATGCAACAGAAGTAGGATATAGGGCTTATCACACATTACAATGGTGATGTTAAGTCCACAAAGTACCGAGTCTCATATTCCATTACATGATTGTCTTAAGTCGGGACCACAATGTTTAACAAAATTGAACCTGATTTCACTCTGGGACTTAGAGGCAGATTGTAGCCTATGGGATTGGAAAGGAAGAATTTGAACAGAGTAAAAAATGTATTAGTGATAGTTACCTACTGCTCTGGTGAGCCATTCAGCTGACCATACAGGGGATGGACCTCTTCAACCAGGGCCTCCAGGTCCTCTGGAGAAAAGACAGGGGCCCTCTCACCTGCTTGGCCTGGCATGATTGCTCCCAGAGGTGACAAACAGCAGCTAAAGTGGAGGAGGTGTTGATAGCAGCAGTGTCCCATGCAAGTGAGTTATTTTTCAAACCGCGGTGTGCGTGTACGCCACGTATGCGGCCATCAGCGTAGACGCACCCGGTCATTGGACCGCGACCATCACAATCATCAGCGGTAGCCTATTGCTGTGTCTGCCATGGATGAAACCGCCCACAGCACTGTCAACTACCGCCGGCGGTGGTATTTTCCAAATGTCCTAAAAGCGAGGTCAGGCAACTGCCATTTTAGCGGGTGCAACTACAGTATTTTTGACGGTGAAGTGCGTCAACACCACTTCAAATGAGGGCTAACATGTTTCCATTTGGAGTACTCCATTGCCATGTAATTACTAGAAAACAAATCATCTGTACACCGCGGTTGACAGATTTTGTCCAAAAATTACCTAAAATCATCATTATTGTGCTAATATCACATTTCTGAATGTATAATGTGAACATTCATGTAACAGTCACATGTGAAGGTCACAATCAGCATTATTGGAGGATGTTATACAGTAGACAATAGTTATGAGAATTATGTGTAATGTTTTCTGAATCAGTTATGTCTTGTCACATTACTTTTGACTAACTTTACACATATGTTACTCTGGACACTGTGATCAATGTTCTACATTGTCTCCACTCTACACAGAGGTATCCTGGAAATGGGAGGAGATGACAGCCTCCAGTGTACTGCCCATTTCCAGACCTTCAGACCATGGAAGAAAGGCATGTAATCCTGAAGTTTTGTTTAAACAGGCAAACAATACAGGATTTATGTCATCAGTTGGAACCTGATCTATATTATATTTATTTATATTTATTCATTTGTAGAGTGCATGGCTACACCGCCCGGTGTGTCCCCGCGCTGAGACATAGCTAGTGAAACTACTGCTGCCCACTGCAAGACCTGTCGAGCTGTATTTTAAACAGTTTTTGTGAACAGCCAAGTCTTCAGTTGTCTACGGAAGATACTTTCGCTTGGTTCAGTTCTTATGGCAATTGGCATAGTATTCCAGATTTTTGCTGCTAGGTACCTGAAGGAGCGGGCCCCCATTCGTGCTCTGAATATTCTTGGAACTGTCACCAGTGCCTTTCCCAAGGATCTTAGGCTGCGCCCTGGGGTGTATTTAGTCAGTAGTGGTTGAAGGTATCTAGGGCCCTTATTTGATAGGATGCGGTGACAGTGGCACATTGCCTTGAACACGACTCTCTTTCCCACTGGCAACCAGTGTAGGGTTGTCAGGGCTTTCTTCGTGTTAGCTCTCCTCGGAAGGCTGAGAACCAAGCGTGCCACCGCATTTTGTACCCTCTGCAGTTTGGATAGGCTTTTTTTGGACGCGCCGAGGTATAATACATTCCCATAGTCCAGTTGGGAAGTAATTACTGCGTGTACTATGGTTTTTCTGGCATTAGATGGTAACAGATCAATGACTTTCCTCAAGGTTTTCATATCCCCATAGCATTTCCCAGCTACCTTCCGAATCTGATTGTCAAATGTCCGTTTGGAATCGAACCAGATTCCGAGGTTTTTCACCTCTGTTTTTGGGGTGGGGACTTGTCCCAGTGATTCTGGCCACCATGCGGATGACCATATTGTTGGCGTCTTGCCTACCACCATTACCTCCGTCTTATTCCCATTTAGCTTGAGGCAGTGGTTTGACATCCAGTCCGCCACCTCTTCAAAACATTTGGAGAAGCGGATAGCTGCCTGATCCTTGTCTTGGGACAGCATTACAATTAGCTGCGTGTCATCCACATATGACACTATCGACACCTTATGTTTCTCCACACATTCTGCCAGTGGTCCCACATAAAGATTGAAAAGGGTGGGGCTCAGAATTGATCCCTGTGGGACCCCCTGGGGCAGAGGGAAGCTTTCGGACAGATGCGTCTGTTGTGCAACTTGGAAGCTCTGTTCGGAGAGAAACGATGTCATCCACTTCAGAGCGTTCCGCCTGATGCCACAGGCCTCATTGACAGCTACATACAGTTCCCCAGACTTGAGGATTTAGCCCATGTGAAGGGGGAATTCCATTCTATCTACGTGCAAGTTGTCTGCTTACTGGATTTGCAAATCTCAAACCTATGTGCCCGATTCCCAGGATCTGCCCACGATTCCTTCGTACTGCGGAACATCATCATATCCCAGCTTATGTCATAACTACTACCGGAGAAGGCCTGGCTTGTTGGTAAGTAGGATCTGCCCTAATTTTGTGTGGGTGATGTCAGGTTGTGTCATCAGAAAGTTTGTGACTTCGTGTTGCCCTTATGTGTGTCTTTCCATCTAGCATATCCCAACTGTCCATGGTTGTTGGCACCGCTGAGCAATCCAACAACGCCAGGGGAAGTCTGCTTCAATGATGCCAATGCAGTGGCGGCCGACACAATTAAATACCAGGAGGGAGGATAGAGGGGGCATGGGAGGGGGAGAGAGGGGTCCTGCAGGAAGCACACAGGGGCGCACAGCGGGGGAGAGATGGGGTAAATGATAAAAATAAACACTTACCTGGTGCTGCTGTCTCGCGCTACTCTGCTGCAGTTACTAGAGTCCCGGGGAAAGCATCAGACTCCCATCCAATCCCCCACTGCTCTCATATGAGAGCAGCAGGGGGATTGACCTGAGCAGGCAGAAAAGACGCTCCGCTCAGGACAGGGAGTCTGTGGGGTTTCTCCAGCTGGCTGTTCAATACAGGTGGGCTGGAGAAACCTAAGTGGGCATGTGTGTTTGCCACCCCTGGGCCAATGGAACTAATACGGCTGGCAGTGGAGCAGGCTTTTGAGCTCCTGCAGGCCAGATTCAGATGTCTGGACAAGACTGGGGGAGTCCTCCTGTACTCACCCGGGAAGGTGTGTCAAATTACCCTGGCCTGCTGCATGCTCCACAACATCGCCCAGCGACGGAACATCCATCATATCGCAGAGGATGGAAACCATGAAGTGCCACCAGGAGAGGATCCTGAAATACCAAATGATGATGAAAGTGGCAAAGAGGTAGGAGCTGACTTGCGTCAAGATCTCATCGACTGCTTCTTCGCGTGAGTGTAAGTATGTTGTGAGATGTCATGACTTTGACTGTTACAGCAACTCTTGTTGTGATGATGTGAGGAGGATGTTTAGGGAAAAAATTAGGAATCTAAAGCTCTGGCAAAATCTGCTGAAAGTTGTTTGTGGAGGAAGGTTTTGACACATGCTCACTTTGCTGGTGTTGCTTTGTGTAGCTTAGACATTTGTAATGTACTGTGTACTCCAGAAGTTGATTATGTGATTTGTATCATATGTATGGTTTCATAGCTAATCCCTTTGTTTTGGTCTGTTTTAGGTACCTTCACCATGTCATCTTCATTTGGACATTTCAGAGTTGTGACATTAGCAGGCATATGAATGATGCTGTTTGGAAGTACAAAATGGACATGGATTGTTCCTGGGAATGTCCGCCACAGACTGTGGGGCACATTTACAAGGGCATTGTGCCACAGTAACGTCACTTTTAATTATGTTCCTGTGGCGTAATGCCCTGCTCCATATTTACAAAGTGGCGTTAATCCACTTTTTGTGGCTTAACGCCGCTTTGTAAATATGGTACCAATTCACGCAGGTATCTGGGTGAAAGGAGCGTGCAATGAGTGTTGCTGTTGGCGTTTCATTGGTTTTTGACACTGTCCCAGATTTACAAGGATCTGTAAATCTGAGGCAGCAGCAAAAACTAACACCATGCAAGAGCAGGCATTAGAATGGCAAAACATCGTTTTTACTTTTTTTATGTGTGCTGCATTTTGAAGCACCCATAGAAAGAGCAAAACGCCATTAAAGATTGTTTATATGCAGGAAGGTCTCCCTTCCTGCACATAAACAATCCTTAAATAATGACGATTTGCTACTTCTATGTGTGCTGCATTCTGCAGCATACATAGAAGTAACAAATCGCAATTATGGATTGTTTATGTGCAGGAAGGGACACCTTACTGGACAAAAACAATCATTCCCTGCAATGCAGGTACCCTTGCACTATGGTGCAAGGGTGCCTGTGTTGGCACTAGGCAGCTAATTTTAGCGCCAGCGCTAGGGAAAACTCAGGAGTGCACCGTATTGTTGTAAATACGGCGCATCCCTGCTTTTTGGAAATGTCGCCGCACGTCGCTGCCAAATTTGACGCAGCTCAGCGCTCCGATGTTTCCTTGTACAGATGCCCCTTTGGGTGTACAAAGCCTGTACCAAGACAGCTTGCACTGAGATAGGATGGAAGTAAAGAGGAATTCATTGGACTTGTTCCTTGTCGTGTGGTGGTCCTAACGCATCATGTCTGCCATCATGTGCTCCAACACAATGTTGTTGTGGGGCCAAATCATGCTATTCTCCCTTCACATTGGCTAAATCCTTATTGTGTATAAACTGTATGTAGCTGTTGATGTGTCTCCTCATTGTAGGGCACAGTGCTTGTGGCACACCACTTACATTTGTTTGTGACATTACACCAGATGCTGCAACACTGGATTGGAATGACCCTCTGCTCCGAAACTGTTGTACTACCATGTTTCTGTTTATTGGTTGTAATGATGTAGGATTCCTTTTGTGAAGTAGGCAATATGGCTCCAGCTGATGACATAGACCAATTGTAATTTACCTATTCTATTTAAATTGTCTGATGTATCCCCTCCTTCCATGTTGTTAAGGCTGCACCTGAAAATGTGATCACTGACACAGAATATTTGAGACATGTATGATTTGCTATGTTTCTGACATAATGCCAGCCAAATAAAGATGTTATGGGACAAGACACATATGCATGTGTTGGTGCTACATGGTTGGGATCCTGAGTTAAACATTATTTACATTCCACATATCTATGCTTACACAAGTAGCTTGTTTTGGCATTTTAAAGTTCACAAGGGGGTGCATATATAAATTGCTAGATGTGAGAGATACTACAGGAGGCAATGAATTTGTGACTAGTACATTTAGTACAGTGAACAAGGAGAAGATAAACAATGTGCAAAACCAAACGGGGAAAACACAGAAATGAAGAAGTCCGTGATGGTGGATGAAATCATAGTTGTAGATGCCAAATTGTCTGAAGTCCAAAGTCCAACATACTCCTCCCATCAGAAATGGAAAAGTATCCACAAATAGTCCACAAAATGAATGTGTTGCACACACTGGAGGACATAAGGTGTGCGATTCTTACTGGTGTTGGTGGTTGTTTTGCCATCCACACCTCTTGGAATTTTGGTTGGATGATCCCTCTTGGGGGTGAGGGGGGATCTGCTGCTGAGACAGGGGTGTCTGCAGACATGTCTTCCTCTAACAGGGCCTCCCTTCCTGTGGCTGCCGCAGATGTAGATTTCCCAGATGCAGTTGGACCACAGGAAGGGGTAGATAGGGATGGAAAAGCCCTGCGGAAGGTGGTGTTGATATCCTGCAGCACCCGAATGAGCTAGATCATGTTATTGTTGCGGGTGTCCAACTTATTGTTTATGCCCCTCTGCAGCTGTTTCATCTCCCGGATTTCCATTAGTACCTGCTCCATCATGCCTTGGGAGTCCTGATACATTCCCAAGTCTTGGTCGATGGCCCAGTGGCCTCCCCCAGTGGCCTCACTCAGCAGGTCCACAGTTACCCTCCTACAAACCCTACCCCCATGGGTCTGTGCCCTTGATCCAAGCTGTACCCTCCCACTGGGTCCTGGTTCATCAGTGACAGGGTTAGTGATTGTCACCTCAAAATCCAGGACATGGGGGCACAAGATGTTGGTGACTGTGCTAGGTACACAGCTTGGGAGGGTAGGGGTTAGCTGGTGTGCGAGGTGATGGTGTGGGCACAGTCAGACCCACTGTTGCTGTCTGTCCAGGTTGATCAGATGTACCAGGAAGGTCATCCACATCCAACTCTCCCGGAGTATCGTCATCATTGAAGCCTTGATCCTGGGGTAGAGTGGGAGTCTGTTTGGCGGCTAAGCTCTACCCAGGTGCCGTGCCAGATCGACTTGTTGAGACATAGAGTTGATTATTTGTGGAAGTGAGATATCTACATCCACATTGTTTGGGTCACAGTAGGTAGAGACCTGGGAAAAACAAAAGAGGTAGAGATTACCATTGTGATCTATTCCTGTGGTACTGGACTTGTTTGCAAGACATTTGGAGACATTCAATGCATGTAGTAGTATTGAGCAGCTCATTAGATGTGCTGATATGTTGCATTTTGTATTAAGGAATGAACATGACATCTCCCAAACACTGAAGCCAATGCAGTGTAGAAGTAACATGTATTGGACTATTCCATAGCCTATTTGTGTACAATCAGGCAAATACACAACTTGGTTGTACACTTAAAATTAGGTATCATGTGAGCAGTGCAGAGTCAATGGGTCACATGCCACTTCTAATCGGCTGAGGTACCTTCATGCCTTATACACATTTGAGGTACACACTTGGTATGGTGCCACTCATGCCCTCATTAGTTTAGGTTGAGGAGACCAGGACAACATCAAGCTAAGTAGGCAGACAAATGGGTAACTCCATGAGAGGTGAACATCAGTTGTAAGATGGCTGACAAGTTAGTCTGGGTAAACACAATTGCATCTTGTTTAGAGTCAGGAAAACAGGGCCTCATGGTAGTTGTAGTCATTTCAATCTCTACTTACTCACACTTGACAAATGGATAACTCCATAAGAGTTGAACATCAGTTGTAACATGGCTGACAAGTGAGTATGGGCCAACAACACAATTGCATCTTGTTTAGAGTTAGAGAAATAGGGCCTCATGGTAGATGTAGTCATTTCAATCTCTACTTCTCCTCACTTGACAAGTGGGTAACTCCATATGAGGTGAACATTAGTTGTAACATGGCTGACAAGTGAGTATGGGCAAACAACGCATTTGTATCTTGTTTAGAGTTAGATAAACAGGGCCTCATGGTAGTTGTAGTCATTTCAATTTCGACTTGTCAACACTAGCAAAATGGTTAGTGTTACATACCTGTTGGCAAAATGCATTTAGATTGGACCATGGTTTACATATTGACACATATAATGGGTCCTGGGATGATGATTTGATAGTAATACACTCAGAGGCAGCATTTCAACATGTGGCATGTAATGGAGATTGATACATGTGATCTTATATGCAACTATACTCATTGAAACTGACAATCATGCATCTCTGATACTTTGAGTACTGCATGTTGGGAAAGTAGATGGACAATACTATAGCAAAAGCTGAGATGAGAGCAAACAGAACATTGAACTGTTGTGACAGTTAGTGAGGTGTAATTTACCAGACTCCACTCCCCCTCCTATTCCTTCACGCCCTCAGAATGCAGGATGGTCATGACCTTCTCCTCCCAGGTAAAGCGTTGTATTGGGGGGCTGGGTGAACCACCATCAGTCCAAATCCACATATAACTTTATTTCGCCAGTGAAGACCTGGTATAAAAAGTATTCTACACAAACAAATTCATCAATAATGACCACAGTCTATCACATAAAATCACGTTTAAAAAGGCAATTTAACAATATAAAGTAAAAAAATTATAAAATAGTAACCCTTGATTCATTAACAATTGCTCCTGGTTTATGGACAAAGACCCCTTTGGTTGTACGTGAGAGATCACATTTGAGCAGTTAATCTCCTCTTATTTAAAGCACATAAGTAAAACGAAGCCAAGCAAAAGCATATAAAAGGATCCGGTAATGGCTTGAGGTAATAGAGGGCTGGGCGACATTGTTTAAAATTCAAATTACGCATAAGGGGGAGAATATATCTCTTTCTTTCATGAATATAATATTTACAAAAAAATATAAAATGTAGGTCATTCTGCGTAGACTGCATGTCACATGGACAAAGTGGGAGTGCATCAATCACATATATTTTCGATGGATGACCTAACATTAAAGGGATATAATTTAATTGGAATCTTAGTAATATATATCTATGTTGTAATCTTTTAACAAATGATAGATAAGAAGAATTCATATTGTTCATACTAGGTACCATAAGATATTGTCTGACAGTACAGAGTTTAAAATTTGTATTGAATCTCTTCTCATCAAAGTAGGCTGATAGCCGGGCCTTTAGAACTGTTTTTGTTATTGTTGTGCGTGAACTCGGGTGCGTATATAGGTTATGTAAACCTATAATGTGTAGTGTAGTCTCAATATATTTAAGCCATTTTATTTTTCCTAAGCCATCCAGGTTCAGGCAATCCATTATTATGTGTCTGGTTAAGGCTAAGGTTTCCTTTCGCCACACTGAATGCCACAAAAGAATTGGGGCAATACAGATCTTATCTGTAATGTATGGAACGTTCAGCTCACAATGGCAAATATAATTGGCACAAGATTGTGGTAAAGAAGCGAAATTATTCTCCTCTATACCTTGTAGTTTAGAAGTATCAGATGTAGCCCAAACAGCTGCCCCATAGGAGGCAACAGATACTGTTTTTGTTGCATATATTTTCTTAATAACCTATAGTGGTTTGGTTCCCAGTTTTTTTACAAATCCAAAAAGGCCTCCTATACTTTTTTGCATTAGATTTGCTCTGTTTGCTATCATGTTTCGCCAATTACTTTCCCTATCAAACATAATCCCTAGATAATTAAAAGAATCCACCACCTCTAATTTTATGCCTTCGATGTACATTCTAGTTTGCTTCTGTGGTCTCGGGCCTGCCACAAGAACAAACAATTTGTTATGATTAATTTTCAAATCCAAATTATTCATAAATTCTGCATACCCCTTTATGAGTCGCTGGAGTGCATTGGGGGTACGTGCCATCAGTACCGCGTCGTCTACATAGAGGAGTATCGGGACTAGGCTTGAGTTAATGGATGGGACATCTGTAGTAGGTCCTAATAAAGCTGATTGAACAGCGTTCGTGTAAAGAGAGAATTGAAAAGGGGCCAAATGCACCCTTACCTCACCCCCGTGTAATTCTAAAGTGTCTAGTGCATTTGCCGTTCTTTCCAAATCGAACACAGCCCTCAGCCTCAGAATAAGGTTCTCGGATAAAATTGATTATCTGGGACTCGACTCCCAGGGACTCCAAAATTGGCCATAACTTAGAATGCGTTACACAATTGAAGGCCGCTGTCAAATCTATAAACGCCATGTATAGGTGGCCATACTTTGCCACCGTATACTTTGCTATTATTAGATTTAGGGATTGGTCCGCAGTTCCCTTTCCTTTCCTGAAGCCATATTGGCTCGGGATTATTATACTCTTTTCTTCCGACCAAGCCTCCAATCTATTTAAGAGCAACCGGCCCATCAATTTCGCTGTGGAATCCAATAAGGAGATGGGCCTGTAATTTTTTGGAACTGCCTTATCGCCTTTTTTATGAATGGGGATAATAACCGATTTTTTCCATGACGCCGGAACGGCTCTTTGTGCAATTACATTAAAAACATTTGTGACAAATGGGGCCCACAGATCTAAGGGGGGATATTAGCTACAACTTGCGATAATTATCGCAAACCGCGCTTAGCGCGTTTTTTTTTATCGCCGCCTATTGCTGGATATTATCGCGGAGATAACACGCTATTAGCAACGTTTATCTCCAATGCGATAAAATATCCAGCGATAGCGGCGAAATGCGTGAATATTGCTGGAAATCCAGTGATATTCACGCATTAACGCCATGGTGGACTTAGCCTGACAATCCACCTCCCATTCAACAAACAGGTAAGTCATGTTTTTAGCAGGTGTTAAATTCTAGCGATATTCGCGCTTAGCGCGACTTTTTTTATCACTTCGCCTGCGTTGCTAATAGGGGGAAGTTGTGTTAGCGACTGTTTTCAGTCGCTTTTAGTTGGGAACGCCTACCTTGCATGTCATTAGCGATAATTATCGCTGGCATGCAAGGCGATGGGAAAACTGGCCGCTATCGCCAGAAAGCTGTCGCTAACGCCTGTTAGCGACAGCTTGCTGATAGGGCGATAAAAAAATCGCCGCTTTGTCGGCAAAAAGTGCCGCTAAAGCGGCGAAAAAGCCCTTGCTAATATGCCCCTTAGTTGTTTAAAAAGAAGTCAATCGGGACCCCATCTGGCCCAGGGGCCTTCAATCTTTTAAACTGTTTCAGGGCGTGCATTACTTCTCCCTGAGTAAAGTGCAAATGACCTCCACCCCTACCAGTTGGCATCAGTGCTAGGGAATCGGTTACCTCCTCCGGGTTCCCGAAGACACCTTCAAAGTAAGCTTTCCAGGCCTTTTCGTTTACATGAGTATCTAAAGAGATCATATTTTCCTCTCTTAGGAACGGAGCGTTAATTAAAGACCAAAAATCCCGACTATTATTTCTAGTGGCAGCAAGTTGTAACTTGTCCCACAAGTCTTCCTTTAGTGCTTTTAGTCTAGCTGACCTTACTTTTTTATAAGTCTGCCTCAGGGCCTTCACAAGATTCACATCTCTAGGATAGGCCTTCAGAGCTACATGGTGGCTTTTAAGTGCAATAGCACAGTTCTCATCAAACCAGGTGCCCTCTTTACGTTTTCCGTTAGGAATAGAACGGCGCAGATTATTGTTAATTTCCAGTAGGATCCGCTCAAAGGCCAGTGGAATATCATTATTGCTTAAATTTGGGTCGAGACAGGTTAGAATCTCTGGAATCATTTTGCCTACAAGAATCCCGGTGAACTTCGTTATGTCTACTTTTTCCCACTTTAAGACAATCCCATTTTTCCGTGCAATCACAGGTTTCGGGGCTAGTTTCATACGTGGTGCCTGACTTTCATCCGAAAGAATGTTAAAAGTGATTGCGGCATGGTCACTAAAAGCATTGAAGTTAATCCTTATATTGGTGAGATGGTCTCTACTTGATTCTGAGACTATAATGTAATCAAGGGTTGAAAAATAAGAGCCAGTAGAAAAAATGGATTCCAATTGGCCCGTGCTATTTCACAGGGATTTATTATCACTAGGCCATTGCTTATCAATAGCCTATTGAGCGTATTGCCAAGATCATTGTGACAAAAATGGGAAAACAGCTCCCCATCCTCATCGGTCAGTCCACATGCTGGCGAATTAGCCCTAGTACAGGAATGTGCATTAAAGTCGCTCAACCATAGGATATCACATGGGTAATGGGAGTCATTCATCAGATTACTAATATCTTTTTCCAGTGGGTCCAGAATCACTGCTCTGTTTCTTTCAAAATTGTTATTATAAAAATGTATAACAATCCAGTTCCTACCTTTGTGTAACTCACAGAGAAGGATGTGATAGTACGGTGAAGTGTTTATAAAGGTTATAACTTTTAAAGTAAGTGTATTAGAGATGAATGTTGCTAAACCACCTCGAGAGCGACCTGCAGAATATGGTATAGCGGGAGTCAAAAATGAGCGATACCCATTTAAATTGATCTGGTCAGCCTCCCAGGTTTCTTGAATACAAAGTATATCATATTGGGTTATCATAGTCAGCCAGTCAACATTACTCTTTTTTTGTTTATAGCCTGCTATATTCCACAGGATGAATTTGACCTGCTCCCTGTCGTGTCCCAAGTGAGGTAAACCCTGTGTCATAAGCGCGCTATCACTCCAGGGACACGGTGTTAATTGTGAGGTATGATTAGACACAGGCACCATGACTGATCCGTTAGGTGGTTTTATATCTGGCACGGCAAGTCAATCACCATCAGCCAAATCCCCCAGTACAGAGAATCTATTATTAACCCCTTGTGTGCTTCGGACGGCCCGCGGCCATCCGACGTCACGGTGGGCGTGTCCGGAGGACGGCCGGAGGCCGTCCGAACCCCGCCCACTCATTAAAACGCCTGCACAGCGCAAAAATTCGCACAGCGCGGAAGGGGTTAAGGGGTACTAGCGGACTTACAAATGGAAAGTGTGTGGTTACTGGGTAATGAGGATAATATGTGGGTTTAGTCTTGTAATGTACAGTTAGGGGTAGACTGGGGGGTTTATAAAAGAAGCCCAACAGGAGGACACAGATCTTAGAGTCGTATGAAGATGTAGATGGCAGGGATCTCAGCAAATTGCCCACCAAGAACTGGTCATTACAATTTAAGACAATACAATCCCCTCCTATAGTTTTTGGGCCAGGTCCCACCCATTCTACTCTTCTGGCCATTATAAGGTACTGGTATAATTTAAATCTAGGACCTGCGATTTTAGCAAGCCAGTGAAGGGCTTTATGCATTAGCTGCACAGCAGATTCCTCTTGGTCGGGTCTAAGGTATGGTGTATTGGTTAGCACTATTACATATGGGCATGCTGCTGGAGAGAGATCTAGCCTCACTTTTTGTTTGTATGGATGCTCCTCTTGATAAATTGGTTGTCTTCTATCAGAATCGCTGTTACCCCTCCTAACCAGGGGGCCACTTCTTATAGTTGGAACAGCGTCAATGGCCCTCTCCCCTATTTGAGATTGCGTTATATTTAGGATAATTGGCGTATTAGGTTTTTTCAATCGGTGTGAGGCCTCTGATTGTAACCTCAAGCCAGGCATATTAAAAGCTTTTTCTGTAGGGTGGTCAGAATTATGAACAGGAACAGGGGACAATCTTGGAGGTCCTAAATGCAAAGGTGTAGGATCCTGGAGCAAGGCAATGGGGGGGGGTGTGTGTAATAGTTTGAATCCGGCTGTAATAGCACCCGTTGTTCAGGGCTAGGCATGTGAACTCCTGAACCCCCTGGACCCCATTCCCTCCCTCTATTAGGGCACGAAAGTTTGTCCGACAACAAAGTCAGTGACTCCTCAATTTTTGCAAGTCTAGTAATAAGTGGGTGCAAAGCAAGGGTCAAAACTTCTTCCAGTTTCTGGTACAATTCATCGACCGACACAGTTAGATCCCCCAGGCCAGAGGATTGAAGATTATCTTCGAGAGTAGATTGAGCAGTACTTTTTGCCGATTTTCCAGTCTTTAGTATGGGTGCCTTTCTCGCCCAAACCCTTTTTCTTTTGTCCGGGGGTGCAATCAATGGGCTACCTTCAGAGGGGGGCGTCAGGGGGGGCGTCCAAAGCAATATCAGTGGGATAGGAGTGATTAATGGTTGATTTATGGGATAGGACAGTTAGCGAGGATCCACTTAAATCAAGTGCGGCTTTTACCTCCTCCAACGAAAGGCGCCGTTCCGCTATCTCAATTTCTTTGGACAGCACGTCCGCCGCCCTCACCAGGAATGAGTCCAAGGTATTAATGACTTCACCTCCTGCTTCCATGGCCTTTGCTTTCCGCTTTACCATTGTTGCTGGAGAAGGATAGAGGAGACTCGGGGACCGGGCGTTAGGGGGGTGGCCCAGCAATTACGGGCGTGGACGGGCCAGCCCTTGGCCCGGGCTTTGCCCGGGCACGTCCCCGCGGGCGTCCCGCGCCGTAATCCAGGGCCGCGCTTATGAGCGCTTTAGCGCCGCAGGGGGGTTTGGAATCTGAAGTCCCCCTGTGGTTTCACCAGCTGCTTTTCCCCTCCTTGGGTCCGTAGCTTCCTTGGCTTTCCTGGCGGCAACACAAACGCCGCGATCCTGGGCCGCGCTTATGATCGCTTTCGTGCCGCAGGGGGTGATGGAATCTGAAGTCACCCTGCGGTTTCACCAACTGCTTTTCCCCTCCTTGGGTCTGTAGCGTCCTTGGCTTTCCTGGCGGCAACACCATCAGTCTTTTGGGTCTCCAGGTGTTGCTTAAAAGCCAGGTTAGGCACCTTTGCCTTCTGGTCATGCCACCTCTTCCTCATGTCCTCCTTTGTGTGCAGGGTGGTACCTACAGCATTCACTTTGTTAACTATCCTAGTCCACATTCCCGTTTTCCTGCTGAGAGGGTGATGTAGGACTTGGGCTCTAAACAATTGTGGCTCTACTCTCATGATCTCAACCACCAGGACTGACAACTCAGCCTCTGAAAAACGTGGATTTTTTTGACATGACATAACTAGAAATTAAAGTGGGTGACAATGAAAGACAAAAAACATCAAGGTATATTTTTGAAAAATTACAAAAAAAAGTATGTGGAGGTAGTGGGGGAAAAATGGGAACCCTTATGTGTCGATATTAGCTGCTGTCTTGCTGTGATGCAGTGTAGAGGCAACGGATCATGGTCTGGGGTGTGTTTTATAGTGTGATTTGGAGGTGTGTCCACATGGCCAATGGCCATCACCTGTGTAGTTTTTTAATCTATCCAATGGGCACTGTAGTGGTGCTTTGCTGCGGCTATACCTCGGCGGTCTACCGCCATCATGGAACCACTGATAGGGGACTGCCAGTACAACTGTGTTTTTGTAATCTGCTTGGTGGGAAATCGCGGCCCTGATGGCATCGGAGTAAGCATTGCCAACATTTCAGGCTGCCTCAGCCCAGGCATGATGATCTGCAGCTACAGAACAGTAAGTCATATTTAATTTATTTGTTTTGAGTGGGAGATGCTATATTTTATCATTTGTGTAACTTTTATGTGATTGTTATTTGGAAATGTGTTTTTTATGTGTTGTCATTATTTTATGTAACAGTTTGAGTTTGTTCTTTGAGCTTTTTGGTTGGTGAGGTTTAGATTTTTAGTATAAATAATGTATATATTATTTGATCAAATCAGTCTTATCGAATATTGGAGTTTTATTTGAAGTTTTGACTGATGTAATACAATATGTTTATTATTTATATAAAAAAATGATTTGTCATGTTGGTTAAGATTATATTATCATTTTTGGGGAGTTTTTTTAGGTTAATATTTATTTTATAATATGATTTTGACTGTTATTGCTAATTAATCTACTCCTTTGTTGGTTATGAAGAGTTTGATTTTAAGTTATAGCATGTTATACATTCTTTTGGCTTGTTTGTAAGTTTGCTAAGTTTAGGTGCAATTTGGGTTACAGATTGCTCCATTCGTAGTTGTTGGTAGCTTGGCTCTTTTTGTAATGCTTCTATAAATTTATAGAGTGTAGATTGGGTTCTGCCTAATGTGGATTGGAAGGCATTGGGCCATCCTTCCACTGTGCTGTTTTTTAGCTTCCTGTGCCAACGTGTTGTCATAGACATTCCACCATGGTATTTGGAATTTGGGTTGGCATCTATGTCCGGAATGATGTAGTCTGCCAAACCAAGTACCTTCAAAATAATCCTTTAGGAGGCTTAGTTTATGTTAGTAAATTGTAGTGGTTAGCTACCTCAGGGACATAGGCTAGTGATATAATTGTTTTTATTTCAAATGCAAATTGACTGTTTGTAGAATATTCTACACTTAGTGCAGATTGTAGGGGATGTCTCCATGTGATTTGATTGAAATGGTAGTATCAGCCTGTATGGCTGCGTGGGGGGACATTTTTAAAATGGTTTGAATCATGGCTTGTTCAAAGTCTATGATTATTTTTTTGTGGGTAGTAGTTATTTATTTTACGTTAATGTGGTTTAAGAGTTCGTAGTAAGTGCCCCTTTATTTACTTGGTAGTAGGGCATATATAAAAGGGATATTTGTGTTTTGATATTCACCATGTAAGGTGTAAATCTAAGTGAATGGTTTGGGACACATTTGGAAGACCCATCCATCATCCAGGTTTGGCAATGGCTTAGTTTTAGTATGTTATCTGCTGTAGAAAATATTAGGATTCATCTATCATTGTTGAGGTTGTTATATAACAGGAAGAGTACCTCATTATGTATAATTTTTAAGTGTTCAGGTATTTCTATATCTTGGTATCTTCTAGGGTCAGGAGGAGTATCACTGGTGGCTTTTTTTAGTTCTTGT